>OX578148.1:60772779-61502779 GCA_951213105.1 Amaurobius ferox | reverse complement strand
TATTTTATTTTTATTTATATTATTTATAAATGTTAATGCTATTCTCTTTATATTACTTTAACTCTTATGAATTACACATCTTATTTGATTTAGTGACTGGCAAATATATTTATTCTTGTTATTATTTAATTTGATAAATATTGCCCGGTATTTACAATTTTGTTGGGAATTGTTTAGACCGTTATCATTTTACCAACAGTGTGCCATGGATTGTTTTGGATATAATAATTGCCCAGCTAAAAATTATAACTTCAATAAGTGTAAGAATAAAAATTGTAAAACCTGCCCATATGCTTCTAACTCACAAATTACTAATCTAAATAGTCATAAGACTTTCTGTAAAATTTTTAATTGCATCTACAAATTATCTTGTAATATATGTAATATATCTTATATAGGACAAACCAGTAATCCTATTCATCTACGTATGAATGTACATAGAGATCATGTTAAAAAATATATCCACAATAATAATTTTCTTCCTACTTCTAATAAAATCGAATATAAACACTTTGCTCATCATGGTTTTGAAAAGATAACTATACATATTTTGGACATTAAAACAAATACTGCTGATAGATTATTCTTTGAAAACTTCTATATTAAATCACAATGTACTCTGTTTCCATATGGATTAAATCAGTTATATCTCAATGGTAATATTGTTAAGAATAATTTTGTAGATAATAAATATTCTATTTTTAATCACCTTTTTTTTAAACCTCTTTTACATAATAGTAAATTGGCTAAACTCAAAAGATTTAAACGCGGTAAAGGAAGCTCCTCCCTATATGATATTAAAGCGGAGATTAAAAGTATGCATCAACAATTCAATAACACATATCAATGGAAATTTATTAAATCATGGGTATTTGCAGTCAAGAAAAAACAATTAAACACAGTTTATGCTATTTTCTTAAAGTTAAATCTTACTAATGAACATTTTAATCATATTTTCTATGATTTGCTCATTACTAGATCAAAATATTTAAAAATAAAACTTAATCAATTTCATAATAATCACTGTTCTAATTCTTATTGTGTAATATCATTTAAGCATCCTATTTATAATTCCATTAACTTTAAGAATTTATTTAATCAATTTCATCATTTATTGCCTGTAAAGGATTTGAATGTTACTAAAACTTTTAAATATAACAAGCCTATTGGAAGAACCATTTTTAATTACAATGCAATTTCAAAATCTCTCTCAGTCGACATAGATTCTTCGACAAATTTAGATGGTGAATGTATTTGTAGTGTTGATAATTATGCTGAATTTATAAATCCACACTTGGGTCATATAGTTACTGGAGACTTAGCCATTGTAAAAGATAAATCTTTAAGAACTATAATGTCATTTGGCACTAAATTCAGGTTACCTTCATGTAATAATTCTAAACAAGTGTTAAAGTCTATCAATCTGGACCTTGAAAAATTTATTTATGGATTAGCTTCTAAATATGCTCAGCCTTTAGAGGCATTTAATATGTGGAAATTTACTATTTTAAGATCTATTAAAAATACCATTTGTAGTATTAATTTATCTAGATCTATATATAATATGGATAATATAAAGCATTCTGTTAATGATTTACATAGATCTTTTGTTATTACTTATGTAGATAAAGCCTCTAATAATTATGCTATTATTTGTAAAAAATTCTATATTCAATATCTGCTAGATTATTTAAAAAATAATAGTCTATTTAAAATTGATTCACACTCTCTTAATAGTATCAAATTGAAAATTATCAATATGTATAGTGATTTAGATATTAATAATAAATTTTTGACATTTCCATATATTGTGCTTATACCTAAATTTCATAAAAATCCTATTAAATTTAGAACTGTTACTAGTGGTCATAATTCATACTCTACTACTGCTAGTAAATTATTACTAAATTATTTAAATGTACTAAATAGCAATTTACGAGATTCTGGTGATAGCTACATTATTCTAAATAACAGTAAGGAATTAAAAAATAAATTAAAAACGCTTGATAAAATAATAGGATTTCAAACTTTTGATTTTAAAGATCTATTTAATAATATTAAGATCACTGATCTATATGATGTCATTTTAGCTTTATATAATGCTTATATTACTAAACATTCTAATCTTACAAAATTTACCAATTTTCCTAAGCTTCTCCATTTTGTTCTTTTCAATAATTATATCTTTCAAGGTAATAAATTATACTTACAAGTCTCAGGTGTTCCACAAGGTGGCTGTAGTAGCAGTATGTTAGCTAATTTATACCTATATCATTATGAAAAATTCTTTACTTCAACTGATTATAAAATTTATAGATATGTAGATGATCTGATTTGTCTTGTATTTACTGATAACTATGTCATAGATATAGATTTCTATCCGGATAATTTGGAATTAATACCTAATGAAACTTCTATTAGTAATAATGTTTATTATTTGGATTTAAGTCTAATTATAGAACCTGCTCATGGGATAGTTACTAAATTATATGATAAAAAAGATTTTTTTAAATTTAATATTAATAAATTATTACCTTTTAATTCCTGCAACTCGATTCAATTGTTTAGAAATATTATACTTAATCAACTTTTTAGAATTTATAGATTATCAGATAAAAAATTTCATGCTTTGCACATTAATAACCTCAAAATTACCAGTAAAATGTATCAATATCCTGCATATTTAGTCAATAGTATAGTTAATAAGTTTCGATTTGCCTAAAATTATCTTATTTTAGCCGTACTTCTTCATTCTCCTGCAATTATATTTTCATCTTTTTATCTCGAAGCTTTAACAGTTGAATAACTCATTTTATTTCATTTTATTGCTTTTGCGCAGTACAGTTTTTATTACTCTCTTTGGCAACAGCAAATCACATCTTTTCATTTTGGCATATGGCAACATTGATCCAGTCATATTTTGCTCGTCATGGTTGCGCTGAAGAGGTGAGTTTTGAGGTATTTATGTTACCTTTATTGTTCCAATCTATATGCTTGTCGTCCATATAACACAAGTTTATAGATAAAATATATCTTGTGTTTCAGAAACAAGCATTTTTGTGTTCATTTCGAAAGGATATATGGACCCGACGAGAATTTTTTCGAAATGAACTTTTCGTAAGCCTAATCTCGTAAGCCTAAATCTCCTCCATGTGCAAGCTTTTCTGCTTGATTTTTTTGTTTTCTTATTTGCATTCCTCATTTTTGAAATTTGTTGATTGTCTTTGTCCTTATGACTTGCATTATGCTTTATTATTTCCTCTTTTTGTCTTAATTTCTTTTATTTCTTTGTATTTGTAGAAAATTTTGGAATAGTGTATTATGAGTTACTACATACATTCTAACTTTGGATTTAATAATTTATATTTATATATATATATATATATATATATATATATATATATATATATATATATATTATATATATATATATATATATATATATATATATGTATATATATATTATATATATATATATATTATATATATATATATATATATATGTATATATATATATGTATATATTGTATTTATATATATATATACCGGTTCTCGTTAGACCACTGAAGTTAAGCAGCATCGGACGCGGTTAGTACTTGGGTGGGTGACCACCTGGGAACACCGGGTACTGTTATCTCATTTCAGTCGATGTGGTGACCGAACGGACAAGGCGAGCGTTTCCAGCGATTTATCGGCCGCCACGTTGTGGGTTCGAGTCCCACGTAAGGAATGCATGTTTATGTTGTTGGGCGCAATGTGTCCCCACCGCCACTGTTGCGCTGGGGCAACGTCATTTGACGGCTAAAAGGTTCACTGTTCTGGCCGATGTATAGGGGAAGATGAAAGAGTCAATGTCTGGCCGTTTGAAAATATATATATATATATATATATATATATATATATATATATATATATATATATTTGAAGTGTGTCATGAATAATATATGTAGTTCCGAAGTTATCGCTTGCTGTATGATGACAAGTTTAGCTTTAATAGCGTTGTTCAAATCATAAGTATCTCTGTAAAACTGTCATAATAATCTCTGTAAAACATACTGTAACCTGGGTCCCTTTTTAATATTTTACAACATAGCTGTAAAGTGTTTATGACTTTTTTCATTCTTGCTTTCTCTCTGTCTGTACATTCGCATGATAATTGCAGTAAAAATGTCTTTATCAATATGAAATTTTATGATCTTGTTGAGACGATCTGTGGGACATATGGGAATGTAAAGAAATATTATCACCCATTCAGTTTCGGATTTAACCCAGGTAGAATAAATTAAATACAGTGAACCTTATGGGACCTAATTTTTAAACATTTTTATGCCGATCTAAAATTCACAAATTAATTCCTTCGAAACTTATAGGAAATAATCAAATTATCACGTAATATGTGTAAAAAAAAATAACAAATTATATTATGTCGTTTTTTAAGTAAAAATTGAAAAAATATTTACACCCATATTATATGAAGAGATCACATGACTCATTCCAAAATAAAATAAGGCATCCGTTTTTTTTCCCGCAGTGTAATAATCGTGATGTTTAAAGACCGTTTATATATATATTTAGTGTTGTATCCGTCATAAAACCGCTTAGCTGCTGCATATTATCTGTGCATTTTATCTCGGTGCCAACGCAATTACAATGTTTTAGAATTTAAATGATCACTAAACTTTGCTTATTCCTATGTCAAAACCTAATTTCTATAGCATGCAGAATTTAAACAAATCAAGCGATTGTAAAATGCATTGTATAACAATTGCTAAATTTTTATCACAGGGATTTTGCTTTGGAATCTGGAATGTAAGTGATATGAATCAAATAGCCATGCATTTTACAAAGAGAAGCAGATGATTCATATCATTGCCTTTTCTGATGAACGTTGCAGTTTTCAAGAATATTAAATTATTATAGTACTGTGATAATTTTTAAAAAAATCTGATGTTGGCAGCACATGACTTTCCTTATATAATGCAGTGCATTTCTACTAAAAATAATGTATAAAATCCATAGTACTGTGTTTTTAACGTAAAATTGTACATTTAACAACTTTCCGGATGACAATATGTAATAATATTTCATAGTCCCCAATTGACTTATATTTCACACAACTCTAAATTACTAATTACTAAATTTGATAGCATCCTGAATAAGCGATATAAACCATATATTAAAATATTTAATTATTTGTCCATCAATTAAACGTCAATTTCATTAATTTGGCGTCATTTTTGCAATTGACGAAATTTTCATCAATCTGGACCGAAATACCGCCAAGTAGGCGATACTTTGATAGATTATTCGCCAACTTTAACAAATATATCATCAAGTATTATAGACAATCGGTCAGAAGAGCATTTATTATATACAAGAGAATACCCGTCATATGGCGGAAATCAGAATTTGCGAAACATTATTTCTCGTTTGGAGACATGTTTGTCACTTTGGCAGTAATTAAAAATGTCTCGAAGATGGCGACATCGAACTACATTTCTCGCCAACAGTTACGGACGGGCGGAGATATGAGTTGTTCTTATAGTCTATTCCAAGATATTGAACTTTCATGAATTAGTCGTCATTTCATTGATTCAGCGTCAGTTTCATCAATTTGCCGAATTTTTAACATTTTACAAAAAAGTTGAAAAGTGTTTACGACTTTATTCATTTTGTCTGTCTGTCTGTCTGTCCGTTAGCACGATAACTTCCGCAAAAATGACATTATCAAAATGAAATTTTTGTATGTTGTTCAGACACTCTGTAGGACCTATAGGAGTATTTGAAGAGATCAAGTGAAGAGATCACGAGAAGAAATCACGTTTGAAGAGATCACCGTTTATATGAAGAGATCACGTTACCATTATATGAAGAGATCACGTGACCTACTTCAAAATAAAATATGGCATTCATCTTGTGTCAAAATCGTCATTTTTAAAGTTCTTTTTAATTCATATTTAGTGTTTAATCCGTCCCAAAACCGCTTTAGTTTTGCTTAAATTCTGTGCATCTACATACTGAAATAACGCAATTACAATATAGTTGAGTTTAAATGATCATCCGAATTGGATTATTTCTACAACGAAGCCTAATTTTCATTTATGGAGAATATAAATACCAAAAGGTGTAGAATTAGTTGTATAAGAATTGTGACATTTCTTTATTGCAAAATTATTTAGCTCATGGAGTCTGCAATATAGCTGATATGAGTGCAATATTCATTGATTTTACACAGAGACGGACGACTTCCCGGCCGTCCAAACAGTTACCTTACATCTTTCTGGTAGGTCGGACGGTCTGGGTCTCAACAACAACAAAGACGGACGATTTTTTTGATGAAGTTTTAAACATAGAGTTTAATAACTTGTACCTCCATGGTTTTAAGTTTTCAAATAAAATAAAATATTATAGTATTGTGATGAATGAAATGGATGGAAAAAGTTATGAATGAAATGGTGCTTTTTAGAGGGCCAGGCATGTTATATTTCGATAACGTCATTTAAATAAATTTCATTTATTTTCGGTGAAGTTTTCAAATATAATAAATTATTGTAGTATTATGATAAATTTAAAAATATTACTGAGGAATGTATCGCATTTTACAGATGCTTAAATCAGGCAATTTATATTTCAATGCCGTCATTTGAATGAAGTTCATTTTTTTCGATTAAATTTTAAGTTTTCAATTATAATAAATTAATGTAGTATTGAGATAATTTTTAAAATATTACTTAGGAATGTTTGGCATTTTAGAGATGTTTAAATAAAATTGCATTGAAGTTGGACAGTGTTTCATTATCAATGTTTAATGTGATCTTTCTTGTTATCTATTGGGAGATATTTTCGTCAATTTGGTAACATTTAAAAAATCGCCAAGTTAGAGATTCTCCGAAAAATTCGTCACCAAAATTTTATCCCAAACTTATGGACAGAAAACTAGGTTATTAATATAGTACTCGTAAATTCTTATATTTTTCCAAGATATCAAATTTACGTCAATTAGTCGCTATTTTCATTGATCTAACTTTATTCTTATCATTTTGGCAACATTTCCGTTAATTTGTCAATATTTGAAATAAATCGTTAAATTGGCGAGATTCCTCTAAATTTGCCGCCAAAATCTCGAGAGGCGTTATGGATGGAGAAATAAGTTATTCTTATAGCGAATAAATGACTATTGGCATCCACCTACAAAAGTATTAAACATAGTTTATTTTCCCATGTATGGAACATGGTGTTAACAAAAATTATGTCCCTACATTTATCGCATGATATTACGTATGAAAATTGAACATATTTCACAAAAGTTAATGGGTTTTTTTGGGACTTTTTGACAAATTTATTCCAAATTTAATATTTTTCAGAAATTTACGTTCAAAATTTCGTCAATCGTTGTCTAATGAAAAATTACAGACGAAATGACTATTTGTGTAACTTCATTAAATGTTTTTAGTTTTGATGATATTTTTCAAATTGCATACGAAAATGTAGTGGGGTTAAGAACGTTCGATTGTTTTTAAAACCAATAGACTTCCAATATTCATGGATTGTTATTTTTGAACCAAATTCCATTCGAATCGTTCTATTCGTTCCACAGATATCACCTCCACAGACTTGCTGACACTGACACACACGCACACACGCACGCCCACATTAAATTAATAAGTAAATTATAAATTCGTCAATTACGCGTTATTTCCATTAAGTTGGCGTCATTTTGTACAATTTTGCTGATATGTTCCTCAATCTGGGACTAAATATTGATAAGTTAGCGATATATCATTAAAAAATTAACCAAATTCTCCAAATGCATCGCCCAGTGTTTCAGACAAATGGGTATAAGAGCTTTCTAATGCGTGTATATTAGCAGATATGATCGTCATATGACGGATATAAAAATTTGCGAAACAGTACCATCCATTTAGCGTCATTTTACCAATTTGGGGATCTTTTTTCAATTTTGCGCACTTTCTATAATTTTGCAAAATAAAAAATCTGACGTGGGCAATACATGCCTTTCCTTATATAATGCAATGTATTTAGAACATTTACAGTTTAAAAAAATCTGATGTGGGCAACACATGACTTTCCTCATATAATGCAATGAATTTCCTATTTTTACAGTTAAAAAAATGTTATTCTTATAGTAGATACTTATATTCTTTCCAAGATATTGAATTTTCTTCAATTAGCCGCCATTTTCATTAATTTAGCATCATTTTTATCAATTTGGCGAGATTTTTGTTAATTTGGCAACAATTAAAAATGTCGCTAAGTTGGCAAAATTCCGCCAAATTCGTCGCCAAAATCTTGTCAAGCGTTATAGACGGAGAAATAAGTTATTATTACAGCATATAAATGACTATTGGCGTTCAAATAAAAAAGTATTACTCAAAGTATATTTTGTCATGAATGGAACGTACTAGATTGACGAGAATGATGTCACCAAATTTGTCGCATGATATTACATATGAAAAGTGAACATATTTATCATAAGGAATTTTTTTTTATTTTATATAATTTTTTGATAATTTTTCAGAAAAATGTGCAATATCTCGAGAACGGTTCTTGGTAGCGTTCTAAAATTTATGTCAATCGTTTTCTAATGAAAAATTACATAAGAAATGTCTATTTGCGTAACTTTTGTAGAGGTATTGATGTTTTGACAATTTTTCAAAATTTCACTCGAAAATTTAGGGAGGTTCCGAACATTCGATTGCGTATAAAAACAATAAGCTTCCAGCGTTTACGGTTTGTGATTTTTGTATCAAATTCGTTCGACTCGGTCCATTCGTTCGTCAGTTATCGTCTCCACAGACTCACTGACACGCACACACACACACACACACATCACTTCAAAAATGTTTGATTTGTGATCAGGGATACCTGAATCGTGCTCTCCCGTCGAAAACCCAAATTCGAATTTTCGACCCTGTCACAATACTTTCCTTATACATTATGTATATAAGGAAAGTAAAAAGTTGCTAAGTTGGCGACATCCAACTAAAGATATTGAATTTTCATCAGTGTATCATCATTTTCATTGATTTAGCGTCATTTTTATCAATTTGGCAAAATTTTCGTTAATTTAGCATCATTTAAAAATGTCGCCAAGTAGCGTCATTCCGTCAAATTTTCCACCAAAATATCGCCAAACGTTATGGACAGAGAAATATGTTATTCTTATAGTCGATAAATTATTATTAGTGTCAAAATTCAAAACCGTTACCCAAATTATATTTTCCCATGAATGGAACGATTTTGATCCACGAGAATGGTGTCAACAAATTTATCGCATAGTGTCATCAAATTTATATTACATATAAAAGTGAACATAATCCATAATAGTTAAAAAAGTTGTTTTACGTGGTTTTTTGATACATTTATTTGGAAAATTTTTCAATATCTCGATAACGGATCGTGCTAGCGTTTTAAAGTTCATGTCAGTCGTTTTCTAATAAAAATTTGCATTAGGAATAATGATTTGCCTAAGTCCATTAAAGGTTTTGATTTTTTCAAAATTTCACTCGAAAAATTTTGGGGGGTTCTGAACATTCAATTTCGTTTAAAAACAATAAGCTTCAAATATTTACGGATTTCAATTTTTGTACCACATGTCGTTCTTCATTTCCTTCATTGATCTGAAAACTCAGGCTTATTAAATGAAACCACAACCAAGGTTAAAGTGAGAAATTACTAACTAATGCTGTACTAAATAATTTAATATCCCTTTGAATCGGCCCCCTTTTATTTCAATTTTTCGAAACTTTAAAAATTTTCTGTTGATCTATAACAGTGATATTCAAACTGGGTTCCGCGGAACCCCAGGGTTCCGCTAAACGTTTTCAGGGATATCGCGACTTTTTAAAAAAAATCAGATTATTGTTATGTTATAAGATTTTATAACACTTTTATTAAATTTTTTGTTATTCAAAAACTTCGATAATTAAATTTAATTTTTCTTTAACTGAAATTCATAAATTGCATGCACATTTTAATATATCTGTACTGTGCTGTAGAGATACTGATTCCCTTTCTTTCTTCCAATCACTACTGCAGTGGCGGCTTTTTAGAGCCAGCAAATTTGCCTAAGCTGTATTCAATAAAAAATCTGAATAACATGTTTTTAATAATTTATTTTTGTATTTAGTATTTGGTTTTATGATTATAACGGTCAAAATTAATTTGTAGTCTTCGGTAGTTAATTTTTGTAAATGTAGTTTCAAAACTTTTTTGCGGAGGGAGAGGGGACACCGAGATTTTCTGTTGCGTCACTATGCTTACGGGGCATATTGTTTATACTAGAATTCCAAAAAAATTTTTTTTAAGCGTAGGGTTTGGAAGGCGTTAGAAGTTTGAAGACCACAGATCTAGAATATTAAAGCAATCAAATGAGACTAAAATCTAATACTATAACTAAAGTTGAAGTGCTGATAATTAAAGAAAAAAAGAGTAGATGGGGATATTTTTTTATTATTCCTTTACGTCACTACTCTTAATGCGAATTTTTAAAATATACTTTTTCGTTAACCAGCTAGCTGGGGCAGAACAAATAACACCATAACTAAGATTCTAACTATAGTGGGAATTCTCCTCAGGTAAGCCACACAAAGTAAATTCACGTCATAAAAAATGCTGTCTCTACAGGTATTCCATCCGTCCGACATCTATATAGTTTGCACTTGATTACTACATTCTTGAGCCGAGTTATGTCCTTATTGTGTCATACATGTATTTCCGGGATTTCTTAACCCTACCTGCCACTTCCACACTTTTCCCAGTAATGCCTTTTACTTCAGGGATAATATTATTTTGTTTCCCGGAACATACTTTCTCTGGGCAGACAGTAAACTAAAAATGGGAAAATGGGGCTGTCGGATTACTGGGCAGTTTATATATTTAGATAAAGAAATCGGTGCTTTACTGTATTTTTAAAAGTTTTACTTAAGTAATTTGGTATATTACATCGGAAAATGTGGGTCCTCTAGGATGACATTATAATGAGGGTTCATTCATTTTTTACTTTACATATTTTCGAATTTCAACCAATCTACTTATCATAGTTTCTAATGCTTATTTTAAATAAAATTAGTCACTTAAATGTCCATTTTAAGTAAAAAAAAATCTGATGTGGGCAACACATGACTTTCCTTATATAATGAAATGAATTTACTACTTTTACAGTAAAATAAATAGGTTTTTCTTCTAGTAGATACTAATATCCTTTCCAAGATATTGAATTTTCGACAATTAGTCGTCATTTTCATTGATTTATCGTCATTTTTATCCATTTGGCGAGATTTTCGTTAATTTGGAAACATTTCAAAAAGTCGCCAAGTTGGCGACATTCCGCCAATTTCGTCGCCAAAATCTCGCCAAGCGTTATGGGACGAAGAGATAAGTTATATATATATATATATATAACTTATTAGATATTTAATTTTCCATATATATTATATAACTATTATTACATATTTATATATTATATAACTTATTAGATATTGAATTTTCCACCATTAGTCGTCATTTTCATTGATTCAGCGTCATTTTTATCCATTTGGCGAGATTTTCGTTAATTTGGCCACATTTAAAAAAATCGCCAAGTTGGCGACATTCCGCCAATTTCGTAGCCTAAATCTCGCCAAGCGTTATGGACAAAGAAATAAATTATTCTTACAGCAGATAAATTGGCGTTCAAATGCAAAAGTATTACTCAAAGTATCTTTTTTCGTGAATGGAACGAGCTAGATCCACGAGAATGATGTCACCCAATTTATCGCATGATATTATGTATGAAAAGTGAACATGTTTCTCAATAGGAAATATTTTTTCTTTTATTTTATATGACTTTTTGATAATTTTTTTGAAAAATGTGCAATATCTCGAGAACGGTGCATGCTAGCGTTCTAAAATTTATGTCAATCGTTTTCTAAGGAAAAATTACATAAGAAATGTCTATTTACGTAACTTTATTATTGGTTTTGATTTTTTGACGATTTTTTCAAAATTTCATTCGAAAATTTAGGGGGGTTCTGGACATTCGATTACGTATAAAAACAATAGACTTCCAGTGTTTACAGATTGTGATTTTTGTACCAAATTTGTTTCGAATCGGTCCATTCGTTCGTCAGTTATCGTCTCCACAGATCCACTGACACACACACACATACTTTCACACACACACACACACACACACACACACACACATAGACATCACTTCAAAAATGTTTGATTCGTGATCAGGGATGCTTGAAACGTGCTCTCCCGTCGAAAACTCGAATTCGAATTTTCGACCTGTCACAATACTTTCCTTATGCATTATGTATATAAGGAAAGTAATATAATGCCAAATAATGTTGTTTGGCATATTCCCTTTCATTTTGATTCCGTGACACTTGCAGGAAATAATTGAAAAAATGTACAGTATAGAAATACTAAGAACAAAAAAAAAACAAATTCTCCCCAGCATCTTGTTGTACCTAATAATTCATTGACAAATGTATAAAGTGTGTTACAATGTCCATTTATATTATACAGCTGGTGTGATATACAGGGTATATAGGTGGTAGGTTTTTAATAACTGTTATGGTAACAGGATTTATGACCAGTGCATAATAAAAAACATAAGATACTAAAGCGCAAAATAGTAAAATGCGTACAGAAATTTATGATTCTAAAGATGCCCCACAGAAGAAGTTGAGTCACGTGATATGTTGGACAGGAAGTCGTGAAATTAGGCGGCCAATTAAGAGTCGACCAGACCGTGGGCGATAGAAGGTTTGGCCATTGACCTAACTATAACTAAGCACCTTATACGAGCTTGCTATCCAATGGGCAGCCAAGGCGGAGTTTTGCAAATACATAGTGCCTCGAAAGTTAAAATACAAAAGGAACAGACATAGTTCAATAGTTGATTTAAGACGAGATGTAGTGTATACAATATTCGAAAAGTAGACTAAGATGAGACCAAAGAGGACATACGTGCTAATTAATCCAAAATGACAACCGTGGCGGTCCAGGGGACCCAACGCCTACAGACCATTTTAACAAATACTTATAACCTTGGATCGTTATAATTAATCTGACATTAAAGTCAAGTCAAATTTCAGCCTATAATATCACACTCAAGACTCCAGCTCAAAAGCTTTATTAGACAATGTAAGGATTGATGAAGATTTATTAATGTCAATTGTTAATGAAGATTTAAATAATAAGAATATCATTAATATAAAATGATAATTGTAACAAAAAGTTAAATTGAGAAAAAAAATCTGATGCGGGCAACACATGACTTTCCTTATATAATGAAATGAATTTACTACTTTTACAGTAAAATAAATAAGTTTTTCTTCTAGTAGATACTAATATCCTTTCCAAGATATTGAATTTTCGACAATTAGTCGTCATTTTCATTGATTTATCGTCATTTTTATCCATTTGGTGAGATTTTCGTTAATTTAGCAACATTTCAAAAAGTCGCCAAGTTGGCGACATTCCGCCAAGTTCGTCACCAAAATCTAGCCAAGCGTTATGGACGAAGAAATAAGTTATTCTTACAGCAGATAAATTGGCGTTCAAATGCAAAAGTATTACTCAAAGTATCTTTTTTCATGAATGGAACGAGCTAGATCCACGAGAATGATGTCACCCAATTTATCGCATGATATTATATATGAAAAGTGAACATGTTTCTCAATAGAAAATATTTTTTTTTCTATTTTATACGACTTTTTGATATTTTTTTTTATAAATGTGCAATATCTCGAGAACGGTTTATGTTAGCGTTCTAAAATTTATGTCAATCGTTTTCTAATGAAAAATTACACAATAAATGTATATTTGCGTAACTTTATTACTGGTTTTGATTTTTTGACAATTTTTTCAATATTTCATTCGAAAATTTAGAGGGATTCTGAACATTCGATTGCGTATAAAAACAATAGGCTTCCAGTGTTTACTGATTGTGATTTTTGTACCAAATTTGGTTCGAATCGGTCCATTCGTTCGTCAGTTATCGTCTCCACAGACCCACTGACTCACACACACACATACTTTCACCCACACACACACACACACACACACACACACACACACACACACACACATAGACATCACTTCAAAAATGTTTGATTCGTGATCAGGGATGCTTGAAACGTGCTCTCCCGTCGAAAACTCGAATTCGAATTTTCGACCCCGTCACAATACTTTCCTTATACATTATGTATATAAGGAAAGTAAAAATGACTCAACTTTTCAGAGTGATTAATTTTAGTTTATGCATAATAACAGTCTGCATCCAGTTATCCTTCAAAAATAGAAAATTTTTAATCATTTGCACTAAAATTGTGGTAAAAAGTGGTAAATATAAGAAGAAACTAATTTTATACCTGTAATCCTATAAACAGGAAACAATTTGCCAATGAGTCCGGCAAGTTGAGCTCCGAGACTATGTCCAACCAGATAAAATTGTTCTTTTTTAATACCAGTTTTATCCTATAAAATCAAACTTTTATGTTTATATGTAATTGAAAACGTTTGACTGAAATATTAAGAGAATTAAAAAACATCTAATAATGAAAATGAAGTAAAATTAAGCATATGTTGCGTAATATTTACACGTCGGAATTTTCACCTACATTCTTGGAATATGACAATAACGCTAAAAACTTGGATTAAGTTCCTAATACTATATCACCTAAGCTGACGACGATATCAGCTGCAGACCAAATGACTGAATCTCACACACTTTCTGAGGGGGGAGAAAAATTAGTGAATCACCCTGTTGCCACCAACTCCCACTATACGGGTTTGTGTCTAAACCTCAAATCAGATAAGTTTATAGTGCAGGCATGATATGTATTTAGAGGATAGGTGGTATTTATATAGTGGAAATAGTGTGTCTTCCAAATTAATGGGAATGTCCGTTACTGACAATGTTCTTGTGATTTCGAACTTGGACTTCGAACTTATGCAGTCCTAGCAAAACTGTATAAGAATTCGATGTCGGCTACGTGGAAGGAATAAAATTGACAGTTCCCATAGGAGTTTTAAAATTGTGGCCAGTTTTCTTGCTTTTTTTTTGTAGATAGCGGCTATTCCATGCTGATGAGAGCATAATAAGCGAGAAACTGGACCATAGATGCTGTTATCTGCAATGGAGTTGTCTTCCAAATTTTTGATTACACCCTTACTAGTGGGTTCTTTTGATTTTTAAGATATTTAGCTCCGTAATTTAGTGCTCGAAAATAATTGTGTTTTATAACAAGATGTGTGTTGCCTTTGAATAATGGAGGCAACCTCAACGGAAAGGCATCATAGTGAAATATGCCCAATTATAGAAATCCACAGGAATTTGGTAAGATAATGTTACCCCCATAACAAAGACGTTATTATGGGTAATACGTTTGTTCGAATTACAAATTAAAATCTGAGACCGTCAAGGAGCCTTCAGTGACAGTAATAGTTGATGGGTTGACTGAAGAAATTGAATACATATAGGTGAAGTGTGTTATTTTAACAGTGCTCTGACAAAAAGAAAATCGAAAATATTTGTGTTTTACAACAAGACGTGTGTTGCCTTCGAGTAATGGCGGCTTCCTCAACAGAAAGGCATCATAGTGAGATACGTCCTATTTTAGAAATCCACAAGAATTTGGCAAGCGAATGTTATCCTCATACGAAGACGTTATTAAGGATTATATGCTTGTTCGAATTAAAATTAAAATCGGTGAAATTGAAGGAGCCTTCAGTGACATTAATCTCTGATGGGTTGACTAAAGAAATTGAAGACATATAGGTGAAGAGTGTTTTTTTATCAGTGCTCTGACACAACGAAATTTAGATTATGAATATGGATTTGATAAATATAGAAAATTTTTTGAAATTGATTTCAAAAACAAACTTTCTCAAATTCAAAGGGGTAAACTAGAGATTTCTGACAAGTGATGCTAGATACTTATTGATGTTTGTGCGTGTATGGGCCAACCTTTGCAGTTTGTTCGTCTAAAAATTCACGAAAAATATCTAAATTGGAACACACACACACACACACACACACACACACACACACACACACACACACACACACACACACACACACATACACACACACACATACACACACACACACATACTTTCACACACACACACACACACACACACACAGACATCACATCAAAAATGTTTGATTCGTGATCAGGGATGCTTGAAACGTGCTCTCCCGTCGAAAACTCGAATTCGAATTTTCGACCCCGTCACAATAATTTCCTTATACTATATTCCTTATGTCTATAAGGAAAGTAATAAATTAAGGAAAGTGCACTGGTTTGCATCTTCGGAATACAGTAGTAATTCATCTGAACAAACTACTTTAGATGTTGAATACATAACCTCAACCTTTCAATCTCAAGTAAAGTAGATGAGAAAAGGAATACCAGCTGCAGGAAAAGCAGCAGATCATACAGAATGTTATGTTAAATCGGTTGAAGAAACTAGAACTGTGCTAGAAATCATGAACTTTATCACCATTGATAATCCAGACTTCGTGATAACCAAATTACAGAAAACATATTTGCCGTCTAACAAAAGAGATCAGACATTTTATTTATTTGAATAAAAGTGAAGATTCGTGGCTTAAAAGTAAAGATTTTGAAGTCGGTAAAGCTATCACTTTAAAATTAGAAAGAATGTGCATATCCACAAATCATAAAAAATCTGACGTGAGCAACACATGACTTTCCTTAGATAATGCAATGGATTTATTACTTTTACTGTAAAATAATAGATTATTTTTATAGTATATACTTATATTATTTCCAAGATATTGAATTTTTGTCAATTACTCGTCATATCATTGATTCAGCGTCATATTTATCCATTTGGCGAGATTTTCGTTAATTTGGCAACTTTTAAAAAAGCCGACAAGTTGGCGACATTCCGCCAAATTCGTCGCCAAAATCTCGCCAAGCGTTAGAGAAAAATAAGTTATTCTTATACCAGATAAATGACTATTGGCGTTTAAGTACAAAAATATAACTTAAAGTAACTTTTCTCAGGAACGGAACGAGCTAGATCCACGAGAATGATGTCGCTAAATTTAGCGCATGATATTTCATATGAAAAGTTAACATGTTTCTCAAAAGTAAATATATTTTTTTTAATTTATGGGATTTTTTGATGAATTTACTTGAAAAAATGTGCAATATATCGAGAACGATTCATACTAACATTCTAAAGTTTATATCAAGAATTTTCTATGGGAAAATTACATAAGAAATGTCTATTTGCTTAACTTTATTAAAGTTTTTAATTTTTTGATGATTTTTTCAAAATTTCACTTAAAAATTTAGGGGGAGGGGGTCTGAAAATTCGACTGTGTTTAAAAACAATATAGACTTCAAGTATTTACGGATTGTAAGTTTTGTACAAAATTTCATTCGTTCGTGGGATATAATCACCAGAATCTCGCTGACACACACACACATATTTTCACACGCACACACACACAGACATTGCCTCAAAAATATCCGATTCGTGATCAGGCATGTTTGAAACGTTCTCTCCCGTTGAAAACTCGCATTCGAATTTTCGACCCTGTCACAATACTTTCCTCATACATTATCCTAGGTATATACGGAAAGTAAAAAGGTGATAAGCTTTACCATTTCATATGAAGAAAAAGGTCACGGGAAAAAATTTAAAAGCGGAAGTTATAGTGTTGCTTTTTGATAAAAGGAAATCATTTTGAAGAAAAAAAGTCTAATATTTTATGAAAAATACAATTTGGTTGAAAATAATAAAAATTTGAAAACGTTATTCACTGGTAGCATTTTTGTAGGAGTTGCAACCGAATCTTGATTTTGTTAGGCGTTTGTACAATACTTATGTGTTGCTATGGGCGTATAGTAATTGCGTTTATTAAAATGGTTTTGAATAATAATTGAAAATTTTAGAGTATGAATATAACTGCAATTTTGTTTTGCTAAAAGCTCTTATAGAAAATAATACTAATCGATACATTGCACTGCCACCATTTGTTAACGGATTTTACGAGCTCTAAATAGTAAGAACACAATTGAAATATTTTTTTCTTAACTTCATACAACCTATCATGAGGGACCTAACTTCTAGATTACTCTAAACTCCTTACAGAACAATGTAAAAAAAATATGGATAAATCACATAAAGAGATTGTGAGAATTATTTGTAAATTAACATTATAAATTTTAATATAGGTTGCAGACATATTAACTAAATGAGAAATTGCAAGAAAATTTAAATTAGCATTTATATTGTACATTCTTACTTGAATATTTTTGAGTACAATAGCAGTTTGCTGTGCCACAATATGGATGTTTTTAATAGCTGTACCGTAGTCAAGGTGTTGTCCCCAACTATAGTCAACAACTAATACATTGCAATCTTCTTTTTCTAAGAACTGGGCTAACCATTCCTTGAAAATAAAACAAAGTATAAATAAATAAATACCAAAACTTAAATTATAATCTAAGCAATATATTCTAATACTACAAACAATTTTATTCTAACTAATTTTCTCAATATTCAAAACATAATATTCCAAGTTTTAATTCCCTCACATTATTATAATTTTCACTGCGATACAAAGTATGCATACGTACATGTATTACTGTTTAGGTATCCTTCAAAATAGTTCACTTGATAAAGAAGACTTGAGATATGTATATAAAAACAAATAAATTGATAAGGCAGCATGCAACTGTTTCGGGGATATGCTGGACCCTCTTTATTTGTGCAAAAGAACCTACAAACCCGAAGTAAAAAGAGGAATGTCCAAGGATGTTGCATTTCGGGACACCTGTGAGAAAACTCCAGTATCCCCACATCGGGACCAGAAGATCTTTAAAGAAGTTTTGAGTAATAAATGGATGTAATGCATCTCCTTTTCCAGATGGATGCTTGTACAGGGTTTGCAGATATATGTTGGCTCAGTTAAAAGTATCTTGGAAGATGGATCACCAATGTTGATAGACAAAGACGAGTTTGGGAAAGGAGAGTTTACTGAGAGCAATCAAGCTCTCTGAAAGAAGATGGGTTCCAAGTGTGAAAGTCGCGGGACTCATCGTAGTAAGTTTCTATTCAATGGTCACGAGGTCAAAGGGTGAGATGATAAATGATGTAAACAACATGATCATCTCAAGTTCAAACTTTGAGTCATACCGTAGTAGGCAGTGCAGACAGCCGAGGTCTTCTGGGCTCATAGAATCTTCTGAAGTCAGAGTTGATGTATGGGTCTGCGTTTCCTGCTTACAGCTTTGAGGTTATAATTAAGATTAGTATCTGCCATGCAAGGTTTCTCAAAGATTTTAATGTAGAATTTTTGGGTGATTAACCTAACATGCTCTTCAATGCCAGATACGCTAAATATGGAATATCGCTAACTTGGCAACTTTTCTTAAACGTTGCCAAATCAATGGAAATGTCGTCAAATTGATGAAAATGGAGCAAATCAATGAAATTAAATATGTTTTTTTAGACGAGAGTACTGAAATAATGTTTAGGTAGCATTTGTCAGCCAGTCCTTCCATCCTACTTAGAAATACATTTAGCGAATTTTTAAAATGTCATGAAATTGATAAAAATGTTTGGAAATCCATAAAAATATCATGAAATTGATAAAATTGCGCTTAATAAATGAAATTCATTGTGTTTTCTTAGGGGATAGTATTGTGATGTTGTTTCGTCAGTTTGTCGCAAAATGGGGCTGTCAGTTCTACAGTCCCACTTGGTGATACATTTTAAGATTTTTTAAATTGTCGCTAAATTGACAAAAATGTCGCCAAACCTTCCACGGAGATAGCATTATTCAGACGATATGATGTCTATTAATTTATTTGAAGCAAATGATATCAAGTCGTTTAGCAGAGGATGTAAATCCGATATGTTATGCGGCATACGATTTTTATTAAATCTTTTCCTATTTGAATAATAAATATATGTATATAAAATAAATGTCATTGAAATTGCATTTTTGACTGAATAATATCAGTTACGGTCTTCAGGTTTAAAGATTATTATTATTGATATTTTCGAGGATTAATGGTTCAGGGATTATTGATATTTTCAAGCTATTATGCCAATGTTTTATTATAACAAAAATTGCTGAAACTCATATATAGTACCTTGTACGAGTAATCTTATACAAATGCACGGGTATATCTTCTAATTAACGAGAATATAAGTAGTACAGTTATATTGACATATATTTTGACTATATGTTGGCATATATTGGAATCAATTGCGACCTTTTGTTATATAGATCACGGGAATTAATGATATTTTCAATTTATTATGTCATCTGTTTTATTTTGGCAAATATTTTTGAGACTCATATTGTAATACCGGAAATCTTCTATTAACACACAGGCATATTTCCTAAACTGCGACAATATAAGTAGTACGGGGATATATATGTATATATATATATATATGTGTGTGTGTGTATATATATATATATATATATATATGCGTGTATATATATTCATATATATATATATGTGTATATATATATATATATATATATATGTGTATATATATATATATATATATATATATGTATGTGTATATATATATATATATATATATATATATATATATATATATATATTTCCATATAAATTCAGTGCTTTCATTCTGGCATATATGTATATTGCAATCAATTACGGTTTTATTGATATTTTCAATTTATACATGTAATCTACTAATGCAGATTATATCTTCTAATATTCGAGTATATAAGTAATACGGGTTCCATACAATTTTAGCGCCTTTATTTAGTATGTATTGAATCAATTTCATATTTTTTGTATATTTGCTTTCAAAAGGTGCTAGAATGTTTTATTCTTCAGATCTGCCCGTGAACATAATTTTGCTTAGTGAGAACTGATTTTCTTGAACTTCTCTTTAGGAGTAATAAATTTTATATTTTAACAGAATTTGCACATGATTGTGAATTATAAGTTTCTTGATGCTAGATACTCCGTACGAAGAACGGGTATGTTTCTAATATAAATATATGGTTATAAATGTTATGACAGTTTAAATTTATTGCAATAGTGTTTTACTCCTATTTCCTTGGATTAAGGATTAATCGTGAATTGATCGACTAAAGTCCTTGAGTTCTTACAATTCTTCAGTGTTTAAAGATTTTCCTAGAAATCCTATATTTGATAATAGTAATAAATTTCAATATCAAAATTTACCCTGTATATAGCGACATCGCAGAATCCAGCAATATATGGAGTTAAAATAACGATGAGACGATTGTTTGCATTAAAGTTAGTATTAGTTGGTAACTCATCAGCGCATCTGTGTAGATTTTCAGGCTGATTAGGATTTTCTCTCGTAAACAGCCAAAAGTAAGTGTCGGCAGGAGTCAGGCCCGTAACAGATTTCGAAAGATTCTTATAGACATCAATGAAATTTTTACTGCAGCCAGCAGGTTGCTCGTCTTTGTAGCAATTGAGTCTTGGGATTATGGAATTCCCATCCAAACCTGTAGGAAATGAAAATATTAAATAAAATGGCATATTTAGGTATTAATTCCAGAACATATTTAAATATTATTTCATGAAATATCAAATACAATGCATATTAATTCCACTTTTTTTCTAAATAAAGTTAATATATTTCTTTATATATTTGTTCAAAGTGTCATGTCCCCAGGTCCAGGAGAGAGTTCATAAATCGCCGTTCCGGCAAACACGCGCACATACACATATTGACATTTATTTATAAATATAGGTAATTGCTAAAATTTTTAAAAGTATAGATTCATCCAAAAAGGGCATTCCATGCTTTCCAACACCTTCAAAATAAGAGATTCTCAAGTGTACACTTTAGACCTATCTATTGTAAAGTTACCATGCACAATTACCATACCAGAATATAGGTGTTGCATTGCTCTTAGCAGAGAAAATAAGTTATGGTTTTATTTCACACGGCTTTTTTTATTAACGAATTAGGCAATTCTGACCGTCAATCATACTTTATGCCCCTCTTCTCTAATGCCGCCGATTTCATTCCAAGGCGCATTCTGCAGTATTTATTTTGTAAATTTGGATTTTTTATATCACACAAACATCTGTAATTTGGTAGAAGTTCTATTAATTTTTCGTCCATCTCCAGATTCCTACATAGTTCAGCTACTTGAGATATGCTTTCAGTCGCCATCGCCATCTTTAATACAAATGAGAAAAAGAATGGCGCAGTTGAGTGACGTCCAATGTTATTGTTCTCTGATTGGTTCGCGCTATGCGATTGAGCAATTTTTATTGTTGAGTTCGGAAAAATTGGGGCAATTCGGCGGCAATCCCATGAAATGTGCTTCTTACCATGCATTGCTGCTGAAAATTTGCAGAAAGGAATTGCTCTGTTCAATAACTCCTTTAGGAAGAGGAACTTGTCATTAAAGCGAGATAGAAGAAAACCTGGGGTGGAAGGCGGGGTGCTCTCTCCGTTATAGAATTCCAAGAGTTTTGGGACGTAGAATTTACTTTGATTTTTGTGATGTTAGTTGTGTTCGTTTTTTTTTCTTTTATTGCTTGGAAAAAGAGTGAGGCAGTTTAAAGCCATTATTTTTTAGTCATTTGTACAAAGAAATAAATGATACTGAAGTTTGTCAGAGAGCAGAAGTTGATGATATGATAAGTAAGATACGTAGTTTAACATTATTGTTGAATAAGTACCTCGTGAAAACCATGTCGATAGTAGTGTAACTTAAGGTAGTCGGGATGTTATCGGATGAAGATACAATCCAAAATCTTGTTTCATGACTTGTATGGCACGCTTGTTCTCTGGTTTGCGAATGTCCAAGATGAAATCACCAGCGAGAAGAATGGATGTGTCGGCGTCTTCATCGTTCATTTCGCAAAAGCACTCAAACGCAGCGTGTTTGGTTTAAGGGAGTTGGTACTTTCTGCCAGTCTTTCCTATAGTGGAATTAGGCGTAATGTACACGGACACGAGTTGCAACGGTCTACTTTTCAAGATAGTCATCGCCGCATAAATATGCCCCACATCACTGAAAACGTTGTGCGCACTGCTGATTGTACACAGACCGTTTCTACCGGTACCGTTCCCGTTCTATCGTTTCTACAGAGAACTACCGGTACTAAGGGATGATGTTTAGCTATCATCACGACTGAAGATATGAGAGCGTTGGTGGAACAGCTGTAGACGTTGAATGTTGATCTGGAGATTTTCTGCCTGTATACTCTCGAATACGCTCAGTTCAGGTATGGGTGACCTCGGGAGCCTTAGTACTCTTAGCCTGGTACTAAATTCTTCCGTTTGCGGTAATATTCGAAGCGTTCAGCAGAACTTTTTTAGGCATGGTTAGGCTCAGAGGTATGTATCGGTAATTTTAGGGATTTTACAATACTTGGGTTCTTCTTACACTCGAACTCGAGTAAAGCAATCGATTCTATATCAAACGAAATAAACTCGACCTTTTTATGATATTTAGCTTGCAAGTTATGAGTACGCGCTGTCGCATCGATCTCCTATTTCATCTATTCCTCCTTTTTCATCGTTTGCGCTAGCAGTAGCGCAAGATCTTGATTTACATATTGCTGCATACAGCCATCGTAGTTCTTTAAATTCGTTTGAAACCGTTTAGTATGTGAAACGTTATCGTAAGCGGATTTTGATCATCTGCCACAATTTGTAAAAATGTAAAAATTGACACTTTGTATACGGGCTATTAAAAAAAAGTGAAATTATACAAAAATAGCATTTATATATATATATATATATATATATATATATATATATATATATATATATAAATTAAAATAACAAATACAAAAGTGCAGGAGTGTGAATCAGTATCAAACCGCGAGCAAAATAAAAGCGTGTAGTGAATAGCAAAAAGCAACGAGGAAGGGCCGGAAAAGTAGAGCACGGAGAGGCCAGGACAAGGAAAATTTATTAAAGAATAGTATATCTGCTAGAAACGTCTTCAGGGGCACAGTCTTGACAGACATACTAAAAATCCGTTGATTCTATGATTGCATAAAAACACGTGGTTAAAATATTATGCAATCTATATATATATATATATATATATATATATATATATAATTGAAGATTTTTATGATTACTTGTAATATATATACCCGAGAAATACCAATGAAAATTGCTTGTAAACTGAAGGTTTTTGCAAATCAGAAGCCTAGTGTAGCACAATGAGCTATGCAAGAAGTATGGAAATTGAATAAATGGAATCTAGTGATTATAAAAGGAATAAAATGAATATGAAAAGCAATTCTGAAACCATGTACCTTATCAAGGGCCATACATGTTTCATTAATGCTGATTCTACGTTTCTGTTTACATAACTGTAAAATGTATTACAGAAATAATGTAAATGGCCCGACGTAGAAGAAAAGACAAAGTGGATCAAAAACACAAAAAAATCAAACATGAATATACAATATTCTGTTACACCAGCTTGTGGCTAATTATTGAAATGAGGATGCAAAGTATTATAAAGTAATATCAAAAGAATATAATGAAAATAAAATGAAAATATATCTACCCCTAGTACTGTGGTACTTCTGGAAAAGCATGTGTATTACCAATCATCTCAGAACAGGTTACAGTGAATTTTTTGTTACTGACTAAGCAGTTTTCTCAAAGCAGGTTAAAGTGAATTATACAAATAGTTTAACTGTTAGAAGAAGACATGGAGTTTATGAATTATTTAGAAATGCTAGAGTATGATCTGTCAATATGTTGCTGTAATTGTTGCAAGTTTTTGAATTTAAATTTAAAATGTGTTTTAATAAAAGAAAAAATAAGATTGGGCGGGTAGTTATTTTTGATGACGGTGTTGATGTATTTATGAAGATGTTCTTTGTAGTAACAAGGTGTGCTTAACATTTTGATTCTTAATAACTGGTTATTAATAATATTTCTATATACAGATTTGGAAAGATTGGAAGAGAAATGCTGAAGTTTATTTACTTTGAAGTTATAAGTTTCTGTTTTGTCATAGATTTTAAATTGTATTGTATTTGCATTTTTAATTGTTAAACTAACGTCTAGAAAATTGATCCAGTTGGATGTATATACATTTTCAATGAGTTGTAGATTAGGTGGATAGAAATCAAAATTTAATTCATTGGCCTCATTAGTAATTCCAATAATAATAAGATCATCAGTATATCTGTACATTATATGACTGCTGAAATGGTTCTGATTTTCGTAAAAATGTAGATAAAGGTTGTCCAGTATGGTGGATGATTTACCTCCCTGTGGGATTCCTTTATTTAATTTGTATATGCATTTTCCTTGAACTATATACTGTTTGAACAAAATGAATTTTAATAAAGTTTTGAATTTTGGAAATGATATGTTTTTTGCTTGAGTGAATTGTTCATATAAAAGTAGTATGACTTTATATATATCATTAATGTCTATATTATTAAATAGGTCTTTGAAATCAAAAGTTTTTACATCATGTATGTAAGGGATTAGTTTTATTTTATTAATTAGTTCTATACTATTTTTGATTATATGTGTGTTTTGTACAGTAAAATAATCATAAATTTGATTGAGTATGATTAGAAGTTGTTTGTCAGCTGCATTGGTATATGAATTAAATCCTATAGTGACTGTTCTAAATGAAATAGGTGTTTTATGGAATTTAGGTACGAGTACCAAGTAAGGAAAATTGAGATTGTATTTTTGTTTAAGAAGTTTGTAGTAAGCTATTATTTGTTTATTTATAACATTGATATGAGTGTATAAAGGAGTTAAAGAAAGAGAGGTACTGAGTTGCAATTTAAGCTCGTCCAAATAAAATTTTTTGCAGATAAACGCATAATTACTGGATGCCTTGTCAACATATGTGATTACAAATTTGTCTTGAAGTGACTTGATTTCTTTAACGATTTCTTGGTAATTATGCTTATATATTGGGATGGGAAAGTGTTGGATCAAATGTTTTACATGGCTAGTTATTTGTACTTTCCAGCTCTTGAAGGCTTCAAATGGGCAGTGGGATTTACCTGACATTTTAAATATATAGTTGTCTAGATCTATGTCAAAAGCTTGTATTATTTTCTTTTTATTATAAAGAAGAGGTATTCTGTATTTGGATCCGTAGCTTAGAAATTGTTTGAGATGAGGTTCCTGTATTAAATCAAGATTTCTGGTGATTATGTGTCCATGTTACATATATATATATATATATATATATATATATATATAAATGCTATTTTTGTATAATTTCACTTTTTTTTAATAGCCCGTATACAAAGCTTCAATTTTTACATTTTTTCTTGAATTTCATACTTTTTGGGATTGTATTTCTTTACAATCATTCCACCTATATATTTTCTTTTTTCATTTTAAATCTTATATATATATATAAGCCCCAATTGTCAAATAGTAAAATTAAATTGTTATACAATTAAAATTATCCTCAGTATTAATAGTTTTCGACATTTGATTAGGGACTGTGTAAAATGTTTGCCAAAGATAGTATAAGTACTTGAATTGAAATTTTATCAAACGAAATTCAATTTTTATGCGCACCCTGAAATTTATGTTTCCGATCGAGTCAAAAGGGGTTCAAGTCCTATAACCTTGACAGTATTTCCGTGTCAATAAACAGGGTGTCCCAAAAACATTGACCTCGGCTCTTTTATTCGTTAAATATTGATCTTTGACATATATAATAAATTACAAAGTTGCGAAAAAAAAGGTAGAGAATTTTATGAAATCGATAAAAAATTTCGGAGGATTAAATTTGAAGAAATACAAAATTTAAATTTTTATGCGGCCCCCGTACAAAAACATTTCCAATAAGTAAAATGTGCCCCATACACTAACAAGGTGATGTACAAAATTTCAGCATTTTATCATAAAAAGTCCCAGGGATATATTTAAACAAATTTTGTGAGGGATTAATCACAAATTAAAATGCAAATGTTTACAGCAAGAGTGCAAATGAAGCAACGCAGAAATGCATCATAGGCAAATAATGTCGGCATTTTATTTTTAGGTTTATTTACACTTTTTCAAAAATATGCTTTTAAAAATATCCTAAAATTTTACATGATTAATTATGGAATGAAACTTGGAAATAGCACAATCAAAATGAACACTAAAACAGCTTAGAAATGTAGGCATATTCAAATATCTGCCTCTGATCGGTGCACAATCGCAACAAGAACACGGTAGCCCAGTGGAAAGCACGAGCGGGAATTGCACTCGGGAGGCCCGGTTTCGATTCCCGCCGCTGCCAAAACTGCCGCCGTGTTCACGCGGAGTACGATCACGTAAAACACGTGGATCCGTAAGTCCTTCCGAGAGGTTGGTGGTAGGGAAGGAGGGTACGGTCCCTGTGGATGCCTCCCCCCACAGGGTTTCGGTCTAAATTGGGTGGCACTTCCAGGCCGTCCAAAGAGTTTCTTTACACCGTTTGGTAGTTTGGACGGTCTGTATTTCAACGACAACAACAACACAATCGCAACAGACGTATCATCACATGAAAAAGTTGCTTCTGGCTCTGCCATGGATCAGTCGCCTCGCTTACTCAAGCGTAGCGCGGGCAGCCCAGCAGTCTGGACGACCTTTAAATATTTCACATTTCTACTACATTTTAAGAGTGTAGTTAGCCTGTACCGACAATTTGTCGCAATACAGCAACGAATGACTTTTTGAAATGCTTATGCTGTACAGTTTATGCAATCGCAATGCTAACGAAACTGCACATGAATATCAACGTATTTTTCCCAATTCTCGTCATCCTCCTGGGAGATTTATTTCCCGATTGGTGCAACAAGCGTATAAAAGAGGAAGAATACATCGTATAGGTGGATTAGGCAGTGCCAGGCGTCATTCAACTGATGTAGAAATTGATATTTTGGCTTACTTTTGCAGTCATACATAGTAGTGTTCGTACCTCGGCTTCAGAAATAAACGTATCACCTGCAACAGTGAGGAGAATTCTGAGACTGAATAAATGGCATCCGTTTAACATTCATGGTGAGCAAGGATAGGAATCAACATATTATCAACGTCGTATAGATTTTTGTAATTGGGCTCTAAATCAGGAAGATGCAAATTCCTCTTTCCTGAAAAACGTAATTTGGATTAACGAATGCTGTTTTAAACAAGATGGATGCATAAATCCTCAAAAGAAGCACTTATGGTCTGACACAGATTCATTCGTGGTACGTGATATTCATTATCAGAATCAATTTTCTGTGAATGTATTTTGTAGTATTTTCAGAAACCGTTTGCTTGAACCCATACTGTATGATGGTGCGTTGACGGGTGACATATGCTAATGAGATTCTGAACGTGGTTATTCCTGATTTTATGGATGAACTGCCCCTGACAGTAATTCCACACGTATGATTTGAAAAGGACGGATCTCCAGCACGCCATACTACAGTTGTGAAACAGTGGTTAAATAAAGAGTTTCCAGGCAAGTGGATTGTCTTGCATGGGCCAGTCGAAGTTCCCCTAGATCGCCTGATTTAACGGCTATGGATTTTTATTTGTAGGGTCGTTTACCAACAACTGTTTATCTGTCACCTCCTTTAAATAAAGAAGAGTTGCAACAACGCATTCAAGATGGTAGTTGCGACATAACCGAACAAGAACTTGATCAAGTGCGCAGATGTGTTATCAGCTGAATGCAGTTCCGTATTGGCTTGGATGGAAAACGTTTTGAACAAGCTTTGTAATCTTTGTGTGAAGTTATTTTTTCTACACAATGTAGATAGTACTTTTGTACCAATAAATAGCAAAATTATTAGTTATTTATGTAATCATTGTTTTCTTTCGTAATTTATGTATGACACTTGAAACTCGATATGCCGACATGATTTTTCCCCTCTGAGAATCCATGTCAATGCATCGAAAAGTGCTTTATAGCAGCACTTTTGTATTTTCATATCTTTGGGACATTTTATGATAAAACGCTGAAATTTGTTACATCTCCTTTTTAGTGTATGGAGCACATTTTACTCATTGAAATGCTTTTGTACGGGGGCCGTATAAAAGTTTAAATTTTGTATTTCTTAAAATCTATTTCCCTTGACAATTTTAATCGATTTAATAATATTCTATATCATTTTTTACGCAACTTTGTAATGCATTATATATTTAAAGATCTATATTTAAGGTATAAATGCCGAAGTCAATGTTTTTGGGACTCCCTGTATATTGGAGAACTAGGTAATCTTCAAGAGAGCTTTAAAATAATAAAGAGCGTTTTTCTAATTCGAAAGTCCTTTGTAAGGGGCCCGTATAAAAATTTAACTTTTTTACTTTCTTGCAAAATCTTGTCACGTGACTGAAATTGCTGTGTTCAGAAACACTATCTTATTTAAAGTATTTCTTAAATGAAACTATGGATATACGACCAATCGTTCAAGAGATGTTTTGTTGTCAATATTTTTAACGACATGTATAGCCGTTCAAGTTTAAAATTCTTCTCTCGCCATATTCAGTACTGTTTAGAATTTTGGAAATGGCTATTTGGTAGTTTGGAATGGTCGTGTCCAACTGTCCAACACTACCAAACATATATCCGTCCCTAATTTATTTATTTATTTATGTATTTATTTATTTTGTAAAATCCGTGGGATGAAGTGCTAAATAAAGCTATGTATGATTGATGTTCAATATAATTTTTTTATAAGGATATTGTTTTATGAGGTCTGTATTTGAACTAGGATATGAATGATAGAACAGGTGTGGAGTCTCAATTCAAAAGATAATCACAGGTTATATAGCTATAACGGCAAACTCTATAATTATAGTGACAGACTATATAATTATAATGACAGGATATATTTCTATAGTTTTACAATGTATTACTATCATGTAAGTTAAGTAAGGCTCAGTTTACAGGCAATTCCTATATAAAATGCTATTCATCTGCAACAACAGGGCCGTAGGTGTATTCGTATAAATCCTGGCATTCGAACTAGACACAAATTAAAAACCAGACTTTCGGTATTTAACATTTCCAGAAATGAAGTTTCTATAATACTGATAATGGTATATCTAGACTTCAAAATTTAACACTATACTGTAAGGAAAGTTGAAAGAAAACATTTATATTGTTATCTATTAAAATACGAACAAGAAAAGAACACATGGATTGGGTTTCTTTAAAAAAATTTCCAATGTAACGCCGATATTGAAACAATATTGAAATTCCAATATTTAGTCAATATTGCTTTGTGATATTGTGAGACCAGAATATGTTCTCACATGTAGTGAGACAAGTTTATGTGTAGAATTATGGTATCCTTAAAGGCGGACAAAGCATTAGTCTGGCTGGCACCGAATTTTATGAGAACTTGAAATTTTAGGTCAAAGGACAGTAAATTTTGGAGGCCATATAAGAGTTGGGCCGGACTGAAAGTACAGTCGTGCCATTGGGTGAGGGGTGGCCAATCAGTGCCATGGAAGAAGTAAGGCGGAGTTCCCCCACCCCCTCACCCACCCACCGAGTGGACCTCAAGTTTGGATCCGAGAATCGGCAGTATTTAGTATTAGATTAACGGCAGTATCAGTAATAGTATAGTATTAGTATTATCGGCAGTATTAGTAAGAGTATTTTGTAATAGATAGTAGTAGAACATGAACAAGTAAGATGACTTAGAAGCAGTTATAGAAAGATTTGAGTATTAGAGAAATCATGACTTACAGGCATCAGCATTCAGACTTAGCAACATGAACAAGTAAGATGACGACAAGTATCATCGTAAGATTAGCAGATTTCAAGTAGTGAGAGTAATATCATGACATGGAGAGAACAACTACAGACGAATTCGACCACGGTTCCCAACAAGGCCCAAAACTCAAGGTATGTGTCATCAACAATCCAACGGTTAATGAATATTTAGATATTGGTTCAGGTAGTCTCACATGTCTCCATCCCAGTCTATTTTAAGAGCAATATAATGTATTGGAAGTTAATAAGTAGTTATGTAAATTAATAAATGTAATTGTTAAGTTTAAATACTCTAATCTTTTAATAATGATTAATGAATTCCTTTACAGGACTCACACTTAAGTTAAATAATTGAAGGGTTATTGCTTAAACACAACGCACTTATAATCACTAACATTAAAGATAAACAATTAATATTAATATAATTTAAAATTATAAAATAAACATAAATTTAATTTCCGGTTGCCACAGATATTATGCCAATATTGCATTTAATTGGAAATATTTCCAACGTAGCACCAATATTGACGCAATATTGTAAAAAAATATTTGGCCAATATTGCATTAAGATAGATATTACGCCAATATTGCGTTTCATTGGAAATATTTCCAATGAGCACCAATATTGACGTAAAATTGTAAAGAAATATTTAGCCAATATTGGAGGCCAATGTAACCCCAGTATTTGGCCAATATTAAGATTGCTTTGGAAATATTTCCAATGCAATGCCAAGATGTGCAGTAGTGGCTAAATAGTGGGCCAATATTAAATGCTACTATAGGGTTGTATTTTTCCTTAAAAAACAAAACACCGACAAATCAAAAGGAATATAACACACCAATGAAGAAAATTAACTGTGGTTAATTGGTCTATTAAATAATGCAAAGTAAAAATAAGCTTAAAACCCAATCCCTGGATCACGACTCTCAAAATGAGACATATTCCAAAATTTAACTATATATAAATTTTAATTTGTTTACAATTACTTAGAGATTTCATACTTTATTAACTACTGACTTCATAGTTTCTCCATATTTAATCTTACATATGAAAGACTCCATAATTAAATATTTAAATAAATGCAGTATAAGGTCTACCAATATATATTTTCTGTAAAACCTTTTGAAATTTATAAACAAAAAAAAAGTGAATTCAGTTTAAAAAATGTGGAAATTTATGTGAGTTTGGCGTCGTTTAAATTCATGACATTTTAATTTTTTAAACATTGTATAGAGAAAGAATGATTAAATAATAGAAACAATAAAAACTTACCCATCACAGCACTCTCTAAGACTACTACGCAAAATATTGTTAGTAAAATCATCATCTATTGAATGGAAGTAATCAGTTTGATCTGGAATTTGATGCAAGACAATGACTTGATTAGTTTTATAATTCATTACAATCAAAATATATATGACACTTATATTCCTCTTTAGCTCTATGTGCTAAAATATATAGTAGCGAAAACTAAACTACGAGTAATATTGCATGGAACAACTAAACATACTGAGTGGAACAACTAAACATACTGAGTGGAACAACATGCGACACGTTTCGCTGCAAACAGAATAATTTAAGCAATTTCAAACAGGTGTTTAATCAAAGATTCTGGAATTTTGTTAGCAAGGAATGCAGTAAACGACAAGGAAAATAACTCCTTAATACTCCATAATCTTATTACATCCATACCGTTCAAAGTTTATTCCTTCAAGCACAGAGGGACAACTTTTCCGGATATTGCGCAGTTGTCGAACTCTATTCCTTACTTCTTTTGGAACACAAAATAAGACATATTCTACTATAACATTAAGTATCACAAGTTTGAATTTTGTAGTGTCTATATGTCTAAAGAGAAATATATGTCTAAAATAATAAATGTACTTTTTGAATTTAAGTGCGTAGTTAGGTTTATCAAATGAAATGTACGAAAACCATTTCGTTCGAAGCTTTTTAGAATTAACTTTAGAATTTATGTTTTAGTTAATTTAGAATTTTCATGATCGTATCAAACTGCATTTATTTGAATTAAATAATAATTAATACATATAAATTCGTGACACTTACTTGTGACATAAAATAATATTGATACAAATAATTAATTCCACTGCTCAAAATTTATGTGTTTTGCGTGGATTTTCAACTTTGAATTTTTGCTGACATATATAGCTTGAATATCAATTATATACAAAATAAGTAACCGGATACTAAATAAGTACCGGAATATCTCTAAATAACTTGGTAACTTTTCTTAAATTTTACCAAATTAGCGGAAATGTCTCCAAATTGATAAAAATGACCCAAATCAATGAAATTAAATTTCCTTTTATAGAATAAAATACTGAAATGATGTTTCTGTAGCATTTGTCGGTCAGTCCATCCATCCTACTTAATAACACATTTAACGATTTCTTTTAAAATCACCAAATTGATAAAAATATTTGTAAATCCATAAAAATATCATGGCATTGATAAAATCGCGCTTAATAAATTAATTTAATTGTATTTTGTTAGGGGATAGTATTGTGATGATGTTTCGTCAATTTGTCGCAAAATGGGACTATGTCCCACTGGGCGATAAATTTGGGGATTTTTTAAGTTATCGCTAAATTGACGAAAATGTCGCCAAACCTTCCATGATCGCATTATTCAGACGATATGATTTCCATCAATTTATTTAAGCAAATGATATCATGTCGCTTAAAGACTGATCCAATGTGTTATGCGACATACGATTTTTATTAAATCTTTTCAGATTTGAATAATAAAAATATGCATATAAAATAAATTTCATTGACATTGCATTTTTGACTGGATAATATCAATTATTGTCTACAGGTTTAAACATCTTTATTATTGATATTTTCGGGGACTGTTGATTCAGACATTATTGATATTTTCAAATTATTATGCCATTGTTTTATTATGACGAAAATTGTTGAAACTCATACATAGTACGTTGTACGGGTAATCTTCCACAAATGCACGGGTATATCTTCTAATCTACGAGAATAGTACCGGTATATTGGCATATATTTTGACATATATTGGCATATATTGGAATCAATTACGACCTTCTAGTATTAGGATTACGGGGATTTTTGATACTTTCAATTTATTACGTCATCTCCTTTATTTTGGCAAATATTTTTGAGACTCATATTGCAATACGGGTAAGCGTCTACTAACACACTGGCATATTTTCTAATCTGCGACAATATAAGTAGTACGGGGTTGCATAAATTGATTTAATTCCTTTTTTTTTTTTTTTTTTTTAAATTTGCTTACGAAAGGGACCAGGATGCTTCATTCTTCAGATCTGCCCGTGAAGATAATTTTGCATAGTGAGAACTTCTTAAACTTCTCTTTATGAGCAATAAATTTCATATTTTAACAGAATTTGCACATGATTGCCAATTATAAGTTTTTTTATATTATATACTCCGTGCGAAGAACTGGTATGCTGCTTGTTAATTATAATTTTTGATTTTATCGAATGTATAAACCTAAACTGTATGAAAATGTACACTATTTAAATTACATGATTTTCAAAATGCGTGAAAGTATGTCTGTGTGTATGAAAGTGTGTGTTTGTGTGTGTGTGTGTGTCAGTGAGACTGTGGAGACGATAACTGACGAACGAATGGACCTATTCAAATGAAATTTGGTACAAAAATCACAATCTGTAAACACTGGAAGCCTATTGCTTTTGTACGCAATCGAATGTTCAGAACCTGCCCAAATTTTCGAGTGAAATTTAAAAAAAATCGTCAAAAAATCAAAACCGCTAATTAAGTTAGGCAAATAAACATTTCTTATGTAATTTTTCATTAGAAAACGATTGACATAAGTTTTAAAACGCTAACAGGAATCGCTTTCGACATATTGCACATTTTTCAAAAAAATTATCAAAAAGTTATATAAAATAAAAATAAAATATTTCTTATTCAGAAACATGTTCACTTTTCATAAAAATACCACCCATGCGATAAATTTGGGGACACTATTTTCGTGGTCTAGCTCGTTCCATTCATGAAAAAAGATACTTTGTGTAATACTTTTGTATTTGAACGCCAATAGTCATTTATCTGATGTAAGAATAAATTATTTCTCCCTCCATAACGCTTGGCGAGATTTTGGCGACAAATTAGGCGGAAAGTCGCCAACTTGGCGACATTTTTAATTGTTGCCATATTACCAGAAATCTCGCCAAATGGATAAAAATGACGCTAAATCGATGAAAATGAGGACTCATTGAAGAAAATTCAATACCTTGGAAAGAATATAAGTATCTGCTATAGGAATAACATTTTTTTAACTGTAAAAGTAGTAAAATCATTACATTATATAAGGAAAGTCATGTGTTGTCCACATCAGATTTTTTTTGCTTTTAGTAGCCCATTTTGCTTTTGAACGTCATTTTGAAAGGAGGTTGACAGATAAAATTTAGACTTTTTAATTTGTATTGCTATACAGAGAAATATGTATAATTTCTTTAAAATTTTTAAAATGTATCAAACACAGTGTCAAATTCCCAATGAAGCTGATGCAGCTTCAAGGCTCGCTTCGCTGTGGGCTTTATTTTATAATTAAAAACCTTCCCTTTTTACGAATTTAAAAAACTGGCTCATTCATTAAGAGAGATAACACAATAGAGTTTCTATCATTTAATTCGATGTTTTTTTTAATACTTTTTTGTTTATACGAATAATTAGCCATTCATGGGGAGCTTTCTTCATATCATTTTTCCTGTGTGTTTAATGGGAAGTTCAACGACACAGTATAGAAAATTAAAAAAATTATCCGATGTGGGAAGCACACGACTTTCCTTATATAATGCAATGAATTTACTACTTTCGAAGTCAAAAAATAGGTTACTCATATAGTAGATACTTATATTCTTTTAAGATATTGAATTTTGGTCAATTAGTCGTCATTTTCATGGATTTAGCCTCATTTTTATCCATTTGGCGGGCTTTTCGTAAATTTGGCAACATTTAGAAAAGTCGTCAAGTTGGCGCATTCCGCACAGTCCGGCTCCAAAATCTCGCCAAGCGTTATGGACCGAGAACTGAGATACTCTTATAGCAGGTAATTGACTATTCGCTTTCAAATACAAAACTATTACTCAAAGTATGTCTTCCCGTAAATGGATCGAGCTAAATCCACGAGAAAGATATCACACATTTTATCGTATGATATTACGTACGAAGAGTGAACATGCTTCTTAACAGTTAGTATTTTTACTTTCCTTATATATATAATGTATAAGAGAAGTATTGTGACGAGGTAGAAAATTCGAATTCGTGTTTTCCACGGTTGAATTTTCGACGATTGAATTTTCGTCAATTAGTCGTCATTTTCATTGATTTAGCGTCATTTTTATCCATTTGGCGAGATTTTCATTAATATGACACCATTTAAAAAAGTCACAAAGTTGGCGATATTCCGCCAAATTCTTCGCCAAAATCAGCACGCGTTATGGACTGAGAAATAATTTATTCTTATAGCAGTTAAATGATTATTAGCATTCAAATACAAAAGTATTATTCAAAGTATATTTTCTTATGAATGAAACGAGCTACATCCACAAGAATGATGTCACCAAATTTATCACATGGCATTACATATGAAAAGTGAACATATTTCTCAACAGTTAATATTTTTTTTTATTTATGGGATATTTTGAAAAATTTATTTGAAAAATATGCAATATCTCGAGAATCATTCGTGCTAGCATTCCAAAGTTTATGACAATTGTTTTCTAAAGAAAAATTGTATAAGAAACGTTTATTTAGGTAACTTTATTAAAGGTATTAATATTTTGATGATTTTTTCAACATTTCACTCGATAATTTAGAGGGTTTCTGAACATTCGATTGCGTTTGAAAACAATCGGCTTCCAGTATTCACGAATTGTAATTTTAGTACCAAATTTCGCTCGAAACGGTCCATTCGTTCGTCAGTTATCGATTCCACAGACTCACTGACACACACACACACACACACACACACACACACATAACCTCAAAAACGTCTGATTCGCGTTCACAGGGATGCTTCAAACGTGCTCTCCCGTCGAAAACTCAAATTCGAATTTTCGACCCTGTCACAATAATTTTCTTATATATTATATATATAAGGAATGTAATATAATCAATTAATCTTGAACCATGATAAAATGTCTGATACAACATCAATGTGGCTCGCAGCAAGGTTTTATATATAAATTTTTGCATATAGTAAATGTTCAATAATTCCGAAATATAGCAATTATAATGGTAATTTCTAGGGCTAATTTCGATTAATTCAAACATATATTTCATTCTAAAGCATCATATTATTACTTCCTGCAATAATTGCTAATGTATAGGAAAAGTATTGGGATAATCTGGAAAATCGCAACTCGAGTTTCCGACAAATCTATAAGTTTTGTCACCTATAGAATACGAAAACACTATTTTTAGCGTAGGGTCTATATGCGTGTCTGTATTTCTGTGTGGCTGCCTGTCTGTCTGTGCAATGTATGTATCCACTTTAATTAAAGAACTAAACTACCGAATTTCGTAAAATTTGGTAGTAAGTCTCTTATGGGTGACCTCGGTGCTGATTAAATTTTGGTACGTTTTGGGATAAAATAGACCGCCTGTTTTGTGAAATAGCCTGAAAAAATTGCCTATATCAACTTCAGCTGAAAAACTAATAGGCCAAATTTTAGACAATTAAGTAGCTGTGTCACCTGTGGGTGACCCTGGTGTTGATTAAATTTTAGTGCAATTCTGAAAAAAGTAACCTGCCTTTTTTTTTAAAATGGCCCTCCAAAATCATCAAAATCTAAGATAAAAGACTACGTATGCTCAAAAATATTAATTGAATGCTTTTTTATACATAATTCTTAACGATAAAAATAATAAGATCAACTTCATTACACTAAGGCTAGCCGTTCTCGATATATTTTAGTTTTTTCGCATCTTTGAATATAAGTCCAGTTACCAAATGAAAACCAAAACTGAATTAAATGTGCAAATTCAGTGTAATTTAAATTAATTATATGTGTTATTTTGTGCAATTAAATTCAATTTTATAAATAATTGAAGAACTAAAGATAAAGTCAGTATGAGTCTACAGTGAAAAGCATGTGCTGACCACATCACATTTTAAACACAATTTGAGAAAACGCAATCTAAAATGGTACTATAGTGCTATAGTATACATAGTATAGTTAATTATCTATACGGTATGCAAAATTCAGAAAATTTGTCAATTGTATAAAATACATACTACTACAATAACTATAAGTATTTAATTATAGAATGAAATTTACATATTATGTTTTTTGCATAAATATTCTTTTAAAGTTTTAATCTACATGTCCCCAAATATGTAGATTTAGTTTTGATCAAAGAAAGAAAATAATTTTCTTGCCAGCCAATTAATTATATATTGTAATTAGGTTCACTTTGACATAATTGAGCAATATAGTTTTTTCATACATAAGAAAACAATAATGTATTTTCTTCTATACATGTAGATATAATAACTTATAAGCAAGCATGAATATACAGCAATTTTTACAATCTTATAAACTTGCGTGACTGTAAAATATATTGAAATTAAAAAAAAAAGAAAAAAAAAGAAAAAAAGAAAGAAAGATCAATCATGCTTAAAGCATTGATTATGAAACACTTTCCAACTTCAATGCACTTTTATTTAAACATCTCTAAAATTCAATACATATTCCACGGTAATATTTTAAAACTTATCACAATACTACATTAATTTATTATATTTGAAATCTTAAACCTTCATCGAAAAAAATGAACTTCATTCAAATGACGGTATTGAAATATAAATTGCCTGGTTTAAACATCTCTAAAATGCGATACATTCCTCGGCAATATTTTTAAAATTATCATAATACTACAATAATTTATTGTACTTGAAAACTTTATCGAAAACAACTGACATTCATTCAAATGACCTCATACAAAAAATAACACGTCTGGCTCTCTCTATAAAAGCAGCATTTCATTCATAACATTTTCCTATTCATTTCATTCATCACAGTGCTAAAATAATTTATTTTATTTAAAAACTTAAGACCATGGAGCTACAAGTAATTAAACTCTATGCTTAAAACTTCATCGAAAAAAATCGTCCTTCTCTCTGTAAAATTAGTGATTATTTCATTCATATCAGCTGTGCCGACACCATGAGCTAATTAATTTTGCATTAAAGAAATACAGCAATTCTTATACAACTCATCCTACATATTTTGCTGCTTACATTTTACATAAGTGAAAAACAGGCCTCGTTGTAGAAATATTCAATTTTGGATGATCATTTTAACTCAAATATATTGTAATTGCGTTGTTTCAGTATGCAGATGCACAGAATTTAAGTAAAAATAATGCGGTTTTAGGACGGATACAACACTCAATATGAATTAAAAAGAACTTAAAAAATCACGATTTTGAAACAAGATGGTTGCCATATATCATTTGGAATTGGGTCACGTGATCTTTTCATATCAGGGTCACGTGTACGCATCCTATAAGAGGTGTAATTATTAATTTAATTTTAATTTACTAAACTACTGAATATATTGCTGAATTTTTTTATACATTTTATGGAATAATTTGAGTATTACCTAAAATTTTCGAAGCAATTTGTGAATTTTAAATGCGTTTAAAAATGTTTGAAATATAAGGTCCCATAAGATTCAATGTATTTCATTTTTTCAATTCGGGTTCAATCTGAAACTAATTGGGTGATATTATTTATTTATATTCCCATACGTCCTACAGACCGTCTGAACAACATACTAAAATTCCATTTTGATTAAGTCATTTTTACGGCAGTTATCGTGCTAACGGACAGAGAGACAGACAGAATGAACAAAGTCATAAACACTTTTCAACTTTGTTGTAAAGTGTTAAAAAAACTCACTGTTTTAACTGGGATTACTAGTAGACGAGCTCAAATAATTGAACTACTACAACGAAATTCTTAGCTCTTAAAGTGAAAACTTACCCAACAGAACCAACTATAATTATCTTCTATGTAATTATCAATAAAATTACCAATATCAACTATAATTGTCTCCTATTTGCATTACGTTATTACTCAAGTCTGTAAGTCTCAACAGTAATAATAAAATTTAACTTTGGCTTGATAATAAAATTTTGAATAATTAATTTGTTAAATATGTAAAAATATTGCAAATAAGTAACTTACCTTTCCTGAAAGTGAAGTGTATAATCGTTTCTTCGTTTTTCCCCGATATTCTTTATAGACGATAGTGGTAAAGCTCAAGTGGTTGCTTAATTTTTGATCAAAGCCATATGCCTTATTTGCCGTAGAATGACGCAAAGAATATTCTGAAAAACATCTGGAAATGGAGTCAGCAATATGATTCATGACTTTGCATTCATTTGAATTGTAATTAGGTTATCTTTTATTGGTGTTTATTTAGTCATAACACGCATTTGCAGTGTTCGTGTTTTACTTTTCTAATATACATAATGTATAAGGAAAGTATTGTGACGGGATTGAACATTCGAATTCGAGTTTTCAACAGGAGAGCACGTTTCAAGCATCCCTGATCACATATCAAACATTTTAAGGTGATGTCTGTGTGTGAGTTAGTGTGTGTGTGTGTGTGTGTGTGTTGTGTGTGTGTGTGTGTTGTGTGTGTGTGTCAGTCAGTCTGTTGAGACGATATCTCACGAATGAATGGAGGAATTCGAATGAAATTTGGTACAAAAATCACAATCTGTGAATACTGTAAGCCTACTTTTTATAAACGCAGTCGAATGAACAGAACCCCCCCCCTAAAATTTCGAGTGAAATTTTGAAAAAATCGTCAAAAAATCAAAACCTTTTAAAAAGTTACGCAAATAGAGATTTCTTTTGTAATTTTGCCTTAGAAAACGATTGACATAAACTTTAGAGCGCTAGCATCAACCGTTCTCTAGATATTGCACATTTTTCAAATGAATTTATCAAAAAATCCCATAAATTAAAAATACATATATTAACTCTTGAGAAACATGTTCGCTTTTCATATGTAATATCATGCGATAAATTGGGTTACACAATTCTCTCGTTCCATTCATGAGAAAATATAATTTAAATAATACTTTCGTATTTGAACGTCAATAGTCATTTATCTGCTATAAGAATAACTTATGTCTCCGTCCATAACGCTTGACGAGATTTTGGCGACGAATTTATCGAAATGTCACCAACTTGGAAACTTTTCAAATTGGTGAAAATTCAATATCTTGGAAAGAATCTACTATAAGAATAACCTATTTTTTTGCTGTAAAAGTAGTAAATTGAATGCCTTATATAAGGAAAGTCATTACGTACTCACTACGCGGTTAGCTGTCCTATGTATTATCATCCAGATTTATCTTTTTTGTGATATGTCACAAATTTACATGTCTAATTTGATATATGGTCACCATTCACAATGCTGAATTTTGAATTAAATATAACATGCTCAATTTTAAGGATATAGATAAGAGGTTTTTTTTAATGATCTTGTTGCCTTAAAAATAAAAATTTTCTGATTGACCAAGTGTTTCTATGGGGATCGTATAAAAATTTGAAATTTGTAACTTTTTTTAAATTAATTAGAGGACTATTTCATTAACGTAGTCTTATTTCTGTCCTTACTTCCAACATTTGTGCAATTTATATTGCTCACTTATCTCCAACAGGTAAAGAATTAAAGCGCGTTTCAATCTTTTTGGGACATCTAGTATAAGACCATGCCAAATTGAAGAAGCAAATCGAGTTTCATTAACAGAATAGAGCCTATTATCTTAAAGTTACTTTGTTTAATATTTCCTTACTAAAATCGATATTACCGGCATTCAATCAGAAAAAATAAAGATTTTATCTGAAAACCGTTCATTTGACCGGTTACTGTACTAATATATTGAGTGTCGGTCCATTTATTTAAGAAGATTTTCGAAGCAACGTACCTTTGATGTCATCCGTAGACGAAACTGAAAACAGTTTTGCGTATGCCATATCACATCAAATTGTTTTGATTGAGAAATTTACATCTTAAAATCACACCTGCTCTGAAAATAAATATTAGCTTTTCTCATAAAATCAGCTTCAGATTCTTATTCATGATTTGCGCAACTCCAATTTTCCAGGAGGCTCGTAAATTGTATATCCAAAATCACGGGATTCTAGTGGACTGTAGCCATAAACAGTGGAATGTTTATGACTACAAGAATGTTGATGTGATTAATAATGTCGAATAGGGAGTGGACAACCACAAAGCATCTCATACTCGGATCCATTCCCCAAACACCAGAAGGCTTATCTGAACTTGAGTAAAGATTTATATGCCAACTGTTAAAAACACCTGTAGGAGTGCAGACAACTTACATAAGATTGGTATTGTATTATTATTGCAATGACCAGCATCAATTAACCGGTTTCGCTCTTTTTTACATTTTTCAGAATATAATGTACGATACCTGCAATGGCAGTATCGTATCGACATTTCATAGCGCGACTCAAAAAGAACAGTTTTCGAGCCATATTTACAAATTAACAGCTTGTTTCCATAGAGAAACATGGGTTTTTCGAGTTTTGTTCGCCGAGCATTCGATTTCTTATTTTGGTCCATTATTTCGGCGCTGTCTTTGTCTGGTTCTGACGTACGAATGCGACATGAAGTGAACCGTCATTTATGCGGATATTTAATGACCAAAGAGATTAGATCATGTGAACTGATATTAGCGGATGTAACGGTAGATCTGGAGCTTTCTCTCGAAGATTTGGAGCTGAGAAAGTGCTGGTCAATCTGTCGTTAAAATGGACAGACAAAGGATTAGGCGTAAAGTCAGAATGCCTGGATTTTATTGAGGATTCACTGACGACTGATGTCATGAATCATATCCAGATGAATATTGCTCCGGTTTATCACGAAGTTCTCTTAAGGATTTATTTAAATGTTCTTTTAAATATTTTAGGTTAATTGCAGTTCCTGCCAGAATTAGAGTCCATTACGTTCTTTCGAAGAAATAATACCCTGTTACGATTTGTCTTGAATACTCTCAGCATGCCTGCATTCAAAAAGTAGCCGCCGGAATTCCAAAATATACAATTTCTCGATGTCGAGTCCCTATCTACTAATTGTAAATCAATTAAAATTATTAATTGCGCAAATCATGCCTGATGATCTTGAAGTATAAGAACTTATCAGTTTTAATAACGAGAACTCTAACAGAAAGAAATAATAAATGATTAGAATGTAATAGCTAAGAAAATAATGATTGAGATTTAGATGGAAAAAAATGATATTAATGACAATATCTTATTATTGTATGGAGTGAAGAATTGAATTATATACTGTTTTAGGTTTATTATGTGTTGTGTCTGGATAGAAATGTGATGTTGTCTGGAATGAGAATTTGTATTTGCATTCGAGAACTTTGAATTGATTGCTGTTGGTGTGTGAGGTGGATGTTTGGGATAGTTGGTAGGAAGGCATTGTGTTGGAGTGGGAAGGTTCAGATGGGTCTGTCAATCTTGTTGTCATGCATCATATTGTCATCTAGATGGGAGTATTGTTTCTGAGTTGTATATGAGTTGTAAAGGAATTGTTGTAGACAATTTGTTCGTGTCTGCTCAATTCTTTACCCTATAGCTTCCACGGCTGACCATCCTGTGTTTCACATGACAGAGATGTATGTATTTACCTGGGTTAATAAATAACACAACGCAGAGGTAAGTGTCGGTTTGGTATATATTGATCTATAAGTGTTTAATTTCATATTACCACTAAAACTCACATGTGTCAGCAGCAAGATCAGCCTTTTAATTAAAATCTTCACCAAACTTTTACACGATTTTCGCAATTGCAACTTTATCAGGAGCTTCGAAAAACATATATTAAAAATCCTGGGGTTCTAGGGACCGCAAAGCAACATTTATAACACGAATATTAGTGTGATTAATAATGTTGAATGGACAGTAGACAACAGAAGCATTTCAGACTCAGATCAATCCCCCAAAACCAGAAGACTTTTCTCAATTTTAGTAAAATTTCTACATGCAACTGTTAAAAATACATGTAATAGCACATATAACTTACATAAGATTGGGATTGCACTCCCATCGTTTACCAGCATCAGTTAATTGGTTGAGATCTTTTTAAGTATATTCAGTATATAATATCTGATATCTGCAGTAACAGCAAGAAATCATTCTATGCCCCTGGTATATATACGTATATCACTAAATTGTCCAGATTAATATACTGTAACTGTATTTCACACCAAAACAAATTACTGAAAATATCCAATTCACAGTATACAATTTATATTAGTTATACATTAGGATAAAAAAAATGATTAACCGTTCCATTTGGTATTAGAGACGAAAGTGAAAGAAAAATTCATTTATCTGGATAGATGTAGAAAATATATAGGTCAGAAGATAGATGATAGCGTGTCTCAGGAAAATTGCTATTACCAATACGAAAATCTATATCTATATAAATAAAATTGAAAATATGTCAGTCTGCCTGTCTATTTGTCTGTCTGTCTGTCTGTCTGTCTGTCTCTCTGTTTGTCCCATCATCACGTGAGAACGGCTGAACCGAATTTAATGAAATTTTTTGGATAGCCTTGAAATAGACCTCCATAAATTTTGTTTAAGTTTCAGGTTTCTAAGTCCAGGGGTTGCCGAGATATTGATGAAAAACGGAACTTTTTCCTAGGAGTTCTACTCTCTAACTCTGTGGTTTATCCAAACGAAAAGGATGAAATTCGTTTGTTTAAAACGTCAAAATGAATTAAAACGTTATTTCTGAGTTTGCGGGAGGATTTTTGCGCTAATTAGTTGCTATCTGAAAGCATGAATTGTTTGAAACATGAATTTAAATGGAAAATATATATCCATGGTTTATTTTTCGCAAGCATTTACTCAACAATGAAAAGTAAAAAGAAGTCAAAATGATTATTTAATTTAGCATCCTTTAAGAGGAAGATTCTATCTTATATCATTTGCTCAGCAACGAAATTAAATTAAATGTGTTTGTTAATATTTATTATTATTTTTTCTATTTGAATAATAAATAAATGGATGCAAAAATATATTTAATAAATGAACGGTTTGATTTTTCTTTTAATTATATTAATTGCAGACTGCGTACATCACTTGCATTTATTTTAGCAAAGAGTTTTCAAGCTTATATATTGTGTTTATCTAATAAACTCATATATTGTGTTTACCCAATAAATTCATTTAGCCGATTGTTGAAACAGAAAAAGAGTAGAACGGGTATATCTTCTAATACAATTTTAGTGTTTTCATTTAGTATATACAAACGGGATCAGGATATTTTATTCTTCAGATATGCAAATTCAGAGCTACGAATTTCGCTGAATATCGCTAACTTGGCAACTTTTCTTATAAGTTGCCAAATTAACGGAAATTTCGCCAAATTGATGAAAGCGACGCAAATCAAAGAAAATTAAATTTGTGTTGTTAGAAGAGAGTACTGAAATGATATTTCGTTAGCATTTATCTGTCAAACCAACCGTCCTACTTAGTGACACATTTAGCGAATTCTTAAAATGTCACCAAATTGATAAGAGTATTTGTATATCCATAAAAATATCATGAAATGTATAAAATTGTGCTTAATAAATGAAATTAATTGTGTTTACTTAGGGGATAGTATTATGATGATTATTCATCAATGTGTCGCAAAATGGGACTGTCAGTTCTACAGTCCCACTTGGTGATAAATTTGGCGATTTTTTAAATTGTCGCTAAATTACCGAAAATGTCGCCAAACTTTCCATAAAAATAGAATTATTAAGATGATATAATTTCCATCAATTCATTTGAGGCAAATGATATCATGTCGTTTAGCAACGGATATAAATTCAATGCGTTTTTATTAAATCCGATTTTTAGTAAAGCTTTTCCGATTTGAATAATAAAGATATGTATATAAAATAAAATTCATTGACATTGTATTTTTGACTGGATAATATCAATTACGGTCCCCAGGTTTAAAAAATATTATTATTGATATTTTCGGGGACTGCTGATTGAGGGATTATTGATAATTTCAAGTTAATATGCCATTGTTTTATTATGAGGAAAATTGTTGAAACTCATATAGAGTACATTGTACGAGTAATCTTCTACAAATGCACGGTTATTTCTTCTAATCTACGAGAATATAAGTAATACAGGTATATTGTCATATATTTTGATATAATATATATTGGCATATATTGAAATCAGTTTCGGTCTTCTGGCATAAAGTTCACGGGGATTATTGATATTTTTAATGTATTACGTCATCTGTTTTCTTTTGGCAAAATTTTTTAGACTCATGTTGTAATATGGGTAATCTTTTACTAACACAAAGGCTTGCGCTTTTATTTTGTATATATTGATTCAATTCCATGTTTTTTGTATATTTGCTTTCAAAAGGGTTCAGGATGTTTTATTCCTCATATCTGCCTGTGAAGATAATTTTGCATAGTGATAACAGATATTCTTAAACTTCTCTTTAGAAGCAATAAATTTAATATGTTAACATAATTTGCACATGATTGTGAATTATAAGTTTCCTTATATTACATACTTCGTACGAAGAACGGGTATACTGCTAGTCTATATATATAAAATTGAAAATCTGTCTGTCTGTCTGTTTGTCCAGTCATCACGGGAGAACGGCTAAACCGAATTTGATGAAAATTTGTGGGTAGCCTGGAAATAGTCCCTCTTAAAATTTAATTTATGTTTGGAGTTTCTACGGTCAGTGGTTCTTGAGCTATTAGTAAAAAACGAAATTTTCGTTTGTCTCATCATCACGGGAGAACGGCCGAACCAAATTTGATGAAATTGTGTGTATATCCTTAAAATCGCCCACCATAAATTTAGCCCAAGTTTTGAGTATCTAAGACCAGGGGTTGTCGAGATATTAATGAAAAACGAAACTTTTTCCTACGAGTTCTACTCTCTAACTCCGTGGTTTATCCAAACGAAAAGCTTGAAAATCGTTTGAAAGTGAATTAAAATTTAATTTCTAAGTTTGATGGGAGATTTTTTGCGCTAATTAGTCACTTTCAGAAAACATGAATTGTTTGAGACATGATTTAAATGGGAAATCTATCTCCATGGTTTATTTTAAACATGCTTTTACTAAACAATAAAAAGCATGCAGAAATCAAAATGGCTATTTAATTTCGCAGTTTATGAGGAAGATTCTATCTTATATTATATTACTCAGAAACGCAATTAAATTACATCGGTCTGTTAATTTTAATAATTATTTTTTCGATTTGAATAATAAATAAATGGATATAAAAATATATTTTAGAAAAGAACGATTTGATTTTTCTTACAGCATTTTTGACTAGATAATATCAATTGCGGTCTTCAGGTTTAAACATTATTATTATTGATATTTACGGGGATTATTGATTCAGGGATTATTGATATTTCCAAGCAATTGTTTTATTATGACAACAAGAAAGATCAATCATGCTTAAGGCATTGATTATGAAACACTTTCCAACTTCAATGCAATTTTATTTAAACATCTCTAAAATGCAATTCATTCCTCGGTAAAATTTTAAAACTTTTCACAATACTACATTAATTTATTATATTTGAAAACTTAAACCTTTATCAAGAAAAAATTAACTTCATTCAAATGACGGCATTGAAATATAATTTGCCTGGTTTAAACATCTGTAAAATGCGATACATTCCTAGGTAATATTTTAAAAATTATCATAATACTACAATAATTTATTATATTGGAAAACTTCATCGAAAACAACTGAAATTCATTCAAATGACGTCATAGGAAAAATAACACGCCTGGTTCTCTCTATAAAAGCAGCATTTCATTTATAAACATTTTCCAATTCATTTCATTCATCACAGTTCTAAAATAATTTATTTTATTTAAAAATGTAAAACCATGAAGTTACAAGTAATTTAACCCTATGCTTAAAACTTCATCGAAAAAAATCGTCCTTCTCTCTGTAAAATAAATGAATATTTCATTCATATCAGATATGCAGACTCCATGAGCTAAAGAATTTTGCGTTAAAGAAATACAACAATTCTTATGCAACTCATTCTACATATTTTGCTGTTTACATTTTACATAAGTGAAAAATAGGCTTCGTTGTAGAAATAATCAAATTTGGATGATCATTTAAACTCAAATATATTGTAATTGCGTTGTTTCAGTATGTAAATGCACAGAAATTAAGCAGAAATAAAGCGGTTTTAGGACGGATACAGCGCACAATTTGAATTAAAAAGAATTTTAAAAATCACGATTTTGAGACACGATGGATGCCATATTTCATTTTGAAGTGGGTCACGTGATCTTTTCATATCATGGTCACGTGGTAGCTTCATATAAGAGGTGCAATTATTATTTTAATTTTTATTTAAAAAGCTTCCTAATATATTTTGCTGAATTGTTTTTTGTACATTTTATGGAATAATTAGAATATTTCCTAAAATTTTCGAAGCAATTTAGGAATTTTAAATCCGCTTAAAAAATATTTGAAAAATTAGGTCCCATAGGGTTCAATGTATTTCATTTTTTCAACCCGGGTTCAATCCAAAAGCAATTGGGTGATATTTTTCATTTATATTCCCATAGATCCTACCGCTCGTCTGAACAACATACTAAAATTTCATTTTCATTAAGTCATTTTTACGGCAGTTATCGTGTTAACGGACAGACAGACAGGCAGAATGGACAAAGTCATAAACACTTTTCAACTTTGCTGTAAAGTGTTGAAAGAGGTCAATATTGAGCTTCACTATCCTATTTTTACACGGTTCTAATAGAAGGTGATGAAACAAAATACATACCATGGAGTTAGAGAGTAAACCTTCACCTCCATGATACATGGAATAATAAAACGCAAATCTATGGAAATACGTTTTTACGATTGAAATGTGTTACTTTTCTACGATTTTCCTTTATCTTATCTGTTGAATTAAATATTTAAATTCTATAAACTTACAGGTTATTTTGTGTTAGGATTCTCAAATATTAAAATTATTTTTTGTGTTTCTAATTCCATAATTATTTGTAAAACTAAGTTTTCTTTTGAATCTTTCACCGCTCGCATACTTTATTCTTGCGAGTCCATTCAAAGCCCTGTACTTTGCTAGTGGGGTATGTTTCGTTCGATTTCAAGATACCAACACCAAATGAATTATTCAAAGCTCGGCTGTTCAATAGTAAATATTTAGAATTTCCAATCTGGGCAAAAATTTGATTGGTTGAGCTGACATCAATTTGCTCTGTGAAGGGTTGATTCATTGCTGACCAAAAAAAAAAAATAACACAGTTGGCAGAAACACAAAAATGAACCCGAACGCTTTCCTCATGTATTCCATCCCAAATGCCAACAGTAGCACACCAGCATATGTCGCAGGTTTCACGTTTACTACAACAGAGTTAATTACTCTCTGTTCACGACAGTTGTAAACCTGAACTGCAAGCACATGTTAAGATACTCCACCCACCGTCAACCATATTGCACGCACACCATCATACGTGCAAACGATCGATTCCAGAACACTTCGATTCGGCGTACACATGAAACTATTAATAGAAATCCATTATTAGCCCCATGATCTGGGTCCGAGCCACGTCCTCTAGCAGAAAACCACTGTCGCTAAGCAACGGTGACTCTCTACGAATCAGTGCTCTAATAATATATTATAGTTAGTCTTAATTTTCAGAATATATCTTTTAATTAAAAATTTAAAAGTGGTATACAATTACTAAATTTCGTGTATTTAAAATTCGTTTAAATACGTCAACAATGGGATTGTTACTGAAATTTATTCAAATGGCGTCAAAGACAAAATATCACGTCTGGATCTCTCTATAAAAACAGCATTTCATTCATACATTTTCCCATTCTTTTCATTCATCGCAACACTATAATAATTTATTTTACTCAAAAATTAAGACCATGGAGCTACAAGTAATTAAACTCTGATGCTTAAAACTTCATCGCAAAAAATCGTCCTTCTCTTTGTAAAATCAATGAATATTTCATTCATATCAGCTATGCAGACTCCATGGGCTAAATAATTTTGTTTTAAAGAAATGCAGCAATTCCAATACAACTCATTCTACATATTTTGCAGTTTACATTTTACATAAGTGAAAAATAGGCTTCGTTGTAGAAATAATCAAATTTGGATGATCATTTAAACTCAAATATATTGCAATTGCGTTGTTTTCAGTATTTAAATGCACAGAATTTAAGTAAAAATAATGCGATTTTAGGACGGATACAACACTCAAAATGAATTAAAAATTACGTTAAAAATCACGATTTTGAGACAAGATGGATGCCATATTTCATTTTGAAGAGGATCACGTGATCTTTTCATATCAGCGTCACGGGTTTGCTTCATATAAGAGGTGTAATTATTATTTTAATTTTTATTTAAAAAGCTTCTGAATATATTTTGCTAGATTTTTTTTTGTATATTTTATGGAAAAATTTGAATATTACCTGAAATTTTCGAAGCAATTTGGGAATTTTGAATCCGCTTAAAAAATGTTTGAAAAATTAGGTCCCATAGGATTCAATGTATTTCATTTTTTCAACCCGTGTTCAATCCAAAACTAATTGGGTAATATTATTCATTTATATTCCCATAGATCCTACGATCGTTTGAACAACATACTAAAATTTCATTTTGATTAAGTCATTTTTACGGCAGTTATCTTGTTAACGGACAGACAGACAGACAGACAGACAGACAGAATGAACAAAGTCATAAAAACTTTTCAACTTTGCTGTAAAATGTTAAAAAGAGGTCAATATTGAGCTTCATTATCCTATTTTTACGCGGTTGCTAATAGAACGCGATGAAAGAAAATACATACCATGGAGTTAGAGAGTAACCCTTCACCTCCATGATACATAGAATAATAAAACGCAAATCTATGGAAATACGTTTTTACGATTGAAATGTGTTATCTTGATTCTACGACTTTCCTTTTTCTTATTTGTTTAATTTAATATTCAAATTCTAAAAACTTACAGGTTCTTTTGTGTTAGGATTCTCAAATATTAAAATTATTTTTTATATTTCTAATTTCATAATTATTTGTAAAACTAAGTTTTCTTTTGAAATCTCTCACCGCTCGCATACTTTATTCTTGCGAGTCCATTCAAAGCCCTGTACTTTGCTAGTGGGGTATGTTTCGTTCGATTTCAAGAGACCAACAGCAAATGAATTATTCAAATCTCGGCTGATTAATAGTAAATATTTAGAATTTCCTATCTGGCCAAAACTTTGATTGGTTGAGCTGACATCAATTTGCTCTGTGATGGGTTGATTCGTTGCTGACGAAAAAAAAATCACACATTTGGCAGAAATACAAAAAAGAACCCGAACGCTTTCCTCAAGATGTATTCCATCCCAAATGCCAACAGTAGCACCCTAGCATATGTCGCATGTTTCACGTTTACCACAACAGAGTTAATTACTCTCTGTTCACGACAGTTGTAAACCTGAAAAGCAAGCACATTTTAAGGTACTCCACCCACCGTCAACCATATTGCACGCACACCATCATACGTGCAAATGATCGATTCCAGAACACTTCGATTCCGCGTACACATGGAACTATTAATAGAAACCCATTATTAGCCCCATGATCTGGGTCCGAGCCACGTCCTCTGGTTTATTCCCACTTCATCTCTTCCCATTTCGTCCCTTGCGCTACCCTTTTTTAAAATAGTAGAATTTCATCCCTTATCCAATGTACACCTGTTTCTCACCCTTTCTCCCAACTGAGAAGGGTGCAAATGACTCCCTTAGGGGATGAGTTCCGAAGAGCTCCGAGGAGAACAAATTAAAAATATTGCTTGTAAATATGTTGTTTGGCGTTATTTAAATATAATTAAATAATATAGATAGAGTAAATCCTGTCTTGTCAGATATCCCTATGAAATGGATACTTATAATTCTTTTGTAGTACCATGAATATATATGTTTATGTAGTGGTTGTTGTGCAAACCCTTAATTGACGAACAGAATCCAAAACTTTTTAACCTATCACTTTCTCTAGTATTGTAATGTACTCTCTAGTAGCAAAAGTATTATAACTTAGTCAAACATTATAATTCCAATTTTTGAGAGCTTTACAAGTTTGAATTTCAATATAACGTTTTTAGGGTCATATATTTGTATATATCAGTAATTGTGTACAGTAGCATAAGCAAAGGGGGGGGGGGTTTAAGAGTCATACCTCTTCTTGCTTGAAAAATTACATAAACGAAACTTAGTATTTTCAACATCCCAAGATCCTGGCTATGTGTATGTGTGTGTAAAGGCCTTACAAATGGCCTTTACACACACATAGACATACGCAAAGGCCGTGTGTCAAAAATTCAGTTTCACTTTCACCCCACCCGACAGAGTTAATGCTTAAACCCGGCCCGAGCTCGAAGAACTTTACAGGTGTAGAACCCGAGCCCGGCCTAGCTATGTTCAAAGACCATTGAATCTCGGCCCGGTCCGGCCCGAAACAATTTATATTCAAATGTGCTAAACTTCTGAATTTGAAAGGTTTGAAAAACGCAGAATTTTTTTAAAAACACAACCCACCCGAATTTTATTGGTCTTTGTTGGGTTTTAGTGGGTATTTTCCAGAAACTCTTAAACTTTGATTTCCTCATATATGTTGTACCTAAATTGATCATTTACTAGTGAAAGCTGGGGAACATTTGTGGAAAATGTTGAGTGTAAATTTGTAAAAGTAATTAATAATGTAACTAGTTTTCAAAATTTTCTTCAAACTCAGACCAAGTTCGGGAACTGGAACTTGCGAGCCAAACCAGTAAAAATCTGAAATTTTAGCCCATGCGAGTAATTAAAAAATATTACATCCGATTTTTTTAGCCATTTTTATACGAAATTCCATATTGAAACTTTTGAATTCAGAAAAGTAAAAAAATAAAGAATTTAGTAGTTATAAAATAATTAAATAATTTAGTAGCTATGAAAAAGAAAACATAATGATGAAATTTTAACATGAAAATGATGAGTTCATATTACTTGATAAAATAACTTAAAACAATGACCGAAATATTGCGATCAAGATAATTTAGAAATTGCTTATAAATAATTAAACTATAAAACAGAAATTTAAATGAATAAAAAATCACCTAAAGTTATCGCTCAAATTAAAGAAAAATTAGTAGCCTGCAGTCTTAATAATAATAAAAGCAAAATTTTATATCAAATGGTCATTCAACTTAGAAATACAAAAAAATGAAATGCCAATATCAAAAAATTTGAAACAAAGAAAATGACACGCAAAATCGGAAATAATTGGTGATTTCAGTAAAAAATAAAACCTGAAAAATTCTAGAATGACCAAGTAGGGAAGGGAATTTAAAATTGCTTCACAAGTATTTAAGTGCTTTAAGGTAAGTGACATTTTTAGGATGTCCTGAAAACTGAATAAAACAAATTATAAATCAAGAAACTAGATTTCCTATTGAACATTTTGTCGCTTACTATTTACATTTATCTCTTATATTTACAAATATATTTCGAGTGAAAATAAGCAGTGAAGCAAATCATTGCTCGGACAAAAACTGTGATCTTTTCGAAAAAATATTTAAATATTGAAATCATTTTATATAATCATAATGTGCACTATATTTTCCTTTTCAACAAAATAAGTAAAAAAAAATTGTTTACATATTTAACTAATAGGTTTGGAGATATAAACGTCTAAAGGATTTATATTTATCGTGCATCTTCGATTAAGATATCTAGTATTTTAAAAATAAAAACTATAATACTGTTCTGGAGTAATATAATCTCATAAAATAAAGCTGCACAATTCAATGTCCAAAGAAAATAATGTTGAGCTTTTTTTATCACTTATCAATTATTAATGTTATGACAATTAGCTAATTCTTTAAAGTAATATGTCACTCATGGCATTTTTGAAAGAACTCTGAACGTTTCTTTGAGAGAGAGGCACATTTGTTTGTAATGAATAAATGACCTAAATGTCAAAGATATTGTCGAATCGAAGGCAGATTGGGAAATTGCAAGTAAATTATTCTAAATAGAAATGAAAAATGTTTGTTCGGACAATTAGAAAAATATGTCAATGATTGTTAACCATCTTCGTGAGAAAAATTTTCAGGTTGTTCATTTTTCGAGATTTTCATTCTATGTTGTCTTCATTAGCAATATTAACAATAAAAAAAAAATTATGGGACCTACCCATCAGTCATTTTAAATAGGGTGCAGTATACGCGACCTTCATTTTACTACACTAAATATTGAGTTTTGTATAGCGAGAATAGAGAACTTCCTTTTTGGAGCTTTAATTTAATTATTGTAATAGAATGTTTTGAATAACAATGTCATTTAGAATTCTATAGGAATGTGCACCTAATGGTAAATTTTAAGTTTCTTTACGAAATTTCTATAAAATATGCCTATTTTCAATACGAAAACGGGAATACTGCTAGTTATGTATAAAATCTTCTCAAAGGGAAATTATCTTTACTGTATATTTTTTTAACAAAGTAAAGTCATTCCAAATGGAACGGTCGCAAGGGGAACAAATCTCAATCCCTCCAACAGGCGAGGAGGGCTGTGAAGAGAAGAGACTATTGGGGAACTCACACAGTTTTCCCCTCTACCAACAGGTGAGGACCTCAAGGTAATTAGGAGGGGTGCAGACAGGACGAAATGGGAATAACAAGAGACGCAGGATAAAATGGGAAGAGGTGAAATGGGACATCACCCGTCCTCTAGCAGAAAACCACAGTCGCTAAGCAACGGCGGCTCTCTACGAATCAGTGCTCTAATATAATATTGTTAGTCTTAATTTTTAGAATATAACTTTTAATTAAAAATTTAAAAGTGGTATACAATTATTAAATTTCTTGTATTAAAATTCGTTTAAATACGTCAACAATGGGATTTTTAACACGTCCCCCCTCTCTCTCTGCATATATATATATATATATATATATATATATATATATATATATATATATATATATATATATATATACGTGGTAGAAGAGGAATGATTCATGCCGCATGGTAATACAATTTTCTTAATGTATCCTTTTTTCATTTTTTCATTTTTTGATGACTGTAGTCTGAGTTTAAGCATTTATAGTAATGTACTATTGCTTAATCTGAAACAGGCATTTGTTTGGGTTAATTAGAATTGAATACTCAGACCTGAAGAGGAATTTTATTCTGATTAATCATCGAATTTGGGAAGGTTCTGTTCTTTTCTCTTATCGGCATTATGGCCGTGAATTTGCTTCTATGGTGATGTTAATATTACTTGAATTGTATTTTTATTTATTTTTTTTTATTTTTACATAATTCTTATTATTACATTTCAAATATATATATATAAATATATATATATATAAATATATATATACATATATATATATATATATATATATATATATATATATATATATATATATATATATATATATATATATATATATATATATATATATGTATATATATATATGTATATATATATATATAAATTGTAAATCCAATAGTAGAATGGAAGAAGTAACACATAATACACTATCTTAAAAAAAATTTTGACGACAGAATACAATGAAATACAAGAAAGATCAAATATGCTTAAAGCACAGATTATGAAACACTTTCCAACTTTAATGCAATTTTTATTAAACAAGTCTAAAATGTAATACATTCATCGGTAATATTTTAAAACATATCACAATACTTCATTAATTTATTATATTTGAAAACTTAAACCTTCATCGAAAAAAATGAACTTTATTCAAATGACGGCTTTCAAATATAAATTGCCTCGTTTAAGCATCTCTAAAATGCGATAAACTCCTCGGTAATAATTTTAGGATTATCATAATAATACGATAATTTATTATATTTGAAAACTTCATCGAAAACAACTGAAATTCATTCAAATGACGTCATAGAAAAAATAACACGGCTGGATCTTTCTATAAACGCAGCATTTCATTCATAAATATTTTCCCATTCATGTCATTCATCACAAAACTATAATAATTAATTTTATTTAAAAATTAAGACCATGGAGCTACAAGTAATTAAACTCTATGAGTAAAACTCCATCGAAAAAAATCGTCCTGCTCTTTGTAAAATCAATGAATATTTCATTCATATCATTTATGCAGACTCCATGCACTAAATGATTTTGTGTTAAAGAAATACAGCAATTCTAATACAACTCATTCTATATATTTTGCTGTTTACATTTTATCTAGGTGAAAAATAGGCAAAATAGGTTGTAAAAATAATCAAATTTGGATGAGCATTTAAACTCAAATATATTGTATTTGCGTTGTTACAGTATGTAGATGCACAGAATTTAAGCAAAAGTAAACTGGTTTTAGGACGGATACAACACTCAATATGAATTAAAAGGAACTTTAAAAATAACGATTTTGAGACAAGATGGATGCCTTATATAATTTTGAAGTGGGTCACGTGATCGTTTCATATCATAGTCACCTGATCCCTTCATATAAGATGTGTTATTATTATTTTAATTTTTATTTAAAAAATTACTGAATATATTTCGCTGAATTTTTTTTTTATATATTTTATGGAACAATTTGAATATTACCTAAAATTTTCGATGCAATTTGTGAATTATAAATCCGCTTAAAAAATGTTTAAAAATTAGGTCCCATAGGACTCAATGTATTTCATTTTTTCAACCCGGGTTCAATCCAAAACTAATTGGGTGATATTATTCATATATATACCCATAGGTCCTACAGACCCCGTCTGAACAACATACTAATATTTCATTTTAATTAAGTCCTTTTTACGGCATTTATCGTGCTAACGGGCAGACAGACAGACAGACAGAATAAACAAACTCATAAACACTTTTCAACTTTGTTGTAAAGTGTTAAAAATTGTTTGAACGCATATATTGTACGTTTTACGAATAATCTTCTACAAATACACGGGTATATCTTTTAATCTACGAGAATATAAGTAGTACAGGTATATTGGCATATGTTTTGATATATATTGCCATATGTTTCGATATATATTGGAATCAATTACGACCTTCTGGTATAAAGAGTACGGGGATTATTGATATTTTCACTTTATTACGTCGTCTCTTTTTTGGCAAATATTTTTGAGACTTATATTGTAATACGGAATTGTAATCTTTTACTAACACACTGGCATATTTTCTAATCTGCGACAATATAAGTAGTACAGGGTTGCATATATTGATTAAATTCCTTTTTATTAACACTTAACAACAAAGTTGAAAAGTGTTTATGACTTTGTTCATTCTGTCTGTCTGTCTGTCTATCTGTCTGTCCGTTAGCACGATAACTGCCGTAAAAATGACTTAATCAAAATGAAATTTTAGTATGTTGTTCAGACGGTCTGTAGAACCTATGGGAATATAAATGAATAATATCACCCAATTAGTTTTGGATTGAACCCGGGTCGAAAAAATGAAATACATTGAACCCTATGGGACCTAATTTTTCAAATATTTTTTAAGCGGATTTAAAATTCTCAAATTGCTTCGAAAATTTTAGGTAATATTCAAATTGCTCCATAAAATATATAAAAAAAAATCAGTGAAATATATTCAGTAGTTTTTTAAATAAAAATTAAAATAATAATTACACCTCTTATATGAAACAATCACGTGACCATGACATGAAACGATCACATGACCCACTTCAAAATGATATATGGCATCCATCTCGTTTCAAAATCGTGATTTTTTTAAGTTCTTTTTAATTCATATTGAGTGTTGTATCCGTCCTAAAACTACTTTATTTTTGCTTAAATTCTGTGCATCTACATACTGAAACAACGCAATGGCAATATATTTGAGTTTAAATGCTCATCTAAATTTGATTATTTCTACAACTAAGCCAATTTTCCAACTATGTAAAATATAAACAGCAAAATATATAGAATGAGTTGTATTAGAATTCCTGTATTTTTTTTACACAAAATAATTTTGTCCATGGAGTCTGCATGGCTGATATGAATGAAATATTAATTGATTTCATAAAGAGAAGGACGATTTTTTCGATGAAGTTTCAAGCATAGAGTTTAATTTTTTGTAGCTCCATGGTCTTAAACAAAATGTTTAAATAAAATAAATTATTATAGTATTGTGATGAATGAAATGAATGGGAGAAAGTTATGAATGAAATCCTGTTTTTATAGAGAGATCCAGGCGTGTTATTTTTTCTATGACGTCATTTGAATTAATTTCAGTTGTTTTCGATGAAGTTTTCAAATATAATAAATTATCGTAGTATTATGATAATTCTAAAACTATTACCGAGGAATGTATAACATTTTAGAGATGTTTAAACCAGGCAATTTTTATTTCAATGCCGTCATTTGAATGAAGTTCATTTTTTTCGATGAAGGTTTAAGTTTTCAAATATAATAAATTAATGCAGTATTGTGATAAGTTTCAAAATATTACCGAGGAATGTATTGCATTTTAGATTTGTTTAAATAAAATTGCATTGAAGTTAGAATGTGTTTCATAAACAATGCTTTAAGCGTGATTGATCTTTCTTGTTTTTTTTTGTTTTTTTTTGTAAATTTGCTTACAATAGGGGCCAACATGTTTTATTCTTCAGATCTGCCCGTGAAGATAATTTTGCTTAGTGAGAACATATATCCTTAAACTTCTCTTTAGGAGCAATAAATTTAATATTTTAACAGAACTTGTACATGATTGCGAATTATAAATTTCTTTATATTATATTCTCCGTACGAAGAACGGGTATGCTGCTAGTACTATATAAAATTGAAAATTTGTCAGTATGTGTGTGTGAGTGTGAGTGAATATGTTTGTCTTCTTATCACGGGGGAAATATTACACTGAATTTATAGAAATTTTGTTGGTAACCGTGAAATAGACCCACTTTAAACTTAGTCCCAATTTTGAGATTTTATTACCAGGGTTTGTCAAGATACTAATGAAAAGTGTACCTTCCATAGGAGTTTTATTTCCTCTATAAGTTCACATTTCTTCTAAACCAAAAATATTAGAAATTGCTGGATTAAAACGTGAAGTCAAATTGAAATTCTATATGCATGGCCATTTTCCCACATTCTCTTATATCCTCTATATCTCTCAATTCATTGTTCCTTCAAACAAAAAAGTTAGAAAATCGCTGGTTTAAAACATGAAGGTAAATGGAAATTCTATCAGCATGATTTATTTTTCGCAGGATTGCTTAAAAATAATACTTATATTTAATTACGAACATTTTATTGGGAAGATTATTACTTTCTTTATATATATAATGTATAAGGAAAATATTGTGACGGGGTCGAAAATTCGAATTCGAGTTTTCGACGGGAGAGCACGTTTCAAGTATCCCTGATCATGAATCAAACATTTTTGAAGTGATGTATGTGAGTGTGTGTGTTTGTGTGTGTGTGTGTGTCAGTGGGACTGTGGAGACGATACCTGACGAACGAATTGACCGATTCGAACGAAATTTGGTACAAAAATCACAATCCGTAAACACTGGAAGTCTATTGTTTTTATTCGCAATCGAATGTTTAGAACTACACTAAATTTTCGAGTGAAATTTTGAAAAAATCGTCAAAAAATCAAAACCGCTAATATAGTTACGCAAATAGACATTTCTGATGTAATTTTTCATTAGAAAACGATTGACATAAATTTTAGAAAGCTAACATGAACCGTTCTCAAGATATTGCACATTTTTCAAAAAAAATATCAAAAAGTTATATAAAAAATATATTTCCTATTGAGAAACATGTTCAATTTTCATATGTAATGCCCTGCGATAAATTGGATGACGTCATTCTCGTGGATCTAGCTCGTTCCATTCATGAAACAAGAAAGATCAATCATGCTTAAAGCATTGATTAAAAACACATTCCAAATTCAATACAATTTTATTTAAAAAATTCTAAAATGCAATACATTCGTCGGTGATATTTTAAAACTTATCACAATACTACATTAATTTATTATATTTGAAAGCTTAAACCTTCATTGAAAAAAAATCACTTCATTCAAATGACGGCATTGAAATATAAATTGCCTGGTTTAAATATCTCTAAAATGCGATACATTCCACGGTAATATTATTAAAACTATCATAATACTACGATAATTTATTATATTTGAAAACTTCATCGAAAACAACTGAAATTCATTCAAATGACGTCATAGGAAAAATAACACGCCTAGATATCTCTATAAACGCAGCATTTCATTCATAAATATTTTCACATTCATATCATTCATTACAATTCTATAATAATTTATTTTATTTAAAAATTAAGACGAAGGAGCTACAAGTAATTAAACTCTATGATTAAAACTTCATCGAAGGAAATCGTCCATCTCTTTGTAAAATCAATGAATATTTCATTCATATTAGCCATGCAGACTCCATGGGCTAAATTATTTTTGCGTTAAAGAAATACAGCAATTCTTATACAACTCATTCTACATATTTTTCTGTTTACATTTTACATAGGTGAAAAATAGGCTTCGTTGTAGAAATAATCAAATTTGGATGAGCATTTAAACTCAAATTTATTGTATTTGCGTTGTTTCAGTATGTAGATGCACAGAATTTAAGCAAAAATAAAGTAGTTTTAGGACGGATACAACACTCAATATGAATTAAAAAGAATTTAAAAAATCACGATTTTGAAACAAGATGGATGCCGTATATCATTTTGAAGTGGGTCAGGTGATCGTTTCATATCATGGTCACGTGATCATTTCATATAAGAAATGCAATTATTTTTTTAATTTTTATTTAAAAAACTACTGAATATTTTCGCTGATTTTTTTTTATATATTTTATGGGACAATTTGAGTATTACCTAAAATTTTCGAAGCAATTTGTGAATTTTAAATCCGCTTAAAAAATGTTTGAAAAATTATGTCCCATAGTGCTAAATGTATTTCATTTTTTCAACCCGGATTCTATCCAAAACTACTTGGGTGATATTATTCATATATATTCCCATAGGTCCTACAGACCGTCTGAACAACATACTAAAATTTTATTTTGAGTAAGTCATTTTTACGGCAGTTATCGTGCTAATGGACAGACAAACAGAGAGACAGAATGAACAAAGTCATAAACAATTTTCAACTTTGTTGTAAAGTGTTAAAAATATACTTTGAGTAATAATTTTGTATTTGAACGCCAATAGTCATTTATCTGCTGTAAGACTAACTTATTTCACCGTCAATAACGCTTGGAGAGATATTGGCGACGAATTTGGCGGAATGTCGTCATCTCGGCGACATTTTTAATTGTTGCCAAATTAACAAAAATATCGCTAAATTGATGAAAACGACTCTAAATCAATGAAAATGACGACAAATAGAAGAAAATTCTATATTTTTGAAAAAATATAAGTATTTACTATAAGAATAACAATTTTACTTTCCTTATATACATAATGTATAAGGAAAGTATTGTGACGGGTTCGAAATTTCGAATTCGAGTTTTCTACGGGAGAGCACATTTCAAGCATCCCTGATCACGAATCAAACATTTTTGAAGTGATGTCTGTGTGTGTGTGTGTGTGTGCGTGCGTGTGTGTGTGTGTGTGTGTGTCAGTGGGTCTTTGGAGACGATAACTGACGAACAAATGGACCGATTCGTACCAAATGTGGTACAAAAATCACAATTCGTAAACACTGGAAGCCTATTGTTTTTATACGCATTCGAATGTTCAGAACCCCCCAAAATTTTCGAATGAAATTTTGAAAAAATCGTCAAAAAATCAAAACCACTAATAAAGTTAAGCAAATAGACATTTCCTATGTAATTTTTCATTAGAAAACGATTGACATAATTTTTAGAACGCTAACACGAGCCGTTTTTGAGATATTGTACATTTTTCAAAAAATATCAAAAAGTCACATAAAATAAAAATAAAAATTTCCTATTGATAAACATGTTCACTTTTCATATGTAATACCATGCGATAAATTGGGTGACATCATTCTCGTGGATCTAGCTCGTTCCATTCATGAAAAAAGATACTCTGAGTAACACTTTTGTATTTGGAAGCCAATAGTCCTTTATCGGCTGTAAGAATAACTTATTTCTTAGTGCATAACGCTTGGCGAGATTTTGGCGACGAATTTGGCGGAATGTCGCCAACTTGGCGACTTTTTGAAATGTTGCCAAATTAACGAAAATCTCGCCAAATTGATAAAAATGACGCTAAATCAATTAAAATGACGACTAATTGTCGAAAATTCAATGTCTTGAAAAGAATATTCGTATCTACTATAAGAAAAACCTATTTTTTACTCTAAAAGTAGTAATTTCATTTCATTATATAAGGAAAATCATGTGTTGCCCACATCAGATTTTTTTTAACTGTAAATGTAGTAAATTCTTTGCATTACATAAGGAAAGTCATGTGTTACCCACATCAGATTTTTTTTATGTTATGTTGCTCAGCAACACATTTAAATCAAATGTGTTTATACGGCAGATGATTTCTATTATTTTTTCTTGGATTTAAATAATAAATAAATGCATTTAAAAATATGTCTTATAAATGAACTGCATTGGTTTGTGAAAGATTTATATTAATTTCGAATGTCGTGTTTAAAGATTATGAGGATTGTTATTATTTTCAACTTCCTGCATCAGCTGCTTTATTTTTACAAACACTTTTCAAACTCATATATTGTGCTCCAATTAATTTATATCTTACTTTTAGCTAATGAACTAATATATGGTGTATATAGCCAATTGTTGAAAAAGAACAAAAGTAGTACGAGTATCTATCATCTATATATACTAATTGCCAAGTTTCTGTCGGCCTGTCTGTCTCTTCGTCTGTCATGCTTTTAGGCACTTCCCGAATAATAGAGACTCACAATTTGGTACACGGCTCGGTCGTTTGATAAAACATCCTGGAAAAATAGGATTTTGGGAAAACGTTCTCTTGAGGGGGTGCTCCACACCAAAACGTTCGAAATGTGAAATGATAGGAAAGTATGATTTGCGACAAGATGGAGCCTTCAAATTCGGTGTATGGGTACATCTTTCAAAAGGAAAAAAGTGTGCAATTTCAGATATCCAATATTTTCTACTTAGGCAGGTGCCGTAAACCAAAATGTTCGATTTAGTGAATAAATGAGGAAATTCTCCATTAAAATTTGATAGAGGCTTGAAATTTAGTGAATGAGCTAATCATTTGACGAAAACACCCAAGACGAATATAGTTCTTCAAAAATGTTCGTTTAAGGGAGTGCTCCAGAGAAAAACGTTCAAAAAATGAATTGATAAAAAACCATGCTTCTGGATAAGATAGAGATTTCAAATTTGGTGTAAAGGTAGATAGTTTGGAATGAAGAAAGTGTACAATTTCAGTTTACCAATATTCATTACTTTAGGGGGTGCCACACACAAAAATGTTCGAATTTCGGAATAAAGAAGAAATGTCTCTTTTAACACGTGATAGAGACTTGATATTTGGTATATGAGCGAATCATCTGATAGAAATCAGAAGAAGAATAGGGTTTTTCAAAAATGTATATTTTAGGCTATGGGTACTCAACACAAAAGCATTCGAAATGTGAAATGCTAGAAAAGCATACTCCGCGATGAGATAGAGACTTCAAATTTGGTGTATGGGTAAAAAGTTGGAAAGGAAGAAATTGTGCAATTTCAGTTTTTCAATATTTGCTGTTGTAGGGGTGCCACTCACTAAAATGTTCGATTTGGCTAACTAATGAAAAACGCCTCCTTTACAATTTGCCGGCCGTCCAAATGGTTGCTCGAGTCCTTAGGATGAGTCGGACGGCCTGGGTCTTCAACACTCCTTTACAATTTGATAGAGGCTTGAAATTTAGTATATGGGCTATTTGATAATATGGGCTATTTAACAAAAAAACAAAAACAAAGATTAATACAATTTGACAAAAATGTTCCTTAACGGGTGCTACAAAGAAATCCGTTTGAAAGGTGAAGTGATAGAAAAAACATGCTTCAAATTTGGTGTACGGATAGATAGTTTGAAAGGAAGAAAGTGTGAAATTTCAGATTTCCAATATTTGCTACTTACCAAGTGGGGGGGGGGGGGGGGCGCTCACTAATATGTTCGATTTTCCGAATAAGTTATACACGATTCCTTTTAACTGTGATAGAGACTTGCTATTTAGTATATGGGCCAATCATCTGATCAAAAAAACCAATATGAATGGAGTTTTTCAAAATGAGTATTTTCAAAATGTTTTTCCTTTATTGGTGTGCTTCACAGAAAAACGTTTAAAAAGAGAAATAACAAGAGAGATCAATCATGCTTAAAGCATTGATTATGAAACACTTTCCAACTTCAATGCAATTTTATTTAAACATGTCTAAAATGCAATGCATTCCTCGGTAATATTTTAAAACTTATCGCATTACTACATTAATTTATTATATTTGAAAACTTAAACCTTCATCGAAAAAAATGAACTTCATTCAAATGACGGCATTCAAATATAAATTGCCTCGTTTAAACATCTCTAAAATGCGATACATTCCTCGGTAATAATTTTAAAATTATCATAATGCTACGATAATGTATTACATTTGAAAACTTCATCTCGAAAACAGCTGAAATTCATTCAAATGATGTCATAGGAAAAATAACACGCCTGGCTCTCTCTATAAAAGTAGCATTCCATTCATAAATAATTTCCCATTCATGCCATTCATCACAATCCTATAATAATTTATTTTATTTAAAAATTAAGACCATGGAGCTACAAGTAATTAAACTCTATGCGTAAAACTTCATCGAAAAAATCGTCCTGCTCTTTGTAATATCAATGAATATTTCATTCATATCAGCTATGTAGACTGCATGAACTAAATGATTTTGTGTTAAAGAAATACAGCAATTCTAATACAACTCATTCTACATATTTTGCTGTTTACATTGTACATAGGTGAAAAATAGGCTTCGTTGTAGAAATAATCAAATTTGGATGAGCATTTAAACTCAAATATATTGTCATTGTGCTGTTTCAGTATGTAGATGCACAGAATTTAAGCAACAATAATGTGTTTTTAGGATAGTTACAACACTCAATATGATTTAAAAAGAACTTTAAAAATCACGATTTTGAGACAACATGGATGCCATATATCATTTTGAAGTGGGTCACGTGATATTTTCATATCATGGTCACGTGATCGCTTCATATAAGAGGAGTTATTATTATTTTATTTTGAGACAACATGGATGCCATATATCATTTTGAAGTGGGTCACGTGATATTTTCATATCATGGTCACGTGATCGCTTCATATAAGAGGAGTTATTATTATTTTATTTTGTTTTAAAAAACTACTGAATATATTTCGCTGAATTTTTTTTATATTTTTTATGGAACATTTTGAATATTACCTAAAATTTTGGAAGCAATTTGTGGATTTTAAATCCGCTTAAAAAATGTTTGAAAAATTAGGTCCCATGGGGCTCAATGTATTTCATTTTTTCAACCCGGGTTCAATCCAAAACTAATTGTGTTATATTATTCATTTATATTCCCATAGGTCCTACAGACCGTCTGAACAACATACTAAAATTTCATTTTGATTAAGTCATTTTTACGGCAGTTATCGTTCTAACGGACAGACAGAATGAACAAAGTCATAAACACTTTTCAACTTTGTTGTAAAGTGTTAATAAAATAGATTGCTTCTGGATGAGAGAGACTTTAATGCAGTGTACGGGTAGATAGTTTGGAAGGAAGAAAACGCAAATTAAATTTCCCAATATTTTCTTATTTAGGGGGTTCTGCACACCAAAGTATTCGATTTGCCGAATAAATGTGAAATGCGAATTATTAAAAAATTTACATTATTCATGGGTCGCTTATTGCGAGACCGTTGATTTTCAACGGGTATTCGGCTATTATATATTAATTACCAAGTGACCGGCTGTCTGTCTGTCTGTCTGGCTGTCACGCTTTTTAGGCACTTCCCGAATAGATAGAGACTTGCAATTTGGCACGCGGCTCGGTCGTTCGATAAAAAACTCTGTAAAAATAGAATTTTTCGAAAACGTTCTCTATAGGGGGTGCTCCACACAAAAATGTTTGAAAAGTGAAATGGTAGGAAAACAAACTTTGCGATGAGATAGAGACTTCAAATTTAGTGAATGGGTAAACCGTTCGAAATTAAGAAAGGGTGCAATTTCAGATTTTCAATATTTGCTACTCTGGGGTGTGCCTCGAACTGAAATGTTCGGTTTGCATATAAAAAACGTCATATAAAAAGCAAGTCCGAGCATATAAAAAACGTCTGCTTTAAAGTTTGATAGAGGCTTGAAATTTGGTATATGGACTAACCATTTAATAAAATCACCAAGACAGAAGATATTTTTAAAACTGTTCGTTTAAGGGGGATACTCCAGGGAAAAACATTCGAAATGTGAAAGGACGAGATAACATGCTTCGAGATGCGATAGAAATTTCAAATTTGGTGTACGAGTAGATAGTTCGGAAGGAAGAGCGTGTGCAATTTCAGTTTTCTGATATTTTCTACTTTAGGGGGTGCTGCAAACTCAAATTGTTCATTTTTTTCAAATAAATGAGAAATTTTCCTTTAAAAATGTAATATAAACTTGATATTTGGTATATGGGGGAATCATCTGATAAAAAAGAAGAAAACAGTTTTTCAAAATTGTTCATTTTAGGCGATGGCTACGCTACACAAAAACGTTCGAAAAGTAAAATGATACTAAAAATATGCTTTGCAATGGAATAGAAACTTCAAATTTGGTATATAGGTAGATAGTTCAAAAGAAAGAAAGTGTCCAATAGAAAATTTCCGATATTGTAATTTTGAGGGATTCTGCAAACTAAAACTTTCGAAAAGTGAAATGATAAAAAAATATGATGTGCGATGATATAGAAACTTCCAATTTGGTGTATGGGTAAACCGTTCAAAAGGAAGAAAATGTGCAATTTCAGATTTCCAATATTTGCTACTTTAGGGGGTTGTTGTTGTTGAGACCCAGACCGTCCGACTTACCAGAAAGGTGTAAGGTAACTGTTTGGACGGCCGGGAAGTCTCCTTTAGGGGGTGTCCCACACCAAAATTTCCGATTTGCCTAATAAATGAAAAACGCCTAATTTAAAATTTGATAGAGGCTTTGAATTTTGTATATAGACTAATCGTTTGATAAAAAACCAAGACGAATAGAGTTTTTCATAAATGCTCATTTAAGAGGGTGCTCCACATGAAAACGATCGAAAGATCAAATGACCAAATTGCATGCTCCAGTATGAGATAGAGACTTCAAACTTGCTGAGCACCGTGGTTCTTGTGATCATTAATTTAGCACAGACCTCTACACTGTGACACATATTAGATTTGTGCCATATTTGTTGAGAATTTGCAACTACACTACAATTTTAGAAGTATCGTAAAATGTGAAAAAGTAAAAAATTTCACATACCGAATTTGCTTTGTTGAACTGAAATGCGTTCCAATATATGCTAAATCAGCTAATTCCCATCAGATTACACATCCCACATTTCTTACTCGTAGAATACACTATATATACTTTCAGAGACATAACCACATTGCAAAGTCTGAAAGTGAATAGAGAGTTTCAAGATCCTGTCCGTCGATTCAGTAGTTTCATGCTGACATTCTTACATTTTTCTCCGTTTTACAATGTTTAGTACTGAATGTTACGTCATCTATGTATCCGTCATTGCATATGCATTCATATCCAAATTGATCCGTTTTTTTGAAAAACTTCTGAGAGAGAGGGAGAGAGAGAAATAATGTTTATATAACGAATTTCTTGATAGGAAACATGCTTTGTTCTGAGACACATGACGATGCATATTTTAGGAGATACTGTTGTGTATTTATTAAAAATAATGCATTGCAATATTTTTAATTTCAGCGTCATCATGCTCCCTAACGATTGCATAACATGTATTTTGCATTCTGTTATAATTTATAATATTGCATGTAAGTGTATATAATTGCATACATATAGTATATATATATATATATATATATATATATATATATATATATATATATATATATATATATATATATATATATATATATATATATAATATAACATATTTGCATTTAAACTGATGTCTTAAAATAAAATGTAAAATACAAAGTATACGACACCATAAACAGTGGATTATATGCATCAACCGATTTCAATGCTAAATAAAAAAGTTCAAACATGCATAAAACATTGATTACGAAACATTTTCCAAATGAAATGCAATTTTATTTACATTTTAAGCTGCTTGGCAAAACTAATCTTTCAGCAAAAAAGACAATGATACTTACACTAAATGCGCTTTATTCAAATGAAATCATCGAAAGTATAATTTGCGAATTGTTCACGATGTTTTTGCACTTAATAATACGTTGCAATTATAATACTTCATTAGAAACTATATCACTTACCTATCTCATGTTAAATTAGTTCTTCGAAATTGTTGTAACTATGACAAACGAATTTATTTTATAAATCGTCTGTCTCTCCTTGCAAAATTAATGAATATCTCAATTATATCACATATATTCCAGGCTCCAGAGCTAAATAATTTTGCGTAAAAAAATCAGTGAATCTTATAGAACTCACAATAGTTTAATTTGTTTTCATTCTATATACTATAGTATAATGTTAAAATTAGTCTTCGTTGACAGAAAAAAGGAACATTTAGTGATCATTTAAAATAAAAAATATTGTATTTGCGTTGGCACAGAATTTCGATAAGCAGATAATATGCAAAAATAAAGGGGGTTTATGACGGATGCCACAATAAGTATATAATTAAACGATATTTAAACATATACGGAAAAAAATCCCACCTGAGAAACAATAGGAACCATATTTGATTTTGCAGTGAGCCACGTGTTCTGTATAATATGGACACAGTTAATATTTTACTTATAATTTAAAAAAGCACTCAACATATTTTGCTGAAATTTTTCTAAACATGCTAAGTGATACTTAATATTTTCTAAACCTTCTGAAACAATTTGTGAATTTTAACTCCACTTAAAAATGTTTGAAAAAGGAAGTCTAATAGAATTCCATGTGTATAATTTTCGTAACCGGTGTTAAATCCGAAACTAATTGGGTGATATTATTCATTTTCATTTTAAAACATCCCACAGACCATCTTGGTGACATACTAAAAGGCCATTTCCAAAATAACATTTTTACGAAAGTTATTATCGAACGGACAGATAGACAGAATGGGCATAGTCATAAAGAAATTTTAACTATGTTGGAAAGAGTTAAAAACAGCCTTTTAATAAAAGAAAAGAAGACAAAACATTCACTACAGCAAAAGCGGATTAATTTCTAACAAAAGGATATTTACGTTACCAATCTAAACAGGAAATACCAATCTTGCATAAGCCATAGATTATAAAACACTCTCTAAATGAAATGCAATTCTATTTAAACATCTCTAAAATGCAATACATTCAGAGATATATTTTAAATTATCATAGTACAACAAAAATTTATAATATTTGAAAACCTAAAACTTCATCGAAAAAAACAAGAAAGATCAATCATGCTTAAAGCATTGATTATGAAACACTTTCCAACTTCAATGCAATTTTATTTAAACAAGTCTAAAATGCAATACATTCCTCGGTAATATTTTGAAACTTATCACAGTACTGCATTAATTTATTATATTTGAAAACTTAAACCTTCATCGAAAAAAATGAACTTCATTCAAATGACGGCATTGAAATATAAATTGCCTGGTTTAAACATCTCTAAAATGTTATACATTCCTCAGGAATAGTTTTAGAATTATCATAATACTACGATAATTTATTATATTTGAAAACTTCATCGAAAACAACTGAAATTAATTCAAATGACGTCATAGAAAAAATAACACGCCTGGATCTCCTTATAAAAACAGGATTTCATTCATAAATTTCTCCCATTCATTTCATTCATCCCAATACAACAATATTTTTTTTTATTTAAACATTTTTTTAAGACCACGGAGCTACAAAAAATTAAACTCTATGCTTGAAACTTCATCGAAAAAAATCGCCCTTCTCTTTATGAAATCAATTAATATTTCATTCATATCAGCCATGCAGACTTCATGGACTAAATTATTCTGTGTTAAAAAAATACAGGAATTCTAATACAACTCATTCTATATATTTTGCTGTTTACATTTCAGAAAGGTGAAAAATAGGCTTAGTTGTTGAAATAATCAAATTTTGATGAGCATTTACACTCAAATATATTGTCATTGCGTTGTTTCAGTATGTAGATGCACAGAATTTAAGCAAAAATAAAGTAGTTTTAGGACGGAAACAACACTCAATATGGATTAAAAAGAACTTAAAAATATCACGATTTTGAAACAAGATGGATGCCATATATCATTTTGAAGTGGGTCATGTTATCGTTTCATATCATGGTCACGTGATCGTTTCATATAAGACGTGTAATTATTATTTTAATTTTTATTTAAAAAACTACTGAATATATTTCGCTGAATTTTTTTTATATATTTTATGGAACAATTTGAATATTACCTAAAATTTTTGAAGCAATTAGTGAATTTTAAATCCGCTTAAAAATATTTGAAAAATTAGGTCCCATAGGGCTCAATGTATTTCATTTTTTCGACCCGGGTTCAATCCAAAACTAATTGGGTGATATTATTAATTTATATTCCCATAGGTTCTACAGACCGTCTGAACAACATACTAAAATTTCATTTTGATTAAGTCCTTTTTACGGCAGTTATTGTGCTAACGGACAGACAGACAGACAAACAGACAGACAGACAGAATGAACAAAGTCATAAACACTTTTCAACTTTTTTGTAAAGTGTTAAAACACTGTCATAAAAATAGTTCTCATATATATCATCAATCATAAAAATATAACTTTCATAGTGATAAAATTTGAAATACAAAGGCTCTGTATTATCAATATTAAGTTTAAAATTTGTTCTGTGGTCATTATTCTGATAAATAACTACATATTGATTTAATTTAATGTGTTTTGTGTAAAATAAAATTTCATGCCTGCCATATCTTTGGATGTAAATTTTATTTCCCAATGGCAAAATTAATTGTGTTTTAGTATTCATTCGAAAAATGTTACAAAATATATTCTTGGATCATCTAACTAAAATAGGTAAGACATATTTTAATAACTCATATGTGATATACAATTGGTTTTTAACGCTATTGCCACTAGATCATGGCGGCCCAAATTTATTTAAAAAAAAAATAATCTGAAATATTATCCTCCACTTCACTTGTGGTTTGGCATGTTGCCACTATGCAGCCTTCACCCATTGTTTGCACCTCGTTATCACAATAGACAGAATGACGAGTTAGTTGTTTAATTAAATTCTCAAGACGAAATATGTGATTCTAAAAGGTCATGTAATAGTTAACCTTTTGACATACAAATAGTTTTTAAAAAGCCAGAGGGCTTTCGGGCGTCAACAGGCCCTTTATCAGTGGCGTCAACTGAAATCGTACTGACATGCTTACATTTCATCCACATCGGCAGTCAAAATTTGCATATTACAAAATAGTATCATTATAATAAACATGATAAGACATCAACATAAATCACAGCTCAAAACCTTAAAACCTGAACAGAGTCAAAATTACAGATCACAGCACAGTATAAATAAATAAACATGGATTCATATATTACAAGAAAGATCAATCATGCTTAAAGCATTGATTATGAAACACTTTCCAACTTCAATGCAATTTTATTTAAACATGTCTAAAATGCAATACATTCCTCGGTAATATTTTAAAACTTATCACAATACTACATTAATTTATTATATTTGAAACCTTAAACCTTCATCGAAAAAAATTAACTTCATTCAAATGACGGCATTAAAATATAAATTGCCTGGTTTAAACATCTCTAAAATGTGATACATTCTTCGGTAATAATTTTAGAATTATCATAATACTACGATAATTTATTATATTTGAAAACTTCATCGAAAACAACTGAAATCCATTCAAATGACGTCATAGAAAAAATAACACGCCTGGCTCTCTCTATAAAGGCAACATTTCATTCATAAATAATTCCCCCTATCATCACAATACTATAATAATTTATATTATTTAAAAATTAAGACCATGGAGCTACAAGTAAGTAAAACTCTATGCGTAAAACTTCATCGAAAATTATCGTCCTTCTCTTTCTAAAATCAATGAATATTTCATTCATATCAGCCATGCAGACTCCATGGACTAAATTATTTTGTGTTAAAAAAATACAGCGATTCCAATACAACTCATTCTACATATTTTGCTGTTTACATTTTACATAGGTGAAAAATAGGCTTAATATTAGAAATAATCAAATTTGTATGAGCATTTAAACTGAAATATATTGTCATTGCGTTGTTAAAGTATGTAGATGCACAGAATTTAGGCCAAAATAAAGTAGTTTTAGGATGGATACAACACTCAATATGAATTAGAAAGAACTTTAAAAATCACGATTTTGAGACAAGATGGATGCCATATATCATTTTGAAGTGGGTCATGTGATCGTTTCATATCATGGACACGTGATCGCTTCATATAAGAGGTGTTATTATTATTTTAATTTTTATTTAAAAAACTACTGAATATATTTCGCTGAATTTTTTTTTTATATATTTTATGGAACAATTTGAATATTGCTTAAAATTTTCGAAGCAATTTGTGAATTTTAAATCCGCTTAAAAAATGCTTGAAAAATTAGGTCCCATAGGGCTCAATGTATTCCATTTTTTCAACCCGGGTTCAATCCAAAACTAATTGGGTGATATTATTCATTTATATTCCCATAGGTCCTATAGACCGTCTGAACAACATACTAAATTTTCATTTTGATTAAGTCATTTTTACGGCAGTTATCGTGCTAACGGACAGACAGATAGACAGACAGACAGACAGAATGAACAAAGTCATAAACACTTTTCAACTTTGTTGTAAAGTGTTAAAAATGCCATTTATTCAAATGACGTCATTAAAATAAAAATCGTCTGCATCTCTGTAAAAGCAATGAATATTTCATTCATATCACTTTTATTCCAGATCCTAGAGCTAAATAATTTGCCTCAAAAAACTCATCAAATTCTTATACAACTCATGTTACAATCACTTGCTTACATTCTGCATTCATTAAAATTAAGTTTCGTTGCAAAATTAATTGAAGACTGATGACCATTTAAACCCAAAAATATTGTAATTATTTTTGCTGAGAATATAGATGCATACAAATAATCAAAAATAAAGCGGTATTATCGAACGCAATAAAGCCGTATTATTGAAGCGATATTATCGAACAGGTGCAACACTAAATATAAATTTAAAATAACTTTCAAAATCGCGATCTTTATAATGGGAAAATATATGGATGGATGCCATATTTAATTTTGAAATGGGTCACGTGATCTCTTCATATAATATGAGTGTATTTATTATTTTAATTTTTGCTTTAAAAACTACAAAATATATTTTACTGAAGATTTTTTTACATTTTATGGGATAATTTGAATATTTCGTAAAATTTCGAATTTGTGAATTTTAACTTCGTTTCAAAAATATTTGAAAAATTAAGTCCCGTAGGGTTCAATGTATATCACTTCTTCAGCCAGGGTTCAATCCAAACCTAATTGGCTGATATTATTCATTAATATTCCGATATGTCCCACAGACCGTCCCAACGATATACTAAAATTTCATCTTTATACAGTCATTTTTACGGCAGTTATCTTGCGAACGAACAAACAGACAGAATGAACGAAATGTGAAATAAACAGCACGATCTAAGTTATCTAAAATGCGATACATTCAGCGCTGATATTTTTTTAATTATCGCATTACTATAATAATTTATTGTACTTAAAAAATTAGAGAAGCAGGCGATTTTATAGCATTGCCTTTTTTGATGAAGTTTTAAGTTTTCAAGTATAATAAATCATTGGATCACTGTGATAAATTCAAAAATATCACCTCTGAATGTAGCCCATTTCAGAGATGTTTAAATAAATAGTTCTTACAATTGTTTGATTTGTTAATCTTCTACATACGTTATAATTAGACTTCGCTGTAGAAATAATCAAAGTTTAGTGATCATTTAAAATAAAAAATATTGTTATTGCGTTGGCACAGAATTTAGATACATAGATAATATTAAAAAATAAAGCGATTTTTGGCAGAATGCAACACCAAATATAAATTTAAATGTCTTCAATACGATCTGAGAAAAAATGATGTCATGTTTTATTTTGCAACGAGTCACGTGATCTCTTTATCATGAATGTAATTATTATTTCAATGTTTATAAAAAATCTATGCAACATATTTTACTAAATAATCGTACACATTTTATGTAATAATTTGAATATTTCCTGAATTTTTCTTAAACAATTTGTGAATTCTAATTTTCGCCTGAAAATGTTTGAAAACTTAAGCTCCATAGGGTCGGTTCAATGTATTTCATTTTTTTAACCTGGGATAAATCCGAAACTAATTAGGTGATATTACTCGTTGTCATTCCTATAAGTCCCACAGACCGTCTCAATAACATACAAAAATTTCATTTTAATAAAGTCGTTTTTAAGGCAATTATTTCGTTTGCACGGACAGACAGACAGACATAATGACCAAAGTCATAAACACTTTTCAACTATGTTTGAAAGTGTTAAAAATTGGAATTACTATCTGTATGAACTTCATGCATTGGTCAAAAACAAAGAAGCATGCACAGACGTTGTTCTAATAACTACAGTAATCGTGTTCTGAATTTCTTCAAATGCGTAATTTCATCGGAAACTGTATAGTAAGTAATATGTAGAGGAAACCGGGGCAGAATGGCGTGCCGTAATAGAATATTGTGCTAGGGAAGGACGGAATAAAATTTATATTTCTTAAAGGAGCACTAGAGTTCTCTGACAAACTCTATACTCTCCATCCGCCACATATATGCTCTTTAATACGGACAGGTTGATTACTGCTCGTCTTTGACATAGCTTTGACATACCTTCAAATCTGTCTTGTACTTTGTCACCACCAGGTACTACGCCGATCATATTACTAGAATTTAACTCTAAGTAGTCATGCACCATTCGTACTTCAACGATAATATTGTACTGCTGGTCTGACACACGAACTTAAATCATTCTCGTAGTCCGCACATCTTTCTAAATTTCGTGCTCCTTAATTTCGAGCTGTTAATCTCTTGCCAAGTCAAGTCATCGTATTCTAAGTCATCTCTAAGTCATAATGCCGCCCGAGTATTAGTACAAGTCATCTTTCTAAAAGTCGTTCTTAAGTCATCGACTTGAAGTTATCTGAGCAAGTGTGTTCAAGTGTCCTTCTCAGGTCACAAGTTGCGGTTCTCCTTTTCTCGGGGGTGTCATTTACCCTTTGCTTTCGTTTGCAGCATTGAGAGTGACGCAACAAGCCCATTTTCCATTGGTTAATCTTTATCCAATGGAACTAATTCACAACCTCGTAAGAGCCCGCTCAGCTCACTCTGTTTTGACGCTCCTAAATTTATGGTTTGCTGTAAACCTCGTCGCCATCCAGACTACAAGTATTGTTCGATGTTTCGGACCCAATAAATAAACGGCATAAAGCTGTCTCACCAAAACACATGTGAGATCTATTCCTGGTCTCACAAAAACATTATGCTGATCAACAAACAGATATATGAAAACTTCGACAAATTCTGCTATTGGTGCGTCCTACAATCTCTCATTGAAATTACTGTTAGAAGCTAGACCTAAGTGTTATTGGATGTTTGATGTTCAAGCTAATAGATGAATAAATCGAGTATGCCAAATTTTTCAGTTCTTTCCCGGTAAATGTCGTGCCGGTTCCAAAGCTAAAGCAGGAATACAAAGAAATAACAAGAAAAGATACAAAACTGCAATTGTTACATCATCTCCATACAAAAGTCGAGCTAAACGAATTAGTAGAAAAGGCTCAGAAAACTGAACAAGCGGAAGAGGAGAGAAAGTTGTTTGATAAAAAAAGGGAGAAGAAAACTACTGGAAACAAGAAAGCAAAAATTAAAAGCAGTAAAATAGGATGAAATTAAGAAAAATAAAGACGCAACCAGTTACGATTGTAATGAATTGTATTCAATCTCAAATGAATATTGGGTTTCTTGTATTTGGCATAAAAATGTGCCCATAACTCATATTCCAAGATAGAAAGTGACGAATATGAAACCATATGTATTTTTTAATTTTGCCAACCATAAAGTTAAGAAAAAGTTACGAAAAGCCCATTCTGCCCCACACACAGGGCATAATAGAGCAACAAAATATTTTATACATTTTTAGTTTTAAAATTTGCAGGTTCTTTTTGAATTTTTCATTGTATCATCCGTTATATAAGTTTAAAATTATTTGAATAAGTTACTTTCTATTTTTTGAATTTATTTTTCTTATCTTTTAACTTTTCAAAGTTTGGGCACCACACATTAGGTACTCCATTCCACTCCAGTCTCTCTTAGATTTATCAAAATACGAAATTCAAATTTCTGACCTCATGAAAATAACTTTTAATTTATACCATATAAAGTACTGAAAGTAAAAATGAAAATAAAAAACAGGCATTATTTTGACAATCATAAAATTATAATTTCCCAAAGGTTAGGAACTAAATGATGTAATTGAATTAGAACCGTTCTTAAAACAAACTAAATAATATTTTCGTTTAATTCCAAAACTTGTTGTAATATACAAAATACTAACTTTAATAATAATATTTCGAAACACAAAATACTGCTCCTCATTAGAAAACATAAAACATAAAAACACATTTTAGAGAATTTTTGACCAAAAAAAATGTCATACGTAAAAAACAACCTTTGCGTTAAGATTAACCATATATTTCAAAGGAAATATAATTAATTTTTCCTTACTTCTAAAATTAGGGAGTGTTTTCTCTGCAAATAAAATTTAAAATCCTGATGTTAAAAAACACATATTTAAAAACCTGAAATCAATTTATGTTATGGAATCTTTCTATTAATTTTATGCACCTAAGAATTTAGTTTTTCATATTTTAAATTAATACCTTTGATAAATTCAACTTTCATAATCCGACAAGAAAATGAGAAGCAAGTGCACTTTTGTTTTTAAGACTGTTGTCTCAAGTAAGACAGAATAAAAAAACAGTTTCTTGAACTTACTTTATTAAAAAAAAACATTCTGAAGGAACTAATACTTTTATAACCAACGTTTATATTTATATTTAATAAATATATATAATTACTTATATCATCGCATATATTTGATTTGTATAAGTTTTGTACAAACATTGTGGCAAATTTACAAATTTGATACAAAGTCGTACATATAATGTTTAAAAATGTATAGTACAAAAGTAAACAAGAAAGATCAATCATGCTTAAAGCATTGATTATGAAACACTTTCCAACTTCAATGCAATTTTATTTAAACAAGTCTAAAATGCAATACATTCCTCGGTAATATTTTGAAACTCATCACAATACTGCATTAATTTATTATATTTGAAAACTTAAACCTTCACCGAAAAAAATGAACTTCATTCAAATGACGGCATTGAAATATAAATTGCTTGGTTTAAACATCTCTAAAATGTTATACATTCCTCGGTAATAGTTTTAGAATTATCATAATACTACGATAATTTATTATATTTGAAAACTTCATCGAAAACAACTGAAATTAATTCAAATGACGTCATAGAAAAAATAACACGCCTGGATCTCTATAAAAACAGGATTTCATTCATAACTTTCTCATTCATTTATCACAATTCATTCATCACAATACTATAATAATTTATTTTATTTAAACATTTTGTTTAAGACCATGGAACTACAAAAAATTAAACTCTATGCTTGAAACTTCATCGAAAAAAATCGTCCATCTCTTTATGAAATCAATTAATATTTCATTCGTATCAGCCATGCAGACTCCATGGACTAAATTATTTTCTGTTAAAAAAATACAGGAATTCTAATACAACTCATTCTATATATTTTGCTGTTTACATTTTACATAGGTGAAAAATAGGCTTAGTTGTAGAAATAATCAAATTTAGATGAGCATTTAAACTCAAATATATTGTCATTACGTTGTTTCAATATGTAGATGCACAGAATTTAAGCAAAAATAAAGTAGTTTTAGGACGGATACAACACTCAATACGAATTAAAAAGAAAAAATAATCACGATTTTGAAACAAGATGGATGCCATATATCATTTTGAAGTGGGTCAAGTGATCGTTTCATATCATGGTCACGTGATCGTTTCATATACGAGGTGTAATTATTATTTTAATTTTTATTTAAAAAACTGCTAAATATATTTCGCTGAATTTTTTTTATATATTTTATGAAACAATTTGAATATTACTTAAAATTTTCGAAGCAATTTGTGAATTTTAAATTCGCTTAAAAAATGTTTGAAAAATTAGGTCCCATAGGGCTCAATGTATTTCATTTCTTCGATCCGGGTTCAATCCAAAACTAATTGGGTGATATTATTCATTTATATTCCCATAGGTTCTACAGACCGTCTGAACAACATAATAAAATTTCATTTTGATTAAGTCATTTTTTCGGCAGTTATCGTGCTAACGGACAGACAGACAGACAGACAGACAGACAGAATGAACAAAGTTATAAACACTTTTCAACTTTGTTGTAAAGTGTTAAAAAATAAAAATTTAGTATACCACTAAAAATGTACCCAGCGTTATCCGGAAGATAAGATGATCGGTCTTGACATAACCGTGTGTGTACTCCCGCAGGAGTTTATATATTTATTTGCTTCTTTGTTATAAACGGGTGCATTGATAAAGCATTCTTTGGTTTTTGAGAATTCGCTGTATGTTCCGGTGAAAGAAAATTAAAGAATTAATACGCCGTTTAATTAATACGCCCGCTTATAGCAAACACGTTTACAACAAAAGAAATATATTCCCGAGGTGCATCGTCCCAAGTTCTGAAGTCCCTGTGTTCCAAATTTCATGGCCATACAACTCTTAGATTTCTCTCTGCATACTGCACACATGCACACAGACAGACATATTATTTTATTATGCAAGATATAAAAGATAAATTGCGTCTTAGTAAAGGTATACATAATTACGTAACAGTATATAAAATTTAAATATTTACAAAAATTCGTCTGTTAAATGTATGGTTTCCATTTTCCTTTCCTTGCAATGCAATGTAATGTATAGGGAAAGTATTGGAATCAGGCTGAAAATCGCAACTCGAATTTTCGACGGATCTACACGTTTCGAGACCTCTAGAATAGGAAAACTATTTTTAGGGTGACGGCTGTGTGTGTGTCTATGAGTATATCTGTGTGTGTGTCTATGAGTATATCTGTGAGTCTGTCTGTGTGTCTGTCTGTGTGTCTGTCTGTATGTCTGTCTGTCTGTCTGATTCAAAAACTAATAGACCGAATTTCATAAAATTTGGTAGGTGGTTATGACTCTGGTAATGAATCGTACTAAAAAGTAATCAGAACCAGAGTCATACCCTTGGGTATGACTCTGGTGCTGATTACTTTTTAGTACGATTCGGGATAAAAGAACCCGCGTTATTTTTTTAAATGCTCCAAAAAATTGATGTGTCCAATCTAGCTGAAAAACTAATGGACCGAATTTTACAAAATTCGGTAGATGGGTCGCTTGTTGGTTATCCTGGTGCTGATTAGATTTTGGTACGATTCGGAATAAAATAACCTGCCTTTTTTAGGAAACTGGCCCTCAAAAATCGTCCAAATCTAAACTAAAGAACTGGGTATACTCAAATATATCCATTAACTGCTTCTTTGATACGTAATTTTTAACGGAGAAAAGAATGAGACCAACCCCATTACACTAGGACTAGGCGTTCTCAAGATAATTTAGTTTTTCGTATTTTCTCTACGTCACCTTTGAAAATAAGCCTATTTACCAAATGAGAACAAAAATGAAATTTAAAGTTAATTAAATATGATTAAAATAAATAGAACGTGGATATAAGTCTGCAGCGAAAGTCATGTGCTGCCCCCATCAGATTTTTTTTCTTTGTAAGAAAGATAGTTTTTCGATCCGTGTTATGGTGTTAAAATAGAAACTCTGTGTATGTTTGAATATGTGATGTAAACTTAACTTGTGTATGCTAAATTAGTTGTTAAACGTGATGAGATAAAAGTGCTCACGTGTATATTACCATGCTTTTATTACCGATGCATATAGTCCGAAGATAACTCATCATAAAATTTACTACTATTTTATAAATTTTTGAATTGCAGAGTTATTCTCTCGAATCCCATGAAAAGTATTTTCAATTTCTAAAATTCAAAACTTCATTTCTTTCATAATGAGCTTACGAATACTTAGTATGTCCACTTGTACATGATGTAAAAATATATCCAATTTGCACATTGTCTAATATTAAATCCATCCTCACCTAGCATCCATATATGTATTGACAGTTACATAAACGTTTGCATAAACTATTCAAAATCTTCAACATCGTTTAAACGCTTTTGAATGTTCTTTTTGAATCCAGACCTATATTAGAAACATTGAAAATATTATTGAAGAGGCTCTAAAAGTATTATTTTAATTTAAACTCTTAAAACTAGAATACATTTCAAAGCTGAATATTTTGTCATTTTTGTTGCAAATACCGAAGGTTTGGAATGTGAGCTGTAAGAAGGTTAATCAACATAGTAAGAATGCGTAGTAAATTTACTGCTTATTAGAAGTCTAATCTAATGTATATGAATAATCACATGAGGAATAGTCTGCGTGCATTACGCCTGTATTGGATAAAGCTCATGTATTGGATAAATGTACCTGGATTAGAGAATTTGTCAATTAACAAAACCTAGATGGTTTGAATTGTAAATAGAATACCTTTCACATTGGACTCGAAAAGTATTACTTTAGTTGTAACTCGTAAAATTAGAGTACAAAGTTGAACATTTTGTCAGTTTTGTTGCAAATATAGAATACTTTGAATATGCATTGTGCCTATATTGGATAAATATCATGTATTGGATAAGTGTACCTGAATATGAGCTGTAAGAAGACTACTCTACATAGTAAGAAAAATCTGATGTGGGCAGCACATGGCACTTTCCTTATATAAAGCAATGAATTTACTACTTTTACTGTAAAAGAAAATAGGTTGTTCTTATGCTGGATACTTATATTCTTTCCAAGATATTGAATTTTCTTTAATTAGTTGTCATTTTCATTGATTTAGCGTTATTTTTATTCATTTGGCGAGATTTTCGTTAATTTGGCAACATTTAAAAAGTCGCCAAGTTGGCGACGTTCTGCCAAATTCGTCGCCAAAATCTCACCAAGTGTTATGGGTGGAGAAATAAGTTATTCTTAAAATAGCAGATAAATGACTATTGGCGTTCAAATACAAAAGTTTTACTCAAAGTATCTTTATTCATGAATCAAACGAGTTAAATCACGAGAATGATGTCACCAAATTTATCCCGTGATAGTACATATGAAAAGTGAACATGTTTCTCAACAGTTAATATTTTCTTTTAATTTATAGGATTTGTTGATAAATTTATTTTAAAAATGTGCAATATCTCGAGAACGGTTCATGCTAGCGTTCTAAAGTTTGTGTCAGTCGTTTTCTAAGGAAACATTACATTAGAAATGTCTATTTGCGTAACTTTATTAAAGGTTTTGATTTTTTGATGATTTTTTCAAAATTTCACTCGAAAATTTAGGGAGTTTCTGAATATTCGATTGTGTTTATAAACAATAGGCTTCCAGTATTCACGGATTGTGATTTTTGTACCAAATTTCATTCGAATCGCTCCATTCGTTCGTGAGATATCGTCTCCACAGACTCACTGATACACACACACATACACACACGCACACGTACACACGCACACGTACACACGCACACACACACACACACACACACACACACACACACACACACACACACACACACACACACACACACACACACACACACACACAGAAATCAGCTCAGAAATGTTCGATTCGTGATCCGGGATGCTTGAAACGTGCTCTCCCGTCGAAAACTCGAATTCGAATTTTCAACCCCGTCACAATACTTTCTTTGTACATTATGTATATAAGGAAAGTAATACGCAGTAAATTTACTGAATATAAGTTTGATATACCGTATGTGGATAACCACATGGGGTATAGTCTGATTGCATTGTTTCTGTATTGGGTAAATATTATGTATTGAATAAATGTAGCTGTATTGGACAAATGGTCAACTTACGACATCTAGATGGTTTGGATTATAAATAAAATACCTTTCACATTGGGCTCTAAAAGTATTATTTTCACTAAAACTCGTAAAATTAGAATACATTCCAAAGCTGAATAATTTGTCAGTTTTCATGCAAATATAGAAGATTTTGAATGTAAGATGTAAGAAGGCTACTCCACACAGTAAGAATATGCACTAAATTTACTACATATATTAGAAGTCTAAGCTACTGTATGTGGATAACCACATGGGGAATGGATTGCCTGTATTGAGCTTGTATTGGATAAATGTATCTGTATTGGACAAATGTTCAATTTACGACCCAAACCATCTAGATGGTTTGCGCTGTAAATTTAATTCCTGAATTCCTCACATATTTGGCCATGTGCATAAAAAATATATTGGAAAAGAGCGTTTGACATTATAAGCAAGAATTTGCATTAATAGCTGCAGTTTATTCAACAAGAAGAAAAATAAAAGCCAGTGTGATTGATTTAACGATAAGGCTTTAAAATGCTTCCCCTAATAGCTTCCGCCCTTGACTATGCCACAGTGTGAGACTAGCATTGCCTATTTCTGAACCTCACCTGTGCTGCAAAAATAGAGCCAAAAATGAGGTTCAATCGGATTTCACATAGAGCCATAATGCCCATAAAGACTGTAGATGATTAAGACAATGAATACCATATAGAACACTATATAGTTTTTCCATTTTAACTATTTCTGTAAATATATGTATAGTTATAGTCCGAATAGACAATATATCAATTTTTGTCTCTTTTCTGTAACAGATTCTCACTATAAATGGCTTTGATTAGAAATATATAATTACATCCGCCCAGTTCAAAATGAAATGACAACTGCTTTAAGTCATTATTCATCAAATATCAAAGAATATATCATACATTTTTCTTTTTTTTTTTTAAGAACTGCGATGAATTTTGTCTAATGCCATATCACCTTTCCTCTGAATAATCACGTTCCAGGACGTATTCTCTAATAATAAATCATTAGGCACAAATCGACGAAAGTGAAATAATGCATTATGCGACTTTATTCCCAAGAATATAAACGCACATAAAATTTACTTCCCGTTTAAGGAATAATCCTTCATCGTCTGTCTTTTGTGTGCGCCTTGAAAATCGCCAATCTTTACTCTAACATACATTTTAGTATGCATTTATCTAAGTTATTCACGCTCCTTTCTATCAGAGAGGATTTAGCATGCATAAAGGTCTCTTTGTAGAATTGTAATTATTTAAAGTGTATAATATAGACGTCATCATAGATCTAAATACGGCATTGTGATCCTTATGATGGTTGTGTATGAGAAATTTAAAGCGATTGGATATGTGATAATCATAGTTCCACTAGATATATATATAGAGTTCTTACGAAAATCCTTAACATTCTGCTTACGGGTGGGACAGCTTCAATCCCAAACGAAGAACCAAAAATACAGGTGTTTAATATAAGCTATCCAAAACAGTTCGATCTCCCTTTGGAGGCATTGGCATCCATGGACGCCGATGCCTGTAAAGGGGGATCGAACTGTTTAGGATAGGGTATGCCAAATACCTGTCTAATACCTATTTTTTAAAGGTTCTTCGTTTGAGATTGCCGCTGTTCCAGTCGTAAGCAAAAGGTTAAACGCTTCAATACATTTGTAAGGAAAGGTCAATGAGTGGTAGATGCTGGATCTATCCATAGTTCGATGATCGAACCCGATCGGTATATAAGTGATTTTAGCGCTTCTAGTGGAGAATTTAACAGATTAATAATGTCACTAATTTGGCAACAAAGCAAAAAAAAAATTGATGTGGACAGCACATGAACTTTGCCTACATACTCATTTTCACTTTCCCTTTATTTATTTAAAAATTCATTAACTTAATTTAATTACACAAAATGGTATGAATAATTACTTAAAATTACACTGAATTTGTATTTTTATATCAATTTCCCTTTTCTTTTGGTAACTAGACGTATTCTTAAAACCGTGTAATAGCAAATATGCGAAAAACAAAAATATATCAAGAATGGCTAGTTCTAGAGTAATGGGGTGGTTTTTATTATTTTTTTTTCGCCAAAAAATTATGTCTAAAACAAGCATTTAATTAATACATTTGAGGATATGCAGTCTTTTATTTCAAATTTTGACGATTTTAGTAGGCCCTTTTGCACTAAAAGGTACGTTCTATTTTCTGAATCTTATCAAAATCTAAACAACACCAGGAAAACCCACAAATGATTTATCTGCCAAATTTTATGACATTTGGGTATTTACTTTTTCAGCTAGACTGAATAAAGACAATATTTGCGGACCATTTCGTAAATAAAGGCAGGTTATTTTACCCCGAATCATACTAAAATCTAATCAGCACCAGGGTAAGTCACAAGTGACTTACCCTGGTGCTGATTAGATTTTAGATTTGTGACTATAAAATTTTCACAAAATTTTATAGTCACAAGTGACTTATAAAATTTTGTGAAATTTGGTCAATTAGTTTTTGAGCTAGAGAGGATACAGATATTGCATAGGCAGACACACATACATACATACACACACGAGCACACACAGACATACACACACGCACACACAGACATACACGCACACACAGACATACACACACGCACACACAGACATACACGCACACACAGACATACACACACAGTCTTTACGCTATAAATAGTTTTTTAACGGTCTAGAGGTTTCGAAACGTCTAGAGCCGTCAAAAACTCAAATTCCGATGATGACATGATACCAATACTTTCCCTATACATTGCCATGTATTGCCGGGAAAGTAGCAGACGAAAACAGCCGATAACCCAGATACCACTCTCGAGGTATGTAGGAATCGGCCGTAAAAATATTGCAGAATGCGTGTATTTGCCACAATATATGTTGTGAGGTGGATTTTACACATAAATATAATGAATATTAAACACTTAAATACATTACCGATACTCACCAAATAGTTCCACCAGGATCAAGCGCGTTAAAGTATAGTGGGGTCCGATTGGACCTAAGTACATTGCGTTTGTTAAAACAATTAATCACTCCCTTTTTTGTGGCCACTTAACAATTTATTTACAAAACACATGAAATCTCAATTCAAACATTAAATACAAAATACACAATTACAAATGAGTTCCCAATTTACCTAAGCTTGACCTCAGGGTGCACAGTTTATTTTGCATTAATTTGCATATTTATCTTATTTATCATCCTAACTTTGCCCTTACACTATTCGCTCACACAAATTAAGCTTAAACATTCATATACACATTTTAAAATCAATATATAATTCTCATACCTTCATTACATACGAACTCCACTGAGTGCTGTAGCTGACCACTGCACGTTGGAATGGGTGGCACGCTTAATTGAAGTTTGGTTCATTTATTTGAATAGTTCATGGAAAACACTACCAGTCTGAGAAACACGGTGCGTATCATCAGGTGACGAAATTTTTTGCCAAGTATTATTTTGGAGATGGGCACACTGTCCACTTTCCTTTTCCTCCTCTTAATTTCGGCTTAAGTCCCAGCGGCTCTTGAGTGAACATGTGTACAGACTTTGCCAAATATATACGTTTTCGTAGAGATTCGTCTGCTGCTTAGGAGCCCTGGATTGATGCTCCGCAAATATTCCGTACACACAGTATCACAGTTACCACGGCTTAAATGCAGCTAAAGGAGCACAAGGTCCTACACCGCGCCGCTTTGGAGGCAGAGCTGTGTTGCACTGCAACCACAAAACCAATGATGCGAAGCTCCACTTCGTATGTGGTCTGCTGCTTAGGAGCCCGGGATAGGTACCCCTACAAGACTCAGTCCACGTACTTTCGTAGTGAAGATTTGGCTGAAAATAGTCGAAACCGTTCTAAAATAGCTGTGACCAAGCCCTGTCACAGCTGCAAATAAACTAGAAAGCTGTTTCTGGAAAATGTGTATGCTACTCTAGAGTATGTTACCCCTGGTTAGGTAACATACGCCGGTTCAGTGAAACTTGTAGAAACTGCCGCACGATAAGTGCCGCCTACTTCGTTGCACGGATGCGTTCCTCGCACAGGTGCTCAAAGGAACCCAGGAGACCTTTCTCCATCAAACATCAGATTGCGTCTGGACTTTTTTTCAAATTTCTAAAACTTCCAGAATTTTAAAACAAGGGGAGCGACAAAAATACAGGGAGGAAGTCCCCCACTTCCCATTCGCTGCTTCCCAGGCGCTATAAAAAAGGAGGTTCAAAAGTGCTTCATACCATTGGTTTTAGAAGCGACGCTCATTTTTTATGCGCTCCACTCAAACACAAGAACCAGAGGGCATCCAAAACCAGGGTGGTCCAAAAGACCGGACACCGACGCGCGCCACACCTGACAGGGCTATAAATTTTCAAAGATTTGTAGCTCAACTTTGACATTTTGCTGCAATTAAATATCTGAATATTTACAATCCATGTCAGTGCGCACACAACCCAACGGCGCCAAATATCCCAATTCCGTCTGTGCAAAGGGCTAGCTATTACATAAATCACAAACATAGTATACATTTTAAATTACAATACACATTCCCGTTTTTCCCAGGGTTATGTATAAAATATGTGAATATCATATCACAATATGGTTATTGTCTAATTACTATTACTTTCCCTACAATACATGAGTAATGTATAGGGAAAGTATTGGAAACATGTCAAAAGTCTCAACTCGAGTATTCGACGGATCTACACGTTTCGTAACCTTTAGAACACGAAAAAAAATGTTTAGCATGACGCCTGTGTGTGTGTCTGTCTGCATGTCTGTCTGTGTGTCTGTCTGTCTGTGAAACGTATGCAACCTCTCTAATATAAAAACTAATGGACCGAATTTCATAACATTTGGTAAGTATTTCACTTGTGTGTGACCCTGGTTCTGATTAGTTTTGGGCACTGTTCGGGAAAAATCCTCGCCTTTGTTCACGAAATGACCCGCAAAAATTGCGTGTATCCACTCTAGCTGAAAAACTGATAGATCAAATTTCGCATGATTTCGTAGATAAGTCACTGGTAGGTTACCCTGGTGCTGATGAGGTTTTGGTACGATTCGGAAAAAGTAACCTGCCCTCTTTTGCGAAATAACCAGCAAAAATCGTCAAAATCTAAAATAAAAACTAGATATGCTAAAATACAAGGTCTGTCCGGAAAATAATGTCCATGACTCGAGAACAAAGAATTCATTGATCCGATCGTTACAACCGATCAACATTCTTCAAAGTAGATTCCTCCTGCATCAATATAGCTGGTCCAGCTTGATTTCCATACATCGAAGGCGGCACGGTAATCCTTCTCCGGGATTTCCTTTAAAGCCCTGGTATAAGCCGCTTTGATGTTGTCGACCGTTCCGAAATACAGTCCTTTCATCGGAGTTTTGAGTCGCAGGAACAAAAAATGTCTGGGTGAGCCAAGTCGGGACTGTAGGAAGGCAGGGGAATGGTTGGCACGCCTGCCTTGGCCACGTCCGTAGTCCGTCACAGCAAAGGATGTGTGCGCAGGCGCATTGTCGTGATGGAGATTCCAATCCGTGGTGATGTTGCACCGGATGATTTGAACCCTGTGCTCGAGTCTCTGGAGCACTTCGACGTAAAATTTTCCTGTCACCGCTGTGCCTTGCGGTAAGATCTCGTGGTGGAAGAGCCCCCGGATATCGAAAAACACAATCAGCATCGTCTTTACTTTCGATTTGGCCATCCTGCCCTTCTTGGGGCGAGGGGACGCTGGCGTGTGCCACTCGGCGCTTTGTCTTTTTGTCTCGGGGTCGTACTCGAACAACCAAGACTCGTCTCCTGTGATAACGTTTTCTACAAAGTTGGGGTGTTCTTCAAACATTTCCAAAAGTTCTCGCCACACTTCCATTCGGCACGATTTTTGGTCTTCCGTTAACACTTTTGGCACCAAGTTCGTCCACACCTTCCGCATCCGCAAATCGTCCGACATAATTTTGTGAACGTTTGTTTTTGGAATACCTAATGTCTCTGAAAATAAACGAACACTTAAACGACGATCAGAATTTAGAAGGTCCCTCACAAGAGTCACATTTTCTTCGGTGTTGATCGTCAATGGCCGTCCAGCGCGCGCTCCGTCGCTCACCTCCTCACGACCTTCCGCAAAGGCCTTGTGCCACTGGTAAACTTGTCGATCCGAAAGGCAATCATTGCCAAAGGCTTTCTTCATCATCGGAACAGTTTCAGTAGCGGTCTTGCCAAGTTTAAAGCAAAACTTGATCTCGATGCGTTGCTCGAGCGAACGCTGCAGTTTTCACTTGTACGGGTTATCGAAACGACTGTCACGAAAAAACCTGTCCGAACTCTCCGGCTGCTCGGAGACTACTGACGACCGGTTGCAATAAAAACATTGACATTATTTTCCGGACAGACCCTGTATATCAATTAAATGCTTGTTTTATACAGGATTTTTAACAATAAAAGAATAAGACTAACCCCATTACACTAGGGCTAGTCGTTCCCGAGATATTTTAGTATTTTCGCATTTATGCTGCTCCACCGTAGAAAGAAAGTTCAGTTACCGAAAAAGAAAATTCAATTAAAAGAGTCAATACATTGTCATTTTAAATAATTGTGGGCGTTATTTTGTACAATGAAACTCAATATAATGAATTACTGAAGAAAAAAAGAAAGTGAATATGAGTCTGCAGGGAAAGTCATTTGCCGCTCACATCAGATTTTCTTATCCTGGAATGATAAAATGAACAACACTCATATACATGGAGGTAAAGGAGGAGTTGAAACTTCATATTAAGAAAACGCCAATATCGTGTGAGACAGTAATTCAGGTGGAGTTGAGATAATATAAGTAGCCCTGCATTATATGCATTTATATTTAAAATTTTTATTTAAACTGTCAATTTTGAAAAAATAAATTATTAGCGAAATGAAAGAGCTCTCAGTCTGGACTCCATAGCGAACGGACGTTCTTCTCTTGTCCTCCAACAGTACACGCTGCTGACCTTCCCTGCGAACGACATCCTTGCCTGTCAGATGAATGACGCCGAGGAATGTCCCCCTCTGCCGCTGAATTTCTTCAGAGATCTCAGTAGAGTAAATAATCCCACGCTAGATAGTATCCCGCAGTACAACCCGATACACCCGAATGCGTTCAAATGCCCTAGGGCGTTGACAGGTTGCCGCCCAAAGGTTGTTTTCTTCCGCCCTAAACGGAGTCGTCATATCTCGCATTGTTTTATATCTACTCTACCCCCCTTTTTATCATTGAACTGTAGCTAACTCCGTGTCCCTCCTTGACATTTGGAAATTCACGATTCTACGACGAACCCTTTAACTTATTTTAAATAGTGTAACTTACCCCCTCCCCCTGTTCTCAAGCTCAAGGCCCTGGGGGCGCTCGTTCACCCTTATCTTTTTCTTCTCACTAGGTGCCTGCTTGGGCTGTAGTTCTTTCTCTTTCTGTAAGACTTGGAGAAGGGCCTGACTTCGGTCTTCGCCCCCCTCCCTCCAAGCGAATTCTAGATGTAAACTCTTTAATTTATGTTAACCTCTTTCGTATCTTTTTTTCTTTTTCACTCGAAGTTGAAAGGGGAGAATTCTTCCCCTCCTGGACACTTCGTTTAACCCCCGTCCTTGAGACCTAGCGTAATGCAAAGTAGAACTGAAACAATAAAGAATATTCCTAAATATTCAAAATCATTTAACCTTTCAATTTATTTTTATCTCCCTGTATTCTGTACTCTACTCTCCAACAACGAAAAAATACTAGTTAATTATACTCATAATTAGGGAAATCTTAATTTAGAAATATTCAAAAATACATATACTAAATACTACGTATTTCTATAATGTCAACTAAGGTAGCAGCTACTGTACTAATACTAGCGGCACTTAGATATAATTCGCAAAGCATTATGGAACTTTCAAACGTTTCATCCATAGGAGTTTTACCTCCTTCTTTCTAACTCCATGTTTATTGCATACATACAAATCTGATGTGGGCAGCACAAGACCTTCCCTGCACACTTAAATTCATATTTTCTTTATTTCTTAAAGATTTCATTAGATTGAGTGTGATTGCACCAAATAACACTAAATTTGCATTTTTAATTCAATTTTTGTTTTTATTTTGGTAATTGGACATTTTAGCGGCGTAACAAAAATGCAAGAAATCTCAAATTCCTTGAGAACGGTTAGTCTTAAAGTACAATGGAGTGTGTCATATTCTTTTCCTCGTCAAAAATTGCGTAGGGAACAAGAATTTAATTGATAGATTTCCGAATACGTAGTCTTTTTTTTTTTTAGATCTTGGCGATTTTTACGGGCCATTTCGTAAAAAAAGGCAAGTTGTTCCTTTCCGAATCGTACCAATATCTAATCAGCACCAGAGCATCCTGCAAGTAACTTAACTACCAAATTTTGTAAAATTTGGTCAAATAATATTTAGCTAGAGTAGATACATGAACATTTTACGAGCCATTTCGCAAAACAAGGCGGGTTCTGCTTTTACGAATCCTACCGAAAACTAATCAGCACCAGGGTCTCACCCATGTGACCTACATACCAAATTTTATAAAATTCGGTCCATTAGTTTTTCAGTTAGAGTGTATACATACATTGCACAGACAGACAGACACATAGACAGACACACACACAGACGTCACGCTAAAAAGTTTTTTTTAGTATTCTAGAGGTCTCGAAACGTGTAGATCCGTCGAAAACTCGAATTGTGATTTTTGGTATGATTCCAATGCTTTCCCTATATATTACCATTTATTGCAGGGAAAGTAAAAATCTCTCAGCAAAATGTTTTCCGTGCACAACAATGCACATTGAAATTCAAAAGAATATATTTCTGCATACTTTGACAAGCATCGCAAGTATCACAGTCTTACACAGGCCCTACGACTTATTGACAAAAATTATCGCCTTAAATATACACGCCTCCTTTTTTCGTTGTTACCACTAATTAGACAATACTTTGCAACTTTTTAATTGGCATTTTTGTTCTATCTCGCTTTGCTTCCGAGTTCGTTTCATAACTATAAAATACATTAAACTTTAAGGTATCCACTAGAAATGCTACTATCAATTTTATTTGATCGAACGTATCACTTTACTATACAGGATGTCCAGTGCTATCGGTGCCCAATGGCTATTTGCTCAACCGTTAGTCACAGAGATATACTTCCAATTGCAAAATTGTTTTAAATTTTAAAATCTATTTTCTTTAGAAACAGTTTAAATAAATAAATGAATTTATGAAAGAAATACGAAATATAAATTCGTATACTGTCCTCCGGTCCTACCAATTATATTTAGGAAAATCATCCTCATACAGTTGCAAAATAAAAAAAATGTTCCTTTTGCGACCAAAATTCACTGAGTTATGAAGCATTAAACTTTATGACTTAAGTCGCTTTTCCACGCGTAAAAATGTCCCGTTTGAGGCAACCAACGAATCAGGGACCGTATTGACCATTTCTCCAGGCAACTAAACAATCAGGGACTGTATTGACTATTTCTCAGCACGAAAAGGGCTCCAACTTTAAACAGCTATAAGTTGTTCAATTTTGGTCGTAAAAGGATGATTTTTATTTTATTTTACATAAAATTGTATGAGGATGATTTTGCTAAATATAATTGGTAGGACCGGTCGACTGTATAAAAATTTATATTTCGTATTTCTTTCAGAAATGCAGTTATTGATTTAAACTGTTTCTAAGATAATAGATTTTAAAATGTAAAACATTTTTGCAATTGGAAATGTCTCTCTGTGATCATCTCTAGCCATTGGGCACCGATAGCACTGGGCACCCTGTATATACCCTTAACGTACACACTCATGGCACAGCCATTACAAAATTATTAGGATGCTTAAGGACTGTACTAGGGACCGTGTATTTTTCTTGAGTTATGGTCTTCAAAATTATGTATTTGAAAGACTAACACGGTGTTTTCCAGTCTTTTCCGATAATTACTCAAGACGATGGAATTGGCTTGCTATTATTTATCTTTGTGTGACAGGTGTTGGGGAATTGCAACGTGTTTTCACAGGATCTGTGCCTGGGATTCAGTTCAAATGAAGGCTGTTTGTCAGTTTCGAAGTTTGAAAAGTTCTGGGTAACTGAATCACGTTCTGTTAAAAAAAAAAAAATGAATGTGCAAAAAATCTGGTGCACAGATGTGAATGCAAGAATTGGCTATTACGCAACTGTCTCACGTACTTGTTATTATGTTACTGTATAATGCAATTCGTGGAAACCGCCACTAAAGAAACAGAGGTTCTCAGAACTCGATTCTAAAAGGGGCATACATTGTTATAATCGCAAGGATTGTGCTGACATAGAAGGGTTATGGGGTAATGCCGAGAGGAAAAATCTTCCACGACTTTTCCCAATAGCAGAAGGTCAAGGTGGTTGAGTCAATTTATTTGAATTTTCTGGAACCGCAAAGCTGGTGATCAATCGAATATATAAGACAAATTAAAATAAGAACCGAAAGCATAAACAAGTTCAAATTGATATATATATATATATATATATATATATATATATATATATATATATATATATATATATATACATATATATATATATATATATATATATATATATATATATATATATATACATATATATATATATATATATATATATATATATATATATACATATATACATATATATATATATATATATATATATATATATATACATATATATATATATATATATATATATATATATATATATACATATATACATACACATATATATATATATATATATATACATATATACATATATATATATACATATATATATATAAATGTATATATATACATACATATATATATATACATATATATATATATATATATATATATATATATATATATGCATATAAATATGACTATTAACCTCATCCGGGAGTGTCGTCATGACATGAAGCTGGCTAAACCGTGAAGGGGGGGGGTCACAATCCCCCCCGGCGAAATTTTGATACATTGTCATTCTTCATTTTTCTATATATTATGTAGTATATATATATATATTACAAAAGAAAGATCTAGGAAATGTACAAGGAATATTATGAAACACAAGGAACAACAGAAACAAATAAAGGAGTGCAAACGGGGTATCAGTAATGTCTAGGGGGATTGTGACCCCTATACCTGGTTAAAGCGTGCTTTTATTCCCTTGGAAACACTCCCAGAAACAACCAATCGCCCGAAGCAGCTCCAATCCGTGCGTACAGGAAAAACAGAATCCTAAGGGAATATCAAATCCATAAAATCAAAAGAGAAACTATATAAGAATCATAGGATTTCCCTAATGGAAAAGGGGATCCAGAGTCCATACACATATAAGAATTAAAAGCACAAAGTTACAGTGAAGGAAAAGATTCCAAATAGTCAATTGGCAACAAGTCTTGGAAATTAGCATAAATTACAAAGATTAAACTGTAAGGTATGTGCTCATTTCCCCGGTCCTAGACACTTTAGAAATCTAACTAACTGGTCACATATCCCCCGTAACTAGAGTAATTAAATGATAGTTGATAATTATGATAAATTGTTGTTAGTGATAAATTGATGTTGTTAATAAATGATATTGTTTAAGTTTTAAATAGTCTAATCTTTTTAATATTAATTAATAGTTCTTTTCAGGACTTACACAAAAGGTAAAAATAATTGGAGGGTTATTGCGGCACAACAACGAGCGATGTACTTTTAAATGTTAATTCCACTAATGTGTTTTAACGGCCATGTTTATAATGTTTGATTTTAACTTAAGCATTACATCATATATTTTCCACGTCCCACAGTATCCTTTAAAATATCATAAAGATCCTTTAAATGGATGCAGTTGAATAAATCTTTAAAATCGAAACTCTTAAAGTATAACTTGTCCGGAGTTTGTTTCAAACGTGTTATTACGTCATATCCATTATTGATCATTACAGAATCACATGATTTTATCTTCTTCATAACTGGTATTAATATATTAGCTAATATTGCATTTGCCTTTGTCAAATATGAACCACAACCAACCGTGACCGGTCTGAATTTCACTGGCTGTTTATGTAACTTAGGTATAAGTACCAAATAAGGGAATCGAACAAATTTAATCTCATGACCTATGCGCTTGTATAATGCTATAATTCTGTTCTTATTTACTTCAATGTTACTTGTTATTTTCTTGTAAGTATTATCATCTTCATAACATTTTCTTAAAAGAGCTATGTAATATGGTTTGCAAGTAAATGCATAATTATTTGTAACCTTGTCCATGTACGAAATAACAAATCTATTTTGAAATTCCATTAGCAACTGCTTGTCTAATGTGCAATGGGATATACGAAAATCTTGGCGTTTATATGTAATTTTAAAATCGTTTACTACGTGATATTTCCATTCATTGAATGTGGACAAAGGTAAACTGTATTTAATGGCCATTTTGTATATGAATACTTCAATTTCTTTTGTAAATTTTTGCTCAACATTATTGAATACTTGAGATCGAAATTTGGTACCCAAATGTAAATATTCCCGTAGATCCTTATGAGTAGCCAGTGTTATGTCACCTGTAACAATATGTTCATGGTCCAAATTACAGAGTTGCTCACTTCCACATCGGCAATCCAATTCTTTAAATTTATCCAGATTTTTAGCAAGATTGTTGTAATTAAAAATTTTACGTCCGTTCGTTTTTTCGTAACGATAAGTCAAAAAAAGTTTAGTATTCTTCATAGGTAAAAGATAATTCTACTTTTTAAGTATATTTTGACCGAAATCATTAACTATAAACAACTTCAAAAACATTGGATTAAAAACATTGTATATGGTATTAGGAAGAAATATATAGGAAGAATATGGATTGAATTGCAAAAACGACCTTTCATAAGGAACCTTCATGAAGTAAATGATATTTACCATGCCAATATAGCGATTTTCTATAATTACTTCAAGTTACACGCTAATAAATATGATATAAAGTTAGGAGTAACAGATGTGGAAATACTGAAAAAGGAATATTTTATAGCCACTTTCAGCAACAAAAAATTTGATGGTTTACATTTTAACAATATACTTAAAAAGTATAATTATCTTTTACCTATGAAGAATACTAAACTTTTTTTGACTTATCGTTACGAAAAAACGAACGGACGTAAAATTTTAAATTACAACAATCTTGCTAAAAATCTGGATAAATTTAAAGAATTGGATTGCCGATGTGGAAGTGAGCAACTCTGTAATTTGGACCATGAACATATTGTTACAGGTGACATAACACTGGCTACTCATAAGGATCTACGGGAATATTTACATTTGGGTACCAAATTTCGATCTCAAGTATTCAGTAATGTTGAGCAAAAATTTACAAAAGAAATTGAAGTATTCATATACAAAATGGCCATTAAATACAGTTTACCTTTGTCCACATTCAATGAATGGAAATATCACGTAGTAAACGATTTTAAAATTACATATAAACGCCAAGATTTTCGTATATCCCATTGCACATTAGACAAGCAGTTGCTAATGGAATTTCAAAATAGATTTGTTATTACGTACATGGACAAGGTTACAAATAATTATGCATTTACTTGCAAACCATATTACATAGCACTTTTAAGAAAATGTTATGAAGATGATAATACTTACAAGAAAATAACAAGTAACATTGAAGTAAATAAGAACAGAATTATAGCATTATACAAGCGCATAGGTCATGAGATTAAATTTGTTCGATTCCCTTATTTGGTACTTATACCTAAGTTACATAAACAGCCAGTGAAATTCAGACCGGTCACGGTTGGTTGTGGTTCATATTTGACAAAGGCAAATGCAATATTAGCTAATATATTAATACCAGTAATGAAGAAGATAAAATCATGTGATTCTGTAATGATCAATAATGGATATGACGTAATAGCACGTTTGAAACAAACTCCGGACAAGTTATACTTTAAGAGTTTCGATTTTAAAGATTTATTCAACTGCATCCATTTAAAGGATCTTTATGATATTTTAAAGGATACATATAATAGAAATACTCAACTTTTATCCTACGACTATGATAAGTTTAAATTTTTGATAAAATTGGTCTTGTTTGAGAACATTTTGTTCAATGGCACTGATTTCTTTAAACAAATCAAAGGAATACTTATGGGTGGTGGCTGTTCGTCGCTACTGGCGGATTTATATTTATACAGTTATGAAAACGGTACACATATTCTCAATGAGATTATGTATTTCCGTTTCGTGGATGACATCTTGATCGGCCATCTTGATAAAGATTTTCAATTTGACTTTACTTTTTACCCCAGTAACCTTGAACTTATTGAAACTGTAGAAAATAAAGGTGAAGTGGTAATTTTGGATATCTCAATATATAGAAATCCTCAAGATCATCTATGTTACAAAATGTATGATAAACGTAAAAGTTTCAACTGTAATATTAATTACATCACTCCTTGGAGTAGTAATATGAGTATTGGCGTAATGAGAAATTTGATTGTTAATCGTTTTGTAAGATATGGTAAATTAAATTCTACCAATGAACAGCGAAATATATGTGAAAGACATTTGATAAAGGAAGCATTAAAGAACGGTTTTCCTATAGGCTTTCTAAAAACTTACTACTTAGCATTTTGTAAAAAACAGCGTAATGATGATGTAATTTATGCTAATTTCCAAGACTTGTTGCCAATTGACTATTTGGAATCTTTTCCTTCACTGTAACTTTGTGCTTTTAATTCTTATATGTGTATGGACTCTGGATCCCCTTTTCCATTAGGGAAATCCTATGATTCTTATATAGTTTCTCTTTTGATTTTATGGATTTGATATTCCCTTAGGATTATGTTTTTCCTGTACGCACGGATTGGAGCTGCTTCGGGCGATTGGTTGTTTCTGGGAGTGTTTCCCGGGAATAAAAGCACGCTTTAACCAGGTATAGGGGTCAGAATCCCCCTAGACATTACTGATACCCCGTTTGCACTCCTTTATTTGTTTCTGTTGTTCCTTGTGTTTCATAATATTCCTTGTACATTTCCTAGATCTTTCTTTTGTAATATTTTTGAGATGAGTGTTAAGAGCTGCAAATCGCGCCTATACTCATTTCACCTTTTATATTATACTTTGGATTGTGGTATTTTATAGGATATATATATATATATATATATATATATATATAATCTATATATATATATATATATATATATATATATATATATATATATATATATATATATAATCTATATATATATATATATATATATATATATATATATATATATATATCCAAACATCTAAATATATCGACTTCTCCTTAAACAGCCTACAGAAAATATACCCTAAGGCGCGATGCAGCCCTTTCAAGTACATTTATATACAACATAAAGAGAAGAAAGAACGACAATGTATAAAAACACTCGCCGGGGGAATTGTGACCCCCACTTCCCGGTTAAACCAGCTTAACGTCATGACAACACTCCCGGAAACGGATACACTGTCGAAAACCAAGTACACAAAATATATATAAAGTTATATATATATATATATATATATATATATATATATATATATATATATATATATTAATATATATATATATATATATATATATATATATATATATATATATTAATATATATATATATATATATATATATATATATATATATATATATATATATATATATATATATATATATATATATTTCTGCAGAAACATACATTTTTGTCTCTGCTTCAACAAAATACTTGGACTAGAGGAAGAGTTTTGGAGAAGTGAACTAATCCATGATTTAGGCTTAGCCTTTGTCCATGTGTATAGCATTAATGCTTTGATGTCATTTGTTTTTCTTTTATCGTTTCCATACCATTGCTTTTTGATGATTTCTTTAACTTGATGATTCGGTTTTTTTTTTCGAGCCAACGGCTCTACCGTGCTTTAAACACCGGTTCCCGTTAAATCACCGAAGTTAAGCAGAATTGGGCTCGGATAGTACTTGGGTGGGTGACCACCTGGGAACGCCGTGTGCTGTTGGCTCATTTAAGTCGACGTGGGGGCGAACGGTCAAGGCGAGCGTTTCCAGCGATCGATAGGCCGCCAGGTTGTGGGTTCGAGTCCCACGTAAGACATGGATGTTGTGTGTTGTGGGCGCAGTGTCCTCCGCCCCCTCTGGTGCGCCTGGGGCAACGTCCCAGAACTGCAAAATGGTTCACGATTTCTGTCGTACATAGGGCAAACGACGTAAGTCGACGTAGAGTCTAGTGCTGGAGTAGTCTAGTGCTAGAGTAGTCTAGTGCTGGAGTCTAGTGTTTGGCCATTTAAAAAACAAAATATTTTTTTTCCATTTGTTTGTAGATTTGCAGATTTATACTTTCTTTCATTTCATAAGCTTGTTAGAAAGTTAGGTTTATCGAGTTACAGCTTCTCACTCTTCTTTCATTGGACTTTCAAACTATTATATATATATATATATATATATATATATATAATTTTAACGGAATAAAATTTGCTATCATATTAGAATTGATGACTGATAGTTTTCGTATTGCTTGAATCCGTGGAAAAATCACAATTTTGCATTTTTTTTTACATAATTAAAAGAAAAAATGTTTTAAAACATACTTTTAAACAAACTCATAATTGTTTTAAACGCGGATGTAATTGTTTATAAAACACTGACATCCACCCTTCTGAAGCTATTTCACACGTTCCTTCTAAAATAGAAAAATTATCTCATTATCAAATAACTAAAAATTAAATTAAAACTATTGTGGTATGATTAAATGCTTTGAAAATAATGTTATTTCAAAACGAATAGATAGTTTAGATATTATTTAGTAGATATGACGATCTATTCACGAGGTATTGGACTTTTATAACATAGAAAGCGATACAGGGATTTCAAACTGATTGAGTTTCAAAATACGTCTTCATATATACGTCTTAATATATACGTCTTTATATACGTCATGCAGACCCATCTTTCCAATATAAGAAATGCTTTAATTAAAGAAGACTAGCATCGTATTTAAATTTAATGCGACACGTTTTTTTAAAAAGTACAAAATGTAATATTTTTTAATAATCGAATATTATTCCCCCCCGGAAAATGAAATGTAATTATAATGATATTTTCCATAGCCCAATTAGTAAAATGAGAAAATTCCATTGCCATACGATTAAAATTACTCGAAATACCATTAATTAAAGTTTTCCATGTGTAATTGGTGACTGTAAAAAATTTTTTGCTGACGATATGTACATCTGTAAGTTTTTTTCGAATGCAAAATTTATTTAATGATATTCAAATTTTGTACGAACACTAAAATTCATATATTCACAGTCTTATTTGATTGAGTAAAAGTAATTTAAGTCCTATAAGTTTGACAATTTTTACGGCCAATTTTACAACCACTCTTCGTTTAGAAAGATATTTAAAAAATTAGGAATGCTTTTCTATGTAGAACGTCCTTGGTGGAGGACGCCCGCACAAAAAGTTATATTTTGTACTTTTCATTAAACGTGTCAGGTGAGCAAAACTTTCACAATTTGAAAGTCGGCCTTATTTAAAGCATTTCTTAATTAGGAACTATGTGTTTCCGACCAATTGCTAAAACTATATTTAGTAGTGTAATATTTTTAAAACACTCTGTATATCTCGAAAAGAGAAAATAAGTAAATCGAATATAATTGTGTTCGATTCCTTTTTTTTTAAATTAATGATAGATTCTTATCGATTATCAAATATCGCATGTCTAACATTCTAAGATATCATTGAGTGTAGGACGCACTTTAAATTTAGTAACTATAATTGAAAAAAATCTGGATTCTAAGAAAAAAAAATCTGATGTGGGCAGCACATGACTTTCCCTGCAGACTTATATCCACGTTCTCTTTATTTTAATTAAATTTAATTCACTTTCAATTCAAATTTCGTTCTCATTTGGTAACTGGACTTGTTTTCAAAGGTGGCGTAGAGAAAATACTAAAATACTGAAACATCTCGAGAAAGGCTAGTCCTAATGTAATGGGATTGATCTTATTATTTTCTTCGTTAAAAATTACGTATAAAACAAGCATTTAATGGATATATTTGAGCATACGTAGTTTTTTATTTTAGATTATGATGATTTTTGTGGGCCATTTTTAAAAAAAAGCAGGTTTTTTTTTTCAAATCGTACCCAAATCTAATCAGCACCAGGGTGACCTACAAGCAATTTATCTACCGAATTTTGTGAAATTCGGTTCATTAGATTTTCAGCTAGAGAGGATAAAGGCATTTGCGGGCCATTTCGCAAAACAGGCGAATTATTTTATCCCGAATTCTACCCAAAACTAATCAACACCAGATTCGCCCACCAGTAACTTACCTACCAAATTTTATAAAATTCGGTCAATTAGTTTTCTAGTTAGAGTGAATATAAAATATGCACAGACACACATACAGACAGACAGACACACACACAGACGTCACGCTAAAAATAGTTTTTTCGTATTCTAGAGGTCTTAAAACGTCGAAACGCGAATTGCGATTTTTTTCATGTTTTCAATACTTTCCCTATACATTACCATGTGTTGCAGTGAAAGTAATATTTAAAATAAAACGCTGAAATATTTTTTACACATATTTCTATTATAGGAGAAATCAGTTTTCTAACAATAGTATTTAGTAACATTGTTTTCGATGTGGGGTTGCACGTAAAATTGAAAGGAGTGTTGTCAGGAGCAAAGCTTGGAAAATTCGAGAAAAAAAAATATACGATTGCAAGACTCCATTGACTCCACAGATGCACGACGTTTTTAGAAACGTTAATGAAGAAAAAGGTACGTCTTAGAATTAAAGAAATGGGGTAGTTTAATACGAAGAAATACCTGCAATTCCAAATATTTTAAATAATTAAAATTTTACAAAGAAATTATATTTGGAAAGATAGGAGCATGACAAATTCTATGAGGACAGCATACATTAAATGCATTACGAAACTGATTATAAAATTATTCTTAAAACAAAGTGTGGACATTTTTAAGAATCAAACTTAAGCCAAACAAGGAGGATTACTCAGTAAACAGGAAGTGAATCTTAGAAAGCGCTTTATGCCCTTGGTTATAAAGTTGGATAATGCATTTTCCAGAGCGAATTAAGTGATGATTTATTATTAAAGAATAAATTGTAAAGAAAATTTATCAAGTCTAAAACTGTCTTGACTTTAACTCTCAGAATTATGGTTGATCAACACATGATATTCATTTCAAGCTAACAGGCACTATATTGTGTTTACATACAGTATAAATTATATAAGCTGATAACAGCGCATTGCGCATGTTTCTTTTTAATATAAAGCTGATCATCGATGCTGTAACCGTAACAAACTAGCCATACATTTTGCTAATTTATTGCATGATTATACATTTATTAAATAAACACTTAGTATAGAATAATAACTTATTTAAACATGTTTTTGGTGTTTCCTTTTTAGCTGGGTACTTTGAAGGAAGCACATAAAACATAAACTAAAATATACAAATCCTTCATGAAAATCCGATGAGTAGTATTGATCCTGTATATGGCAGTTACACTCATTTCAGATAGTTACACTCCCTCAGAGTTCAAGACAATTGGAAGCGTTAAACAGAAAATGGTGAGTTGTTTTCTAGAATACATTTGTTATGAGAAATTATTGTGTTTACGGTACAAGATATTCGGTATTGTGTTTACATACAGTATAAATTACATAAGCTGATAACAGCGCATTGCGCATGTTTCTTTTTAATATAAAGCTGATCATCGATGCTGTAACCGTATAAAACTAACCATACATTTTGCTAATTTATTGCATGATTATACATTTATTAAGTAAACACTTCGTATAGAATAATAACTTATTTAAATATGTGTTTGGTGTTTCCTTTTTAACGGGGTACTTTGAAGGAAGCACATAAAACATAAACTAAAGTATACAAGTCCTTCATGAAAATCCGATGAGTAGTATTGATCCTGTATATGGTAGTTACACTCATTTCAGATAGTTACACTCACTCAGAGTTCAAGACAATACAAAGCGTCAAACAGAAAATGGTGAGTTGTTTTCTAGAATACATATGTTATGAGCAGTGGTCGGAAGTTGCGCGCTACAAGTAGAGAAATTGCAGTAGTCATCACTTTTTCTCGTAGTTTGTAGTGTAATGCGCTACTTTTAAAAATAAGTAGTGTAGCAAGTAGCGCGATACAATAAATCACTAGTTTGCATCGAGTTTTGAAGAAACGTTTAACGTCACTTCAGTAAACAAACAAGGTGCCATTCTGCGCATCATGTGATCACCCTTTCTTCATTTGAATGAAATTTAGTGTTCTGTGCAACGATGTATATTGAATGGTTGCAGTGATGCTACAGTGTTAAGAAGGCCATTACCTCGCAAAGTTGATTTTTTATATGGATATATTCAGATGTGTTATTTTCTAAAAGATCCTGCTTATCTGATTGCATGTTTGAGATGTAAATTCTACTAAAAATGAACAAATATATTTTTAAATAAATAGTGTTTACTTTTACTTTATTTTATGTTTTTAATAAATAAAATGGATACACGCCAAGTTTAATTAAACTTTAAAATCAAAGACAACCAAAAATAGGTTTAAAATCCCTTTAATAAAATCTCCTTTCCTCGACGTAGAAAAATTACACCGCCAAAGCCCGAAAACTCTTTGACAATGTAATTTTTGTAAGTCGAGGAAAGGAGATTTTATTAAATGACTTTCAAACCTATTTTTGGTTGTCTTTTTATTCAGAATGAGTATGTTAAATTACTACATTATACCCATATCCTCACCTTTTTTTGAAATTTGAAGCTGTGGCAAAATTCTTCTTATAACAGTAGTTATGTAGTGACTACATTTTAAAAGTAGTTTGTAGTCATTATTTTTTAAAAAAAAGTAGTTGTAGTTGTAGTTAATTGCATTTGCCATAATGCAGTTGTAGTTGTAGATCATTATAATAATAAAGTAGTTTTTCCAACCACTGGTTATGAGGCTGGAACTCAGTTTAGTGATTCAACGCCACTTCATCCAGAGTGACTTCTTCCAACTTTCTTTCGACCCAGATCGTTCAACTTGGCCGACGGGTTACTTGGACAGCTGGAACAGTGCCGCCCAATTTAGACAGAAGCACTTTTATAAAGCACTCTATAACAAATAAATCGACGTACCAAGAAGGAGTTGTACAATTGTGATAAAAATTGGTGGATGTGATGAACATACATAGAAAAAAAACGATTAAAATTCCTGAACAATTTAATGATTTAGAGTTTGACCGTATAAAAAGAGAGGAAGTCAATAAGGCGTTGGTCCACCTCTGTTTGTACACGGTTTGTACACAGTTGGACACGGGACTCATCATTAAACACTCAAAATGTCTTTGCATACGAAATTTCATTACATTTCATTTTTTTGGTTATAGAGTGTACTATAGAGCTTGCTATTGCTTTCACGAAAATTGCCGATTTCGGGATTTTTATGGTAATATATGTTTTAGGATCGTCTTAACACGTTTTGACTGTTTTTAATGTGATGTCTGTGTGTCCGTGGTAAATTCCTTGTACACACGATAGTTGCAACAAATATCAATGGACATTCATGAAACTTTATATTTGGCTTTATTATCGAAAAATCTATGACAAGTAAGAATTTTTTGAACTTCAGTCGAAAACTTTGAAAGCTTATATTTTCTTAACATAGCGGCATCAGACAAAAATTCACATACCTGTAGTTATGTATAAAAGGGGTTATTGGGGTAATTTACGATTCAATGATCATAAAACTTAACAGTTTCAATAGTGGTGAAAACTAACCGTGATACAATGTTTGTGTTCATGATATCATTAGGTCCCTTCGGGGGTAAAAGTGCCCCCCAAAGAGGCACATTATCAAACTTGGCATCAATCGAACAAAAATTGTCAAACCCTTTAAAGTGAAAGGGAACATCTTATAATTGCAATCATTTGGACAAACGATAGAAATTTTTCACATTTTTTTTTTGTAAAATTTACAGAATAAAGGTACTTAAAAATGGTTTCAGGTATGAGAAAGTCGAGTAGAGAACAGTTAATTAAGGTAAAGGGGGGAGGGAGGGAGTATCAAATATTTATAATAATATAATACAATGCATATGTTGGACAATTAAAAAATATCCGTTATCAAGAGTTGTCCCCTGTTCAGATATGTGAATTATAAAAAGTCTCACTGCATTTCATCTAACATCTCCACAGTGCACTGCTAGGTAAAATCCCGTTACGACATATGGATATATTCTACATTAATAAATCATCTCAAAATTCTCTGAATTTCAAAGAGGGTATTACCCAACTATATCCCCATAAGTATTAAGCGCGTTCTAAAACTCGCTTCCTCTTGACTGGTTAATAGTTGTTAAACTTTTGTTTGCACTCTAAATGTATTCATTTTTCAAAGACGAATTTCAGTGTGCATATCTTAAATTAGTTATTACTAAAAGGTGCCTTTAGTAGATCCGTGTGTACGAAATATGAGTTTTATTTCAGAAACTGTAAGTTTAGAATTTTCTAAATGAGATGAGGTATTTTTCCTGTGCTATTTCATATGTGAGCTAGAAAATGTACCCGACGCTGCTCGAGACTTAAAACAGGGATAAATTGAATTTAATTATCGGAAAAAATAAGAAGACAATTATTCATATAAATAACAGTGAAAATTGCGCCCACCGTGATACAAGCGAAAATTGCACAAAACAAGCGTCATACGATCTGATAAAACGGGTCAACTGGCGTGATATGACCCCGTAAATCGCGATCACGAAATCTGGCAAAATAGTACAACAATATAAAATAACTCAATCAATTCGAATTTAAAATCAAAAAGATCAATCGTGCATAACGCATTGATTATGAAACACTTTCAAACTGAAGTGCAATTTTAGTTAAACTTCTCTAAAATGCGATACATTCAGCGCTGATATATTTTAAATTATCACAGAACTATAATGATTTATTACATTTTAGAACTTAAGACTTTATCGTAATAAATGAATTTTATTCAAATGAAGTCATCTAAATGTAAATCGTTTGGCTCTCTATGTAAAAGCAATGAATATTTCATTCATATCGCTTTTATTCCAGACCCCTGAACTAAATAATTTTGCGTGAAAGAAATTCAGCAATTCTTATACAACTTATCTTACAGCTTGATGTGTTTACATTCTCCGTAAGTAAAAGTTAGATTTCGTTGTAGAAATGATCAATGTTTGATGATCATTTAAACTCCAAAATATTGTAATTGCGTCGGCGCAGAATATATAGATGCACAGAAAAATCGTAAAAATAAAGCGAGTTTTGGATAGATGCAACACTAAATAAAAATTTTAAAGAACTTTAAAAATCACGATTTTTACACTGTTAATAAAAGATCTCTTCATATAATATGAGTGTAATTATTGTTTTAATTTTTATTTTAAAAGCTTCCGAATATATTTTACTGTTAAATTTTTTTATGTATTTTATGGAACAATATGATTGTTTTCTAAAATTTTCGAAGCTATTTGTGAATTTTAACTTTCCTTAGAAAATTTTTGAAAAATTAGGTCCCATAGGGTTCAATGTATTTCACTTATTCTACATATGTAGATCTTTGGATCTGTGGATTCTACATGGGTTCTTATTCTACAAAAACTAATTGGGTGATAGTATTCATTTACATTCCCATATGTCCCACAGACTGTCTCAATAAGATATAAAAATTTCATTTTGATAAAATCATTTTTATCGTATTATCGTGCGAACCGATAGAGAGACATACATACAGAATGATCAAAGTCATAAACACTTTTCAACTATGTTAGAAAATGTTAAAATAGCACTCCAAGGTGTCCCTTCAGTGTGCTGTTGATCATGTGACCAAATTCCATGGTCGCGTGATCCTTATATTTCCCATTACAGACTGCACACCCACATACGTATTCTTTAATTATGCACTAGAACGAATTACCCGTCGTTTCCTGGGTCCTAAATAAGGGCCAAGTAATAAAAAATCTTATGTGGGCAGCACTTGACTTTCCTTATATAATGCAATGAGTTTATTTCTTTAAGGGTGAAAAACTGATGCAAAGATCCACGGCGCAGTGTTTGTAACGTTAAATTGTACATTTGGCGCGGTAAATTGTACATTCGGATGACAACATCTAAAACTATTTCGAACCCAATTAACTTATATTTTACGCAACACTAAATTACTAATTATCAATATTGATAGCATCCTCAATAAGCATCATAGTCCATATATTTAAATATTTTTTTCCAAAATATTGAAATTTAATCAATTAGTTGTCATTTTCATTGATTTAGCGCATTCTTATCAATTTGGCGACATTTTCATCAATTTGACGACATTTTAAAAACTCGCCAAGTTGACGATATTCCGCCAAATTCGTCGCTAAAATTTCGTCAAGCATTATGGTCGGAGAAGTTAGTTATTCTTAGATAAACGACTAATGGAGTCCAAATACAAACTATTACTCAAAGTATCTTCTCTTATAGTAAATTCTTATTATTTCCAAAATATTGTATTCTCATCAATTAGTCTTCAATTTCATTGATTTAGCGTCATTTTCATCAATTTGGTGACATTTTTATATTATTTGGCGATATTTATGTCAATTGGGCAACAGAACTTTAAATAAGGTTCGCCAGATTAACGACATTCCGCCAAATCCGCCGCCAAAATTTTGCCAAGCAATGTTGATGAAGAAATAGGATAGTATTATGGTAGATAAACGGTTAATGGCATCGAATTACAGAGCTATTAGCCAAAGTGTCTTCTCTCGTGAATGGAACAAGCTAGATCTACGAGAGCGATGATAATAATTTATCGCATAATATTACACATGAAAAGTGAACTGATTTCACAACAGTTAATATATTTTTCATTTTATGGGATTTTTTGATAAATTTATTTGTAAAATGTGTCATATCTCAAGAACGGTTCCTGCCAGAGTTCTATAGTTTATGTCAATCGTTTTCTAACGAAAAATTACCTAAGAAATAATTATTTACGTAACTTTATTGAATGTTTTAATTTTTTGATAATTTTAAAAATTTCATTTCGACATTTAGGAGGGTTCTGAACATCCGATTGCGTGTGAATACAATATGCTTCTCGTATTCACAGATTGTGGTTTTTGTACCAAATTTTGTGTGGATCACCTGGTTCGTTCATGAATTCGCCACAAACTCACTGACACACACACACACATACATACACACATCACCTCGAAAACGTCTGATTCGTTTTCATGTATGCTTGAAACGTTCTCTCCCGTCGGAAACTCAATTTGAATTTTCCACCCCTTCACAATACTTTCCTTATACATTATACTATGTATATAAGCAAAGTAATAATACGAACACTGAAACCTATTTTGACCTTTCATGAAGTCACTAATAAAAAAGTAATACAACAGATTCTCCAGAACAGAATTTCACGGCTCGCTTTGAAAGTGGTGTCAGCTTACCTGTTAGCGGCATTATGAAATCAAAGACCTGCCTCAGATAAAAGATTTATATTTAATCAGTGGATAGATTTATGAAATATTTTTCTGGATTAATCTGTGATATTATAGGCAAATGCTGAAAATATGAACGATGCAAGTCAATTTCTGTATATCATAATATAAAAATCGGTGAGGTTTAAAATGCACGCAGAGTATATATTTAAAATAAAGCATTAAAACCTTCTACTAAGCATATGGATTCCGTTCATAGTTTGTTTTAAAAACCATTTTTCAATCTTTCCGATAGTGTCCAGATGAAATATCTGTGATAATATTTTTTAGGCCGCTATGGATCGATTTATGCAGATATCGGCAAAAATTGTTGTAAATAGGGATAAAAGGTTTATTCCCTGAAAACTAATTCAAAATTTAAAAACAAATAGAGTTGAGGTGTACCTATTCGGGTTCTGAAGTGCCTGTATACCAAATCCCATGGCCGTACGATGCTTAGATTTCCAGCTACAGATTGCACAGACAGACAGACAGACACACAGAAACAGATACATGCTCCATGCCATTTGGTAAAATTAGAAACCGAACCCGACGTTGCTCGGTATTTAAAGCAGGGGATATTTAAATTAATTTAAATTTTTTAAATTGAGTCGCTTGTTGCGCGAGAACACGCTTAAGCTACAAACACACGCGAACACATGCTCTTCCTTAATAAGCACCTAATTGTACCTTAGGCTGCTGGTCTGATAAGTAATACGCCTTTTGTCCACATCAATAGTTTCCATTTTAGTTACAGATCGCAATCGAAATAAATAGTCCGTATATAGATGACGTCACTTCCTACAGCGTTCGAGAACTATGACGCTTAACCCCATACCAAGGATGTGTTACACACCAGTTTCTCACAAGCGTCCAAAGGAAAAAAATAATGTCTAGATGTCTCACTGGACTTATTTTTTGAGAGATAGCTCTCTTCAACACACAACCCCTCTTGATATCCTAAATTACCCACTCCCCTACAGAAAATGGTTCTGGTCCATTTCACCGTACGTTTTGAACTCGAGTTGGGCCCGAAGACTGCTAGATTCGTTCAAAAATTCACAGACGTGACACATCAGATAAAACATTTATAATTAATGAACGGATGGATTTATGGAAATTTTTTATTGTCCTATGAGAATGAAAGAATTTTAGAACAGAATGTTGGACGGCCGTGAATTTTAATTTACAATAATTTAAATATCGGAGAGGTTAAAAAAAATCATAAAAATTGGATTTATTTTATTATTCATCAAAATGTATATATTCATCGTATGGAATCCGTTCAATGTTTATTTGAAAGATACTATTTCAACTTTTCCAGTGGTGTAAAAGTCGAACTCTGATAAAGTATTAGGTCTCTAAGGAATCTGTGTGAATATCGGCCTAAATTGAGGCAAAATATAAAATAATTGAAAAACGAATTCGGAAATTTAAGGAAAATGACGCCGAGTAGCGCCTATTTGGATCCTGAAGTACATCAGCGCCAAATTTCATGGTTGTATGACTTTTAAAATTTCCTGTGCAGACTGGCTGCACAAGGACACACACAGGTATCTTCCTTTATTATATAAGAAGAAGAGTTCAAGTGTGTGGAAGACTAGCTTAGTCAGTGCCAGGTTTTGATACCAAGATCACAGTGGAGTTGACGAGAATTATAGTGTTGGCGCACCTAGGTGCACCTATTTGGGTCCTGAAGTACATGTGGACTACATTCTATGATTGTATGACTTTTAGATTTTTCGCTACAGACTGCATACACACACACACACACAAACAAACATTTTCCTTTATTATGTAAGAAGTATGACAAGTACGTGAAAGACTAGTTTAGTAGTGCCAGGTTTTGATCACAAGGTTACAAAGGAGAAGGTGAGAGTTGAGCTAACTTAAAAAAAAAATCAAGTTAGTTTATGACAATTTTTGGCTGTGTAAACCGCTGGACATATACACATCTCACATAAGTCGTAGAAATAAAATACGAAACACACGACCGTAATTTCACAAATTACATTCCAGAACAAAACAGAATATACCGTTCAATAAAAATAAATATATTCTATAATTATTAATATCTAAAATTTGCATAAGGGACCGCATTAATTGTCATTTTCCCTCAAAATCCGAAATCGTCAAGAGCAACCCCATTAATTATTACACATTCGGATTACTAGGAAAACTCTATGCAGTTTAAGAATACATAAAAAAACAAGAAAAATCAATCATGCATAAAGCATTGATTATGCAACACTTTCCCACTGCAATGCAATTTTTTTAAACATGTCCAAAATGCGATGCATTCAGCGGTAATATTTTTAAAATTATCACAATACTACAATAACTTATTATATTTAAAAACATAAAATTTCATCGAAAAAAATGACCTTTATTCAAATGATGTCATTGAAATATAAATGGACTGGCTTTGTACGAAAAAGCAATAAATATTTAATTCATAAGCTTTCTTCTATTCCTTTAATTCATCACAATACTACAATAATGTATTTTACATAAACACCCAAAATCATGGAGGTAAAAGTAATTTAATGCTTTGCTTAACACTCGATCTGAAAAGTCTACTATAAAATCGTCTGCGTCTCTATGTGAAATCAATGAATGTTTCATTCATATTAGCTATATTGCAGACTCCAAGGCTAAATTTTGCCTTAAAGAAATTCCGCAATTCTTATACAACTCATCTTACAGCTGTGTTTACATTCTCTATGAGAGAAATTTAAGTTTCGTTGTAGAACCAATCAAAGTTTGATGATCACTCAAATATATTCTAAATGCGTTGTTTCAGAATAGAGATGTACAGAAATTAGACAAAAATAAACCGGTTTTAGGACGGATACAACACTAAATATAAATTAAAGGAACTTTAAAAATCACGATTTTGACACAAGATGGATGCCATATTTTATTTTGAAGTGAGTCACTTGAACTCTCCATATAATTTGGGTGCAATTAATATTTCAATTTTTATTTAAAAAACTACCGAATACCTTTTGCTGCTTTCTTTTTCACTTTTTTATGGGATAATTTGAATATTTCCTAAAACTTTCGAAGCAATTTATGAATTTTAAATTCGCTTAAAAAATGTTTGAAAAATCAGACTCCATAGTGTTCAACGTATTTCATTTATACAACCAGCGTTCAGTCTAAAACTAATTGGGTGATATTTTCCATTTATATTCCCATAAGTCACACCACACCGACCGTCTGAGCAACATACTACAATTTCAGTTTGATAAAGTCATTTTTAGGGCAGTTATCGTGCTAACGGACAGACAGACAGACACATAGGCAGAATGTACAAAGTCATAAACACTTTTCAACTATGTTGTAAAATGTTAAGAAAGCCCAATATTAACCGACAAAATATTTAACAAGAAAGATTAATCATGCTTAAAGCATTTATTTTTTCCAATGAAGTTTTGAGTTTCCAAATATAATAAATTAATTTAGTATCGTGATAATTCTTTAAATTTTACCGCTGAATGTATCGCAATTTAGAGATGTTTAAATAAAATTGCTTTGCAGTTGGAAAGTGTTTCATAATCAATGATTTATGTATGATTGATCTGTCTTATTTAAATATATAATAGTTAAGTGCCACTTTCCATGTTTTTTTAGTCATAGATGGTTTTCAAAAAACATTGAGGTTTTCTTCCAAAAGCAATGTAGCAAAAGTGAAACTTTTTCCCTCAAAATTTGCTATTTTATTATTAAGTTTATGTTTAATTTAGTACTATGTTATTATTAATTTTCAAGCTTTTTTGTTAAGAAAAATTAGTCTTGTGTTAAACAATGCATTATAAATGATATTTGTTATAAAAACGTATATATTTTTATTTAAATATGTGGAGTATAAAAAAGTAAATTGTTAATTTAATTATCTATTGAGTGGCCGCTAATCGCAAATTCCTGTACATTGCCGAAATGATTAACCACCATAGTTAATTTTGTTTAGTTTGCTGTCCGGTGTTTCTTATGAAACACCGGAAAATTGAAGAATATCCTAAAATTAATTTCACTTATCCAACAAACAGACATTAAGTTGCTCAAACAAGATATTATTAATTATTATATTTAATATTAAATTTTAGCATAGCTTAATTTTAAATCAATAATTATATTCACAATTTGCTATCTTGCACATAATTATAGTTTCTCTGACTTAGCGGATTCGGTAGTGATACAGTTTCCATTCTCTAACCGACTTCTCGTTGGGTTATAAAATTCCTCATATTAGGATATGAATTTTTTTTTCTTTTTGATCTTTGGAGTACATTTCATCATTTTTGGACATCCTTCACTAAAACCACCTTTCACGCGCATATTCAACCACACATATATACACTCTAAAACTAAAAAAACGACGCACCCTCAAAATAATCCGATAGTAATGAAACTGTACATGCAAACACCTATCGACCGAATATGCAAATGATCAAAAATTCGCAGGCAATGAATGAATAGTCGGAACTACAGTGCATTGAAACTGAGCACCATGGTGGTGTATGTAAGGAACGAATCTCGCTTTCAGAAACAAAACGTACATTGGATTTTAATTGCGTTTACGTACTTTGATTATAATAATGCCTTGCAGGCGAATTCGCAGCTCCTACGAGCATATGAAGAAGTTTCAAAGAGGGCGTTATAATGAACTGCATGAGACTGGATGGGTTCACCGATGAATCGATCGGCATTTGGGTAGGAGCGATGCAGAAATTAGACTATGTTGGCAGGAATGCGTCTGGAATGGCAGATCTCAGTCACAAGCATGCATCGGACGGCCCAGAGCGACGACAGTACGGGAAGATAGAGCAATTGTCAGAGCAGATGTGACAGATTCGTCGCTATCAACCATCCACCAAGCACGGAAGTGACCACTCGGATCATTAATAGAAGAGTACGGGATCGGATCTATACTCGCGGCGCTTATTACGCCGCCTACCACTAACCAGTATGCACCGTCAATAGTGATTGCAATGGTGCCGGGCTCGATCAACTTGGAATTGTTCGGATTGCAAACGAATTGTCTTCAGTGTTGAACCTCGTTTCGAACTGAATCCCATCGACCAGAAAAGACGTGTCTGGAGACAGTCCGAACATCGTCAGAATCCTGCTCTTACTGTCACACGCCACACGGTCCGACAACAGGGAGTTATGGTCTTGGGTGCCATTTTGATTGATAGCCGAACCCCATTGATAGTCATCCGTGGCACCACCACAGCACAACGTTACGTTGTCGAAATTCTACGACCCATTGTATTGCCATTCTTTTCGGGACACCCCGGGTTTACTTTTCAGCAAGATAATGCCAGGCCACACACTGTAAACCTCTCTATTGATTTTCTGCGACCTGAAGTCACACTTCCTTGGTCAGCCAGATCCTCAGATCTCTCGCCTATTTTGCACATTTGGACTGAGATGGGGGATCGCCTGCGACAATCCCAGAATGTAGAAGAATTAGCTCGTCAATTGGTGGCCAATTGGAATGGCATCCCTCAGAACACCATCCTATCCAGCAACTTTATGCATCAATGCCATGCCGGGTCACAGCTTGCATCGAGGCCAGAAGTAGACCAGCGCCATATTGACTTGCTCACATTGTGTAGATCTTTTAATGCAATACATAATCCAATTGTTCTGAAATTCTAATCATTTATTTTTTCTGTACATCCATATTACACGTACCAAATTTCATCTCATTTGGATAATTTGTTCTTGGTGCGTAGATTTTTTTGTCTTAGAGTGTATTTTACGCGCATCATTAACTACGATATTTTAGCGATAGACAATTAGCACATTTTTGACGTGCTATTTTAGAGCTAACTTCATCGTAAATGTGGCTCACATTTTTACGTGTTTATATCATAGGAACTATCATAGCAAATTTTGAGCACATTTCTGCTTGCTTATATCACAGGGATTATGTCGAGAGTGTGTTGTAACCTTCACTTGTTACATAGGGGTAACTTTGATTTTTCTCTTGGCTGTCATTGGTTCCACCGTATCTGTTTGCCAATTTTCCCCAGTCATCTGGGCGTGGTCTATATTAGTTTTCATTGGAGATTTCATGATACCCAGCAGTTCGCTTGCATCCATCATTGTATCTCTCAGGCTGTCATGCTTCATTTATTGCTCGTAAATAAATTGAAAACATTGTCTACCCATTATAAAATTAGGCGCCACCTAGTCTGCGGCTGATGTCGCCTTGTCACTGAGTCATATCTGGAATATGAAACTGACTCTTGTGAAACCGTATCAATACAAAATCTTCTATGTTTTGTTTGTAATATGCATTGCAGGTTTTGAATACAAAATGTATACAGTAAAATTTCAAAGAAATCCTTAAAATTTAATTATCCTTTTCCCATCGAGAGAGCTAGTTTTTTTTTTTTCTATTTTTAGAGAACTAATTTTTTTCCGCAAAATCGGCTCCCCCTATCACCGGTACCTGAACCGCGTGACTCCTCCCGAGTTCCTCCCATGCTTAAACTCAGTAGAGGAGGATATTGTTACTTAAACTTAGGTGGTTAAAACAGCCACTGAACGCAAGAAACTGTCGATTGGAAACTGATGTTCCCCCATATCGCAAAAGTTTCGAAATCTGACCTTTTCGAGGATGCCGGGTCCGATCCCCAATGTGAAGGGTGTCACCTCTACATGGTGGTGTATGTCTAGAGTTTCGGAATCCAGTTTATATGAGAGGTCCAAGTCCATTTAATCACAAATTGTGTCAAGAATGACCCTAAATATCGAATTAACAAAAATCGATGTTTTTCTACATAACAAACACAGTATAAAATACAAAACCGTTACAAAACCCTAAATAAGTAGGCATTTGATCGCCTATTGTCGGTAGAGAGACCCAATACATATACTTTAAGTCAAAAATAAGAAAAAAATCCCCACCGATAAAACTCCAAGCATTATTGCTATCTCTGCGAATTTTCATTCAATTTAAATTTAGTTTTATCCCAATACTCAAAATGATAATAAAATACCAAACTGAAAGAATTGGGACGAAATATTTTTAATTTACAAAAGTTAGAATACCCATGAATTCAATGCACTTAGTTTGCAATCGGCTGTTCTTTCTCGAGACGAAAAGTATGCGATTTAAACAAAGCACTTGCTCTCGAATTATCGTCTATCGTCTGTGAGAGAAGAAATAATGGATTTAATTTGACAAAATGCGAAAAATGTGATTTTTAGGAAAAGTTTAATTACTTTTAAACTAATTTGAATTGGAAAATAAAACCCCACTGAGATGTATCATCTGGACACCTGATGTATCCTTATATTGAATTTCAGCTCCGTTTTAAGCCTCAATTTCCACTACAGACAAAATAAATATACATGCATCTCATTTTATTGTAAGATTGTATCAATTTGCTTTTCAAAACTGTACTAGTAGAAAAAAAAATTTCTTTTTTTCTGAAATAAAAATACAAATTGATAAATTAGATTTAAAATTTAAAACCATATTGTATAAGATAGAAACTTTGTAGAATATTTCATTCATTAAGAGAAAAGAATTGCTATATTTAACATTAAGAAATGTATATAACCTTAAGTTAAAAACAACCGCTACAAAGAAGAAAGAAAAAGAAAAAAAGAACGTTATTGTGGGAAATGTAAAAATTACTTTCTTAAATAAGAATCCCTAAATCATTTTAACAACTAATTTGCCCAGTTCTCAAGAAAAATGAAAACATAAAATCATTTCCTAGTTATGATTACTCTACAAAACTACTTTACATTACAAAACAATGAATTAATGTTTTCGTATTTTCAGATTCGTTTACAGCAATTTACTTAAAAAATAAATTAAACACACTAGCAAATTAGTCATTAACAACAACTAATTGCATATCTGAAAGAACTAATGTTTTATTTTTAATAAATTTTCGCGAAATGCTGTAAATCATTAAGGTCTCGAGCATAAAAAGTGGATGTTGTCATAACGTCATATGCGTGATGTTAAAACAGTAATTGAAACGGCCAATAGCTCTACAATTATTAGGGCTATGGTATAACTTTTATGGATGTGTGTACTGTATTGGAAGCCTCAATAGCGCAACAGATTTAGAGTCTTGTATATATACACTCGTCAAATTAAAATTGCAACACCATGAAGGAATGTACTTAGCCGTATGCAAATCACAGTACAAGTAGAAAAGAGTGGCATATACAGATGATTAAAAGAACAAATAAAGATCGATGAGGCTATTAATTGTTGCCTGATGTAATTCTTGTCAAGCAGAGGCTTCTGCAGCACATAGTTCGTCTACGGTTCCCAGTGCAGCTGAAGTCCGATAAGGGTCCACACGTGTTCAACGGGAGAGAAATCCGACGAGGCTGATAGAACAAACAAACGGTCTAGGTAGAACAAACAAACAGCACGTAGCATTACCCAAAGTGTCTTCTGTCGTAAATGGAACGAGTTAGATCTACGAGAATGATGATAATATATATTTTTTAATTTTATTCTTATTCTTTTTAAAATTTTATAACAAAATTTATTAGGGTTCTGAACATTCGATTCTGCTTAAAAAGAATAGGCTTCCAGAATTCACTGATTGTAATTTTTATACCAAAATTTGTTCGGATGGCTTCATTCGTTTCTTGAAATATCGTCTCCGCACGCACACGCACACACACACACACACACTCACACACACACATAGAGAGAAAGATAGACATCACCTGAAAAACGACTTATTCGTAATATGTGCTCTCCCATCGAAAACTCGAATTCGAAATTTCGATCCCGTATACTATGTATATAATGGAAGTAAAAAGTGTGGTGACCCAGACGAAATAGCGCAGGATAAAACGGTAATAATCCAATTCAGGGGACAAATGGATGTGATAAAATGAGATACACTAGAATACATTCCCCATACTACACGTGCATTGCAGAAAAAATATTTCAATTTTAATTGGTGTCTTCTTATTTTCTTTTAAATCCTTCGTTTATAAGGTTGTGTATTATAATTAGTGTCAAAAACATGTGTTCATATTTTTCTCAATTGCCTCCTCTCCATGGAACTTGAAGCTTTCAAAACTAGTAATTCGATCGGAAAAATAATAAGGTAAAAAATAGTTTCTTGCACAACGATATAATGATTAAAGTGAAATAATAAGTTATGTCTGCGTCATGCGTATAAGGACTCGAGCTAAGTCTCCGTCGAATGATCGCCCTTTTTCTACGGTCTTTTTTGTTACATGCATTTTGATTGTTGTGATATGATGATCACATATTTTATACATAACCCTGGAAGAAAAGGAAATGTGTAATGTAATTGAAATGTATACTATGTTTTGTGATTTATGTTTATAGCTAGGCCTTTGCACAGACGGAATTGGGATTTTTGGCGCCGTTGGGTTGTGTCGCACTGCCATGGATTGTAAATATTCAGAGATTTAATTGCAGCAAAATGTCAAAGTTGAGCTACAAAACTTTGAAAATTTATAGCCCTGTCAGGTGTGGCTCGCGTCGGGGTTCGGTCTTTGGACCATCCGGTTTGTAGAAGCCCTCTAGTTCTCGTGTTTTAGTGGAACGCATAAAGAATGAGAGTCGCTTCAAAAACCAATGGTGTGAAGCATTTTTGGACCTCCTTTTTTATTGCACCTGGGAAGCAGCGAATGGGAATTGGGGGGCTTCCTCCCTGTTTTTTTGTCGTTCCCCTTGTTTGTAAAATTCTGACAGTTCTTAGAAATGTAAAAATAGTTAGTTGCTTTTCTGATCTCGAGAGGATAGCACTCCAAGTGCGTGGCACTTGTGTTTTGTGAAGCCGATTCGGCATGCAATTTGATGCATCTCTGACCCGGTATCCGTGGCCCGTATCTCGGGCGGCCAATGCCTTTGGCTAGGAGTCGACGTCGTGAGTCCGGAAAAGATGGCAACTCGTAGCTAAGACGAGCCGAGCCTAATTCAGCGCGAGGGCGCATTTCTTCGGGCGGTGGCGACCAGAAAATTGAAGAAAGTCGTCATTGTTTTTGTTTGGTTGCAGTACAACACAGCTCTACCACCAAAACGGCTCGGTGTAGGACCTTTGCTCCTTTAGCTGCATTTAAGCCGTGGTGACTGTAATACTGCGTGTACGGAGTGTTTGGGGAGCATCAATCCAGTGCTCCTAAGCAGGAAACAATCCCTGCAAAAACGTATCTGATCTTAACTCTTTGGTAAAGCCTGTACGTAGATCCCACAAGATCGACTGGGACTAAACCGACGTTAAGAGGAGGAGAAGGAAAGTGGACAGTTTGTCCATCGTCATTGTTTTTGTTTGGTTGCAGTACAAAACAGCTCTACCACCAATACGGCGCGTTGTAGGACCTTTGCTCCTTTAGCTGCATTAAGCCGTGGTAACTGTAATACTGCGTGTAAGGAGTGTTTGGGGAGCATCAATCCCGGGCTCCTAAGTAGCAAAAAAAATCTCTACAAAAACGTATCTGATCTTAACTCTTTGGTAAAGCCTGTACGCAGATCGCCACAAGATCCACTGGGATAAAGCCGAAATTAAGAGGAGGGGAAGGAAAGTGGACAGTGTGCCCATCTCCAGAATAATACTTGGCAAAAAATTTTCGTCACCTGATGATCCTCAATCGAGTTTCTAAGACTGGTAGTGTTTTTCATGAACCGTCAAATTAATGAACTAACCTTCAGTTAATCGTGCCACCCATTCCAATGTGCCGAGGGATAGCTACCAGCACTCAGTGAGAGTCTTAGTGAGTAATGAAGGTATGAAAATTATATATATTGATTTTAAAATGTGTATATGAATGTTTAAACTTATATGACGTGATCCACAGTGCTAAGGGCAATTTATGCTTAATGGGATATTTGCCAAAATGAATTATATTTTGTTTTCCTTAAAATTAAGTAATTAATTACAAGTGTGGATAATAAAAATAATATACAAATTAATGCAAAATAAACTGTGCACCCCGAGGTCAAGCTTAGGTGAATTGGGAACTCGTTTGTAAATATGTATTTTGTTATTTAATGTTTAAATTGAGATTTCATATGTTCTGTAAATAAATTGTTAAGTGGCCACAAAAAAAAGGGAGTGATTATTTATTTGAGCAAACGCAATGTACTTTGGTCCAATCGGACCCCACTATACATTAACACGGTTGAGCCTGGTGGAACTATTTGGTGAGTATCTGTAATGTATTTAAGTGTTAAGTTTTATTCTAGTTATGTGTAAAATTCACCTCACCACAATTGTATCATGTTTTCGTTATACTCTAATTTATTTTAGCATCCCCTATTTAAAACTTAATAATGTTTACTAGGGTATTTTCCTAAATTGTCTGTATGTAATTTATTACTTACCTTATATACTACATAGTACAGTGTATAAGGAAAATATTGTGACTAGGTCGAAAATTTCAATTCGAATTTTTGACGAGTGATCACGTTTCAAGCATCCCTGAAAACGAATCAAGCATTTTTGAGGTGATGTCTCTGTGTGTGTGTGTGAAAATGTGTGTGTGAAAGTGTGTGTGCGTGTGTGTGTGTGTGTGTGTCAGTGAGTCTGTGGAAACGATAACTGACGAACGAATGGACCGATTCGAGCGAAATTTGGTACAAAAATCACAATCTGTAAACACTGGAAGCCTATTGCTTTTGTACGCAATCGAATGTTCAAAACCCGCCTCAATTTTTGAGTGAAATTTTTAAATAATCGTCAAAAAAGTCAGTGTGTCTGTGGAGACAATATCACATGAACGAATGGAGCGATTAGAATGACATTTGCTACACAAATTACAATCTGTGAATACTGGATGCTTATTGTTTTTAAACACAATAGAATGTTCAGAACTCCCCTAAATTTTCGAATGAAATTTTAAAAAAAATCATCAAAATATCAAAATCTTTAATAAAGTTACTCAAATAGACATTTCTTATGTAATTTTTCTTTAGGAAACGATTAAAATAAACTTTAGAACGCTAGGACGAACCGTTCTCAAGATATTGCATATTTTTCAAATAAATTTATCAAAAAATTCCATAAATTAAAAAAAAGGTTGATGTGGGCAGCACATGACTTTCATTATATAATGTAATTAATTTACTACATTTTTAGTAATAAAAACTGATTATTCTTATAGGGAATATTTATATTCTTTCCAAAATATTGGAATTTCGTAAGTTAGTCGTAATTTTCAATGATTTAGCTTCATTTTTATCCATTAGGCGAGATTTTCGTTAATTCAACAACATTTAAAAAAGTCGTCAAGTTGGCGACATTCCGCCAAACTCGTCGCTAAAATCTCGCCAAGCGTTATGGACGGAGAAATAAGTTATACTTATAGCAGTTTGTCATTCAAATACAAAAGTATTACTCAATGCATCTTTTCTCGTGAATGGAACGAGATAGATCCAAGAGAATGGCGTCACTCAATTTATCGCATAATTTTACATATAAAAAGGAAACATGTTTCTCAACAGTTAATATATTTTTTTTAATTTATGGGATATTTTCATAAATTTATTTGAAAAATGTGCGACATCTTGAGAACGGTTCGTGCTAGTGTTCTAAAGTTTATGTACATCGTTTTCTAAGTAAAATTACATAACAAATGTGTATTTGCGTAACTTTATTAAATATTTTGATATTTTGACGAATTTCACAAAATTTCACTCGAAAATTTAGGGGAGTTCTGAACATTCGATTGTATTTGAAAACAAGGTTTCCAGTATTCACAGATTGTAAATTTTTTACCAAATTTCATTCGAATAGCTGCATGTTTTCGTGAGATATCGTCTCCACAGTCTCATTGAAGCACACACACACACACAGACACACATACTTTCACACACATACTTTCACACACACAGACATCACCTCAAAAATGTTCGATTCGTGTCAGAGATGTTTGATACGTGCTCTTCCGTCGAAAACACGAATTCGAATTTTCAACCCCGTCACAGAACTTCACTTAAATATTATATGTATATAAGGAAAGTAAAAATACTAACTGTTGAGAAACATGTACACTTTTCATAAGTAATATCATGCGATAAAATTTGTGACATCATTTTCGTGGATCTAGCTCGATCCATTTACGAGAAAACACACTTTAGTAATACTTTTGTATTTGGAAGCCAATAGTCATTTATCTGCTGTAAGAGTAGCTTAGTTATCCATCTATAACGCTTGGCGAGATTTTGGCGACGGACTTTGCGGAATGTCGCTAACTTAGCGACTTTTTTAAATGTTGCCAAATTAACAAAACTCCCGCCAAATGGATAAAATGACGCTAAATCAATGAAAGTAACGACTAATTGACGATAATTCAATATCTTGGAAAGAATATAAATATCTACTAAAAGAATAACCTATTTTTTAACACGACAAATTTTTAAATTTTAAATAGGGGATTTTAAAATAGATTATATTTCATATGAAAATATCTATTGGTTTTTAGGTGAGAAACATCTTAGAGTGCGGGTTTGGGAGAAATCATGAAAAAAATTCGACGGGGGTGAAATGGAAAAGGCATCATGTTGTTACGAATATGTATTAGAAAATTATTGTTGTAAGTTTAAGGTTCAGGCTGCTTGACAACTGAAAATCCTTGTTGTAATTTTAAAGTCCAGGTTGCGAAAAATTCGTTCATCACATCCACGAATTTGGCAAATTATTGCTAACTTGGCAACATTTGGATCGTTCTAAAACGGGAGAGCACGTTTCAATTATACATGAGCAAGAATCGAGCGTTCTGAGATGATGTCTGTATAAATATATATATATATATATATATATATATATATATATAGTGTGTGTTCGTTCGTTTGCGCTTACCGCTTCGTTTGCCTGTATATTCATAGTATGCATTTACAATAGTGTAAATTTATCTGTCCAGAATTCATAAGCATCTAAAAAATGATATTTGCTCTTTTATGAGAAAAAATTCTGATGTGAGCAGAACATGACTTTCCTTATAAAATGCAATAGATTTACCACTTTCATACTCAAAACATAACGTATAAAATTAACGGTACTGCGTGTTTATCATTAAAGTGTACATTTGGCGATTGTCCGGATGACAACATGTAAAACTATTTCAATGACAATTTCAGGCAACTGTAAATAAGCAATTATAAATATTGATATCATGCTCAATAAGAGATATAGTCTATATATTAAAATATTTTAATAATTAATTCATCAATTAGACGTTATTTTCATAAATTTAGTGTCATTTTTGCAATGCTGACGATATTTTTGCCACTCTGGGGTGAAATACCGCCAAGTTGGCAATAATTTGCTACATAATTCACCAAGTTCGCCCAATGCATCACCAAGTGTAACAAATAAACGGAAAAAAGAGCATTCCTTATATACTAGAAGGTATGCCCGTCATATGACGGAAATCAGAATTTGCGAAACATTATTCCCCATTTGGTGTCATTTTTATCAATTTGGCGACATTTTTGCCACTTCTACAACATTTAAAATAGTCGCCAAGTTAGCGATGTCCCGCTAAAATTCTTGCCAAGCCCTACGGACGGACGGAAGAAGATGTGGATTATTATTATAGTCTTTTATGGATTATTGTTTTATTGAACTTTTATCCATTAGAGTCGTCATTTTCATTGATTTAGCTTCTCTTTTTATCAATTTGGCGTAATTTTCGTTAATTTGGCAACATTTGAGAAGCCGCCAGGTTGACGACATCACGCCAAATTCATCTCTAAAATCCGGCCAAGCGTTATGGACGGAGAAATAAGTTATTCTTATAGCAAATAAATAACTATTAACTTGCAAATTCAAAAATATTACCCAAAGTAACTTTTTCATGAATGGAAGGAGCTCAATCCACGAGAATGAAGTCACCAATATGTCATATGATATATCATGTGATATTACTATGAACAAATATATCATATGATACTACTATGAACATATTTTAAAAGTGAACATATTTTATAATAGTTAATATTTTTTTTTATTTTATATGATATTTTGATAATTTTTTTGAAAAACGTGCAATGTTTCAAAAACGGGTCTTGTCAGTAATCTAAAGTTTATATCAATCGTTTTCTAATGAAAAACTGCATAATAAATGACTATTTACGTAACTTTATTGCCGGTTTTGATTTTTTCAAAATTTCACTCGGAAATTTAATGGGTGCTGAACATTCGATTGTGTATAAAAACAATAGGCTTCCAGTATTCATGAATTGTAAATTTTGTACCGAATTTCATTCGAATCACTTCATTCAGTTGTGAGATATCATCGCCACTGTCTCTCTAACACACACACACACACACACACACACACACGCACAAATACGAACAATTACCCCTTTACACACTCAAACACCCCACGTACACACAAACACCCACACACACCAATACCCACATACACACAGCCATCATCTTATAAACGTTTGATTCGTGTTCAGCGATGCTTGAAACATGCTTTCCCGTCGAAAACTCGAATTCGAATTTTCGACCTCTTAAAAATGCTTTCCTTATATACTATAAAATGTATATAAGGAAAATTATAAGTGGAACGTTTACGAAATAGTTAGATTATGTTACGAAATAGTTAGATGTTATGTTACTATAGTAAACTTGCAGACTACATGGTGTTTAAATATATAAAAAATAAATTTAAAAAATATTTTCCATGATAATATTATAAAAATAAAAAAATATTTCCCCCAACAATTTGTAAAATAATCCCGTTACTAAGATTTGATTTATTGATAAAATGTCATTTTATTATCAAGAAAATGTAATAGGTATAAAAAGTTTTAAGGAGTTGAGAAATTTCAAACTGAGTCTCTTCAAGCATAAAATTTTTCCAGCAATTATTATTCATCTCTCATTCTATAACTTAAATTCTCTATTGCTTTACCAACTGAACATTCGAGGCTGGAAGATAGTTTTATATTTTTTACCTCCTTTACTCTGAGCCTCGTCAAGTAAAGTTTCTGCATCGTGAAAGCTCAAGCTAAGTATAGTAACAAAAATCCCCAGCAATTTTTATTGATCTCGTGCTATATCAACTGTTTTCATTTATTGACACAGTTTTCACTAACAGACGGGAACTGGCATGACATTTCTTACAAAAAGTAACCGAAACTGCGATGTCATGATCCGGAGAGAAGTGCGTAACAACTCAATCATTACATGTTGTTGTTGTTGAAACCCAGACCGTCCGACCTACCAGAAAGGTGTAAGGTAACTGTTTGGACGGTCGGGAAGTGCCACCCAATTTAGACCGGAACCCAGTGGGGGAGGCATCCACAGGGACCGTACCCTCCTTCCCCTACCACCAACCTCTCGGAAGGACTTTCGGACCCACATGTTTAACGTGATCGTACTCCGCATGAACACGGCGGCAGTTTTGGCAGTGGCTGGAATCGAACCCGGGCCTACCGAGTGCAACTCCAGCGTGCTAACCAATGGGCTACCGCGCCCCCAATCATTACATGTTGTTGTTGTTGAAACCCAGACCGTCCGACCTACCAGAAAGGTGTAAGGTAACTGTTTGGACGGTCGGGAAGTGCCACCCAATTTAGACCGGAACCCAGTGGGGGAGGCATCCACAGGGACCGTACCCTCCTTCCCCTACCACCAACCTCTCGGAAGGACTTTCGGACCCACATGTTTAACGTGATCGTACTCCGCATGAACACGGCGGCAGTTTTGGCAGTGGCTGGAATCGAACCCGGGCCTACCGAGTGCAACTCCAGCGTGCTAACCAATGGGCTACCGCGCCCCCAATCATTACATGTGAAAAAACTCACGCTCTCAATGTGTACGCCGTCAGAAATAAAAGTATCTGCTATATAAATAACTATATTCGTTCTGGAAGTACAAATGATGTGCATTAATTCTCTGCACATTGCAGATTCAAAATTTTATAATTGCGAAAACCTTTAAATTCAAATAAGAACTTTCAGAGCAGATAAGTGTATCAAATAAATATCAAAGAGATGGAGAATGTAACAGTAGCCGCTGTAAATAAAACTGAGTATATCACATATATTTTGTACCAGTGGTATACATATTCTTCGTGCGGAATATATAATATAAAGAAAACTAAAATTCATAATTATGTGTAAGTTCTTATAGTATTCTAAATCATATTGTTATTCAAAACATTACATTAATCATTTAACTTAATTCTCCTAAAAATTATAAGAACATTTATTTTCACTATACAAAATTATATTTCCGTGCAGATCTGAAGTATAAAACATCTTGGTTCCTTTTGTAAACAAATATATAAAAATATGAAATTAGATCAATATATGCCAAAATATAAGCTCTACAATGGTATTAACAGATATGCCAGTACACTTCTCATTTTATTTCAACAATCGGCTAAACAATAAATGAGACACAATATATGAGGTTGACAAGTATTTGCCAAAATAAAGCAAATTACGCAATAAATTGTAAATACCAATAATTTGTCTTATGATCTTTAATCCCGGAGGTCTAATTCATATCATTCTTATAAGAATGCAATTGCAGTAAAATTTATATTTATGTACATTTTTTATTACTTAAATCAGAAATGACTAAAAATCGTTTAGCGTATAAATACATTGGATTTAATTCCGTTGCTAAGCAACATGATATTTTATGCATAATTTGTTATTTTGATTACTTACGTAACCATAAATATATCGTCTGCATCAGGATATCTCGATGGAAGTTTGGCTTGTATTGATATTTCAATTACCCTAGTCCAAAAAATTCAATCTGGACAAAATTTTATGTGGGACTGTGTCCCGACTATTCACAAAATTTCACGAAATTCGTACAGCCGTTCTCCAGTGATAATGACACACACACACACACAAGGACGCAGACACACATACAAACTAATTCTCGGTTATATATACAATAGGTAATACTGTATTTGAACTCCGTTTTCAATATACGTATTCGTATATCATTCAATTCTGCCTTTCAATATACACTCTTTTATAAAAAAAGCACCATAAAGAAAATGACGTTTTTTATTGAAATTAAATATGCGTACAGCTCATACACAGGTAATGAAATGATTACAAATTCAAGGCCGCAGGACCCATCAATGGTTAGAAATTCAAAATCAGTAATAGGTGATCAAAATAGGTTCAAATCAGTAATAGGTGAAACCTCCCTTGGCGGCAATACATGCTTGTATACGTCTAAGTAAGGAGTGATGAAGTTTCCAAATTTCATCCTGTGATACATTCTGCCAGGCATTCCTCAATTGTTTCTCCACATCTGCTACAATTTGAGGTGCCCGAATCTGGCGGCCTAGCATGCCTCATACATGCTCGATTGGCGAAAGGCCTGGTGACCTTGCTAGCCAAGGAACAGTGTCAGCAGCACGTAGGGCAATCCTCAAATATGCGAGCTGTATGTGGCGTGGCATTATCTTGATGGAAAATTGTTTCAAAATGACGTGCCATGAAGGGTAACGCAAACGGCCTGCAGGATTTCATCAACATATCGTCGAGCTGTTAAAGTTGTACACAGGATGACTAGGCCTTTCCCGGCCTCACAATTTGTTACCATAAACCCCTGGGTTGGTCGTGTGGTCTGGGCCTTCAACAGGATGACTAGGCCGGCCATCCAAATAGCTGCTCTAAGTCTACGGACGAGTCGGATGGTCTGGGCTTTCGACAGGATCACTAGGGGTGATCTGCTGTCGTAAGAGATAGCGCCCCACACCATCACACCAGGGGCAATGGCTGAGTGCCTGTGTAAAACAAAGGCTGATTGGGACCGCTGACTCTGGCGCCTCCACACACGTACTTCGGGTTGGTCGCGTGGTCTGGGCTTTCAACACGTACCCGATGGCCATCTACTGAAAGACTAAAGCGTGATTCATCGCTGAACACTATGTGAAGCCAGTGTGCTTTTAGCCATGATGTTCAGCTACGACAGCACTCCAAACAACTCTGTCGATGTTGTGGGTATAGACAGACGTCTTAAAAGTTGCCGTGAGCGGAACGCCACCCCAGCCAAGCGCCGTGTGATGGTGGAAGGTACCACGGGTAGTATGGAAGAAGTTGGAGCACATTGCATGGCGGACAATGATGCCGTTGAACCACTTCACGCCTGTCGTACAATCATCCGATCTTGCCTCTCATTCGTGCACCTTGACATTCCAGAGTCTTCATTCCACCAATGAATTCCTTGCAGCAATCATTGCTGTTAGCACCTTTGCACAACAGTGTCCGTTCGGTGCAGGTGGCGGCCAATTGTTCGTTATGACCAACCAGCTTCACGCATCCCGGCTATACGACCACTTTCGAACTTGTCTAATTGCTTATAAGGTTTTCGGAATCGTTGTAACGACATTATTGGTTGTGTCTCCACGGAACTGCGACGTTCATAACGATGAAAGGAAAACCATCCTCATTTTTATCCTGTTTTGAAGGATGCTAGCTGCTCAGTAGAAACGCGCGCTATGACCGAAGTTAACACTCATTGCAAATTTAAGCATTTGCATACTTGGTATAAAGGAATCTACATGCGAAATTTCGAGATGATCAGATTATTTTTTTAGAGGTACTTTGTTTTTTTCTTCAGAGGAGTGTTTATTCATATTTTGAACGAAGTTCTTTTTTCAATATTATAAAAGTTTTATTTTATTTCACAAAATGTTTATAACTCAAAACCTTTTCGACTCCATCGAACTGACATCGCGAAGTTCTTCCAGTTTTCTCAGACATCGATTTCTATATCGGAAGCCATTTCTGCATGAAATGAAGTATTTATACTGAGAGCTTTAAAGATATGCATCTTAAATAAAAATTAATAAATAGTTAAAGTAATAATTAATAAATAGTTAAAGAAATAATTAATAAATAGTTAAAGTATATCTTGATTCCGCTAATCCAAAATGTTTGTGCCCTCCTAAGAAAAGACGCTCCTACCGCCATTGATATTCGGCATAATATAAATAACATTATAAATAGTACTTACGATTTTAAGGCACAATATTATACAAAACTGTATTAAAATGGCTTATGTCGACTAAATCAAAAACAAGGTCTTTCAGAGTTCAGCTAGTAAAAACTCATGTGTCATTTGGGAAGTTCAAGTAATATCCTTCAACACAGTTCCTTCCCTTCTGTTTCGTAATAAGCAGATCGTGACTTCGGTGGCCTGCGCAAATACTTATAATTATCTCTTTCAAGTTCAGTGTTACTACGCAGTGTAGAAATAAAACAATTGTGAATTTACGTCAGGTAACTAAACTAGCACTTTTTTCCATCCAAACTTTTGATATTTTGGAAATTCATTCGTTTGAGACTATGAATATCTGTCATAGATTAATTAATTAACAACTAATAATAGTTTTATTGCTTTCATAAATATCTATCTACACGGATAAATAATATCTGCCATTAACTATGATATTACTAATTACTTCTTACAACGCTGGAGTTGGGTTTCACTATAAATTTAGTAAAAAATAAATGCATGTATGTCGTCAAATGCTGCTTGACCAAATCTCTCAGTTATAAAATACAATGTGGTTCCGAATGTTCAAAACTTATTCTATTTCGAAATAAACATAAACAACATTGGTGATGATATTACTAATAAATTAGGATCAAAATGACTTATTTGGATTAACAGCAGATATACTGTTCTTCGTAAAACCTGCTGCGGTTGAATATACTTTCAGGTAAACTAAGGTTACCTTCATAATGTTTTGATAAAACTTGTGTTGATACACGCTTGAGGAACCAGAATCTTAGAGCAGAATGGTGAAAACATTTTGTGTAAGTTGAAAAATATATGTGAAAATGTTTTTGAGACGATATAGCACCTAGATTTATCGCTTATTTGGTGATATTTTTATAGAGTTATAAAGATTTCTTGATTATGATTGGCCTCTAGTTTCAATGTTTTGAAGCAAACACCGGACAAGAAACGCTCGATGAAAGTGAAGACAGATGCCATGACATTAGAGGCGACGGTCGGTTGCTCTAGACTGAAAAGCACTACATATTTTCCTGAAGAAGGCTTTGGTTCACAAGAATCATTAAAGCAAACGGTGTTTACTTATGTTGTTTTAATTGTGTTTCCTTGTTAAATAATTTTTTTTAAGAAATCAGAATAAAATTGTAAAATATTATGTAAGCAGCACATGCTTTTCCCAACATTTGTTATCTCTATACTTTAAATTGATTTTTACTAGATAAAATTACACAAGACAAAACGTGGTTTGTTCATGTTTAGGAATTCTCACAGCATGTGAATTTATCCAAGACTGGATTTTTTTTATCTTATCACAATATTGCCATTTCACATATATTATGTATAACAGTGACAACAAAAATGGTGTCTCACATGAACAAATGAATTAAAATATTATTTTTCTCACGCCACATAGTTATATGTAGGGAAAGTATTGAACTCGTGTCGAAATTCTTAACTAGAGTTTTCAACAGATTTGCACGTTTTAAATGCTTCAGAACACGAGAAATCTATGCGAGACGTAGGCATGAGCCTGTATGTCTGTCTGCCTGTGTGTCTGTCTGTTTGACTGTGTAAATTGTATATCCAATTGAGCTAAAACATAATAAAACAAATTTCACAAAGTCTGGTATATAAGCCAATTGTGGGTTATCCAGGTACTGAAGAGCTTTGTCACTATTCAGAAAAAAAGCAACCTGCATTTTAACGCAAAATGACCACCAAAAAGGTATGTATCTAGTCTAGCTGAAAAACTAATTGGCCAAATTTGACCAAATTTTGTAGAAAAATCATATGTCGGATACTTTTTGTACGATTCGCAAAGAAATAACCTACCTCTGTTTGCAAAATTGTCCGTAAAAATTGCTAAAATCTCAAAACAAAGGACTACATGTGCTCAAAAATATTAATTGCATGTTTCATGCGTAATTTTTAACGACTTAAAATGCAAACCCAATCCCATACCTCTAGGATAAACTTTTCTCGAGATATTGTAGTTTTTTCATAGTTTTACCAAGTCACCCTTGAAAATACATTCAGTCGCCAAACAAAAAGAAAAACTGAAACATATCTAAAAATTCAGTGTAATTTGAAAAATGTATCCGTGTTATCCTGTGCTAATAAACTCAATTGAATGAATTATTAAAGATAAAAATAGAAAATGAATGTTGAGTATGTAGACAAAGTCATGTACTGCCCACATCAGAGTATCCACTATAAAACACAAAAATTATATATATTATATTCTTGTCCTCGACATCCAGAATTTAAATTCTTTGTTCGAAGCAACGCAGTCGAGTTAGCGTATTATAAAATACTGATTGTCTAAATCTTCCGAAACTGCAAAATCTCCAGAGTGTTAAACCAAAGATATCTTTATTTGAGCCACATTTCAATGCTTTGCACGTTCTGCTGAGGTGTACTTCACGCGAAAGTCTAAATTTTGTCAGAATTTATATGCATCACTTCGACATGAAAATGCAAAAAAGCATCTGGCAGACTATATGAATAGAAAAAGCTATGTTTCAATACTTTTTAACCACATTTAAAAAAAATATATCAAAGTGCTCAAAGTTGTCACTGAATTTATAGCCAAACATTAAAGGCAGACTTATGGACAGTGATAAGGTTATTTTTATATAATACGAATGAGAAATAGAATTCACGGAATTTTTTTTTTACTGAAAGTTAACAAATATAAAAGGTTTGTAAGTTTGATTTTTTTATGTCAAAGATATCTTCAAAATATTTTTAGTATAAATTTTATATAGTATTATTCAATTTAGTAAAGCGACTCTAAGATGTCATTAAAACAGTTTTGGTATTATTTTCCTTAACATTAAACGCACCATGACCGGTTGTAAACATTTGATTAGAAATTTCGCATATAATGTTATCGTTTTTTCTCATTTGACTTCATGACTTTTTCTATTAAATGCATACAATCAAAGTTTCAATAATTATTTTCCTTCTTCTTGTGTCTATATGATAAAGATACATTGTCTGCCGTCATCTACCACGACCGGCCATTTGACAGGGGAGTAAAATTTATTGACTTATAAGGTTATCCTGTCCGAAAATGTAACGTACATGCACATTCCACATATTTTCATCATTTTCATGCACATTTCTGCTGGGATTGTTGTAGAGTCTGACGCTGGGACTGACGTAGTAAGTTCAATTTAAAATAAATGTGTATTAAAATTTTAATAACATTGCTTAAATTTCAAGTTGCAAAAAGAGGTGAAAGAAACTAAAAAGTATTACTTGTTAGTTTATATTTTGTTTTTACAGTGTTACTCCATTCCTAATCTTCACCCTGTCAAAATGTCGAAACATTCAAGACAAATTAAATTCTTAGAAGAAATAAATAACGTAGGCGAAGAGTTTTCGAAAATTGATGAAGGTGAACTATCTGAAAGTGAAGATATATTATTTGAAAATGATAATGATCAAGTAGTGAGTGGTCTATACTGAGTTAATCTATGCTGAGTGTGAACCTACAGATACCGACGATGAAGGTGAGAATTTTGTGAATACAATGCGTAGAGAACAAAAAGGAATGAGATTGCACAAGTTCTGAAGCTAAGAATGAAAAAATGAGCACATTTTCAATTGATGGCACTTGTTTGGAAAAAAATTCAAGTAGGTGCTACATCAGGGAGAGTGGCACTTCATAACATTTTGGGGAAAATCAGGTCCAACGGAATATGCAAAACGTAATATTATAAAGGGTAAAGTGAAGATTGCATTTTCGTTGATAATTGACCACTGTATTATGAAACATATATGAACCTGCACAATGGAAGAAGCAAATCGAGTTTCAGGAACTGAATGGAGTCTATTACCTTAAAGTTTGTTTAATATATTCTTACTAAAATCAATATTACCTGTATTCAATCAGAAAAAATAAAGTTTTTATCTAAAAACTGTTCATTTGATCCGCTATATTACTAATAGGTATATATTGAGTGCGGTACGTTTAGTGTCAAGTTACTAGAGATTAATGGCTGAAGCGCTTGTATTCTTACGGAAAGTTTTCGCTGAACATATGGAACTTTTACTCTAGTTTAGGATTTAATTAAAGAACTAAAATTTATAAAATAAAACAAAACATTCGTGAAAGAAGTGTTACTATTGCAAAAATGTATTTAAAATAAAGTCATGTTTTACTTTATTAAAAGCCAACATAATTCAAATAACTCAAATAAACGAACATGTGCACATGTTGGTTGCCATTTAGCAAATGATAATATTCGTAAATTACTCACACTCGGAATTATGTTGTTTGATATTGATATTTCTGTTGAATCAAGTGTTTATACTTCCATATTTCGTATAAACCTAAAATTAGAACATCATTTTCAGGAATGTATAACGTATAGTCCGTAAAATTTGGCGAATAGGAACACGTATAGAACCAAACTAAATTGACGAAAAAGTATTTTTGCGGAATACATAATTTCAATTTTTTGGGGTGATAATTTCAAATGTCATGGTCTTCATTTTTACAGATATTTTGTAAATGAAATGGCAACACTTGTCTCGATACACACTATTATTTACTTAAAAGACTATTACTACCATCATCATTTCATCTTTAAGTTTCCACAACCAAACAATCGCATTTAACCTAGGCTCTTCTTAAGTTAGAAGAAGGAGCAAGGAAATGGGTTGAGAAATACCCTACAGAGGTGGGAAAAATACATGACATTGGAATTGTTTTTGTTCTAAATCCCCAGAAAATAGATATCGAGATAAAAACTTCCTTTCTTTAACTGTCTTACCTCCGTCGTTCAGAACCCAGGAAAAGCGGGAAAATGTTCTATTTTCTTAACATGTAGGAATTTGATTTAGTTCTGACCTCTCAGTTTTAGAGATAAATAATGATATCAGTGAGGAAAAGTGATGAAAGAAATATATATAGAAAGAGAGGTAATAGAAGGGAAAGGGAAAATATAAGGGGCTTGGGGACGAGCGAGAACAAAGGAAAAAAGGAATGGAAAAAAGAGTGAAAGGAGAGAGAAATATAGTGAAAATATTGGCGGTGGCGCTAGCCCGATGGAGCCGAAATGGATTTGTTTGAATAACAGTTTGTAATATAAAACTTCTGTAAGGATCAATAAGTTTATTCAGTTTTTAAGGCCCATTTGTTTTGTTTACAGGCTTTCAAAATGATGACAATTACTTTTTAACTTTTTATAGATAGTTTTTGATGCGATTTCCCCTGAAAACACCGACCATAGACTACACCAAAAATATCCAATTATTTTAATAATTTGTTTTGAGGTTAAATTAAAGTTATACAATTGAAAATTAAAAATATACAGTATAGCTGATGATATTTTGCATTCCAGTTAATCTATAAACTTGCCTAGCGACACATTAATACGAACCTGAATGTGCATATGCTCATCTATTCATTTCAAACCTCACCAATCATTACATATTTGGAATCCCCAAGTTCATATAATTTCCTAATTTTTTTTAGAGAAAATAAAATATATCGTGCTGTGCACCGATATTTCAACAAGGAATAAGTAAACATATTGTGATACAAAAATCGGGAGTAGAGAGGGGTGGAGAATTCACCAACAGAGGCGTTATGCGGTATGGACGCCATATTGAATTTCGTAACCCTGGATGGGGAGCTTAAAATGGTAAAATGGAAATTTTTTAGCATTTTCATGTTTTCGAAACTTTTTTGTGAGTGGCAACAGTTTCATGGTCTTGTACGAGGGTATAGTTTTTTTCACTTAATGAGTTTTTAAATAAGGTAAAAAGGGTGGGGCTAGAAACTTTTTCAGCGGTGGCAACGGCTGAAGTTCACTAACGGAGGCTATATGCTACACCAGCGCCACCTAGCGGCAGAAAGGAGAACTACACAAGACGATATTTTAATTGTTTTTACTTCATGATATTTTGAATAAGGTAGAAGGGGTATAGAAACCTTAAGTGAGGTGCAACGCCTGGGGTTCATAAACAGAGGCTGTATGCTACACCAGTTTCACCAGCGGCTGAAAGGGGTACTAGCTTAGATATTACTTGGGAATTTTTTCTAAGATTCATAGAAACATTTTGAGTGGTAGCATTGCCTGGGGATCATCAACAGAGGCGGTATACTACACCATCGCCACTTAGCGGTGTAAAGGGGACAATTTGAGAGGATGCTTTAATTGTTTTTCACTTAATATGTTTTGAATGAGATATTGGTGGCGTGTCACTAAACTTATTAAGAGGTGGCAACATCTTGGGTTCTGCAATAGTGGCGGGGCAGAACCATCAGCGCCATCTAGCGACTAAAAGTGTGTACTAGGTTAAGTTTAAAGATGGTTACAAATATTTTATAAAGTTAACTGTGAATTGAAGCATTTTTTAAATGCGAGTATCCCACGTGAGTTATTTTTTAAAATGCAAACACTGGAATAGGTATGCATGAATATTTATCAAGTGAAAATTTAACAAATGTGAGTTTTTAAATATAGAAATTAGTAAATTTGAGTTTTGAACACTTAAAACAAGTACTTAAATATACAATCTTGCTTAAAGATGAAACATCAGGCATAGTATCATCAATAATGGTAGATACAGCATCTCCAATATTACTAGTTAAGGAATACATGGTAATACACGAATAGGAGAAAGCACTCAAGGGACAACCTAGCGATATGAAATTATTTTCTGGAATAATCAAATTACAGTTCGAAAGTTATCCACATCCCCTCTACATCCATCTCTAAAGAAAAAAAAATACCAGGAGTGGCGGCATGTCACAATTTCAAAAGACGAATTATTAACAAATGACAAATCTAAAAAAAATCCAAAAGTCATTTTTTTGTACTACGTAAATACAGCTAAAGCGCTTTCGAACATCTTCCATGTTCATCCTCAGTGGAAATACAATTAGAAATATATGACAAAGTGCTTAAATACAACACAATACTGTCAAGTAAAATTTACATATCATGAAATTGTCAGCTGCATAAAATAGTGGATTATAAATCTGATTTAAATTATAATTTATACAACGTTCAAAGATAAATATTTCAAAAAACAATTTGAAAAAATATGTAATAAGTATTTTAGAAAGTAATTATAAATTAATATAACTATGCAAAGGATTAACATGCAGGGAATCGAGAACGAGTTGTCAGGCATAAATTAAGACCTGAACAGGATCAAACTTACAAATAGAAGAAGTAAATAAAAAGGGATTCATATATTAAGATAGAACGCGGGTTATTACAGCTAATCAAAAGAAAATATTTTTCAAAAAGGGGGCGAAAATTATCTTTATTCACGAAATGGGCAAGGGAAGTCGGTAAATTAACGACTTCCCTTGCACATTTCGTGAATAAAGGTAATTTTCGTCCCCTTTTTGAAAAGTATTTTCTTTTGATTAGCTGTAATAACCCGCGGTCTAACTTTCTATAAGAATCCCTTTTTATTTACTTATTTCGTTCTTCTATTTGTAAGTTTGACCCTGTTCAGGTCTTAAGTTATGCCTGGAGACTCGTTCTCGATTCCCTGCATGTTAAACCTTTGCATAGTTCATTAGCTGGCATTAGCACATAGTTCATTTGCATAGTTCATTCTTTGCATAGTTCATCAGTTTGCATTAATTTATAATTATTTTCTAAAATATTGATTATATATTTTTAAATTGTTTTTTGAAATGTTTATCTTTGAACTTTGTATAAATTATAATTTAAATCAGATTTATAATCCTCTATTTCATGATATGCAAATTTTACTTGACAGTATTGAATGGTTTTTAAGCAAGTTGGCATCTATTTCTAATTGTATTGCCACTGAGGATGAACATGGAAGATAATCGAAAACGCTATGGCTGTATTTACGTCCGCAGGATGATAGTATAATAAAATGACTTTTGGATCTGTTTGAGATTTGTTATTTGTTAATAGTGATTTGAAAAAATAGTTCTTGGAATATCTCTCCGCTAAGGTTGTGACAAGGTCACCCCTTAAACGCACTCATCTCTAAAGAAAAAAATAGTTCTTGGAATATCCCTCCATCAATCTTGTGACAAGTTCATCCCTTAAACTGAGTACAAGTTACCATAATTACATACACTATTCTTATTAAAATAGATGACCCTTTCATAGTCGTCACCGAGAGTATAATTTTAATAATCGCAATCGATACATTAAATACACCTCTCGTAGGATTAAAACTCATTAAGATATATTAAAACCCTTCACATCTTATAAAGATAACAGGCTTTAATTAAATAATTCCATCTCCACCCTTTAAAAACTTAGTAAAATCACATAATTTTTAAAGTTAAATGTAAATCGAAGCATTTTTTAAATGTGCGTATCCCACAAGAAGCATTTTTGTAAAATACGAGTACAAACACTGGAATAAACATGTACAAATGTGTATCATGTTGAAGACCCAGACCGACCGGCTCGTCAGCAAGGACATGAGCAACCGATTAGTCGGCCGGAGATGTGTATCATGTGTAAAATTTAACTGATACGTGTTTTAAACTACACTGGCTTTCAGAAATTAAGCACGGGATGTTAAATCAACAAAAATGAAGATTAAATCTTTGATTAACTCAAATTGTACATGAAGGTAGAAAATGTATTTATGCATGTAAGAAAATAAGAATTATGTACAAAGATGAAACAAATATTTACTTTTCGTAACTTATATGAAGACGTCACATTTGGGTCATTAACAAAATGGTGTTTAAAGGCAAACAAACCAAAATAAACGTACATTATTATGGTATGTGACCACCCCGGACCTTCACACACACTTTACAGAGATTTTCTATGCTTTTAATGAGGTGATCAACCATCTCAGATGCGAACAATGGCCATTCCTCAATAGGGTAGTTTCCAACTCTCTGAGACTGACTGGAGGAGGTAAACGTGCAGAGACAACAAGCCTGAGGACATCTCAAAGATTTTCAATGGCATTAAGGTCGGGGAAATACGTTGGCCACTCTATACGAGAAATTCCCTCAATTTCCAGATATTCCTCAACGATGTTAACTCGATAGGGACGGACATTATCGTCCATAAGGAGGAAATCAGGACCAACTGCTGCAGCGTAGAGTCTTGCAATGGGGTCTAAGACTTATCCTGATACCGCTAAGCCTTTACAGAATGGTTTTTAAAGATGTTCAACTCTGTCCGATATCTCATTGAAATTCTAGCCCACACCATGACGCTGCCACCTCTGAATGCATGATATTCGTTGATGTTCTTGGCCTGATTGCGCATGCCTCGTTCTCTTCAAATCATTACACGCTTATCATTTGATTGCGTGGCAAATCTGGACTCGTCCGTGAACAGGACGCTGCCCCACCAATCTGAGACAGTCCAATCAACACCAATTTAATCATGCCCCTCTGGCTTGGACGGTTAGTGAAACACAAAAACGTGGTACTCGGGAGTACAGTCCTTTAACGTGGAGCCTTCAGCATACAGCACTGGCGTCTTCTACGACTGCCTAATTATCATATATCCGGACAGTCAATCGTGATTGGCTGTAACAGACGATATTTGTATAACGCCATCTACATCCGCAGCGATTTTCAGTCACTGAAATTGAAATACGCTTTCGATAAATAAAAAGTTGCATTGGGTGCTCAACTTTTGGAAGTCAGTATATCCCAAAATCGTAAATGTAAGTTTTCAACATTCAAAAACCAACAAATGGGATTTTCAACACTTCAAGAATTAACAAATGTGGTTTTCAATTCTTCAAAGTTAACATGTGTGCTAATTTTCGTATGGGGAATAACATGTGTTTTTGCATGTGTGTTATTTTTAAGTGAAATTCAACAAATGTAAGTTTTCAACTTTCCAAAAATCGCAAATGTAAGTTTCCAACTTTCGAAAAACAAACAAATGTGATTTTCCACCCATCAAAAACTAACAAATTTAATTTTCAACTTTTCAAAGACAACATGTGTGCTACTTTTCGTATGGGAAATAACATGTGTTTTCGCATGTGTGTTATTTTTAAGCGAAATTTAACAAATACAAGTTTTCAACTTTAAAAACATTGCAAATGCAAATTTTCAACTTTAAAAAAATCGCAAATATAAGTGTTCAACATTTTAAAAATCAACACATGTGATTTTGCGTGTAGTAAAATTTAATTCAAGTCATTATACATTGAATAAAATGTAACAGATACAACATTTTAAGGGATGGAAACACCTGATGAGGTGATATGTGTGATACACGTGACTAGCACATAGCGGTAGAAATGAATGCTAGGATAGATTTTAAAGACGAGACTTTGGAATTTTTTGGTAAATAGGCAAATAGAGTGATTAATGTTATTTAATGGAGTGTAAAACACATACTAATGGGAATATGTGGAATACAAATGATCAGAACATTGCGATAAAAGGGGGGGGGGACTACGATATTTTTTTAAGAACTGGTTTTTGAATTTTTCAGCTAAATGCAGTATGTACTAAAGTTTTTGTAAGGCGGTATCATCTGCAGAGGGGGGTATGGAGTGACTCCTTCACCTACACCTGGCGGTGAAATGTCGAACTAGATAAATATTTTTATCGTGGGAACTAGATAAATATTTTAAAGATGTGCAGGTCTGGCCGATATTCCATTGAAATTCCAGCCCACACCAAGACACTTCCACTTCTGAATGCGTGATATTCGATGATGTTCTTGGTCTGATTGAGGGTGCCTCGTTTTCTTCAAACCCTTACATGCTTATCATTTGATTTCCTGAATTCTTTAACTAAATAAGGTGTTTTGATTCTTTTAACGAGTTAGAAACGTCTACTAAGACAGCATGTGTGATACGATGGGAGATTAGAAGAGTTTTTAAGACCTTTACCTTTAGGTAAAACACTTGAGAATCAATGAAACTTTTTAAAGAGGAGTTTCTCTGGTAGGACTGAACCAGAGAACCAAAGAATATTAATTAATAAGAGAGACCAGAGAATATTAGTAAGAGAGACCACAGAATATTAATAAGAGAGACCAGAGAATATTAATAAGAGGGACCAGAGAATATTACATTTGCATTTGTTATAATTATTGCTAATATCATCATGTGCATCAATGTAGCATTAAAATCCATGGTAATCTGTGAGATTTGTTTGTAAATGCTGTACTGACCCATACCAAAATCAGTATTGTATATATATTTGGGGCACGTGGCAAGGTTAAGAAACTAGTAAGTAAAACTTGGTTCTTTACTCTTGTAGTTAGTACTTCGTATCGCCGTAACATGGGGAAAGAAAAGTATTTATTAGATTTTGACAAAGGACAGATCGTTATGGTACGACATCTAGATAAGAGCATCTCAGAAACGACGATGCTGGTGGCTGTTCGCACTATGCTGCCATGAGCCAGTTGTTATTAGTAGCAAAGTCAAAGTAAACTTATGTCTATTTTGTTACTCCTTGTATGTAAGTGTATCTATAAGTTATAGTGTGTCTAGCGTACTGTACCGTCGTTCCCATTTTTTGGAATGGACAGTTGCGTTACTTAAATCGCTCGGGGAGAAAAAGTGGAAGGAGTCTACTAATTGTTTGAATAACCCTCTGGGGAGGAAATATAGAAGCCGACTACCAAGGAAAACAACGAGTAAATTGTATCCCTTTTTTATGCGTTATGGTTGCATTATGCTGTAGAAAACTATGTTTTTTTAGGTGTTACATTTGTGTTTCATTGGTAGCCAGGATGTTTCCCATTTATGTATACTTTTAGCCCAATTAAAGTGGTTAAGAGAAGATAAGTAAAGACAGATTTAGTTTAGTGGTTGGCGTCGCGACTTGAATTGCGTCTCTGCCGCTTTGTTGCAGGCAGTGTGGCTACTGTATCTGGGATTCCATCTGGGCTTTCAGCGATGGTCTCGAGGGTGATGGTTTTGCAGCCTACCGCCAAGCCTGATTTGGTGCTGGATGGGGTTTCTGCCGTAACAATGAATTGGCTTTCCTCCTGCTATTGGGCGAGTCGGTTTAGCTTATGCTACCGGAAGGTGTAAGCAAAAGCTTGATATCTATTTGGATGGCCAGTAAAGTACCACTAAATATTTACCGAAATGAATGAATGGTGGTAAATGCAGATAACAACCATCCTACTCCTTTTGATTTTTAATTTGTCACACAAGCCATCTAGCTCGCCTAAATAGTGTAGAGCAGTTAGCCGAAAAATATGGAAATAATAATAAAACAGACTAATGCAAAAAAATAATAAAACATAATAACACAGAATCTATATAAATAAAATTGAAAACCTGTCTGTCTGTCTGTTTGTCCCGTCATCACAGGAGAACGGCTGAACTGAATTTGATGACAGTTTATGGGTAGCCTGGAAATAGTCCCACATAAAATTTTGTCCACGTTTGGAGTTTCTACGGTCTGTAAATCTCGAGATATTAGTAAAAAACGAAAAATCCGTTTGTCTCATCATCACGGATGAACTGCTGAACAGAATTTGATGAAATTTTGTGGATCGTTTTAAAATAGCCCCCATAAATTTAGCCCAAGTTTCGAGTATCTAAGACCAGGGGTTGTCGAGATATTAATGAAAAACGAAATTTTTTCCTAGGAGTTCTACTCTCTAACTCCGTGGTTTATCCAAACGAAAAGCTTGAAAATTGTTTGAAAGTGAATTAAAAATTTATCTCTGAGTTTGATGGGCGATTTTTTGCGTCAATTAGTCACTTTCTGAAAACATGAATTGTTTGAAACATGATTTAAATGGGAAATCTGTCTCCATGGTTTATATTTCACACCCTTTTACTGAACAATGAAAAGTATAAAGAAATCAAAATGGTTATTTAATTTCGCAGTTTATGAGGAAGATTCTATCTTATATCATGTTGCTTAGGAACGCAATTAAATTAAATCTGTCTGTTAATTTAAATTATTATTTTTAGATTTGAATAATAAATAAATGGATATAAAAATATATTTTAGGAAAAAAGATTCGATTTTTCTTATAGCATTTTTGACTGAATAATATCAATTACGGTCTTCAGGTATATTACCGTACCTTATTCAGGTACCTTATTATTATTGATATTTTCGGGGATTACTGATTCAGGGATTATCGATATTTTCACGTTATTATGCAATTCTTTTATTACGACAGAAATTGTTTAAACTCATATATTGTACGTTGTACGAGTAATCTTCTACAAATACACGGGTTTATCTTCTAATCTACGAGAATATTAGTACAGGTATATTGGCATATTTTTTATTTATATTGGCATATATTGGAATCAATTACGACCTTCTGGTATAAAGAGTAAGAAGATTATTGAGATTTTCAATTTATTACGTCATATCTTTTATTTTGGCAAATATTTTTGAGACTCATATAAATACGGGTAATCTTCTACTAACACACTGGCATATTTTCTAATTTGCAACAATATAAGTAATAAGGGGTGGCATATACTGATTCAATTCTTTTTTTTTTGTAAATTTGCTTACAAAAGGGGCCAGGATGTTTTATTCTTCAGTTCTGCCCGTGAAAATAATTTTGTATAGTGAGAACAGATGTTCTTAAACTTCTCTTTAGATGCAATAAATTTAATATTTTAACAGAATTTGCACAAGATTGCGAATTATAAGTTTCTTTATATTATATACTCCGTACGCAGAACGGGTGTGCTGCTAGTTAATAATAAGACAGAATAAAAATAAAAACTATAATAACACCAAGCAAAACACAGAAAACCAAATGATACAAGTTGTACATTACACAATAAGAATTAAACATATCTGCAGAATTAGGAACCATTAATTTAATTATCAAAGTTATAATATTTTACCAAATATTTGCATGCAGAAAATGGAGGCCACCTGGGCATTTTATGAGAATTAGTAGACCTTTATAAATAAAAGTCGAAATTCATTATTTAATATGAACTTACCTCAGAAGCTGAATACTAACAGTTACTTAAAAAATAAAATGATCAAATGATTGATTCTATGAACTAGCAAAATGTGACAATCTTCATGGTAGGCAAAATAATAAAACAATAAATTAATTATGAAAATGGAAACTAATGAAACTAAATAACATTGAAGAATAGATGTTGTTGTTACTGATTAGTTCCAGTTTCGACGGAGCCGATTCAGGACCAGTGACGCAGGAAGCAACGAAGAAAGACACAAGAGGAGAGAACAAAGTTTATTATAAGAACGCATCACTGATGAAGGTCGGAGTGGGTGCAGCTTCACATCTGACGAGGACCCAGAAGGCGGAAGACTGACTTCATCCTCAAGAAACATCCATTCGGGATTCGAACCTGAGCCCTCAAGACATCAGCCGAAGACGCTATCTACTTCACCGCCTGGGCGGCTTGAAGAATAGAAAAAGAAAACAATAAATAAAAAGTAAACCCCCAAAAGATTAATTAAGATAATATCATCTCATGACCTCTGGAACAGACTTTCGGATCTATATATTTATGTAACCATACACAGCGTTAAAAAGGGAATATTTTAGGTCGTGTGGGAAGATCTACCATTGTGGGATCGTCTGCTTTCACAAGTAGGCTATTTGGGGATTCGTATTTGACATCTCTGATTTCTTTTGTCCTTAAATATTTATTATATTTCTTTTATATTTCGTCTCTCTCATTCCATTACTACTTTTGCACTTGAAATTGGTAGCCAGAACAAAATCAAAATTCCAGGTATACCACTCAAAGGAAAGAAAATACTTTTACGCTTCTCCCTTAACACTAAACAGTCGGGGGGGGATGCTTAAAGAAAGGAAATTATGTCCTGAAAATGTCGAGACTTAGAATGAAACCAACTTCAGTGTTACTCAGGCTTTTTTCCGATGTAGGATATTTCTCCACCAATTGCCTTTTCGGTCAGATGTGAAGAATTGGGAAAGTAATTACTGAAAGAACGCTTGCATTTATTTTAGATAAAATGTTAAAAATAAACTTATAGTGATGCTAAAGGAAAACACAAATGCCAAAGGAAATTGAATAAAAATCTGAAACACATCGGACGCTATATAAATTTTAACAGTATCTAGCTCTTATTTCACACAAGCATACGCAGTTGGTTTCGACTTCTCTAGGTTTCGTTAGTTCGTAACAGCAGATATCTGAGATGGTACCAAAATATAACTTATATATTCCATAATTTTACATGAACCGCTATGTAAAATAAAAATTGAATCTCATTACTCAGCTTGCATCAAATTTAATGAAGGTCTTGCTCATGAGCTCTGTAAGTAGGAACTTAATAGCCTCGTGTTGCAAGACCTAAATATATATGATATTTAATGCCAACTGAGTGATAAGATTGAGTATGTTGCTATAAACAGAGGTAAGCAAAATAATGTCACATAGCGAGTGTTCTCAATACTATTGTTAGTATCGGATAATCCGCACTGAAAACCTAAAACTGGTTTACGGATATACTTGTATTTATAATGGAAGCGATACTAGCCTTTGGAAAACCTCCATTAGGCAAGTTTGGGGATTTTAAATTTTAGTCCGTAGACTTTAAATTTTGCCATATATTTTCATGTATTTCCGTGATAAGATGACTGATCTTTGCAATTGACCAATGCGATCGGAATAAAATCAAATTTCTAGATAATTCGGTGAGGAAGTATAGTATTTTTCCCCTTTTTCCGGACACCCTGAGCAATATAGGTATAGGTGCTTTATTCTGAAAAATGATTATTTCAAAATAGGAAACGGAAACAATTTCGACGCAATTTTGAAAATCCTCATTATGCACTGAGAGAGAACTGGTCACCCAGAAGGGTGGATATGAAATCATGGCATACATCGGTCATTTTCTGAGAGACCGGCGTCTCGGCGGTCCCCAGGATTGGCAGGCACATCTTTTTATAGGCACACACACTCTGGAGTCTCAAAATCAAGTTTTCGATACTTCTCTCAATTTCAAATTATCTCTCTCAGCATTCAAATTGTTTCCGCCTCCATTTAGGCATCCCTTCTTTCCAATTGGACAGCATAGTGTTACGCCTACGCCCCATGTTGCCCCCATTGGTTCGCTATCATCCTTGATATTGATGAAGGGCACGAAATTAATATCTTTGTGATTAATATCGAATTCCCACGCTTCCAAGTAACACATGATACAGGGACGGTCAAGTAGGTCAGCTTCGTTAATGGCCACTCATCGCTGCCCTTTGGATTATCCTCTCTTTAGCGGCGAAGAGGCGAGAAACAATATCAGCTGTAGGTGCAAGTATCAGGAACCTCTCACAAACTGTGTACACCATTCAGAGGCCTTTCTTTAAATTCTGATCTCCCTTCTATCATAGACAATGTTACATTTGAGTGAAATATCAATGTAACAACAGCCAAGGAAGCTTCATTCTGAAAAATGTAACTTGTTTAAAAGTGTATTTTCAGATTGAAAGTAAAAACAATTCTAATGCAATTATTATTCCTTTGCGGGGTATTTGGTCAGATATGAATAGGTTGTTTATGAAGACTTATGAAGAAATTATTGTGAAATGGATATGTTTAGGAAAAGTTTTGATATTTTAAGAGATATTGATGATTTTATAAGAATATTTATAAGTAAAAAACATAGACTCATAACCGGAAAATTTTGTCTGGAAAATGAGACTACTAATAATGGAGACAGAGTTATAAAATTTGCCTCCACAAGTAATATGACAATTGGTAGCAATATATTTTACCAAAATAATATACTCAAGATGACAAGAAAGTCTCCCGATAAGACTACTTTTATCAAATTGATTATCTTCTTATTGGTTTAGACATATGTATAACTAATGAATGATAAATTGTGCAAATACTGATTCTGACCACTACCTCGTGATATATAACAAGAAAGATCAATCATGCTTAAAGCATTGATTATGAAACACTTTCCAACTTCAATGCAATTTTATTTAAACATGTCTAAAATGCAATACATTCCTCGGTAATATTTTAAAACTTATCACAATACTACATTAATTTATTATATTTGAAACCTTAAACCTTCATCGAAAAAAATGAACTTCATTCAAATGACGGCATTAAAATATAAATTGCCTGGTTTAAACATCTCTAAAATGTGATATATTCCTCGGTAATAATTTTAGAATTATCATAATACTACGATAATTTATTATATTTGAAAACTTCATCGAAAACAACTGAAATCCATTCAAATGACGTCATAGAAAAAATAACACGCCTGGCTCTCTCTATAAAAGCAACATTTCATTCATAAATAATTCCCCCATTCATGTCATTCATCACAATACTATAATAATTTATATTATTTAAAAATTAAGACCATGGAGCTACAAGTAAGTAAAACTCTATGCGTAAAACTTCATCGAAAATTATCGTCCTTCTCTTTCTAAAATCAATGAATATTTCATTCATATCAGCCATGCAGACTCCATGGACTAAATGATTTTGTGTTAAAGAATTACAGCGATTCTAATACAACTCATTCTACATATTTTGCTGTTTACATTTTACATAGGTGAAAAATAGGCTTAATAGTAGAAATAATCAAATTTGTATGAGCATTTAAACTGAAATATATTGTCATTGCGTTGTTAAAGTATGTAGATGCACAGAATTTAGGCCAAAATAAAGTAGTTTTAGGATGGATACAACACTCAATATGAATTAGAAAGAACTTTAAAAATCACGATTTTGAGACAAGATGGATGCCATATATCATTTTGAAGTGGGTCATGTGATCGCTTCATGTCATGGATACGTGATCGCTTCATATAAGAGGTGTTATTATTATTTTAATTTTTATTTAAAAAACTACTGAATATATTTCGCTGAATTTTTTTTTATATATTTTATGGAACAATTTGAATATTGCCTAAAATTTTCGAAGCAATTTGTGAATTTTAAATCCGCTTAAAAAATGCTTGAAAAATTAGGTCCCATAGGGCTCAATGTATTCAATTTTTTCAACCCGGGTTCAATCCAAAACTAATTGGGTGATATTATTCATTTATATTCCCATAGGTCCTATAGACCGTCTGAACAACATACTAAAATTTCATTTTGATTAAGTCATTTTTACGGCAGTTATCGTGCTAACGGACAGACAGACAGACAGACAGACAGACAGACAGACAGAATGAACAAAGTCATAAACACTTTTCAACTTTGTTGTAAAGTGTTAATAATAAGAAGGATCAATCATGCATAAAGCATTGATTATGAAACACTTTCCAAATGCAATGCATTTATATTTAAACATCTCTAAAATGCGATACATTCAGAGGTAATATTTTAAAAATTATCAGAATTCTACAATAATTTATTATATTTGAAAACTTCATCGAAAAAAAATATTCAAATGTTATTGAAATATAAATCGTCTGGCTCTCTATGAAAAAGCAGTAAAAATTTTATAAACTTTTATTCTATTCATTCATCACAATACTACAATAATTTATTTTACTTAAAAACTTTAAACCATGCAGGTAAAAATAATTTAACTCTGTGCTTAAAACTTCTCCGAAAAAGTCTGCTATAAAATCGTCTGTTCTCTATACAAAATCGATGACTGTTTCATTCTTATCAACTATATTGCAGACTCCAGCGTTAAATAAATTTGCATTAAAGAAACTCAGCAATTCTTATACAACTCATTTTACATCTTGATGTGTTTACAATCTTCATAAGTGAAAATTAGGCTTTGTTGTAGAAATAAACAATGTTTGAAGATCATTTAAACTCAAATATATTGTAATTGCATTGTTTTAGAACATTGACGCACAGAAATTAAGCAAAAATAAAGGGGTTTTGGGACGGCCACAACACTAAATAAAATTTAAAAAGAACTTTAAAAATCACGATTTTAACACCAGATGGACGCCATATTTTATTTTGAAGTGGGTCACGTTATCTCTTCATATAATGGGTGTAATTATTATTTTAATTTGTATTTAAAAAACTACTGAATTTGTTTTCTGAAAAATATTTTATATATTTTATGCGAGTATTTGAATATTTCCTAAAACTTTCGAAGGAATTTGTGAATTTTAAATTCTCTTAAAAATGTTTGAAGAAATAGATCTCACAGGGTTCAATGTATTTCATTTTTTCAAACCGGGTTCAATCCAAAATTAATTGGTTGATATTCCCCTAGATCCCAACCCGTCTGAACAACATACTAAAATGTCATTTTGCTAAAGTCATTTTTATGGCAGTTATCGTGCTAACGGACAGACAGACAGACAGATATAATCAACAAAGGCATAAACACTTTTCAACTATGTTGTAAATTGTTAAAAACAGAGGGAGTATCTCAGATGCCAGAAACAAGTGAAGCGAGTGCTCAGAAATGTTTAATTGAGCTAGACTAAAAAAACTTGAAATCAGAAACGAATATCAAAATATAAAGAATATCAAAATCAAAAATATGAATATCAAAATATATCAAAATATTCAAAAATATGACAGATCACCAATGAAACAGCAGAGGTTGAATACAGCAGACGGAACTATATTAAAGAGTGTGCATTGAATGCTGCTGATTTTGTTCTTGGAAAAACAAAAAGGGAAACAACTTATGGATTGGTTTGATACTGAATCTGAGATCTCTAGTGGTATCTGAGAAGAAAGAGATTACAAATTTATGTCGCAAAAGAGACAATCAAAAAGTGTTGTTGAGGAGTGCAGGCTATTTTAAATGTTACAGTATGAGTCGTTCTTATACACATTGCATGAACTCTATAACATCACAGACGCTTACGATTAAAATATTTCATTATATATATATATATATATATATATATATATATATATATGTATATACTGGAAGCCTGTCGTTTTTAAACGCAATCGAATGTCTAGAACTCCTATAAAATGTCGAGTGAAATTTTGAAAAAAAAATATAAAAAAATCAAAATCGTTAGTAAATTTACGCAAGTAGTCCTATATTATGTAATTTTTCATTAGAAAACTATTCACACAAACTTTAGAACGCTAGCATGAACCGTTTTTGAGTGCACATTTTTGAAATAAATTTATTAAAAATTCACATACTAGAAGAATGAACAAACTGAACAAAACAAAAACATACAATTCTGAAATATAAAAAAAAATTGAAAAAAAAATTAAATATTGTAAAATATGTTCATGCTACAAGTTTGGTGACATCATTCTCGTGAATCTAACTAGTTCCATTCATGAAAAAAAAAAAAACTTGGCAATACTCTTGTATTAGCACAATGGGAAGTATTATTTCGCAATATCTGATTTTGGTTATATGACAGGAATACATTCGAGTATATAAGATATGCTGGTTTGTAACTATGCTCTCTACATGTCTGTAACACTTGGGTGCATTTGTCGAACATGGCGAATAATCTAGCGAAATACGCCAACTTGGCGGTATTTCGTACCAGATTGGCAAAAATATTGTCAAAATTAAAAAAATGAAGCTAAATTAATGGAAATTACGCCAAATTAATGAATTAGTTATTAAAATATTTTAATATATAGACTATATTGCTTATTTAGAATGTTATCATTATTGATAATTGTTTATTAAAATTGTAGTTAATTGGGTACTTTTAATTTAGAAATATAAGAATTTAGAAATATTTTTACATGTAGAAATATAAGGTAATTGTGTACTTTGAAATAATTTTACATGTTGTCATCCGGAAAATCGCCAAATATACAATTCAACGTTAAGGGTCCTATGCCCCCTTAACACTATACTGTGGATTTTATACATTCATTGCATTATATAAGGAAATTCATGTGCTGCCCTCATCAGATTTTTGTGTATCTAGTTCTTGCTAGCCAGCTGCTTTCTGTAATAATCTTTTATTTTGACTAGAAATAATTAGTCAGTTAATTGTTATTTATTTCATGTGATATTAATTGAATGGTAATGGGATGATATTTTGCAAGTGAGTATGGATAAGTCATTGTCTTTGGGTAAATAGGTTTCCAAGAGCAACAGATTCTAATTTACTTAGTATTAATGAATACAGTTATGAATTAAGTCATCATAATGAAATAAATCATATTGCATTATGTAGAGAAAATCATACGCTGCCCACATCAGATTTTGCCCCTAAGTCTCCACAAGGGATTCGTTACATATGTCCTAAAATCCCTATTAAGGCGGGAAAGCGAAGAAATAAGTTGAGAAATGCCCTGCAGCTCAATAAAATATCTGTGATATTGGAATTGTTTTTGTTCTATATCCTTAAAGGAAACTCTTTCTAAGCAGAATTTCTTTCTTTAACAATCTTTCCCCGGCTATCGTAGATTGAAGACAAAGAACAAAAGTGTTCTATTTTCTTTGCATATTACCTAGAAATTTGATTTTCGTTTGGCCATCTCTTTCAATTGTAAAGACAAGTAACCAGATTGAAAAGTGTCTAGAGTATTTGAGCAAAAAGTCGAACTGTTACTTTTTGTGCAGGATGTGTTTAGTTTTTTTGTAAATGCTGTATTTATGGTTATTGCATGTATATAAGAATTTATGTAACATTAATTCTCTATTTTTGAGTAAAAAATAATCTATGTATTACATATAAAAGTTTTGCTTATAAAATCTCTACATATAAAAGCTTCTACTTTCCCTATATGCATAATACAATATATCGAAAATTTGAATACGAGTTTTCGATGGAAGAGTACGTTTCAAGAATCTATGAACTCGAATCGATTGTTTTTATGTGATATCTACGGGTATGTGTGTCTATGTGTAAGCGTGTGCGTGTCCATAAGTCTCGGTAGACGATAAATGCGGGCAAATGAAGCTTTTCGAACAAGTTTTAGTGCAAAATTTATAATCAGTGAATACCGGAAATTTTAAGCGCAATAGACCGTTCAGAAGGCCCTTAAATTTTCGAATGGAATGTTGAAACAATATCATCAAAAATAAGAACGTTGATGTTACGTACCTGATATTTTTACTTTCCTTATATACATAATGTATAAGGAAAGTATTGTGACGGGGTCGAAAATTCGAATTCGAGTTTTCGACGGGAGAGCACGTTTCAAGCATCCCTGATCACGAATCAAACATTTTTGAAGTGATGTCTGTGTGTGTGTGTGTTTGTGCGTGTGTGTGTGTGTGTGTCAGTGAATCTGTAGAGACGATAACTGACGAACGAATGGACCGATTCGAACCAAATTTGGAACAAAAATTACAATCTGCAAACACTGGAAGCCTATTGTTTTTATGCGCAATCGAATGTCCAGAACCTCCCTAAATTTTCGAATGAAATTTTGAAAAAATCGTCAAAAAATTAAAACCGCTAATAAAGTTACGCAAATAAACATTTCTTATGTAATTTTTCATTAGAAAACGATTGGCATACATTTTGGACCGTTAACATGAACCGTTCTCGAGATATTGCATATTTTTACAAAACATTATCAAAAAAGTATATAAAATAAAAACTAAAAACATTTCCTAATGAGAAACCAGTTCACTTTTCATATGTAATACCATGCGATAAATTTGGTGACATCATTCTCGTGGATCTAGCTCGTTCCATTCATGAAAAAAGATACTTTGGGTAATAATTTTGTATTTGGACGCCAATAGCCATTTATCTGCTGTAAGAATAACTTATTTTTCCGATCATAACGCTTGGCGAGATTTTGGCGACGAATTTGACAGAATGTCGCCAACATGGCGACATTTTAAATTGTTGCCAAATTAACGAAAATCTCGCCAAATTGATAAAAATGTCGCTAAATCAATGAAAATGACGACTAATTGAAGAAAATTCAATATCATGGAAAGAATATACGTATCTACTATAAGAATATTTTTTTTTAGCTGTAAAAGTAGTAAATTCATTGCATTATATAAGGAAAGTCATGTGTTGCCCACATCTGATTTTTTTATGTATTACTAGAATATAACGCTGACGCCCTTGGCGTCCGTTTTAAAAGAAATAAGTTATTTTTAATTTTATATAAGACTTTGGAAGAAAAAGTTGCTGAGATATTAAGATTACTATGTAAGAAAAGTGGAAAATAATTTGAAAGGAGAAAATATTTACATTAATTGTTTTCGATAATGCAAGCACTCTGATGTGAAAAGGTTTACAGAACAATAATTTAGCATTGATTATGAAGCACTTTCCAACTGCAATGCAATTTTAATTAAACATCTCTAAAATCCGCTACGTTCAGCGGTAATATTTTTAAAATTGTCACACTACTACAATAATTTATTATATTTGAAAACTTCATCGAAAAAAAATTAGCTTTATTCAAATGACGTCATTGAAATACAAATCGCTTGGCTCTCTATGAAAAAGCAATAAAAGATTCATTCTTTTATTCTATTCCTTTCATTCATCACAATACAACGATAATATATTGCTTTCCTTATATACATAATGTATAAGGAAAGTATTGTGACGGGGTCGAAAATTCGAATTCGAGTTTTCGACGGGAGAGCACGTTTCAAGCATCCCTGATCACGAATCAAACATTTTTGAAGTGATGTCTGTGTGTGTGTGTGTGTGTGTGTGTGTGTGTGTGTGTGTGTGTGTGAAAGTATGTGTGTGTGTGTGTGTGTGTGTCAGTGAGCCTGTGGAGACGATAACTGACGAACGAATGGACCGATTCAAACCAAATTTGGTACAAAAATCACAATCCGTAAACACTGGAAGCCTATTGTTTTTATACGTGATCGAATGTTCAGAACCCCCCAAAATTTTCGAATGAAATTTTGAAAAAATCCTTAAAAAATCAAAACCTCTAATAAAGTTACGCAAATAGACATTTCTTATGTAATTTTTCATTAGAAAACGATTGGCATAAATTTTAGAACGCTAACATGCACCGTTCTCGAGATATTGTACATTTTTCAAAAAAATTATGAAGAAGTCACATAAAAAAAAAAATTCATATTGTGAAACATGTTCACTTTTCATATGTAATACCATGCGATAAATTGAGTGACATCATTCTCGTGGATCTAGCTCGTTCCATTCATGAAAAAATATACTTTGAATAATACTTCTCTATTAGAACGCCAATAGTCATTTATCTGCTGTAAGAATAACTTTTTTCTTAGTGCATAACGTTTGGCGAGATTTTGGCGACGAATTTGGCGGAATGTCGCCAACTTGGCGACTTTTTTGAAATGTTGCCAAATTAATTAAAATCTCGCCAAATGGATAAAAATGATGCTAAATCAATGAAAATGACGACTAATTATCGAAAATTCAATATCTTGGAAAGAATATTAGTATCTACTATAAGAAAATCCTATTACTTTCCTTATATACATAATGTATAAGGAAAGTATTGTGACGGGGTCGAAAATTCGAATTCGAGTTTTCGACGGGAGAGCACGTTTCAAGCATCCCTGATCAGGAATCAAACATTTTTGAAGTGATGTCTGTGTGTGTGTGTGTGTGTGTGAAAGTATGTGTGTGTGTGTGAGAGAGAGTCTGTGAAGACGATAACTGACAAACGAATGGACCGATTCGATCCAAATTTGGTACACAAATCACAATCCGTAAACAATGGAAGCCTATTGTTTTTATACACAATCGAATGTTAAGAACACCCCTAAATTTTCAAATGAAATTTGGAAAAAATAGTCAAAAAATCAAAACCACTAATAAAGTTACGCATATAGACATTTCTTATGTTATTTTTCATTAGAAAACGATTGACATAAATTTTAGAACGCTAACATGAACCGCTCTCGAGATATTGCACATTTTTCAAAAAAATTATCAGAAAGTCATACAAAATAAAAAAAAAAATATTTCTTCTTGAGAGACATGTTCACTTTTCAGTAATACCATGCGATATATTGGATGACATCATTCTCGTGGATCTAGCTCGTTCCATTCATGAAAAAAGATACTTTGAGTAATACTTTTGTATTTGAACGCCAATATTCATTTATCTGCTGTAAGAATAACTTATTTCTTTGTCCATTATGCTTGGCGTGATTTTGGCGACGGATTTTGGCGGAATGTCGCCAACTTGGCGACTTTTTGAAGTGTTGACAAATTAACGAAAATCTCGCCAAATGGATAAAAATGACGCTAAATCAATGAAATGACGACTAATTGTCGAAAATTCAATATCTTGGAAAGAATATTAGTATCTACTATAAGAAAAACCTATTTATTTTACTGTAAAAGTGGTAAATTCATTACGTTATATAAGGAAAGTCATGTGTTGCCCACATCAGATTTTTTTACTTAGAAACTTAAAACCATAGAGAAAAAAGTAATTTAACACAGTGCTTAAAACTTCACCGATAAAGACTTCTATAAAATCATCTGTTCCCTATGAAAAATCAATAACTGTTTCATTCATATCATCTATATTGCAGACTCCAGCGCTAAATAATTCTACTTTAAAGAAATTTAGCAATTCTTACACAACTCATCTTGCATCTTGATGTGTTTATAATCTCCATAAATGAAAATTTGTCTTCGTTGTAGAAATAATCAAAGTTTGAAGATCATTTAAACTCAAATATATTATAATTGCGCTGTTTTAGAACATTGATGCACAGAAATTAAGAAAAAATAAAGCAGTTTTAGGACGGGCACAACACTAAATATAAATTAAAAAGAACTTTAAAAGTCACGATTTTAACACAAGATGGAAGCCAGTCGCAGTTGCCCAGTGGTTAGCGCGCGGAAATTGCACTCGGTGGGCCCGGGTTCGATTCCTTCCACATAAGGCGAACACATGTGCACACCTTACAGCTTGTGTGTACAGTAGTTATGTATACGCCTTACAGCTTGATGTGTTTACATGTCGCCTTACAGCTTGATGTTTTTCCAAAACTGCCGTCGTGTTCACGCGGAGTACGATCACGTTAAACATGTGAATTCGTAAGTCCTTCCAAGAGGTTGGTGGTAGGGGAAGGAGGGTACGTTCCCTGTGGATGCCTCCCCCACTGGGTTGCTGTCTAAATTGGGTGGCACTTCCCAGCCGACCAAACAGTTACCTTACACCTTTTAACAACAACATTATGGGTCGCAACGACAACAAGATGGATGCCATATTTTATTCTGAAGTCGGTCATGTGATCTCTTCACATAATGGCCACGTACTCTTTTCATTTAATGGGTGCAATTATTATTTAAATTTTATTTTAAAATCTACTGAATATATTTTTCTGAATTTTCGTTTTTATATATTTTATGGTATAATTTGAATATTTTCCACAACTTTTGAAGTAATTTATGAATCTTAAATTCGCCTTGAAAAATGTTTGAAAAATTAGGTCCCATAGGGTTCAATGTATTTCATTTCTTCAACCCGTGTTCAATCCAATACTAATTGGGTGATATTATTGATTTATATTCTCATAGGGTTCCACAGATCGTCTGAACAACATACTAACATTTCATTTTGATAAAGCCATGTTTATGGCAGTTATCGTGCTAATGGACAGACAGACAGACAGACAGATAGACAGACAGAATAAATAAAGTCATAAAAAATTTTCAACTACGTTGTAAAGTGTTAATAAAGAAGCAAAGAACCGCGTTCAAGCAAAAATTTAATTAGCTAAGATGAGCGCTCCGTTTTTAAATATAAATACTGAATTCAAGCAGCGGTGAACGTTGAAAGTCAATGGCTGATCGAAAAAGTTTATTGTTCATGTGAAAGGGTATGAAAATGCTGATGGTCTGGTTAAGTATCTGAATTGTAAATGTTTATTCGTGATTGAAACACGTTTGGCAACATTTTCTAGCAGCGTTACCCAGAGATAGCTAGGTAAACAGACAGAAAAATCAAGGTATTTATATTATTAATTTTATTAGAAAACCAGACACATATTTTAGAAATCTAGCATGAACCGTATAACAGTTATGTGATATATTAATGGTATTTATTTTATGCGATAAATTTGTTAACATCATTCTCGTGAATGTAGTTCGTCCATTCACAAGAAAAAAAATCTGATGTGGGCAGCACATGACTTTCCTTATATAATGTAATGATTTTACTACTTTTACAGTAAAAAAAAATTAGGTTATTCTTATAGTTGACAGTTTAATTCTTTCAAAGATATTGAATTTTCGTCAATGGGTCGTTATTTTCATTGATGTAGCGTCATCTTTATCCATTTGGCGAGATTTTTGTTAATTTGGCAATATTTAAAAATGGAGCCAAGTTCGCGATATTCCGCCAAAATTTTCGCCGTAATCTCGTCAAGCGTTATGGACGGAGAAATAAGTTATCCTTACAGCAGACTATTGGCGTTCAAATACAAAATTAGTACTCAAAGTATCTTTCCTCATGAATGGAACGAGCTAGATCCACGAGAATGATGTCACCAAATTTATCGCATGGTATTACATATGAACAGTGAACATGTTTCTCAATAGAAAATATTTTTTTTTATTTTATATGATGTTTTGATAATTTTTTTGAAAAATGTGCAATATCTCGAGAACGATTCATGTTAGCGTTCTAAAATTCATGATCAGGGATGTTTGAAACGCGCTCTCCCGTCGAAAACTCGAATTCGAATTTTCGACCCCGTCACAATACTTTCATTATACATTATGTATACAAGGAAAGTAATACATTGGGTAATAGTTTCTTTTTTTGACGCTTAGAAATGCCTTACTCTCCTTTTGTGTGTAACCTGGTGATTAATTTGGCAAAGTTGACTACTAATGTTGCAAAATATTGCCAACTTGGCGATATTTCCCTGCAGATTGATGAGAATATCGTTAAATTGCAAAAATGACGCAAATTTGTCGAAAATGATGCCAAATGGTTGAAATATTTATTCAAATATTTCAAAATATGAACTATATTGCTTATTGAGGATGATATCAATATTGACAATTACCAATTTGGAGTAGCATAAAATATAAGGAAAGAGCCGAATGCACAATTCAACATTAAAAACATTTATCCGAGATCTTATACATTATTGCTGCACCATGACAAAAGTAAATGCACTATATTCTATAGTGAAAGTCAGGTGCCATGTGGTGTCGCGATTTGTGCAAGGTCATATTTCCTAATTTTAAATGCCTTTTTCGAGTCAAATGTAAGTGTAAAATTCTGGCTTAGAATGAATTTGCATTTACATGTAATTTTTGCATTTACATGTTATTTTTCCGTGGAACTTCCGCTTTGAGTAAAAGCCGTTGGAAGTACAACTGTTTTAATTTTGTGTGGTCCATTTTTGCTCTCTTTCAGCGCGCCTTTAATGCAATATTTATAAATATGTATAAATGAGTGAATGTTACAATATTCCAGAAATCACACGAATAAGGCGCTATGCTGCACTACAATGTGGATTTTAATATTAAACTAGAAAAGTATGAAAATGAAACCGGGAGTGTTGTCTAGACGCAAAGCAAGCTTAACCGGGGAGTGGGGGTCACAACCCCCCCCCCGGCCATTCTTTGATATATTGCTTTCTTTCATTTTCATACTTTTCTAGTTTAATATATATATATATATATATATATATATATATATATATATATGTTGTGTGACGTCAGAGCTTCTGAAGTAGCTGTAAAGTGACACTACTTTTTGAGTCAGTTGGGGCAAAAGAATCGAAGATGGTAGATCTGCGTTGGTTAGGTCCACACCTTTATAACACTAAATTTCCTAAATTAAAATTCCTGACCCAACTCCTGACCAAGGAAAGTATGTGTGGTAAAGAAAGGTACTTTTGTAAGTAAAGTACCTATTATAAGTAAAAATCTCTCGTAACTTAAAAGGAATAAAAAAAATGAACTGGCTATAAGTTCTATGATATAGAAACGAAACTGGAGGCTTTACTGACCTTTGGATTAATTGAAATGTTTTATTGCTTAAATATTCTAAATTTGTTATAATGATTTAATTACTCCAGTCCTGATTGCGATAAAATATGATTTCTAAAATTAAAGATATATTTACGAAGATTCTTCAAAATAGTGTATGAGGAGGTCTGAAGTGTTTTTAGTTATAAGATTATTATTCTTCGATCATAAATAATGATTTTTATGCCATGTGTGATTATACAGTATGTGTCTAAAATTGATGTTGCTAAAGTTCCATGTTCTGCCTGCTTCGAGATTTCAATGTAGTAAAACAATATTAACGTCAATATTAAAGAATTTGTTTGCATTAATGTCTCATATTTTGCCATTACATTTAATCATTTCTGGTCATTGTTAAGTATTATCGCTCAACATCAGGGAAGCGAACCTGTATCTTTTTGGGTACTTCCACTATTTAGTTAATTAATTTTTCTTTAAGAATCTTTACGGCCTCAAGAATAATCACGGTGTTTGCATCTTCTATGATTTCAGGGTTTATAACGTTTCCCCAGTATACTGTGTGGTCCTCCACCTTTATGAGTTGTGATATATGAAGGTGTTCACGAATCCCGTGTTCACAACGTGGTGAACCACATCATCTTTTGTTACTCTACCTCGGGTATTGGAAATTCACGACGTTAATACAGGGCTAATAAGAAACTCCTCAAGTACTCCAATAATTTTGTAAGGAAAGTATCATGAGTGTACACGTTTGGTCAGTGACAATGTCTGATTGAATAAAAGTAATTCCATGCCCCCTAGTAGGGAATTTATAAAGTTCGGATAACGAAGTCAGCAACCAAGCATGTAAGATGAAAAATGTCAATTGCAAAGATATAAAACATTGGCTAATGCATAGAGATCAACACAAGAAACTATAAAAACACATATACATACGTAAATAATAATTACCTATCAAAAGGTTGCATCATCATGGCTACTAACACGGTAACGCTTGCATGTTTGTCACAGTCATACTAGAATGTGATTTTAAAATGAAGTAGTTAAAGATATTTCGTAGAGAGTGGATTTCCACAGAAGAGGATCATAATACTTTACTAGTGGTTTTCAACGGTTTTGAGTGCAGGTTTCTCTTTACTACCAACATTTTTTCATCGGCTAATCTGTGATTACAATGACCACAATCACTACAATGGCCATAGTGGTTTTTTAACCACTGTGACTACCGTTACTACAACGACCACAGTTACTACAATGGCCACAGTGGCTAAAATAGCCACAGAGGACTATAGTCTATAGTTACATTTAGTTTTCATAAATAACGTTCATTGAAAACATAAGGCGAATTATAATAGTCACATCTATGTACAGAGCCCCTACACATTATTCAAGTCGCCTCAGAGCACCACGGCGCACTGGATAAAAATAACTACATGATACTATAGAATATTTATATTAATGTCCTTCAGCAGCCCCATAAATTTGTAAGGGAAGGTTCATGAGTGTAAGCGTTATGTCCATCTATAGTACACGGCCCACTCAATAAGTCTCCGGTCTAACTAAGAAAAACAATTTTTTCTATAAATTCAACTTTATTCATCAACATACTCTCCTTCAAGAGTGATATATTCATTCCAACGCGCCTCTAACTTTTTGATGCCTTTTTTGTAGAACGATTTGTCTTTGCTCTCAAAATAGGCCTCAGTTTCGGCAATTACTTCTTCATTTGAGCCAATTTTTTTTCCCTGCAGCATATTTTTGATGTCTGCAAAAAGCCAGTAGTCGCTGGGGTCCAGATCTGGAGAGTACGGTGGGTGAGGAAGCAATTTGAAGCGTAATTCATATAATTTAACCATCGTTTCCATCGGCTTGTGACACGGGCATTGTCTTGGTGGAACAGCACTTTTTTCTTTTGCACGTGAGGCCGGTGTTTTTTTATTTCTACACTCAATCGATACAATAATGCCAAGTAATATTCGCTATTGATAGTTTTACCTTTCTCAAGATAGTCGATGAAAACAATACCATGCGTGTTTCAAAATACGGATGCTATAAACTTGCCAGCTGAATTTTGGGTTTTGGGCCGTTTTGGACGATTTTCATCGGCTGCTGTCCACTCAGCTGACGATCTTTCTGATTCAGGTGTGTAGTAATGGATCCATATTTCATCCATTGTCACATACCGATGCAAGAAATCCTTCTTATCTCGCTTGAACAACTCCAAACAGCGCTCTGAATCGTCGACGCGTTGTTGTTTTTAGTCCGGTGTGAGCAAACGCGTCACCTACTTCAAAAGCAACTTACGCATGCTCAAATTTTCGTGTAAAATTGTAAACACACTACCTTCTGATATCTTTAAGGTGTCAGCTATCTCACGCAACTTCACTTTACGATCTTTCAAAACTATTTTGTGGACTTTTTTTATGTTTTCCGGAACAACTGCCGATTTTGGACGACCAGAGTGTTCAGCATCATCGGTGTTTGTACGACCGCGTTTAAATTCAGCATACCAGTCAATAATAGTTGATTTCCCTGGTACAGAGTCTCCATAACGTTTATCAAGCCACTGTTTGGCTTCAACTGTATTTTTCCCCATCAAAAAACGATGTTTAATCAACACACGAAATTCTTTTATATCCATTATTTTGAAAATTGCAAAACTGGGATCACTAAAACCGCTGTAACCTATAAACTAATTGTCAGAATGTCATGAAATTTTGACACGTGTCGTTTGAAGGTTGGTACTATCCAGAAATCATATGGGCTGTCAACAGTGTTGCCATATATGTGTCAGACCGGAGACTTATTGAGTGAGTATAGTGATAATTCCAGAGTGAATAAAAATGAGTGCAGCGCTCTTAACGAATAATTCAAAAAGTGATGATACGAACACAGCAAGGAATCTGAAGGAAAAAAAAACACTTATATAGTTGTAAATCATTGTTCAATTTAATAGTGTAAATTGACACTCAGAATAAATGTAACACTTGCACGGGAGGCAATGAGTACCTGTTAAGACATTTTATCGTCAGGGCCACTATCACGATGACTCAAGCAGTAAGAAATACTTTTCAAAGTACTCTGTAACCTTCTTTCTGGAATCCAAATCTGCGTTGTCTCTCACAGAAGACATTTTGAATAGTCTCTAGACTAGATGTTCATGTAAGTATTCTTTGTTGTAGCATTTCTGAAATGACAGAAATTTGCTAACAGTTATTTTGAGTCAATATAAAATGCATTCTGTAACTGTTTTATTACTTTCCCTGCAATTCATGGTATTATATAGGGAAAGCATTGGAATCGTGCCGAAAATTGCAAATTGGATTTTTGACGTATCTACACGTTTTGGGGCCTCTAGAACGCGATAAAACTATTTTAGCGTGACGTCTCTCTCTCTCTCTCTCTCTCTCGCTCTGTGTGTGTGTTTGTCTGTCCATATGTGCAACTTTTGTATCCACTCTAACTGGAAAACTAATTGACCGAATTTCATAAAATTTGATAGATAATTTTCTTGTAGATAACTCTGGTGCTGATTATATTTTAGTACGATTCGGGATAAAAATAAAATCACTTTTTTAGCGAAATGGCTCCCCAAAATTGACTGTATTCACTCTAGCTGAAAAACTAATTGACCAAATTTCATAAAATTTGGTAGATAAATCACATGTAGGCTAACCTGATGCTAGATTAGACTTTGATGTGATTCGGAAAAAATCTAATCAGCACCGCCAAAAATATTTTCGCTAAGTAACTTTTGAAAATAAGTCCAGTTACCAAATGAAAACAAAAATTAATTTAAAAGTACAAATAAGGTGTAATTTGAAATAATTATGGCAGTTATTTTGTGCAATTAATCTCAATTTAATGAATTATTGAAGAAATAAAGAGAACGTGCATAGGAGCCTTCAAGGGAAGTCATGTGCTGCCAAACATCATAATTTTTTCTATGTTATAGCCCTAACAGCATTTTTTTACACAGTGACGTAAGATTAACGTCACACTGTGACTTTGGGACATCACAGGACTTCGCAGTATTTCTCGGCAATGTCATATTGAGGTCACAGCGAAGTCAGTTTAGTCATTTTCATGGTCGTTTGTGACGTCGCATATTAACTTGCTTGTGACGTCGCATTATAATTGCCATTGTAATGTCGTTACATTGTTACGTGTTAATTAAATTGTGGAAACGTCACAGAATATAGTCACAATGAAGTTACAAAGTTACTAATACGTAACATCGAATAGAAATCACAAATAGGATGTCACATTGTGACCCATGTGTCACGTGAATACATCGTCACTGTCACACATGTGACGATCTTTGCTGTGAGGGAGGCAAGTTTATGAGGTGTATCTATACGGTATGTCGCAGACATATGATTTCTTTATCTTTTTTTCACTACTCAAAATGCGTTGATCAGCGGGGATCACACTTTAAGTGTTTTTTTTTTGTTTTGTTTTGAAAAGCAAATGCATTTCCTAAGGGGAAAAACAGAAGTTTATAGACTAATTTTCTAATAATGGATATATGATTGATTAGGAAAAATTATATAAGGAATATAATAACCTAGAAAGCTCTAGGCTAGCTGAAGGCTTAGCCAACTACGTGATTCCCTTGTTCTTGAGGTCGTAAAACAAAATGTTTGGAAACACGTCTATATTATTAAATTATAAATAGTAAATACTATACTTTTAAGAGTACAAAAAATATTTTTTAATATAATATTATTTAAAACGCTAAAATAATATTATAATTAGGCCAGAGCGCTTTCGGACGTCATAATGTCCTCCATCAGTGGCAATACAATAAAAGAGGAAAGACATGAGCTTTTCAAGTGAGAAACCTGGAAACAAATTTGCAATGGATTTTTGCAACATTTGAATGCAACATTTGCATATGAATGGGCGGATTATCCGAAATAAAATAAAAACGTTAAATTACAAAATAAAAAATCTGATGTGGGCAGCATAAGAATTTCCCTGCAGACATCTATCCACGTTATCTTTCAATTTTCGTTCTCATTTGACAACTGGATATATTTTCAAAGGTGGCCTAGAGAAAATACGAAAAAACAAAATATCTCGAGAACGGCTAGTCCTAATGGGGTTGTTCTTATTCCTTTTTTCGTTAAAATTCACGTACTAAACAAGCATTTAATGGATATATTTGAGCATACGTAGTCTTTTATTTTAGATTTTGACGATTTTGGCTGGCCATTCCTTAAAAAAAGGCTGGTTACTTTTTTCAGAATTATATTAAAATGTAATCAATACTAAGGTCACCCACAGGTGACTTAGCTACCTAATGGTGTAAAATTTGGCCTATTAGTTTTTCAGCTAAAGTTGATATAGGCAATTTTTTCAGACCATTTCACAAAAAAGGCGGGTTCTTTTATCGCAAATCGTACCAAACTCAATCAGGACCAGGGTCACCCACAAGGGACTTACATACCGAATTTTATGAAATTCGATCGTTCAGATCTTTAGTTAAAATGGATACATACATTGCACAGACAGACTGGCAGCCACACAGAAACACAGACACACATATAGACGTCACTCTCAAAATAGTTTTTTCGTATTCTAGAGGTCTCGAAACGTGTAGATCTGTCGAAACTCGAGTTGCGATTTTCGGCATGATTCCAATACTTTCCCTGTGCATTACTATGTATTGCAGGGATAGTAATATATAACACATACATAACTGCAATCCAGAAATACACAAGCAGAATATTTTAAATCAGCATTAAAACCAAAAATTAAGGCGAACTAAACATCCAGAAATTCAGACAAATGTTTAAGACGCTGTGAGAGTCAAGATACAGTGTTTCTTTCAGGCATACCTCTAGGGGTGCGAAGCCCCGAATATTCGCCCTCCTCGGAGAAATTTTATGTTAATCTAGTTTCTATTTATGTAACATAACATTTTGATATATTTATGTAATGAAAATAGAAAACTTGTTCCGCTCCTTTAAATTGCATCCTCTTCCTCCCCCCCCCCCCGCCAAAAGTTCTGAAAAAGTTCTGGTCAAGAATGAGAAAGAATGAGACGCTATGCGAAACTGAGGGTTTGCAAGGGATCGGAATTCTAAATTGTGTCACGATAAGTATAAATGAATGAGGATTCAAAAAGTGAAATATAACGGGGTTTATTGCATTTATATATATCGCTATTCAATTTTTAATTTCGATTCAGTTCAACCCCCTAATTTCGCATGGCGTCTCATTCACGACGTACCGCGTTTAAAACCCTTGCCTGAATTTCTGGATATCTAGTTCACTTTGTTATTTCTTTTAATGCTGTTTTAAAATATCTGGTTTGCGTATATCAGGATTGCAGTTATATATGTTTTATATATTTATTTTCTAATTTAAAAATCTCAATTTGTATTGGATAATTACACCATTCATATGCAAATTTTTGGTCTGTGATTGCATATATATTTATTGCACTGCTACTGATGAAAGGCGTTATGACGTCCAAAAGCGGCGTGGTTTAATTGCAATAATCATTTAACTTCTTAAATGGTGTAACGTTAAAAAGTAATTTAAAGAGTAAGCCTGCTTAAAGTGTAGTCTTTACTGTTTATAATTTAGGACGCGAAATGCTTATTTTCGTTAAAATCTCAATTTCGAAAATGCCTGGCAGAACAACGTTTTATTTTATACATAGTACGGGAAAGTAAATAGATTGTTCGTTTCAATTTCTTTCTTCAATAGCCACATCGCGTCGGTCGCATCTGACCCTAGGCTCTTCTTAAGCCAGGAGTGTTGAAAGTGGTGAAAATATACACTGCGCAGAGGAATAATAAGTCCGTGTCATTGGAATTGTTTACGTTCCATATCCCGAAAGAACATTTTTTCAGGCAAAACATTCTTTCTTTAACTGTCCTCCTTCGGTAGTTTCGGATTGAGCAAGAAGCTCATAAGTATTCAATTTTCTTTACGTTTTATCTAGAAATCTGATTTAGTTTTGACCATCCCTTTCAGTTGTAAAGAAGAGTAATGTGATCAGAGAGAGAGAGAGAGAGAGAGAGAGAAATAGTAGAAAGAATCGAGATAAATTCGAAGAGTAAAATTTTTATATCTTATTTAAAAAGTGGTGACTTGCAATTTTGCAAATTTAGATTTCATACTTTTAAGTAAAAGAAGTTCACGTAATATGCAATAAACACGCTTATTTTTACTTTCCTTATATACATAATGAATAAGGAAAGTATTGTGACGGGGCCGAAAATTCAAATTCGAGTTTTCGACGGGAGAGCACGTTTCAAGCATCCCTGATCACGAATCAAACATTTTTGAAATGATGTCAGTGTGTGTGTGTGTGTGTGAAAGTATATGTGTGTGTGTGTGTGTTTGTCAGTGAGTCTTTGGAGACGATAATTGACGAACGAATGGACCGATTCGAACGAAATTCGACAATCCATAAACACTGGAATCCTATTGATTTTATACGCAATAGAATGTTCAGAACCCCCATAAATTTTCGAATAAAATTTTGAAAAAACCGTCAAAAAAGCAAAACCGCTAATAAAGTTACGCAAATAGACATTTCTTATGTAAATTTTCCTTAGGAAACGATTGGCATAAATTTTAGAACGCTAACATGAACCGTTCTCGAGATATTGCACATTTTTCAAAAAAATTATCAAAAAGTTATATAAAATAAAAAATAAAAATATTTTCTATTGAGAAACATGTTCACTTTTCATATGTAATACCATGCGATAAATTGGGTGACATCATTCTCGTGGATCTAGCTCGTTCCATTCATGAAAAAAGATACTTTGAGTAATACTTTTGTATTTAAACGCCAATAGTCATTTATCCGCTGTAAGAATAACTTGTTTCTCCGTTCATAACGCTTGGCGAGATTTTGGCGACGAATTTGACGGAATGTCGCCAACTTGGCGACATTTTTAATTGCTGCCAAATTAACAAAAATCTCGCCAAATGGATAAAAATGACGTTAAATCAATGAAAATGACGACTTATTGACGAAAATTCAACATCTTGGAAAGACTATAAATATATACTATAAAAATAACCTATTTTTTTACTGTAAAAGTAGTAATGTGCTGCCCACATCAGATTTTTTTTTCAAGGTGTTATTTCGGAGCATCAAATGAAACTACATTTTATACATTTGAACAATTGATTGTAAATATGAATAAGGAATCCCATTGGTGTCTAGCCTCCGACAAGTTTCAGAATGTTTGCTTCTGTGGAAATAATCTGTGATGGGTTTCTTTTGTCGTCTTTGCACGTTTATGAACTTGTAATTTTTCTTTTTGAAAACTTTACACACTAAATCATATCATAAACAAAAAAATGTTGGATATATTTTGGTTTTGTTACTTTTTGGTAATTTTTTCTGTTGATTTTTTTTTCGATAACATGTGGATAAGGATAGCTATTGATAAACCGTTATTGAGAAAGATATGATATCTAGCAAATAATCCACTATGCAATGCGCTTATAGTCTTACTGTCATTTACATTGTAATTTTTGTGATTCTCTTCAATAAATTTCTACAAAAATATTTTTCTACACAAAACGTATTTGTTCTATAAAAAAGTAATAAATATTTTAACTGGTTATTGCACATGAAGGTAAAGGAAATTCAAATCAAAATTTATTGTTCAAATACTGCATAAGACTACACATTTTTTTTTTCAAAATACTCTCAAACCTACCTGTTGTTAAAACATAGTTTTTAAAGCATATAACTGCAGTAAAGAATTAGGTATCAACCGGTTTTGAGGATAATAAACAGCCTTATTCTTCAATACAAGCAGAAAGTGCAACCTCACTCAGCAATAATGTTTTTGAAATCAGTCGTATATCCTCCGAAACCAGTCGGCTCCATCATGTTTATTTTTCCAAATCTTCCCTTTCCTTTTTAATGATTTGCCGTTATCTCCCCATATCTTCTACTTCTTTGGTGGTTGCGTGTTTGCAGCTGGTTCAAATTTTTCGTGTCTCTTCTTTCGTGCTGTTTTAGCAGGTTTACTCACTAAGTTGTTTCTTGTCGTTATGTTTACTGCTTAAAATCTGCATTTGTTACTTTCCGCTTTGGTTTCCTTTCGTCTTCGTTTATTTCCGTTTCCTTTGTTTCCGACTATACTTTCTTACCACCGTTGTACTTATTTATTAGCGTTATTTTTTTAATACCTAATTTGTTTTACAGTTATTTTATATTTCAGCAGGACTGTGGTCGATGTTCACACAAAGCGATTCCATAATGCCTTAAAATATTATCCCAGAGTTTTTATCTCCAGATCATCGGAAAGATCAGAAAATGTTCTTTCCTACAATCTTTCAGCCGAATCCGTGAGATAATTTTTTCATCTATATATACTAACTAGCAGCATACCCGTTCTTCGTACGGAGTATATAATATAAAGAAACTTGAAATTCATAATCATGCGCAAATTCTTATAGTATACTAAATGACATGTTTAATCAAAATATTCTGTTAAAATATTTAATATAATGCTCCTAAAAAGAAGTTTAAGAATCTCTGTTCTCGCTATATAAAATTATCTTCATGGACATATCTGAAGAATAAAACATCTTGGACCCCTTATGTAAGCAAATATAAAAGAAAAATATGGAATTGAATCAATATATGCAAAATAAAAGCGTTAAAATTGTATGGGACCCGTACTAATTATATACGCGAATATTAGAAAATATAACCTGTATTAGTAGATTACATGTATAAATTGAAAATACCAATAAACCCGTAATCTTTAAATCTGAAGACAGTCATTTATTCCAATATATGTCAAAATTAAAGTGCTAAAATTATATGGGAAGATATACACGTACTACATATAATGTCCGATTATTAGTAGAAGATTACCCGTTTTGCAATATGAGTCTCAAATGGTTTTTAGTAAAATACAACAGACGACGTAATAAATTGAATATATAATTAATCCCCTTAATCTTCATACCAGAAGACAGTACTTGATTCCAATATATATGCCAATATATGTCAAAATATATGCCAATATACCTGTACTACTTATATTCTCGTAGGTTAGAAGATATACCCGTGCATTCCTAGAATATTACTCGTACAACGTACAATATGCGTGTGTCAGCAATTTTTGCCGCAATAAAACAATGGCGTAATAACTTAAAAATATCAATAATCACTGAATCAATAATTCCGGAAAATATCAATAATAATAATGTTTAAACCAGAAGAGTATAATTGATATTATCCAGTCCAAAATGAAATGGCAATGAAATTTATTTTATATACATATCTTCATTATTCAAATCGGAAAGGATTTAATAAAAATCGTCTGCCGCATAAACACATTGGATTTAAATCCGTTGCTAAGCGACATGATATCATTTGCTTCAAATAAATTGGTAGAAAAAATATCGTCTAAATAGTTATATTTCTATGGAATATTTGGCAACAGTTTCGTCAAATTAGCGACATTTTAAAAAATCGCCAAATTTATCGCCAAGTGGGAATGTAGAATTGACAGTTCCACTTTGCGACAAATTGACGAAATATCATCACAATACTATCCCCTAACAAAAAACAATTAATATCATTTATGTAGCGCCATTTTATCAATTTCAAGATATTTTTATAGATTTGAAAACATTTTTATCAATGTGGTGACATTTTAAAAATTCGCTAAATGTATTACTAAGTAGGATGGTTGGTCTGACAGAGAAATGCTAACCAAACATCATTTCAGTACTCTCTTCTAACAAAACAAAAAAAATTTCATTGATATGTAGAAGACCCAAGCCACACGACCAACCCGAAGGTTTATGGCAGCTGTTTGTGTGTCGTTTATATCAATTTGGCGACATTTCCGTCAATTTGGCAAAGTTTAAGAAAAGTTGTCAAATTAGCGATATCCCTCCAAATTCGTAGCTTTGAATTTGCAGATCTGAATGAAACATTCTTATCCCGTTTCAATATACTAAATGAAAACACTACAATTGTATTAGAAGATATACCCGCTCTACTCTTTTTCTGTTTCAACAATCGGCTATATGAATTTATTGGCTAAACACAATATATGAGTTTAGTAGCTAAATACGATATAAGCTTGAAAACTCTTTGCCAAAATAAATGAAATTGATGTACGCAGTCAGCAATTAATATAATTAAATGAAAAATCAAACCTTCCATTCATAAGATATACTTTTATATCCATTTATCCATTTATTTATTATTTAAATCGAAAAAAAATAATAAAAACATTAACAAACACATTTAATTTAATCCGTTATTCGTACGGAGTGTATAATTTAAAGAAACTTATAGTTCGCAATCATGTGCAAATACTGTTAAAATATTAAATTTATTGCTCCTAAAGAGAAGTTTAAGAATATATATTCTCACTATGCAAAATTATCTTCACGATCAGATCTGAAGAATAAAACACACTGCCCCCTTTTGTAAGCAAATTTACAGAAGAAAAAATAGGAATTGAATGTATATATGCAACCCCGTACTAATTATATTGTCGCAGATCAGAAAATATGCCAATGTGTTAGTAGAAGATTACCCGTATTACAATATACGCCTCAAAAATATTTGCCAAAATAAAAGAGATGATGTAATAAATTGAAAACATCAATAATATCCGTACTCTTTATACCAGAAGGTCGTAATTGATTCCAATATATGCCAATATATATCAAAACATATGTCAATATACCTGTACTACTTATATTCTCGTAGATTAAAAGATATACACGTGTATTCGTAGAAGATTCGTACAACATACAATATATGAGTTTAAACAATTTTTGTCATAATAAAATAATTGCATAATAACTTGAAAATATCAGTAATCCTTGAATCAATAATCCCCGAAAATATAAATAATAATAATTTTTAAACCTGAAGACCGTAATTGATATTATCCAGTCAAAAATGCTATAAGAAAAATCAAATCGTTCTTTTCTAAAATATATTTTTATATCCATTTATTTATTATTCAAATCGAAAAAATAATTATTAAAATTAACAGACAGATTTAATTTAATTGCGTTTCTGAGTAACATGATATAAGATAGAATCTTATATCATGTTAAATATGTCATGTCTTATAACATAAACTGCGAAATTAAATAACGATTTTGATTTCTCTATACTTCTCATTATTCCGTAAAAGCTTGTTTTAAATAAACCATGAACCATGGAGATAGATTTCCCCTTTAAATCATGTTTCAAACAATACATGTTTTCAGAAAGTGACTAATTAACGCAAACAATCTCCCATCAAACTCAGAGATTAAATTTTAATTCACTTTCAAACGATTTTCAAGCTTTTCGTTTGGATAAACCACGGAGTTAGGGAATAGGACTCCTAGGAAAAAGTTCCGTTTTTCATTAATATCTCGACAACCCCAGGTCTCAGAAACTCGAAACTTGGACAAAATTTATGGGGGGATATTTCAAGGCTATCCACCAAATTTCATTAAATTCGGTTCAGCCGTTTTTCCGTGATGATGAGACAAACGAAAATTTCGTTTTTTACTAATATCTCGAGAACCACTGGTCGTAAAAACTCAAAACACGGATATAATTTTAAGTGGGGCTATTTCTGGGCTACCCACAAAATTTCATCAAATTCGGTTCAGCCGTTCTCCCGTGACGATGGGACAAACAGACAGACAGACAGACAGACAGACAGACAGATTTTCATTTTTATTTATATAGACTAGCAGCATACCCGTTCTTCGTACGGAGTATATAATATAAAGAAACTTGAAATTCACAATCATGCGCAAATTCTTATAGTATACTAAATGACATGTTTAATCAAAATATTCTGTTAAAATATTTAATATAATGCTCCTAAAAAGAAGTTTAAGAATCTCTGTTCTCGCTATATAAAATTATCTTCATGGACATATCTGAAGAATAAAACATCTTGGACCCCTTATGTAAGCAAATATAAAAGAAAAATATGGAATTGAATCAATATATGCAAAATAAAAGCGTTAAAATTGTATGGGACCCGTACTAATTATATACGCGAATATTAGAAAATATAACCTGTATTAGTAGATTACATGTATAAATTGAAAATACCAATAAACCCGTAATCTTTAAATCTGAAGACAGTCATTTATTCCAATATATGTCAAAATTAAAGTGCTAAAATTATATGGGAAGATATACACGTACTACATATAATGTCCGATTATTAGTAGAAGATTACCCGTTTTGCAATATGAGTCTCAAATGGTTTTTAGTAAAATACAACAGACGACGTAATAAATTGAATATATAATTAATCCCCTTAATCTTCATACCAGAAGACAGTACTTGATTCCAATATATATGCCAATATATGTCAAAATATATGCCAATATACCTGTACTACTTATATTCTCGTAGGTTAGAAGATATACCCGTGCATTCCTAGAATATTACTCGTACAACGTACAATATGCGTGTGTCAGCAATTTTTGCCGCAATAAAACAATGGCGTAATAACTTAAAAATATCAATAATCACTGAATCAATAATTCCGGAAAATATCAATAATAATAATGTTTAAACCAGAAGAGTATAATTGATATTATCCAGTCCAAAATGAAATGGCAATGAAATTTATTTTATATACATATCTTCATTATTCAAATCGGAAAGGATTTAATAAAAATCGTCTGCCGCATAAACACATTGGATTTAAATCCGTTGCTAAGCGACATGATATCATTTGCTTCAAATAAATTGGTAGAAAAAATATCGTCTAAATAGTTATATTTCTATGGAATATTTGGCAACAGTTTCGTCAAATTAGCGACATTTTAAAAAATCGCCAAATTTATCGCCAAGTGGGAATGTAGAATTGACAGTTCCACTTTGCGACAAATTGACGAAATATCATCACAATACTATCCCCTAACAAAAAACAATTAATATCATTTATGTAGCGCCATTTTATCAATTTCAAGATATTTTTATAGATTTGAAAACATTTTTATCAATGTGGTGACATTTTAAAAATTCGCTAAATGTATTACTAAGTAGGATGGTTGGTCTGACAGAGAAATGCGTGTCTCTTTTCGTGTCTCTTCTTTCGTGCTGTTTTAGCAGGTTTACTCACTAAGTTGTTTCTTGTCGTTATGTTTACTGCTTAAAATCTGCATTTGTTACTTTCCGCTTTGGTTTCCTTTCGTCTTCGTTTATTTCCGTTTCCTTTGTTTCCGACTATACTTTCTTACCACCGTTGTACTTATTTATTAGCGTTATTTTTTTAATACCTAATTTGTTTTACAGTTATTTTATATTTCAGCAGGACTGTGGTCGATGTTCACACAAAGCGATTCCATAATGCCTTAAAATATTATCCCAGAGTTTTTATCTCCAGATCATCGGAAAGATCAGAAAATGTTCTTTCCTACAATCTTTCAGCCGAATCCGTGAGATAATTTTTTCATCTATATATACTAACTAGCAGCATACCCGTTCTTCGTACGGAGTATATAATATAAAGAAACTTGAAATTCATAATCATGCGCAAATTCTTATAGTATACTAAATGACATGTTTAATCAAAATATTCTGTTTAAATATTAAATTTATTGCTCCTAAAGAGAAGTTTAAGAATATATGTTCTCACTATGCAAAATTATCTTCACGGGCAGATCTAAAGTATAAAACATCCTGGGAGGCTATTTCAAGGCAATTCACTAAATTTCATTCAATTCGATTCAGCCGTTTTTCCGTGACGATGAGACAAACGAAAATTTGGTTTTTTACTAATATCTCGAGAACCACTGGTCGTAAAAACTCAAAACACGGATATAATTTTAAGTGGGGCTATTTCTAGGCTACTCACAAAATTTCATCAAATTCGGTTCAGCCGTTCTCCCGTGATGATGGGACAAACAGACAGACAGACAGACAGACAGACATATTTTCATTTTTATTTATATAGATTGCCAAGTGGTCTTCTATCTGTTTGTCTGCCCGTCTGTCTGTATGTCACGCTTTTTAGGCACTTCCCGAATAGATATAGACTTGGAATTTGGTACACGGTTCGGTCGTTCAATAAAATCCCCTGGAAAAATCGAATTTTTCGAAAACGTTCTGTAGAGGGGTTGCTCCACACCAAACCGTTCGAAAAGTGAAATGACAGCAAAACATACTTTGTCATAAGATAGACACTTCAAATTTGGTGTATGGGCATATCGTAAGAAAGGAAGAAAGTGTGCAATTTCAGATTTCCAATATTTTCTAATCAAGGGGGTGCCGCACACCAAAATGTTCGACGTACCGAATAAATGAGAAACGGATCCTTTAAAATTTGAGAGAGGCTTGAAATTAAGTATATGGACTTAGGTATATATTTGATGAAAACACTCAAGACGAATATAGTTTTTCAAAAATTTCCGTTTAAGGGGGGTACTCCAGAGGAAAACTTTCGAAAGGTGAATTGGTAAGAAAAAATACTTCGGGATGAGATAGAGATTTGAAATTTGTGTACGAGTGTATAGTTTGGATGGAAGAATGTGTACAATTTCAGTTTTCCAATATTTTATAATTTAGGGGGTATCGCACACAAAAATGTTCGATTTTCAGAAAGAAGTAGAAACACTCTTTTTAGAACGTGATAGAAGCTTGATATTTAGTATATGGACGAATCATTTAACGGAAAACCCAAGAAGAATGCAGTTTTTCAATAATGTATATTTAAAGGGAGTGGATACTCCACAGAAAAACATTCGAAAGGTGAAATGATAGAAAAAGCATGCTTCGCGATGAGATAGACTTCAAATTTGGTATACGTGTAGATAGTTAGAAAGGAATAAAGTGTGCAATTTCAGTTTTCCAACATTTGCTATTGTAGGGGGTGCCGCACACTAAATTGATGAACAAAGGAAAAACGCCTCCTTTACAATGTGATAGAGGCTTGAAATTCAGTATATGGGGTAATCACTTGATAAAAATACCCTAAGATTATTACGGTTTTTCAAAAATAATCATTTAAGGGGGTGCAGCACAGAAAAACGTTCGAAATATATAGTGATAGAAAAACATGCTTCACAATAGGATAGAAACATCAAATTTAGTGTGCTGGTAGATAGTTTGAAAGGAATAAAATGTGCAATTTTAGATTTGCAATATTTGCGTCTTTAGGGGATGCCGAACACCAATATGTTCGATTTTCGGAATAAATGTGACACGCTTCCTTTTAAATGTGATAGAGGCTTGAGAGAGAGAGAGAGAGAGAGAGAGAGATTTGGTACATGGGCCAATCATTTGATAAGAAACCCAAGGCGAACAGATGTTTTCAAAAATGTTCATTTATGGATGTGCTCCACAGAAAAACGTTCGAAAGGGGAGATGATAAAATAGTATGTTTCAGGATGAGATAGAGACTTTAATTTGGTGTTCTGGTACATAGTTCGAAAGGAAGACGTGCGCAATTTAAATTTTACAATATTTTCTCCTTTAGGGGGTTGCGCACACTAAAATATTCGATTTGCCGAATAAATGTGAAACGCGAATTATTAAAAAAAAATAACAATATTCAGGGGTTGCTTTTTGCCAAAACTGTTGATTTTGAACGAGTATTCGGCTAATATTTATTTATTTTTCTAAATACATCGAAATTTGCATTTTTTCTTGGCTTGACATGTATATCGTCACATCCAAAAAAAAATCTGATGTGGGCAACACATGACTTTCCTTATATAATGTAATGCATTTACTACTTTTACAGTAAAAAAAAATAGGTTTTTCTTATAGTAGATACTAACATTCTTTCCAAGATATTGAATTTTCGACAATTAGTCGTCATTTTCATTAATGTAGCGTCATTTTTAACCATTTGGCGATATTTTTGGTAATTTGGCAACATTTAAAAAAGTGGCCAAGTTGGCGACATTCCGCCAAATTCGTCGCCAAAATCTCATCAAGCGTTATGCACTAAGAAATAAGTTATTCTTACAGCAGATAAATGACTATTGGCGTTCAAATACAAAAGTATTATTTAAAGTATCTTTTTTCATGAATGGAACGAGATAGATCCACGAGAATGATGTCACTTAATTTATCGGATGGTATTACATATGAAAAGTGAACATGTTTCTCAATAGGAAATATTTTTTTTAATTTTATATAACTTTTTGATAATTTTTATGAAAAATGTGCAATATCTCGAGAACGGTTGACGTTAGAGTTCTAAAATTTACGTCAATCGTTTTCTAATGAAAAATTACATAAGAAATGTCTATTTGCGTAACTTTATTAGTGGTTTTGATTTTTTGACGATTTTTTCAAAATTTTATTCGAAAATTTAGGGGGGTTCTGAACATTCGATTGCGGATAAAAACAATAGGCTTCCAGTGTTTACGGATTGTAATTTTTGTACCAAATTTGATTTGCATCGGTCCATTCGTTCGTCAGTTATCGTCTCCACAGTCTCACTGACACACACACACACACACACAATTACTTTCACACACACACACACACACACACACACAGACATAACTTCAAAAATGTTTGATTCGTGATCAGGGATGCTTGAAACGTGCTCTCCCGTCGAAAACTCGAATTCGAATTTTCCACCCCGTCACAATACGTTCCTTATACATTATGTATATAAGGAAAGTAATTAGGATTGGCACAATTCTATAACTTAGCTAAAAATTCCCCATGTATATCAGCATTCAAACAATTTTAATTAACTTTACATTTTGTAATTGTTAATTTATCGCAGTCAGATAGTCCGTGAAGTTCTACCTCAATCACGGAAATCTGACGTTCCCCATTCTCTGTATCAGACATAGTTTAAAAGTTGAGGTGCAAGCAGTGCGCTAACCTTCGCCTTTATCAGAAACTTCTGGAGGTAGCTTTTAGGTTTTATTCCGAAAATCGAACATTTTCGTGAGCAGTACGCTTAAAGAAGTAAATATTGGAAATCTAAAATTGCACACTTTCTATCTTTTGAATAAGATAACCTAAGAATCATTTTCAATTCTCTATACTATTCCAAAATATGTTCTTTCTATTATTTCACATTTATAACGTTTCGGTTTGGAGCCTCCGCTCAAATAAACATTTTTGAAAATGTCAATTATTTTTAAATGTGAGAATTATTATACAATTGAATGACATAACCTAAATATTAGTTCTAATGTCTATCTTATCCCCAAATATATTTTTCTCACATTTCGAACGTATGGTTGGGAGCACCCCCTCAAATAAACATTTTTGAAAAGTCAATTATTCCAGAAAGGGGAGGGTTATTAAAAAATTTATCTGTCTTTAAAAATTGTTATAGATAAATGTGTTATGTACTTGGTAAATTAGAGGAATCAAATGTAGAAATTATAAATCAAAAACTTTAAATTAAATATTTTACGAAATGTATATATAATGATTCAGATAATTGCAACTTCGTTATATGACATTCGATTGCTATCAATTATTTTCAGTCATACCCATCATAAAGCAGCAAATGCATCCACATCAAAAGACAATATATTTCACATGCAATTAATTAGTGCCGTAAAGTTTTTCCAAGGAGATCGTGACAAAGTATTTGATTCTTAGCTGCTCCCAACGAAGTAATTGGATTATGGTTTGTTTCTAACTCGAATTCTCCCCATTCCAAATTAAAGCGCGGTAACCGTAACTGCAACACTGAAGAATTTCATAATTGCTTTGTTTTCCCGATCTTGTTATCCCGATCATGAAGAATATATATCGCAAGAAATTCTTCTATTAAATGAAATGAATAGGCTTAAATTGAGTAATACGACTTATAAGACTTGCACTCTTCACTTCTTTGTTCAAAAATAAAATAATATTTTTATTTCCTTTTTACTTTCCCTGCATTACATGGTAATGTATAGGGAAAGTATTGGAATCATGCCGAAAATCGCAACTCGAGTTTTCGACGGATCTACACGTTTCGAGACCTCTAGAATACGAAAAAACTATTTTTAGAGTGACGTCTGTGTGTCTGTCTGTGTGTCTGTCTGTGTGTCTGTGAGTCTGCGTGTCTGTGTGTCTGTGTGTCTGTCTATCTGTCCGCGCAGATTTTGTATCCACTCTAACTAAAAAACTAATGGACCGAATTTCATAAAATTTGGTACATAGGTCACTTGTAAGCGAGTCTGGTGCTGATTAATTTTGGGTACGATTCGGGATAAAAGAACCCTCCTTTTTTTGCGAAATGGCCCGCAAAAGCGTGTATCCACTCTAGCGGAAAAACTAATAGACCGAATTTCACAAAATTCGGTAGATAAGTTACATGTGGGACAATCTGGTGCTGATTAGATTTTGGTATGATTCGGAAAAAAATAACCTGTCCCACGTGTGCTCAAATATAACCATTAAATACTTGTTTAATACGTAATTTTGGCGAAGAAAAGAATAAGACCATCCCCCATTAGACTAGGAATAACCGTTCTCGAGATATTTGAGATATTTTAGTTTTTCGTATTTTCTCTACGTCACCTTTGAAAAGAAGTCTAGTTATCCAATGAGAACGAAAATTGAATTAAAAGTGAATTAAATGTAATTAAAATAAAGAGAACGTGAATATAAGTCTGCAGGGAAAGTCATGTGCAGCTCACATCATATTTTTTCTTTCCCTGCAATACATGGTAATGTATAGGGAAAGTATTGGAATCATGCCGAAAATCGCAACTCGAGTTTTCGACGGATCTACACGTTTCGAGACCTCTAGAATACGAGAAAACCATTTTTTGCGTGACGTCTGTGTGTGTGTCTGTGTGTCTGTCTGTGTGTCTGTCTGTGTGTATGTGTGTCTGTCTGTCTGTCTGTGTGTCTGTCTGTGCAGGTTTTGTATCCACTCTAACTAAAAAAGTAATTGGCCGAATTTCATAAAATTTGGTAAGTAAGTCACTTGTGGGCGTATCTGATGCTTATTAGTTTTGGGTACGATTCGAGATAAAAGAACCCGCCTTTTTTTTCGCGAAATGGCCCCCAAAAGCTTGTATCCACTCTAGCAGAAAAACTAATGGACGAAATTCCACAAAATTTGGTAGATAAATTACTTGTGGAACACCCTGGTGCTGATTAGATTTTGGTATGATTCGGAAAAAATAACCTTCCTTTTTTTGCAAAATGGCCTGCAAAAATCGCCAAAATCTAAAATAAAAAACTACGTATGCTCAAATATATCCATGAAATACTTGTTTAATACGTAATTTTTAACGAAGAAAAGAATAAGACCAACCCCATTACACTAGCACTAGCCGTTCTCGAGATATTTTAGTGTTTTCATATTTTCCCTATGCCACCTTTGAAAAAAAGTCAAGTTATCAATTGAGAGAAAAATTGAATTAAAAGTGAATTAAATTTAATTAAAATGAAGAGAACGTGACTATAAGTCTGCAGGGAAAGTCATGTGTTGCCCAAATCAGATTTTTATATTTAAGAGTTATACTGGGTAATGCCCCTAAACGCAATAGATATTATGTTGAATACCAAATAAGCAATATTTTTATTATTTGTGAACATTTAAGTATATTGGTTCCAGGTGTGTAGTACACAGTGAGTAACCATCCATTGTTGCAAGTGACTTTTGGGCAACAAAATTTAAGGTATCCCCTTGCATTTGGGATACTTGATTTTAACTACATATATAACGCAATATTGTTTTCCTGATTTGGTGTTAACGAAGCTTAAACCTAAATAAAAGGAAAATCCATCATCCCTTAAACGTTTAATAAGTTTTAATAAAATATTAATTAAATTTAAATTTACGAAGAAACTACCCAGTAAAAATAATTAAATTAGGCTTTTTTTTCAATATTTATGTAAATAAATCTACTGTCTTTAAAATAAACTTTTATTTACAAAATAGTTTGTGCAACAAAGGGGAAAATTCTAATTTTTATCTAACTCACATTAAAGCGTGTACTTTCCATCGAATATTCAAGGAAATTGGCTCTATTTTCCTGGAAATACTGTCAAATACAAAGCCAATAATCCATCTTAAGCTCAATGGTGTAAAAATAATGTATGTCAAGTTTTATGTAAAAATAACAAAACACTTTTTGAAATAGAGCTTCAGCTCGTGGATTTCTTTGATTTTTTATCAAATTTTGATTCTTCAGCAAATACATTTAAAATTTTAACATGGAGTTTCATTTTTGTCAGCTATTTATTAATAAATATTTCTTCAATATGTATCTTGGAGTAAAAATAATACATCGTTTTAAAACTAACAAATAGAGCTTTAAGTTGATCGAATAGTAAAAAAAATGAGAATCTTCACCCCAAACTCAGGGACACACGTTACGTGCTTTGAACAATTGGTCAGACTTTGTGACTCCAGAAAGGGAAACAGTTATATTTGACTTAAAATTGGAATCTATGCAATAAAATCAGTGTCCACCAGTCCCCAAGAATTTGGACAATATAACGGTGAAATCACGTGACTCAAGAACGAGCCTAATAATTTTTTTTTTGGATCTGGCCAGCCTGGTCCAAATCTATTCGAACCAATCTGGTTCAAAAAATTTGAAAAATTTCGAATATACGTTCGGAATGGGAAAGTAAGGGCGGCGCGACCTGTGAGATGCTATTAACAAGCGAACAATTTTGTTTCTCCTGATTTAATTCATCACACAGATTCTTACGATTAATTTTTTCGATAACGATGTAATAGCTTATGCAGAGAGTTGATAGCTGTTATTAAAGTACAACATAAAAAGTGAAACCAGTCTCAAAATGTGCCTACAAATATTTTGTAGTTATTTTATATTCTTTACACTGTCAGTTGTTTCAGAAAGTAATGTTTTCGATAAAAGTGCATGTGAGGATTTTATTATTCATGATTATTGTATGCTAATTTTACTTTTTATTATGCTAATTTTTGTACAAAACTCCTCAATTCTTATTTTGAGAATCACGTACACTGGCCAGGACAATAAAAAGAGTATTCGGATTCGGATGTGGAGAGAAGTCATGTCTCCAGAATGAAATTGTGAATCGTCGTCGGTCAGCTTCGGCTGTTATGGTGACACCGAGAGTGCGAGGGTGTGGGGGTTCTATTCATTCATGGAAGTACTCAGCGAAGTTATAGCTTCTACAAGATTATGAGTGTATATATATATGGTATAATAGTTGGATCAGTAGTTTTAATTCAGTTCAGTAGAAATGTTAAGGTTTAGTTTCGAATAGTGACTAACTAATTGACAAGTTTTATGTATATTTCAAATATTGCAATTTGTGTATCTTAAAAATGTATCATAATGAAATGTACATTACTGAACTGAACAGCGCGAGTTTTGAAAATATGAACAACTGGGTGAAGAAAGGATTTGCTACAGTTGTTCCTAAGGATTTTGGCTGGCGAAAGTTTTTTATGTAGGAAAATTTTTAGCGGGGTCCGTTTAGAGAATCCGCGCCCAAATATTTTTTAGATTGACAGGGGTGAGTGTGAGAATTCTATTATTCATGATTATTGTATGCTAATTTTACTTTTTATTATGCTAATTTATGTACGAAACTCCTCAACTCTGATTTCGAGAATCACGTACTCACGACTGGCCAGGACTATGAAAAGGGTATTCGCATTCGAATGTGGAGAAAATAAGTCATGTTTTCAGCATGAAATTGTTAATCGTCGTCGGTCAGCTTCAGCTGCTATCGTGATACGGAAAGTGCTCGGGTGTGGTGGTTCTGTTCATTTATGGAAGTACCCAACGAAGTTATAGTCTCTACAAGATTGTGAGTATAGATATATATGGTATAATAGTATGATCAGTAGTTTTAATTCAGTACAGTAGGAATGTTAAGGTTTTGTTTCGAATAGTGACTAACTAAGTGACAAGTTTTATGTATATTTCAAATATTGCAATTTGTGAATCTTAAAAATGTATCATAATGAAATGTACATTACTGAACTGAACAGCGCGAGTTTTGAAAGTATGAACAACTGGGTGAAGAAAGGATTTGCTACAGTTGTTCCTAAGGATTTTGGCTGGCGAAAGTTTTTTATGTAGGAAAATTTTTAGCGGGGTCCGTTTAGAGAATCCGCGCCCAAATATTTTTTAGATTGACAGGGGTGAGTGTGAGAATTCTATTATTCATGATTATTGTATGCTAATTTTACTTTTTATTATGCTAATTTATGTACGAAACTCCTCAACTCTGATTTCGAGAATCACGTACTCACGACTGGCCAGGACTATGAAAAGGGTATTCGCATTCGAATGTGGAGAAAATAAGTCATGTTTTCAGCATGAAATTGTTAATCGTCGTCGGTCAGCTTCAGCTGCTATCGTGATACGGAAAGTGCTCGGGTGTGGTGGTTCTGTTCATTTATGGAAGTACCCAACGAAGTTATAGTCTCTACAAGATTGTGAGTATAGATATATATGGTATAATAGTATGATCAGTAGTTTTAATTCAGTACAGTAGGAATGTTAAGGTTCAGTTTCGGTATAGATTATTATGTCAACAGGTTAAGATATGGTAGTGCTAGCTTTGTAAATATTCTATATATGTAATTGTATTTTGAGTTATCAGCGAAGTTATCTGAAATAAAGATGTTGTTTGTTAATATTGTAGTTAATTCGTCGAACTCTAGTCATTAGGTTTAAGATTGAAGTAAACGTTTCTGTACCATGGGACTCCCAACTTAGAAACCTTTACAATGCCGCCCGAACAGATTAACACGGTAGCGGACTTTACATGTACTACATACAAAAAGTTTTAAAATGTACACTTGATTTGTTGGTCACGGTGAATAGTCACAATGCCCAACAAAAGACATGATTAAACATACATATTTACTATCTTAGTAAAAGTAATTGAGAATTTTTTTAAATATTTGAATAGCGGGAATCGCAGGTTAGAATGTTTTGTCGAATTTTCTCAATTGGTAGTAATTAATTAACTTCAGTACTTAGCTGAGTGTCGCTCGAAATGTAGTGGAAAGTAATGAGTGGAAATTTCAGTAATTTTATGAAAACATTTGATATAATGAATTGTTATAAGTAATGTAAAGTAAATGTTATTTATGAATCTAACCTTAGTTTTTTATTTTAATGAGTTATATTCTTACGGCTAGTTTTAAAAATAATGATTTTTAAATGTTATCCAAAGTATTCAAAGTTATTGTCTATGTTTTGTAATTTTTAACTAGTATAGCGAAAGCAACAAGCAATTTATGTGTGTGTTAATGCGTATTTCAACACAATACTAATATTTCAACACAATGCTAACATTTTAACACAATACAAATACTTTCATTTGACCTTAATTACCAGTTAATTTCTATTATCACTTTTTGGCGTACTTCTAGTCAAATTACAGCACAGTGTATGTTTAAATATATTGATAACGCAGTTGAATCAATATATTGCTAATTCATTAAAAGTACATCTCTGTATATAAAAAAATCTGATGTGGGCAACACATGACTTTCCTTATATAATGTAATGAATTTACTACTTTTACAGTAAAAAAATAGGTTTTTCTTATAGTAGATAATAATATTCTTTCCAAGATATTGAATTTTCGACAATTAGTCGTCATTTTCATTGATTTAGCGTCATTTTTATCCATTTGGCGAGATTTTCGTTAATTTGGCAACATTTCAAAAAGTCGCCATGTTGGCGACATTCCGCCAAATTCGTCGCCAAATTATCGCCAAGCATTATGCACTAAGAAATAAGTTATTCTTAGAGAAGATAAATGACTATTGGCGTTCATATACAAAAGTATTACTCAGAGTGTCTTTTTTCATGAATGGAACGAGCTAGATCCACGAGAATGATGTCACCCAATTTATCGCATGGTTTTACATATGAAAAGTGAACATGTTTCTCAATAGGAAATATTTATATTTTTTATTTTATATGTCTTTTTGATCATTTTTTTGGAAAAATGTGCTATGTCTCGAGAACGGTTCGTGTTAACGGTCTAAAATTTACGTCAATCGTTTTCTAATGAAAAATTACATAAGAAATGTCTATTTGCGTAACTTTATTAGTGGTTTTGATTTTTTGACGATTTTTTCAAAATTTCATTCGAAAATTTGGGGGAGTTCTGAACATTCGATTGCGTATAAAAACAATAGGCTTCCAATGTTTACGGATTGTGATTTTTGTACCAAATTTGGTTCAAATCGGTCCATTCGTTCGTTAGTTATCGTCTCCACAGTCCCACTGACACACACACTTTCACACACACACACACATACACACACATACTTTTACACACACACACACACACACACACATACTTTCACACATACACACACACACACACAGACATCACTTCAAAAATGTTTGATTTGTAAACAGGGATGCTTGAAACGTGCTCTCCCGTCGAAAACTCGGATTCGAATTTTTGACCCCGTCACAATACTTTCCTTATACATTATGTATATAAGGAAAGTAAAAAGCTCAGTTTAGCCGCTGATCAAATCCTTTCAAAATAGAGAGATTTTCCGTTAAGGACAGCGCCAGACCTATGAGATCAAATGATTTGCAATATGGCAAGATGATTTAGAATATATTACCATGTGTCGCCTCTTATTTTTGTTATAATCGAATAGAAATTTCTATATTTTATACAATTTTAACGTGAATTTTATTTTATACTACTATTGTAGAAAGAATTATTTTCATTATTGTATCTTCAAAATCTAATCTTTCATTGCTGCAAACGCTGTTGTCGTTACAAAAACAATAATATTTAAATTATTGATTTCAACAATTAGAGATACATTAGTTATTCAGAGTTTCATTTAAATATTACTTTTTTTGAAATGACAATAAACTTTTCAACAATGAATCGTAATTGTTCATGACAATAACGCTCACAAAGAGTTCTGTTTGTTTGTAAGGCTACTACGCAGGTGTAATAAAAGCACTTACGGAGAAAGAGTTAGAATAATGAGCGGGGATAGCATGGGCGGAAAAGATGCAGGGGGTTGTGAGTAGTAGCGTGCAGGATACACAAAGGCTTTTGTGTGCGCGGGTTGAGCTCGCGAAGCAATCTCCTACAGTTGGTGAGCAACAACGATTAGGAAACGGCCCTGACGGGCATATTAGACCTCCGCAGCTGTTGTCTCCAAAAAGCTAGAAAAAACGAGCTCATCGGCAGCTAATGAATAGAAGACAAAGCCTCCAAACACACGAACAGAGTTACAGGGCTTGGTGAGCGTCAGCTAGCAGGGAGGAACCTATAGACTATTGCGCATCCGTAGCTGCAGTGAAGAAAGAGTTCGTTAAGAGAAATTGGGTGGTAAATGTGCGGACAGGAGGCGAAGCACTCGAGTTTCAGGAGTTTGTGAGCATAACACGGTTGTCATATCAAAATAAGGGATATATAAATTAATGATAGAAACAAACGAAACGCGATTTTTTGTCACTGTACAAAGACCAAGGGGCAAAACGTATAGCCCGCGAAGCGAGATAAAGGGTTGATGAATACTTATCCTTCTTCGAACAAAACCGTCCGATCTACCCGAAGGTGTAAGGTACCTTCGGTTTGGACGACAGCGAAGTGAAACCCAATTTTGACCGGAACCCAGGGAGGAGTCATATACAGGGATCGTACCCTTCTTCCCCTACCACCAACCTTTCAGAAGGACTTACAGATCCACTGGTTTAACGTGATTGTACTTCGGGGCGGTAGTTTGGGAAGAGGCGGGAATCGAATTAAAGGCGTACGCGTACAATCCCCGAACGCTAATCACTGAGCTGTCGTGCCAGCAGTTGGTGAGTATTAGCGGATAAGAGATTGCCCCAGCGGGCATATTACGTCTGTGTAACAGGCGAAAAGAAGGGTCTCGCGAAGCAAGCTCTGCAAATGCCAGCCAGTAGGAGGTAAAGCTTCCCGACTCGCGATGCGAGTTACGAGATTGGTGAGAATCAGCGAACAGAGGGCGGAACCCCCTAGTTCACTGAAAAACACTTTGCATAATGCTTAATTTTAAAAATTTAAAGACTCGGTCTGATTATTCTCTAAAAATTCCCGTCAAAATGCATCATATATATTTATCAGTGAATATCAACATATGAGCAGTTAATATAAACATATTATCATGTTAAATCACATATTATGTGTTATAATACATGTTGCAAATGCATGTTACCATACCTCATATTACTTTTGCTATTATCGATTTTATATTATCCCTGCCTTAATGATATTTCTTATATTTCAATTTATTAGCAGAAATACTCCGACTTATATATCGTATGTCGAAATAGAAATGTATAATACGAAATGCAAATGAAATTAAAACATATTATTTTTAAAACATCTTTACTAATATTAGACATTAATCATTTATAATAAGCCATCGTAGAATTCTATGAAATCTATGCTAATAACCATAACCTAACTATACCAAAAATTCAAACTTTATTAAAATCATCCTTTACAACCAGTATTTATCTCACGATACTTTCATATACAAATTAAAACGGGGTATTCTCCACTAAGGAAATTCTTCAAGCAATTTATACCTACATATTAATGAAATTAAGCTCTTTTTAAATAATCATCTCAGGTAACGTTTCTACTAGTAAAATATATTGGCCCCAAAAATGGTTGATATAAGTTTTTTAAGGGAACTAGGCAGTAATGCACTAAAAACTGATAAATGTCTGTGTTGTACAAGTAAGTTGTATATGTCCATGTTATGCATTCAGTTTATGTTTCTAAATTACGGTATATATGGATTTATTAATAGTGCAATGCTTATTTTTTAATTGTTTGGGTGTCAAATGCCAGTCGCTCATTATATAAAGAGCAAGTAATTAAACCCTTTATGGTATAGATAAGTCGCGTTTACATTGATTATTGCTCTGGGTATAGATCACTACAGCCCCAAAACTGTACCGTTGTTCAATGAAAAAAGTTTGCTAGTAAAGCATTAGCGCAATACATTGAATATATTTAGCTCATAAGCATATTTAGTATTCCAAACGTGTCGGTATTTTCAATTTTTGGAATAACACTGAGTGTGCTCAAAAATATGCAAAGATAAGTGACATTGCTACACATTTTCACCCGAACAAATCTAACATGAATTGCAGAACTGAAAATGAAACGTAAACAACAAAGTTCTGCTTTGATTGCAGAGAAACAAGGCGTTTCACAACAGCAGAACGTAAGTAATGACGCGCTTACCTGGTTTCACACGTCATGCAAACATTTCCATTACTCACAAGGAATGTCTTTTCACGTGTTACATTGTTAAATCGAATTGAAGAAAAATACAGATGATTCTTCTGATGTAGATATACACAATTTAAAAAAATATGGGCTAAATCCTTATATTTTATCACTAACAAAATAGTAAAAAATAATAATAGTTAGCGATTCGGTGATGTTTAGCGACACATAGCGAAATTTCCAAAAGCTGTTTCGTCGACCATCTAATAGTAAATGGTAAATTTTCAGAATGAAAATAAAATAAATAAAAATTAAAAGAGTTATGTGTAAATTATATTTTAAAATAATTATTAAATCTATTATAAAAGGAAAGGAAATTCAAATTATCAAGCAAAAAGTGAGAATGAAGGGAATTGTGAAAATTATATGTTACTGCAGTCATATTCATCCGATACGAACGGAACATTTTCCCTGTGATTATCAATATACTTAATAAATAATGTATAAGAGTGATGAGGGTCAGTAAAAAAAATAATCGAAATCTAACCATCATACAACTGCATTTACCAACTTCATTTGAAGTAAAACAAGTAATTATTTGTTGCTTGCAAATTATAGTTTATGAATTGGAGTTTAATTGCACAAAATAACTCGGATAAATATTTGAAACTACTTTGAATCTCCAGTTTTAATTAGCATTTTACAACATAGTTGAAAAGTGTTTATGGGTTTGTTCATTCTGTCTGCTTGTCTGTCTGTATGTCCGTTCGCACGATAACTGCCGTAAAATGACTTAATCAGACAGATATTTTAATATGCTGTTCAAACGGTCTGTGGAACATATGGAAATGTAAATGAATAATATCACCCAATTAGTTTTGGATTGACCCCGGGTTGACAAAAACGGAATACATTGAACCTTATGGGACTTAATTTTCCAAATATTTGTTAAGCAAACTTAAAATACACAAATTGCTTCAAAAATTTTGTCCAGGCCACACACAGCACGCTTCTCTATTAATTGTCTGCGTGCTTACGACACACTTCCTTGGCCAGCCAGATCCCTAGATATTTTGCCTATAGAGCAGATTTGAACTGAGATGGGGCGACGCCTGTGACCATTCCAGAATGTAGACGAATTAGCTCGTCAATTGGTTGCCATTTGAAACGACATCTCTCAGAACACCATCCGGCAACATTATGCACCAATGTCACGTCGAGTAACAGCTTGTGTCAAGGCAAGAGGTGGACCAACCCCATATTGACGTGCTCACTTTGTGTAGATCTTTCAGTGTAACAATTCATCAATTATTTTGAAATTCTAATGATTTATTTTTCTGTATATCCACATTACACGTACCAAACTGTGTTTTATTTGGATAATTCCTTCTTGGTGAGTCGATTTTTTGTCTTAGAGTTTATATGAAAAAATTCAGCAAAGTATGTTTGGTATTCTTTTATATAAAAATTAAAATAATAGTTGCACTTATATTATATGAAGAGATCATGTGGCCCACTTCAAAATAAAATACGGTATCCACCTTTTTTCCAAGTGTCAAAATCGTGATTTTTAAAGTTCTTTTGTATTATATTATTGTAGTGTTGCATCCATCCTAAAACCACCTTATTTTTGCGTAATTTCAGTGCATCTATATACTGCGACAGCGCAATTACAATATTTTTTAGTTTAAATGATCATCAAACATTGATTATTTATACAATGAAGCCTAACTGACTGAGAAATGGCTTTGGGATTTTCGCTACGGAAAACCGGCACAATACCTAATGATCCACTCCAAGCCCCAGGAAATCGCCCGGAAATGAATACAAAGATTAAAACAAACGCTTAAAAACAAACTCAATACATCTCTAAACAAAACCACGCGTATTCATTCCACGCAAACATCCTAACTCATGCCGAAAGAAAACTCATCAAATTAACTCTAAACAAACAAGCGATCTAGCTAAATATCCGCAATAACCAAACACCATAGAACATGCAATACCGCTGGCCTATCTATAAAAGCCCTTGCGGAAACCAGACAAACCCGCCACACCAGCCACCTAAGCGTCACGATCACCAACAAGTACTTTTCTAAACAGCGAATCGCGTACAGGCTATATCAGGTCACCATTTATACCTACCTTTTATAATTTTAAAGATATTTTTAGTAAAAGTAAGAAAATAAAAAAAAATGTTCGTACAGGTACATTTTAAGATAAAAATCGAATTATGTACACCTAGTAGGGCGTTCAATGAGTTACAAATTATTGCTTATTGTTTAGAGCTAACCCTTTTAGTTTTTGTGTTTCAAGCATTAGAAATCTATAAAAAAGAAAAATTTTCAATCTTATTCAAATTGACAAAGCGACTACTCGAAAACCATTGCCGCCTTTTTTTCAAATAAATATAGTTTTAGAAACTAAATCTCCTCATGCATATTTTTGTCAGTCTCTATTTATATCTATATTTTATAATTTCGACGACATTTCCAGTGAAACTAAGAAAAATGAAAACGACTCTCGTTTAGACGGATTAAGATACTCGAAATTAAAATTTCGAAATCATTTTATATATTCATAATCTGGACTCTATTTTCGACAAAAAAAATGTTTGCATTTTTATTATTTGGTTCGGAAGTATAAGTGTCCAAATTGTTCATATTTATTTCTCGTAACTCCAGGATTTTTGCTGCAGAAACCGCACGCATTAAATGTTATTCAAATCAAAAATTTAATTAATGTACGATTAACTTGAATGTTCCTTTCTTCAATTAATTTCCCTTCTTTTTGTACCAATACAATGGATTGCCTATGAATTTCAAATCGTCTCCACATATACATTTTAATATTCTGACAAAGCTTAGCTTTGACTTAATGAACCAAGCTTATTTAATAAACTTACTTAAACGTAAGAATGCTTGGCGCAATTAACTTTTTTTTTAGTTTGACGCAAAATAGCTCTCTAAGGTTCTTTTAACAAATTGCAATTGTCACTTAAGTTAACACCGAGCATATCTTTTCTGGATTGTAATTAAAAAATGGGTTATTAAAAGTAAACAATCCTATAACATAGATGTTTTTAAGATCACAATAAATTTCAATATATGAAAATACTAATGCAAAAAAGCATATGAGTTTTAAGTAGCTGAGTATTAAGGTAAACATATTAGACTACACGATAACAATGAAATCAAAGTAGCACAATCAATTTACAAAAACTTATTTTCATAGATTTGGCTTTTATTACTGTATGTACCATGGAGGTGAAAGTAAGGACTAAGGAACCACATAAGAAAAGTATAGAAACTCATATAAAGAAAACGCTTATATCGTTTGAGACAATAATTCAGATGGCGCTGTTATAAGATAAATAGTCCTGCATTCTATGCATTTCTATGACGAAAGGCTTAAAATATTTATTTAAACTGTCAATTTTGTAAAAGTAAATTATTAGCGCAATAAAAAGTGGAATTGAAACAATAACGAATATTCCTACGTATTCAAAATTATTTTACCGTTCAATTTATTAACACTTTACAACATAGCTGAAAAGTGTTTATGGCTTCATTCTGCCTATCTGTCTGTCTGTCTGTCCGTTCGCACGATAACTGCCGTAAAAAAAAACTTTATCAAAATGAAAATTTAGTACGTGGTTCACACGGTCTCTGGGACCTATGGGAATAGAAATGAATAATATCACCCAATTAGTTTTAGACTGAACACTGGTTGAAAAAATGAAATATATTGAACCCTATGGAACCTAATTTTTCAAACATTTTTCATGCGAATTTAAAATTCACAAATTGCTTCGAAAATTTTAGAAAATATTAAAATTATCCCTTAAAAATATGAAAAAAATTTTAGCAAAATGTATTCGGTAGATTTTTAAATAAATATTAAAATAAAAATTACACCGATATTATATGAATAGATCACGTGACACACTTCAAAATAAAATGTGGCATCCATCTTGTATCAGCATCGTGATTTTTAAAGTTCTTTCTGATTTATATTTAGTGTTGCCGCGTCCTAAAACCGCTTTAGTTTTGCTTAATTTCTAGGCACCTGGTTTCTGAAACAACGCAATTAGAATATATGTGAGTTTAAGTGATCATCAAACTTTGATTCTTTCTACAACAAAGCTTAATTTTCACTTATAGAGAATGTAAACACAGGAAGCTGTAAGACGAGTTGTATAAGAATTGCTGAATCTCTTTAATGCAAAATTATTTAACTCTGGAGTCTGCAATATAACTGATATGAATAAAACATTCATTGATTTTACGTAGAGAAGCAGCAGATTTTAAAGCAGACTTTTTCGATGAAGTTTTAACCATAGAATTAAATAACTATTACCTTCATGGATTTAAATTTTTATATAAAATAAATTATTGTAGTATTGAGATGAATAAAATGAATGCATAAAGCTGTACGAATAAAATATTTACAGCTTTTACATAGAGAGCCAGGCGATTTATAATTCAATGACGTCATTTGAAAAAAGTTCATTTTTTTCGATGTTTAAGTTTCAAATATAATAAATTATAGTAGTATTGTGATAATTTCAAAAATATTACCTCTTAACGTATTGGATTTTAGAGATGTTTAAATAAAATTGCATTGAAGTTGGAAAGTGCTTCATAATCAATGCTTTATGCTTGATTGGTCTTTCTTATTTTTGATGATTTAAATTTTTTGTGATGATTTAAAAAATATTACCGCTGAATGTGTCGCAATTTAGAGATGTTTAAACCAGGCGATTTATATTTTAATGACGTCATTTGAATAAAGTTCGTTTTTCTCAATGAAGTTTAAAGTTTTCAAATATAATGAATTAATGTAGTAATGTGATAATTTTAAAAATCTGATGTGGGCAGCACATGACTTTCCCTGCAGACTCAAATTCATATTTCCTTTATTTCCTTAATAATTGGCTAGATTGAGTTTTATTGCACCAAATAACACTAAATGTGCATTTTTAATTCAATTTTTGTTTTTATTTGGTAATTGGACATTTTTCCGACATCCGCGTAACAAAAATGCAAGAAATCTCAAATATCTTGAGAACTGTTAGACCTAAAGTATAATGGGGTGTGTTATATTCTTTTCCACTTCAAAAATTGCGTATAAAACAAAATTCATTTGATATATTTGAGAATATATAGTCTTTTTTTTTTGCGATTTTTGCGGGCCATTTCGTAAAAAAAGGCAGGTGGTTTTTCTCCGAATTGTACCAAAATCTAATCAGCACCAGAGTATCCCACAAGTAATTTATCTACCATTTTTAGTGAAATTGGGTCAATTAGTATTTTAGCTAGTGTGGATAAATGACATTTTTTCGGGCCATTTCCTAAAAAAAGGCATGTTGTTCTGTTCCGAATCGTACCAAAATCTAATCAGCACCAGGGTCTACCACAAGTGACTTATATACCAAACTTTATGAAATGTAGTCGATTAGTTAAGTTTGAGTGGAAATATACAATGTTTGCAATACAATTTCGTAAAAAAAGGCAGGTTGGTCTTTTCCGAATTGTATCAAAATTTAATCCGCACCAGGGTGACCTACAATTGACTTCAGTTCCAAATTTTGTAAAATTTGATCAAATAGTTTTTCAGTTACAGTGGATACAGGCAATTTTTGAGGGCCATTTCGCAAAAAAAGGCGGGTTGGTTTATTCCGAATTATACCCAAAACTAATCAGCACCAGGGTCACATACAAGTGACTTACCTACTAAATTTTATCAAATTCGGTCCATTAGTTTTTGAGTTAGAGTGGATAAATTCATTGCACAGAAAGACACACAGACAGACAGACAGACAGCCACTCAGACAGACACACACACATACATCACGCTAAAAATAGTTTTTTCGTATTCTAGAGGTCTCGAAACGTGTAGATCCGTCGAAAACTCGAGTTGAGATTTTCGACATGATTCCAATACTTTCCCTATACATTACCATGTATTGCAGGGAAAGTAAAAATATTACCGTTGAAGGTATCGCATTTTAAACATGTTTAAATAAAATTGCATTGTAGTTGGAAAGTGTTTCATATTCAATGCTTTATGCATTATTTATCTTTCTTGCTTTTATCTCCGTAGATTCTGTCTGACAACTAAGGGAAAATACTATTTAATTGTATTCGTATTATAGGGAATACTTAATTTAAAAATAATCGAGAATATATATTCTAAATATTACCCCTTTCTTTTTTGTCAACTATTAACAGCGGATACTTTCTAATACTAGCGGCACCTAGGTATATTTCTTAAATCAATATGAAATTTTCAAGCTTTTCATCCATAGGAGTTTTTTCTCCTTCTTTCTATCTCCATGGCATGTGCCATATATATGCAAGGGGAAACTCTTTTAAGTGCATGGTATGTCGATGGACGCACTCGAAAAAAAAATTCCGATTTGTCCATTGCTGACTAGTGGACGCTTACCATTAACACATCCACAAATAATCACCATTCCTAAATCCCATGAGAGATAGGTTATATTCAAAACAAGTGAATCCGTCAAACATTCGAATTGGAATTTTTCTTTTACATTATACTATAAACTAGAAACTTGGACAAAATTTAAGGGGGGCTATTTCAAGGCTACCTACAAAATATCATTAAATTCGGTTGAGCCGTTCTCCCGTGATGATGAGACAAACGAAAGTCTCGGTTTTCACTAATATCTCGAAAACCACTGGTCTCAGAAACTCGAAAAATGGACTACATATTAAGTGGGACTATTTCAAGGCTACCCACGAAATTTCAACAAATTCGGTTCAGCCGTTCTCCCATGATGACGGAACAGACAGTCAGACAGACAGACAGACAGACAGAAATACAGACTTACATACATACAGACAGACACACAGATTTTCAATTTTATTAACACCTTACAACAAAGTTGAAAAGTGTTTGTGACTTTTTTCTTTCTGTCTGTCTGTCTGTCTGTCTGTCTGTCTGTCTGTCTGTCTGGCGGTCCGTTAGCACGATGACTGTCGTAAAAATGACTTAATCAAAATAAAATTTTAGTATGTTGTTTAGACGGTCTGTAGGACCTATGGGAATATAAATGAATAAAATCACCCAATTAGTTTTGGATTGAACCCGTGCTAAAAAATGAAATACATTGAACCCTATGGGACCTAATTCTTCAAACATTTTTAAGTGGATTTAAAATTTACAAATTGCTTCGAAAATTTTAGGTAAAATTCAAATTATTCTTTCCACGACCCAGACCGGGCACCTTGCCAGCGAGGGCTTAAAGGCCTTTTAAGCCCGACCGGCAAAAAAAAAGCAAAATATATTCAGTAGTTTTTTAAATAAAAATTAGAATAATAATGACACCTCTTATATGAAGCGCTCACGTGACCATGATATGAAAATATCACGTGACCCATTCCGAAATAAAATATGGCATCCATCTTGTCTCAAAATCGTGATTTTTAAAGTTCTTTTTAATTCATATTGAGTGTTGTATTCGTCCTAAAACCGCTTTATTGTTGTTTAAATTCTGTGCATCTGCATACTGAAACAGCGCAATGACTACATATTTGAGTTTAAATGATCATCAAATTTGATTATTCCTACAACGAAGCCTATTTTTCACTTATGTAAAATGTAAACAGCAAAGTATGTAGGATGAGTTGCATACGAATTGCTGTATTTCTTTAAAGCAAAAGTAATTAGATCATGGAGTCTGCATAGCTAATATGAATGAAATATTCATTGATTTTACAAAGAGAAGGACGATTTTTTTCGATTAAGAATAGAGTTTGATTACTTGTGGCTCTATGGTCTTAATTTTTAAATAAAATAGATTATTATAGTATTGTGATGAATGAAATGAATGGGAAATTGTTAATGAATGAAATGCTGTTTTTATAGAGAGAGAGCTAGGATTGTTATTTTTTCTATGACGTCATTTGAATGAATGTCAGTTTTTTTCGATGAAGTGTTCAAATATAATAAATTATTGTAGTATTATGATGATTTTTAATATATTACCGAGGAATGTATCGCATTTTAGAGATGCTTAAACCAGGCAATTAATATTTCTTGAATGAAGTCCATTTTTTTCGATGAAGGTTTAAGTTTTCAAATATAATAAATTAATGTAGTATTGAGATAAGTTTTAAAATACTACTTAGGAATGTATTGCATTTTGGAGATGTTTAAATGAAATTACACTGAACTTGGACAGTGTTTCATAATCAATGCTTTAAGCATGACTGATCCTTCTTGTTAACACTTTACAACATAGTTAAAAAGTGTTTATGACTTTGTTCATTCTGTCTGTCTGTCCGTTAGTACGATAACTGCTGTAAAAATGACTTTATCAGAATAAAATTTTAGTATGTTTTTCAGACTGTCTGTGGGACCTATGGGAATATAAATCAATAATATCACCCATTTAGTTTTTTATTGGACCCGGGTTGAAAAAATGAAATACATTGACCACTATGGGACCTAATTTTTCAAACATTTTTTAAGCAATTTAAAATTCACAAATTGGTTCGAATTTTTTAGAAAATATTTACATTATCCCGTAAAATATATAAAAAAAAATTTCAGTAAAATGTATTAAATAGTTTTCTAATTAAAAATTATTCAATATAGGGAAAAACACAAATTCAATTAAATTCTGACTTTTGGGATATCCTCCAGAAAGAAAAATGTGATATATTATGTAATAAATATCTTTCCAAGAGTCTAATCATTTTGTATATGAGAGAGGTTTAACATTTTAAAATAAATTTGGTAGATAAAAATTTTTCAAAATTTTTTTAATTTTATATAACTCTTCATGATATACTTATTTGATGGCATTTTTAATGCACTTTCCTACGTCCGAGAGAGTTAAAATTTGGTACACAGCTTAAATTTGTTGAACATTTTATACGACAAAAATTTGGTGGATCTTTAAATATAGATCATACATTTTTTTCGAAATGGCCTGCAAATAATCCCCGTTCACTTCTATAAATCATTGTTGTAATATTGTTAAAAATTCTGATGTGGGCAGCACATGTCTTTCCCTGCAGACTCTTATTCACGTTCTCCTTATTTCTTCAATACTAATTTGAGTTTATCTGCACAAAATAACAGCCATAAGTATTTTAAATGACATTAAATTTGCACGTTAAACTTAAATTTGGTTCTCATTTGATAGCTGGACTTATTGTCAAAGGTGGCGTAGCGAAAACGTGAAAAAACTAGCATATCACAAAAACGGCTTATCCTAAAGTAATGGGGTTAGTCTTATTCTTTTTGTTGTCAAAAATCATGTACAAAATAGGAATTTAATTGATATAATAAGGCACACGTAGTCTTTTATTTTTATGTTTAACGATTTTTGCGTACCATTTCGCAAAAATAGCCCGTTCCTTTTTCCCGAATCATACTAGAATAACCTACAAATGATTTATATGCCAAATTTGGATAAATTTGGTATATAAATCACTTGTAGGTTATTTAAATATTATACACCAAATTTTGTTAAATTTGTTCCATTAGTTTTTAGCTACAGTGGATAAAGGCAATTTCTGCCGGCCATTTCGCAAAGAAGGCAGATTCTTTTATTACGAATCGTACAATAATCTAATGAACATCAGGATTTCCCACAAAAAACATACCTACCAAATTTTATGAAATTCGGTCCATTATTTTTTCAATTAGAGGGGATGTAATATCCTCAGAGACACACAGAAACATACACAGATACACCCTTACACACACAGACGTCTTCCTAAAAATAGTTTTTTCGTTTTCCAGAAGTCCCAAAACGTGCAAATCCTTTGAAAATTCGAGTTCCGATCTTCGGCAGGATTTCAATACTTTGGGTACATACACACACATATGTATTACCTGTGTATTATCTACGTATCTAAATTCCGTGCCTATGCAATTACAATAGTTGTGATTTTAAATGATCCCTAAACATTTATTATTTCTTCAACGAAGCCTAATTTTAACATACGCAGTATACAAATATCTCAAGCGATTGTAAGGTGAGTTACATAAGAATTGCTGATATTTTTTCACACAAAATTATTTAACTCTGGAGTCTGGAATACGTGTTATATGAATGAAATATTCATTGATTTTGCATAGAGGATAAGATGATTTATATTTCGATACAGTTTTAAATATTTAAGTATAATAAATTACTGTAGTACTGTGATAATGTAAAAGATATCACCACTGAATATATCACAATTTAGAAAATTTTAAATGAAATTGGATTTCAGTTGGAAAGTATTTTATAATCAATGCTTATGCATGATTGATCTTTCTTGTTTATATAGATGTAGGCAAAGTAATATTCAGAATATACACTTGGTTCACAGCTGATGATATCCAGCGCACGAACTAGTTTTAAATATTTAGTCCGGGTCCGACAGATAAATAAATATTGCAAAACCAAATTTTGTATTTGATACCAAAATAATACGGAAAGTTTAAAGTAAGCTTTTAAAGAATCATCAATCTATTTCGTTCGAGACGGTTATAGGAAAGAGTTTTTTTGAAAGCAAAATTTGGAATACTTTATATTTTGCATAAAACTAATTTTAACCTAAAAATGTTGTTTTGGGAAGCCGTCTCAGTTGATAAATTAGGATTTAGTTTTCGGATTGGATTTGGCTGTCGGTTGAAATTGTGATAAATTTTAGTTCAGGGAGGTATGATTTTTTTCTTATAAGTACTGTTTAATTTATTGTAAAATACCTGAATAGAGAAACTCTATTAGAATATCTCACACAATACCATTAGATAAGGATGATTGCACGATATTTATTTCAATAAATTTAAGCGAACTTTATTGAATTTGACACTTTTATTTTAACACTTTACAACAAAGTTGAAAAGTGTTTATGACTTTGTTCATTCTGTCTGTCTGTCCGTTAGCACGATAACTGCCGTAAAAATGACTTTATCAAAATGAAATTTTAGTAAGTCGTTCAGACGGTCTGTGGGACCTATGGGAATATAAATGAATAATATCACCCAATTAGTTTTTTATTGAACCCGGGTTGAAAAAAGGAAATACATTGAACCATATGAGACCCAATGTTTCACACATTTTAAAGCAGATTTAAAATTCACAAATTGTTTCGAAAATTTTAGAAAATATTCAAATTATCCTGTAAAATATATAAAAATATTTCAAATATATTCAGTAGTTTTTAAATAAAAATTAAAATAATAATTACACATTTTAAACGAAGCGATCGCGTGACCATTATATGAAGAGATCACGTGACCCACTTCAAAATAAAATATGACATCCATCTTGTGTCAAAATCGTGATTTTTAAATATCTTATTAATTTATATTTGTGTTGTATACGTCTTAAAACCGCTTTATTTTTGCCTAAATTCTGTGCATTTACATACTGAAACAATGCAAATACAATTTGAGTTTAAATATTTATCAAACTTTAATTATTTCTACAACGAAATCTAATTTTCACTTATGGAAAATGTAAACAGCAAAATATGTAGAATGGATTGTTATAGAATTACTGCATTTCTTTAACGCAAAATTATTTAGCTCATGGAGTCTGCAATATAGTTGATATGAATGAAATATTCATTGATTTTACAGAGAGGAGGATGATTTTTTCGATAAAGTTTTAAGCATAGAGTTTAATTACTTGTACCTCCATGGTCTCAAGTTTTAAAATAAAATAAATTATTATAGTATTGTGATGAATGTAATGAATGGAAAAATATTTATGAATGAAATGCTGCTTTTATAGAGAGAGCCAGGCGTGTTTTATTTCGATGACGTCATTTGAATAATTTTTATTTATTTTCGATGAAGTTTTCAAATATAATAAATTATTGTAGTATTATGATAATTTTAAAAATATTACCGAGGATTGTATCGCATTTTAGAAATGTTTGAACCAAGCAATTTATATTTCAATACCGTCATTTGAATGAAGTTCGTTTTTTATCGATAAAGTTTTCAATTTTGAAATATAATAAATTTATGTAGTATTGTGATAATATATATCTACTTTTTACTCTATTTTATTCTGAATCAGTCTTTTTATAATATAAAATATTTATTTTTTATTTCATAGAATATGATTATAACTTCTTAAACGATTATAATTTTTTCAATCTCCTTATAAATATAAAGCACTATTAATGGTAAAAGGCTATAAAATAATGTTAAACTGTCATATTAAGCAGAGTTATTCATTTTATGTCATTGCTAAAAACAACCCATTTGAAATCAATGCTTAAATCTCTGATAATTCGATGTAAAGAAAGCAATTGCACAGATACATCTGAACATCGCACAATACCAATTAACAAGCATCATTTAAGTCAGACTGGAAAGTAGAGGCTTGATTGAGTGAACCTAGGGTTAGGTTCAGTAAATCTAGTTTATTCTAAGCACACTTTATGCAATTAACATCTCCCCTTGTTTGACGCAGGAAGGAGTCACCAAGGCTCATTAAACAAATTGTAAGAGAGTTACTACTTGAGCATTAAACGGATCTTGCTGGCTGAATTTTGTATTTAAAATAATGTTCAGATTATACAGTGGATTCTATATATATATATATATATACATATATATATATATATATATATATGTATATATATATATATATATATCCTCTCCTCTGATATATATATATATATATATATATATATATATATATATATATATATATATCCTCCCTTCCTCTGGTCTGGTTTATTCCCACGTGGTATTAAGCGAGGTGAGCGTTCAGACTGTAGCATGTGGTGGACTCATTTGAAGAATATTCACGGTGGCGACCTTTCGACATGTGAGTTGCTCTTTTTTGCAAGTTTGTATATTTGTGCGCTATATTTTTCATGTTCATGTCTATGTGGTATTTTATATTTCATGTTTATGTGGTATTCTAAATTTTATAATAGAATTTTATCCTATTTGGTTTTTTTCTGTTATTCTCGTTATTCCGTTGTTGGGCACAGATTGCATAATATTTTAACAACGTGTTTTTATGCAATCATAGAAACAACGGATTTTAGTATGTCTGTCTAGAATGTGCCCCTGAAGACGTTTCTGGCAGATATACTATTATTTAATATATTTTCCTTGTCCTACCCTCTCCGTGCTCTACTTTTCCGGCCCTTCCTCGTTGCTTTTTGCTATTCACTACACGCTTTTATACTGCTCGCGGTTTGATACTGTGGTTACTGATTCACACTCCTGCTCTTTTGTATTTGTTATTTTAATTTATATATATATATATATATATATATATATATATATATATATATATATATATATATATATATATATATATATATACATATATATATGCATATATATATATATGTATAAATGTATATATATATATATATATATATATATATATATATATATATATATATATATATATATATATATATAATGCATAAAAAAGGAATGGATAAAAAGTGAAAAAAGGAAGGGAGGCTTAGCAAAAAGCTTACTTGATGGCGGTAAGGGGTTGTGACCTCACGCCCCAGTTTTCAACGAGCTCGTCATAAATGCCGCGGCACTGCACTCCTGGTCGCCAGCTTTGTATACATATATTTCTGATAATCCACTTTCTTTATATTATATATTATATATATATATATATATATATATATATATGTGTGTGTGTGTGTGTGTGTGTACATATTTACATATTTATATATACATACCTGTCACCTGTTATAATGCAATATCTAAGACATGTTTTGAGGTACCAGTGTTTGAGATTTTCCTTGCACCATTTGACACAAGCATCCGTTGGAGCTTTACTTAAATTGCGTGGAACCTAGAGCGCCCATACCTGTTTGACTTTTAAATGATCATGTAAATTATTGAACGCACTCGGGTCCTTGAACTTTGCAAAGATGTCTCAATTTCATAACATGGCGATCTAAAGTGATCATTTATTGCACAGCATCGATATTTTCTGGTGTCATAGCAGTATTTGGCCGACCTACGCGAAATTCATCACTGAGACCCCTACGCCCAACATGGACTCTTTTAAACAAATTGTTAATTGTTGCTTTGGATGGTGCTCTATCAAATGTCGAATTCATTCGATCGACTCATTGTTGGTGTTAAAGATCCGGACCGCCCGACTCATCCGAGGACATAGAGCAACAATTGGAACGACCGGACACATTATTGATGTGTCAATTTTTTCTCATTCTTCTTCGACCCAGACTGTCCAACCTACCCGAAATTGTAAGTTATTGAAGTAAGTAGGTAAATGTGTAAAAAAGAAAGTAAGAAAGAAAGTGATGTAAGAAAGTGTAACATATTGAGTATAAGGCCGTGAAGTGCTACCCAATTTAGATAAGGACCTAGTGGTGGCGGCAGGTACAGGAACCGTACTCTCTTTCCCCTCCCACCATCCTCTCGGAAAGGTTTACGGATCCGCATATTTAACGCGCCCGTACTCCGCGTTCCAGTCGTCCGAATACAATCTTCAAGTGCTAACCACTGGTCTATCCCACTCCTTTGTGTCAACGCTTTTGTTCAAGTAAATATTCAAATTTCAAAAAATCGTCTGCACTGAGCACTATTACTTTTGGTATTGCCACATTCTAAAAATTCAAGTACTGGCCCTCGTATAAGACATATAATCAATAAAAAACAATATTCATGCAAATTAAAAATCTACATAAATCATAATAGTGCTTAATAGTATTATTTTTATTATTATTTTTTTTAGTATTTTATGAACATTTTCCTAGTGTGTCTACTTTAACCTCCTTCCCCTTATGTTTTACTCCACGGTCTATTCCTACATGTCCGATTGATAAATAATTATTTAATCCTGATAGATAATAATTAAAATAATTATTGCGTATTTAACAATGCAGTTATATTTTCTGTTTTCTGTATTTAACAATGCAGTTATATTTTCTGTCAAATATATGTTATAGCTGCCCCTACACAGTTTCTATTTAATGTTGAAAAAACCCGAAATACATATCAACGAAAGGTAAAAATACATAACAACAAAAGGTAAAAATACATATCAACAAAAGGTAAAAATACATATCAACAAAAGATATGATCAATTTACTTCTAATTACCATTTTTACATACACAATTTTACATATTTCAAATTATCAATTTTACTATAACATATACGGCTATTGGTATGAGAATCAAACTAAACATCGTTTATATAGTTTGGTCACAAAATTTTTTTCGGTTTGAGAGCCATTTTAAGTTGCAACGATTGAGAAGTAAAATATTTAGTCCATACATAGCGTATGGTACTAGCTTTGTAGTTATACTCGTATTGACACATGGCTGGCCGTAAAGGGTTAAAAATGCCCCGAATAATATCTCTATTATAATTCCACACCTTAATAAGTTCTTGTCGTATACTGATCTATGTATACATGTTCGTATTTGCATACATTATTGGAAATTCAACTGGGTTTTTACATATATTCATATTCCACAGTTTTTAATTCTATTTATATCATAATCAGTATCCGAACATTAAAAAGCATGTATAAATTTTAGATTTAGTACACAAGTCATTCTTTAAAATATTTCTAAACAATTATTTTTTAAACCTTTCTTTTCTTCAAGATACCAACACTTCTCTCAAGTCAAGGAATTCCACACACTTGGCTGGTATTTTTACTTTCTCTACACTACATATTAATGTATAGGGAAAATATTGTAATCATGTCGAAAATCGCCACTGAAGTCTTCAACGGATTTACACGGTTTAGGGCCTCTAGAGTACGGAAACACTATTTTTAGTGTGACGTCTGTGTGTGTCTGTCCATCCGTCTGTGGAATGTATGTATCCACTCTATTTTAAAAGCTAATAGACCAAATTTCATATAATTTTGTATATAAATCACTTGTAGGATATCCTGGTGCTGATTAGATTTTGATACGATTCGGTATAAAAGAATCTACCTTATTTTGCAAAATGGCCCACAACAATCGTCAAAATCTAAAATAAAAGAATACGAACGCTGAAATTTATCAATAAAATGCTTGATTCATACGTAATATGTGACGATGAAAAGATAAGACTAACCCCTTTACTCTAGCACCAGTCGTTCTCAAGATAATTTAGTTTTTTTCCCATTTTGGCTACGCTGGTTTTGAGAATACGACGAGTTACAAAATGAAAATGAAAAGTAATATAAAATTCCAAATAATTAATATTATTTTGTGCAATTAAACTAAATTTTATGAATTATTAAAGAAATTGAGGGAAAATGCGTTTGAGTCTGTAGGGAGAATCATGTGCTGCGCACATAAGATTTTTTAATATGTACCATTTTAATGCCCTCTACAGCGCAATTAAAATTACAAATTTTCCGTGTTCTTTTTCCGGAATTGATTAAATATCGATAAATTCGAGTTCTAATCATGGACGTTAAAAAAATCCTAGTTCCAGTTTCTTACATAATGTGCATTGAGACAGAAATTCACAGCGGTACCATTATGCGATTTTGAGTTATTTTTTATATACCTATCGGACGTACACTCCACTACTTAAAGATCTTAAAACGTACGTCAACTTTAAGATATTAAAACGTTTACTTAAAATGTACGTAAAGATCTTAAAACAAACGTACTCTTCATAACTTTAAGATCTTAAAAAGTACTTCACAATCGAAAATGTTTGTGAAGATAATACATTATATAACCGATAGTTTGAGAAATGAAAAATTAATCTTTTGTTAAACTTCTTTTATATAAATACTCGCTTATTTTAAATAAAATAAGTTTCATTTAAGCACTTCTTTTACTTATATAAGCTCTTATTTTAATTACAATACTGAGAAGGTATATTCGGTGTTACCTTAAGTGACTTTTGCAATTTGTTAAATGAACCTCAGAGAGTCTGTTTTGAGTCAAACCAAGAAAAGTTAATTGGGCGAAGTGTGTTTATGTCTCAGTAAGTTTATTAACCAAGCTTGGATCATTAAATCAAAGCTACTCTTTGCCAGAAAGTTAAAATGTATGTGTGGAAACGATTAGAAATTACAAGAAATTTATTGTACTGGTACAATAAAAAGGGAAATTGATTGAAGAATATTGAAGTTAATCGTAAATTAATTATTTTTTTATATGAATGGCGTTCTATGTTTGGGGTTTCTGTGGTGAAAATCGGAGTGTTACGAAAAGTATAAACACTTTTCATACATTTAACTAATGATAAAAATGCATACCTAATGATAAAAATCTGATGTGGGCAGCACGTGACTTTCCCTGCAGACTTATGTACACGTTCTCTTTATTTTAATTAAATTTATATCACTTTTAATTCAATTTTCGTTCTCATTCGGTAACCGGACTTATTTTCAAAGGTGGCGTAGGGAAAATAAGAAAAACTAAAATATCTCGAGAACGGCTAGTCCTAGTGTAATAGGGTTGGTCTTTTTCTTTTCTTCTCTAAAAATTACGTATTAAACAAGCATTTAATGGATATATTTGAGCATACGTAGTTCATTGATGTTGACGATTTTTGCGGACCATTTTGCAAAAGAGGCAGGTTATTTTTTTCGGAAGGATACCAAAATCTAATCAGCACCAGGGGGACCAACAAATGACGCATCTGTCAAAATTTGTGAAATTCGATCCATTGGATTTTCAGTTAGAGTAGATACAAGCTTTTGCGGACCATTTCGCAAAAACAGGCGAGTTCTTTTATCCCGAATCGTACCCAAAGCTAATCAGCACCAGACTCGCCCACAAGTGACTTACCTACCAAATTTTGTGAAATTCGGTCCATTAGTTTTTTGGTTAGAGTGGATACAAAATCTGCACAGACAGACAGACAGACATACAGACACACAGACAGACAGACAGACAGACAGACACACAGTCCATTCGAATCGCTCCATTCGTTCGTGAGATATCGTCTCCACAGACTCACTGACACACACACACACACACGCAGACATCACCTAAAATATTCGATTCGTGATCAGGGATGCTTGAAGCAAATTCTTCCCTCGAAAACTCTACTTCGAATTTTCGACCCCGCAATACTTTTCTTATACATTAAACTAATTATATAAGGAAAGTAATAAAGCTTTTTATTACGTTCCTTATATACATATAATGTATAAGGAAAGTATTGCGACGGGGTCGAAAATTCGATTTCGAGTTTTCGACGGGAGAGCACGTTTCAAGCATCCCTGATCACGGATAGAACATTTTTGAGGTGATATCTCTATGCGTGTGTGTGTGTGTGTGTTAGTGTGCCTGTGGAGACGATAACTGACGATGATGACTGATCCATGAATACTGGAATCCTGTTGTTTTATACACAATCGAATGTTCAGAACCCCTAAATTTCCGAGTGAAATTTTGAAAAATCATCAAAAAATCAAAACCATAAAGACAATTTTTTATATAAGTCATTTGTAGTATATTTTTATATACCTTAGGTAACACTTTTGTATTTGTACACCATTAGTAATTTATCTGCTACAAGATTAACCTTTTCCTTACGGCGGTACAACAGTTGTACCACTGAAATTCACTTGAAACTCTCAATCTTCTTCTGAAAACTTGTAGAATGCTTGCAGCCCTTCCTTCAAGTTTCTCCTGACTGAAGCGGGAACGAGTTAGGAACAAAAGACAAGGTCATTGAAGGCGTTTATTTAGAAGGGTGGAATTTTCAGTTATTTCGCCGTTAAGGAGTTGAAAAAATGGATTCCTGGAGCCGTAATGAAAAGGTTAACATATTTCTACGTCCATATCACTTGTCGAGATATTGGCAAGTTACGTAAATAGTCATGTCTCACGTACTTTTTTGTTAGGAAACGATTAACATAAACTTTAAAACGCTAGCATGAACCGTTCGCCATATATTTCACATTTTTGAAAAAAATTATCTATTGTAAAATTAGCTATTAGCGTTAAATATTAACTATTGTGAAATATGTTCACTTTTCATAAGTAATATCATGCGATAAATTTGGTGACAGCATTCTTATGGATCTAGTTCGTTCCATTCTTGAGAAAATATACTTTAGGTAATGCTTTTGTATTTGCGCACCAGTAGTAATTTATCTGCTACAAGATTAACATATTTCTCCGTCCATAACACTTGTCGAGATATTGGCAGAATATCGCTGATTTGGCGGCTTTTTTAAATGTTGCCAAGTTAAAGAAAATGCCACCAAATTGTTAAAAATGACGCTAAATCAATGAAAATAACGACTAGATGTTGACAGTTCATACTTATAGTGAAACAAAACCTGAGGTCAGATTTTCAATTTCTTTATATACATAGTATAGTGTATAAGGAAAGTATTGTGACGGGGTAAAAAATCCAAATTCGAGTTATCAACGGGAGAACACGTTTCCAGTATCTCTGATAACGAATCGAACATGTTTGAGTTGAAGTCTGTGTGTGTGCGGGGGATGGGGTGGGGGGTCAGTGAGGGTACAGAAACGATATCTCCCCAACGATTGGAGCGATTCGAATGAAACTTGGAACAAAAATTACAATCCGTGAATACTGGAAGTCCATTGTTTTTAAACGCAATCGAATGTTCAGAACACCCCTAAATTTTCGAGTGAAATTTTGAAAAAATCCTCAAAAAATCAAAACCTTTAATAAAGTTACGCAAATTGACATTTTGTGTAATTTTTCTTTGAAAACGATTGACACAAAATTTTGAACACTAGTATGAACCGTTCTCGAGATATTACACAGTTTTCAAATAAATTTATAAAAAAAATCCATAAATTAAAAATATATTAATTGTTGAGAAACATGTTCAATTTTCTTATGTAATATCATGTGATACATTTGAAGACATTATTCTCATGGATCTAGTTCATTCCATTCTTGAAAAAAGATACTTTGAGTAATACTCTTGTATGTGAACGCCAATAGTTATTTATCTGCTATAAGAATAATTTATTTTTCTGTCTATAACGCTTGGCGAGATTTTGGCGACGCATTTTGTGGAATGTCGCCAACTTGACGACATTTTAAATGTTGGCAAATTAACGAAAATCTCGCCAAATGGATAAAAATGACGCTAAATCCATAAAAATTATACCTTATGTATCGAAAATTCAATGTCTTGGAAAGAATATAGGAGAGTATCTACTACGAGAATAACCTATTTTTACTTTTCTGATATACAATAAATAATAAGGAAAGTATTGTGACGGGGTCGGAAATTTGAATTCGAATTTACGACGGGAGAGCACGTTTCAAGCATCCCTGATCACGAATCGAACATTTTTGAAGTGATGCGTGTGTGTGTGTGTGTGTGAAAGGTTGTGTGTGTGTGTGTGTGTGTGAAAGTTTGTGTGTGTGTGTGTGTGAAAGTTTGTGTGTGTGTGGGTGTGGTTGTGTGTGGGTGTGGTTGTGTGTGGGTATGTTTGTGTGTGGGTGGAATTATGCGTGTGTGCGTATGTGTCTGTGTGTGAAAGTACGTGTGTGTGTGTATGAAAGTAAGTGTGTGTGTGTGAAAGTATGTGTGTGTGTATATGTTTGTCAGTGAGTCTGTGAAGACGATAGCTGACGAACGAATGGACTAATTCGAACGAAATTTGTTACAAACATGATGATCTGTTAATACTCGCAGTCTGTTGCTTTTATACGTAATCGAAAGTTCAGAAGCCCCCTAAATTTTGAATCGTATTTGCACATTAGTTTACTATTGTTCAATGACTCAATATCATGCATTGTGCTATACATTCTCAATAAATTGGGAGGTTGTTCGACCCTAAAATATGCTAATATTTGCCGAATACTATAGATTTCCGAAAGCTCAAGAAATAATACAAAATGGATACATTGTGGACCAAAATATGTGCGTTTCACTGAGTTCACAAATATCCAGTGAGATTTGACTTCTGGTCGCCAAGTAGTTTCTCACTGTGATTTAACTTGGAGACAATGGGTCAACCTGAGTTATAGGAGATCTACTTGCTGCATGCATAATACCTCAAATAGGGCATATATAAAACTGATACATACGACGTTATAATAGTCCTTACATATTATTGGTTTTCAAACAGTCCTTAAAATTTGAAATTTTTGATGTTCATAATATTTTGTAGATTGCTAAAGGACACTCAGACCGAAATTTAACTGTGTATCTTAAATATATTTTATGGAATTTTGATTTAAAGCACCCTATTTAAGAGAAAAACAGGATGAAAACTTAATAAATGCGACATTTGAGTGCTTCAGAATAGTTATTACTGACATTTAGTATTTGATAAGTGACAAAGTGTTCTGTTTTGCTTTAGGAGTAGCATGTGGAATACTCAACATTGAAATCTTTACTTTATTAGTTGGTTTTATAGTGTAGGTTCAAAAGTGGAAATTTCATTAAAAAAATGTACTTTCTTTTTCTCTTTTATACATTGATACAAAAATTTGTCTGATGCAAAAAAAAAAAAAAAAATTAATGACATCTTGTCTCAAAACGCTTATCTATTTGCTTCTTTTCAGTAGTTGGGCACTTGATTACCTAATCATTTAACCCTTTTTAGTAGCCGGATTGTGAAACATTTTCCTATTACATTAAGTAACTCTGACACACCACAGGGGTGCACCAACGGCCCTACCGTGCTGAAAACACCGGTTCTCGTTAGATCACCGAAGTCATGCAGCATCAGGCGCGGTCAATACTTGGGTGGATGACCACCTGGGAACACCGCGTGCTGTTGGCACATTTCGGTCGCGGTAGACCGGTGGTTTGCTCGCTCGATTTGCACGCTGCCACAACTGCCGCTATGTTCATGTGGAGAACGATCACGTTAAACATGTGGGTCCGAAAGTGCTTCCAAGAGGTAGGTGGTGGGGGAAGGAGGGTACGGTCCCTGTGGATGCCTCTTCGACTGGTTTCTGGTCTAAATTGTGTGGCACTTCCCGGCCGTCCAAACGGTTACCTTACACCTTTCTGGTAGGTCGGACGGTCTGGGTCTCATCAACAACAACACAGGGCCGGATTACATTACACCCTAAACGGACACTACAAAATCCGTACACGTAGTTGTGATACGGAACCTTGCATTATACACTCAGATACCGGGGCGCTCTATTGAAAAGTTTAAAAAGTCTATTGAAGAGGGTTTATTTAAAAGGTCTATTGAAAGTTTAAACATCAGCATTCTACGTCTTTTAGTTTCTGAGATGCAGGGGATGAGAAAGACACTTGATGGCTCGTGGAAAACACATTCCACTGGACTCGCCCTTAGGTATGAACAGCAATTTGATGACCGGACATGAAGGCTCATGTAATAATTTTCGTTAGAGACTGTAACATTTCGCATTAAACATTTTAACAAAACCTGGTTGGTGCTCAACCGCGCATCTTAATACAGCATAATTATAATCATTTTTATACTCTGATATCTTTTTGTGAGAAACGAAGGATAATTTAAATAAATACTTTCTGTAATATTCGTTTAAACGTGATTCATAATGACTCAAAACTTAATCAGATCTTTCACTCGATTAAAACGGCCTGGCATTTGCATTTTTATCTAATTTTAAGCGAATTTCCTTAAGATATCCAAGGAATTAATTTATACATATTCACTCTTCATTAGCAATAATGAGTATTGGATAATTTAATATCTAAGAAGCCATTAGAGAATTTGAGTTAAATAAGGCAGTAATAAAAGTTCGCATTTAAAGAGAAAATTATTCACCTGAGGTACGGAAACCTGCACTTTCGTAATTGATTCCAGTTAAAAATCATTTTTGGCACTCTTTTGTATTCCTTTATTCTATTAAAATCTTTACAAAAGAAAATTTAATTGTTTCGATACGTCCTAATTTTTTAACTTATTGCTTTTTAAAACTAAAGCTAAAAGACAACTATAATTAACTGTTACTAATTGTGGTACAAGCAGCATTAACTTTTACTTCTTAAGTGCTGATATTTCAATAAGCACTTTTGATATGAATAACATTTGCACTCGGGATTTCTGTGGGATATTGGAGCGTTAATAAAACGTAAACATTTCATACCCTTATACCGCCAAACATAATAAATAAAATATAAATTATTTTTTTTTTGCTTGGGATTTCTGTGGCAGATATCGGAGTATTACCAAAAATGTAAACACTTCATGCCCTTATACCTCCAAACATAGTAAATAAAAAAATAAATGTTTTTTCTTGTTAGAGATTTATGTGGCAGATATCGGAGCGTTACCAAAAATGTAAACATTTCATACCCTTCTACCTCCAAACAAAAATAAAAATATAAATATTTTTTCTTGTTTTGGTTGTCCTGTGGCAGGTATTAAAGCGTTACCAAAAAATGTAAACAATTTATACCATTATATCTCCAAACATAACGAATAAAAATATAAATATATTTTAGTTTTGACTAAATTAAGTTCTAGATTATAAATACATAAAAATAATTTCGAAAAAACTTTTAAAAATATGTGTCCCAGCTAGTTTATTTTCTTTTATCTCTCAATTTCACTGGAAATAGGTTCGAAGCTATAAAATATATTTATAAATATTAGACGGAAAATTATGCAATAGGAGATCTAGTTTCTAAATCTATATTTATTTTTCTTAAAAAAAAAACTCTGATAATTTTAGAGAAATCCTCTTGACAAGTTAAAGAAGATTGAAAATTTTTCCGTTTTCCATGGCTGTAATGCTTATATCTTAAAAACCAAAAGCTGTAGTTTTGAACAAGAAGCAAGGATTTCCATCTCTTCAATAACCCTGTAATTGTATATAAATGGATTTTATATCGAGCTTTTAGTTTTTGAAGTATGTAGATTACAGTTTCGATATTTTAGTATTTTAATCTAGGTTTTCCAATGTGTAGGAGAGCTATAATACTTCAAATTTTTATTTATCAAATGTCAGTTGCATTGGCCGCTAGGCCATCAAACTTCTAGCTTGCCAGTATCTTTCGAATCTACAAGAAAAATTGGATAGTGCAGCGCAACGTCTAGATGATTTGCCGTCATTGATTGTCCAGAGTCACATAAAGTACATGATGGTGAATCAACAAGTCCAATACGGTATAAATAAGCTTGTAGACAATCATGTCCCGTCAAAAGTCGAAAAGGATAAACAGCAATAGCCTTAATAATACTTCAAATGTCACGATTGTGCAATATTAGTGAAATATTAGTGCATAAGCACTAGATGTTTTATTTTATATGAAAAAAAAATAGGAAGTCAAATGCACTTGCGTATTCTAATCGTTCAAAGAATGGTGAGGTTTGTAACAGGTTAGATGAAAATATACGTACTCAAGTTCATATATGTGTGACGCAGGTAAGTTTACATAATAAATTAAAAGTAAAAATTCGTCAGATATATTGTGAGAGTTTAATTTATAAGCCGCCAATAAAGTTAGTAAAATAATTTGAAGTCTGTGTTCCAAATAGATAGATTAAATCGAGGCGAAAACTAAAAGTGCTAGCTATAAAATCTTAACGAGTAATTTGAAGTTCATTGAAAGCCTGTAAACGAAATCATCAAAATCTCAAATTCAGGACTTTATATATATTCACAAATGTAGTAATTAAATGTCTGTTTTGTACGCAATTTTTGACGACAGGATTAATATGATCAACTCCATTAATCTAGTATTAAACGTAATTTTTGGCTTCTTTTTTTTTTTTTTTTGCAAAATTGCCTTTGGAAATATATCCATTTTCTAAATTGAAATGGAAATTGAATTAAAAATGCGAATGCAGTGTAATTAAAAATAATTATTCGTGTTATATGGTGCAAGTAAACTAAATTTTATGAATTATGACAGAAATAAAAATAATATAAATGAGTGTTCAGGGAAAGCAATGGGCTTTCCATATCATATTTTGCCCTTTACATTTGGAGTAAATCATGAATCTGACTTCGTTAGTTTATGTACGGCGATTGGCATTTTATATGTACAATGATTCCGCCTTCTAAATCACAAAGAGGGATTTTGAAGTATCTTGAAGAACTTTTTGAACCCTCTTCCTTCATTTTCTCAGCGGTCGGAAGGGACATTGAAAATTCTGCCCAGTTAGGTTCTGTCCAGTGATCAATAAGTGTGCAAAAACTCAGATTTCTCGGTCACCTCTGGGCTCTTGGTAGATCTGGAAAGATAAATATACGTTACGAAAGTGAAGCAATTGGAAAATTAGAAAATTGGAACATTCGACTTGAGCCTTTATCATGCTCAATCTCAAGTCGAATTGCCATCCCGTGGTGATTTCTGGAAATAAACAATATTAATATAAACCAATATATACCTTTACTCATTGGGAGATCGCCAAATTAAGTACAAAATGGACAGACTACTGAATTTAATGAACACTCGATTATATATGGATAACTGAATTCGATACACTAGAATTTTCAATCCATATGAAAAAAAAAATTTGTTAAAATTAATTAACCTAAATTAAAATTCTTGATAGGAATTTAATTAAAGAGGACTTTTATCTCAATTTAAATTTAAGAATCATTATGAATCAATTACTTAAATATTATTTAAACATTGTCCAAAATACATATATTACTACCCTAATCTCATAATTATTAATATGAATTAAATTTTAAATGCAAATGCAAATTCTACAAAAAAGTGGAAATATTTTGTTTTTTGATCTACTTTAAAAAATCTCGAAATTAACAGTCGTGAAATCCGTTTATAGAATTATCTGTATCCTTAACACACATTGAAAGAGTAGTTTTTAAATGTCAAATTTCAATTTAAAAAAATTAAATCCAATACAAGGAGGCACAGATCATATTATTATATCTTATATTCTCCAATATAATGAGTCATTGAATATGAAATGCAACCTCTTTAGTGCATTCCAAACCATTACCTGAAACCATATGAATTACCAATGAGACAGTGTCGCCATCTCTGGGCAACTTTCAAAACTACTATTGATAATAATAAAAAAAAATTATCTAATTTAATTTCTTATTTTTAAAAAAATTAAGAAATTAACATTAAGAATTTAAGAAATTAACTTAAAGGAATTATATAAAATCAAAAATAATTTAAGAGAATTGTACAATATGATATCCTAATATATCGGCACATGCACGGTCATATCTTGATCCATTTATATAACAAGGGATAACTAATCATAGCCTATTTTCTAAACCTAAGCTATTATTTAAATACAGAATTATTCACTACATTATTTATAAAACTTCTAGAATATGAGAAGTTAAAGCATAATTTTTTCATTTCCAAAATAATCTGATTTATACACTGTTTAGAGCACAATCTATTTATTCATTCTAAGAAGGTATTGATTCACAGTATTTCTTCCTCTTGATAGGATTAGAGGAGAAAGACTTCATATTAATAGTTTCGAATGGAAAATGTTTAGTTTTATTATAAATATCAAATATTAAACCATAATCATTGTCAATTATAAAATTGAGATATGTTATAATATTAAACCATATCTATCTATATAATATAAAGCCTGTAAACGAAATCATCAAAATCTCAAATTCAGGACTACATATCCACAAATGTATTAATTAAATGCCTATTTTGTATGCAATTTTTGACGACAGACTGAATATGATCAACTAAATCTAGTATTAAACATTATATTTGTCTTTTTAACTTTCCTTATATACAATATATATACAATACAATATAATATATAAAATAATATATAAGGAAAGTATTGTGACGAGGTCGAAAATTCAAATTCGAATTTGCTATTTGACAATCTTGTTCTCAATTTTTGAAATGTTATAGTAAACAGGGGCAGGTGTGCGCTCCCCCCCCTCTCTCATATAAACACATCACATCCAAAGTCCCATATTTGTAAATAACAAAACAGAAATAGATAAATATAGTAATTTTTATGACATTTTAGTGATCATGCTTTGTAAATAACATAAGTATGCAAAAACTTCGATCTATATACCAATCTATAGTACTTAAATATTGTATTTATTGCCATATCAGCTCCAATTTAGAGAATGGTGTATTACCTAATATTATTTTCTTATTCTTGCCATATGTAAAAGCTTCATAACTCCTGTGTTAGATATTTAATGCCCAAAAATTCAGTTACACTTTTTAATGTATTACGGAAAAGTTTAACAATATTATTATTACTTTCTTTATATACATAGTAAAATGCATAAGGAAAATATTGTTGTGGCGTCGAAAATTCGAATTCGAGTTTTCAACGGAAGAATACATTTCAAGCATCCTTGAATATGAGTCAGACGTTCTTGAGGTGATGTCTGTGTGTGTGTCAGTGAGACTGTGCTACGATATCTCACGAACGAATGGAACGATTTGAACAAAATTTGGTGCAAAAATCACAATCCATGAATACTGGAAGTCTATTGTTTTTACACATAATCGAATGTTCAGAACCTACCTAAATTTTGAATTGAAATTTTGAAAAATTCGTCAGAAAATTAAAACATTTAACAAAGTTATGTAAATAATCATTACTTACGCAATTTTTCATTAGATAAGAATTGACACAAACTGTAGAACGCTAGCATGAACCCATCTCGAGATATCAGACCAGGCTTTAGGATTTTGTCTGTCCCAAACAATTCCCATTCATTTTTTCGATTAATATTTGTAAGCTGCATTGAAATAGAAAAGCTGATAAATCGCAATTTCTTAATGAATTTTGGTCTAAATGCTTGTCAGAAGAATGGATCTTTTTAACGTCGTTCTTTTATGTTTCCGCTTTAATCAATAAAACGTGCACGATCTGAAGTAGGTTAACACCATATAAATGATGACAGTCGCCTTTAAATAATATAAAATCTGATGTATCCAACGCATGCCATTGCAGATTAATAAATTTTGTTATTTTTAGAAAACGATAACATAAATTAGACCGCTGAAGATCAAGAGAATGTTTGTCGATTCCTTGAAAATTCAGCGTATCAAATTTCGAACGATCTGCTTCATTATTTAGAGCTGTATAACTAGCTCTCTTTGTGAAAAAATAATGTTTCTAATGTCTCGAGAAAGGCTTGTGATAACTATAAAAATTTTTGTCCATGTATTTTCAGTTGAAAACACTTACAAACCGACTGAAACCACATTACAAGCAGTGGGATGTCACCACAAGACTATGAACACAAATCAGCGATTATTTCTTCTTCGCACATATTGAGCACAGAACGTGGAAAGGAATTTTGAATTTTATTGTAATATTTCTTAAACCCCAATGAACGACCCTACCGCGCGCATGAGATGTAAGATTCTCCATGCGAATTTGCTGTTTGAACTACGAAAGGTACTCTAATAAATGCACCACAGCGTATGGTTTGTTAGAAATACCACGCTCATACGCTATTAGACTTACAACCAGCTTGCGATGTAATATGTTTAAGGCATATCCGTTGTTAGCTTTCACGCTCATGGTCAGTAAGAAATAGCGGCCGCATGCGCTGTAGAACCTTCCACGCGCATTCGAAGTTCAATCCTTAATGCTTTTGCACTGGAAGAGCCTCGACACGCATGCTTTGTAAGAACCGTTTACGCGCATACTTTGAGCTTCAACGTACGCGTGCTGTGGACTTTTGAGCTACAATGCTCACTTATTAAACGATCCTCCCAGCTCATGCACTGTTCAATCACATGCTTATGATGTTAGAACTCCCACGCGCTGTATAATTTTCAATGCATATTCTTGGTAAGAACTGCCATGCACACCAAAAATATACTAATTCGCACACGCTATAAGAGCCTCTACGCCAGGGTTCCCACTAAGTCAGGAAAAGAGGGGGAGAATTTCTCTCCTTCCAAAAAATTTTGGGAGATATTTTCTGTTATAAGGAGAGACACTTAAAATTTCATTTTTTTTTTACCATGCTAATTTAGAAAGTAATAAAAAAGAAAACATTAACTATAACTCATATTCTTCGACATTTAAATTTTTTAATTCTTAAAACTAACATTCTTACTAACATTCTTTTTAAAAATTAATTAGGAGTCGTTTAAGTATTAAGTAAGCACATTTTTGGTAATTTTATAGCTCCCCCCCCCCCACTTGTTATCAAAAATACTCAAATTCCTGACTTCCCCCATGCTTACGTTATGATTTTATTTGCTGACATAAAAACGTCTACATTGGGTTATTTTATGTAAAATGACTCACATGCGAATTTACGATTTTTTTGTCTGTAAACTGCAAAAGTCGAGGGCCGACTGTATTTACTTTATATTTTTATTTTTAAAATCATTTTATGATCTATTTTCATGCAGCAATAGCAATTAAAAACTTTAACGATTTTTGATCGCCGAAGGCGAATATCGACGAAAACTATTTCACTAGGCAAATAGAATTAGGTAATAAATTTGACTTTATGTTTGAAAATGGATTTTTCTTTTTTTTTGTATTTTTTACAAAACTTGCAGAACATAAGGATTGCATCGTCCTTTTGTTGAATCTCAAGCCAGTCATGTGATTTTAGCCATTTTGTTTGACTCGACTTTTTTCTTTTTGTTTTCAAAATAGCCCTTTATTTCATAAATAATACGTTTGTAAAATAATTTTTCTGTATAAAACGCGAAACAATTACAAACACTGTAGTCGATGCAAACAGATTGGAAAAGTGGGAAATATTTTTCAAATTAAACGAGGTATGCCGAGGATAGCGTACAAATGCAGATTGTCGTGATGCTGCTGCAAAATAACCTTTCATTTTATTAATAATACGGTAGAAAAATGGTTTGGTTTTTATTATTTGTATATTAAACGACATAATTATAAAAAAATTCAGTCGATGCAAATATATTGTGAAAATGGCAAAAAGATATTCATTGGTCATCTATCCTCAGAAAATGTGAGAATCGCCGTATGCGAACGCCGTCTTCGCAATCGCGGAGAAACAGATTTTCAGATCATGTAAGAAAGGAATGTCTCTGATAAAAAATTCGTTCCTTTGTTCAAATTTTGTAACATTTTTTGGGCATATATGGTCAATTTCACGATATTTTCGGGATTTTTGTAACCTGTAGACATACTGTGTACGGGGGAAAGGATTTTCGTCCGCGGAAAGAAGAAAATTTCTCGAGCAAAACACAAAAAATGCGGGAAGTACGCGGAAAGAGATTCAAATCCGTGAAAGAATCCTATAAAAAAAAAAGCAAACTTTTATTTGATCGAATTTGCCACCCGCGCAAGATGAGGGGACACTTATAGTTTTCTATAAAATATCTCTCTAATTAGAAACAGGTAGTACTTTAGTGTACCCAAATCGCGATTGACTGCGATTCAGACGTAGCTACGAAATCGCGGTCCGCGACAGCTCGGCAATCGGCCTGCGATTCACAACAACGAGGCAACTGATCGCGATTTGCGGTCGCGAAGCAATCGGCCCGATCGGGATCGGGCATCAGATTTCTCGGTATCCAATTTTAAGGAAAAATAATTTTAGGCCGGAAGTGGAGAGAGAGAAATTCTCGCGCAGTCTAAATTTTTACGCGAGATTTTTCATGGATTTCGCGGGTTCGCGCTGAAATGGGAACCCTGCTCTACGCACAGGTCTTGTTAGAAGAACCAGCACGCACATGTTCTGCAAGAGCACATCACGCGCATGAGTTGTAAAATCGCTCCTTGCGTATGCCCTGATAGAACTGCCACGAGCGTGCGCTGTAAAAATTATCATGCGCGTATGTTGTAAGAGACATTCACGCGCATGCGCTGTAACTTTTAATGATCATGCGATGATTTCTCTCCCCGCTCTCCAAGTCTTCCCACCATGTTCAATCCGCAACGCGCATGCTCCGTAAGAGCCTCCACGCTCATGTATTGTAAGATTCTCCAAGCGAATGTTTTGTTAGAGCACTTCACGCCCATGCGCTGTAAGATCTCTTATCGCGCACACCCTGCAAGAACTGCCATATGCGTGCGCCGTAAAAAGTATCACGCTCGTATGTTGTAAGAACCATCCACGCGCATGCGCTGTAAGTTTTAATGAGTATGCGGTGAATTCTCTCTCGTGCTTCAAGTCTTCCCACCTGGTTCAATTCTCAACGCGCATGCTCTGTAAGAGTCACCACGTGCATGCGCTGTAAAATTTCTCCTTGCGCATGACCTGTAGAAATCGCTCCTTGCGCATGCGCTGTAAAATCGCTCCTCGCGCATGAACTGTAAGTATATCGTATCTCCTGGCGCATGTTCTGTAAGAGCACTTCACGCGCATGCGTTGTAAAAATCTCCACGCGAATGGTCAGTAAGAGTACTTCAAACGCATGCGCTGTAAGATCACTGTTCGCGTATGCGCTGTAAGATCGCTGCTCGCGCATGCTCTGTAAGAACTGCCGCGCGCGTGAGCTGTAAAAATTAGCATGCGCTTATGTTTAAGAACTATCCACGCGCATGCGCTGTAAGTTTTAATGAGCAAGCGATGAATGCTCTCCCTGCGTTCCAAGTCTCCCCCCCCCCTTTTCAATCCTCAACGCCCATGCTTTGTCAAAGCATCCAAGCGTATACGCTATAAAATTGCTCCTCGCGCATGCGTTGTAAGATCTCTGCTCGCACATGCGCTGCAAAGTCACTGCTCGCGCATGCTCTGTTATCACTGCCACGCGCGTGCGCTACAAAAATCATCATCCGCGTAAGTTGTAAGAACCATCCACGCGCATGCGCTGTAAGTTTTAATGAGCATGCCGTGAATTCTCTCCCCGCGCTCCAAGTCTGGGGTACTGCAGCTGAGATTGACCTTAAGAAGCTTCAAGTTATTCAAAATAACGATTTGCGTTCGTTTGCAAATCTGCCGAACTACGTCCGGTTAGAAATTCTGCACAGAGACCTCCAAATTAGGCCTGTTTTGGCGCACGTCAAAAAGTTATGTATCAAATTTCATAGAGGTCTGAGAAGTGTCAATAATCCTACGTTAGACAGTATACATCGTTACCATCCTCGTAACCCAAAGGCGCGTAAGCGCCCACGGTCGATACCTGGAAGAGCTGTACGAGATATTTATTTCCGCCCTAAAAAGCGGATACGTCTAACATAGTTTTATTCTTCTCTCTGTTATTTTATGGTGCAACCTTCTAGCTTTTTCTGTACTTTCCCTTGCTTTTGGGAATTTTCGCGTACTTTACAAGCTTTCCCTATATACTTAAACTTTTAAATTTTTAAACTTAATCTTGTTACTCACTGCCCAAGGCCCTGCACCTTACTTGGTGCAACTCTGTCTCCCCATTTTTCCTCTTCTCTACTGGACGCCTACTTGGACCCCAGTCCTTACCCTTATGAAGTCTTGGGAATCGGCATAATGTTGTCTTCCTCCCAAGCACCTCTTAGTTCCTACTTTTCCTATTATGTATCTTCTTTTTCTCGATCTTCCTTTTCGTCTGAAGTTTAAAGGGATGATTCTATCCTCTCCTGGGGACTTCACTAATCCCACCCTGCCTTGAGCCGCGCTCCAAGTCTTCTCATCCTGTTTAATCCTCAACGCACATGCTCTGTAAAACCATCTACGCGCATGTGCTGTAAGAATCTCCACGAAAATACATTAAAAGAATCCCCATACGCACCTGCGCTATTTTTATTATGTTTTCGATTAAACAAGAGTCATCGAAATTATAATACTAATAATTTCAATCAGGCGGGGTATTATTAGAACTCCTCGAGCCAATTCTACTAAGTTTCAAAAATTTTATTTCTTTTTAGCTCCTAGAGTTTATAGTCTTCTGCCTCAATGTTTTAAAAGCATTGTTACCTATCATTCCTTTTCCAGGGCTTTCAAAGACTGGTTATTTACTTATAATTCAGTTGAAATTGAGAATCTTTTACTTTCCTTATATACATATAATGTATAAGGTAATTATTGTGACGGGGTCGAAAATTCGAATTCGAGTCTTCGACGGGAGAACACGTTTCAAGCATCCCCTGAACACGTATCAGACGCTTTCGAGGTGATGTCTGTGTGTATGTGTGTGTGTGTGTCAGTGAGTCTATGAGAACTATAACTTACGAACGAATAAAGCGATTCTATTGTTTTTAAATACTATCGGATGTTCAGAACACCCTTAAATTTTCGAATGAATTTTGAAACAATCACCAAAAAATCAAAACCTTTAATAAATTACGCAAATAGTCATCTCTTATGTAATTTTTCCTTAGGAAACGATTGACATAAGCTTTAGAACGCTAACATGAACCGTTTTTAAGATATTGCACATTTTTCAAATAAATTCATGAAAAAATCCCATAAATTAGAAAAAATAGCAACTATTGAGAAACATGTTCACTTTTCATATGTAATATCATGCGATAAATTTGGTGACGTCACTTTCGTTGATCTAGCTCGTTCCATTCACGAGAAAAGATATTTTGAGTAATGCTTTTGTATTTGAACGCAAATGGTCATTTAACTGCTATAAGAATAACTTATTTCTCCGTCTATAACGCTTGGCGAGATTTTGGCGACGAATTTAGCGGAATGTCGCCAGCTTGGTGGCTTTTTTAGATGTTGCCAAATTAACGAAAATATAGCCAAATGGATAAAAGTGATGCTAAATCAAAAAATTGACGGCTAATTGACGAAAATTCAATATCTTGGAAAGAATATAAGTATCGACTATAAGAATAACCTATTTTTGTTTATTATAAAAGTAGTAAATTCATTTCATTATATAAGGAAAGTCATGTGGTGCCCACATCAGATTTTTTTTTTTTGGCAAAATGGCTTTGGAAATATGTCCATTTGCCAAATGGAAATGAAAATTGAATTAAAAATGCGAATGCAGTGTAATTAAAAATAATTATTCATGTTATATGGTGCAAGTGAACTCAATATTTTGAATTATGACATAAATAAAATAAATGAGTTTGCAGGGAAAGCAGTGGGCTGCCCACATCAGATTTTTTCCGTTACATATGGAATAAATCATAAATCCAACTTCTTTAGTTTATGTACGGCGACTGGCATTTTAAATGTACAACAATTCCGCCTTCTAGGTCACAAAGAGGGCTTTTGACGTATCTTGAAGAACTTTTTGAACCCTCTTCTTTCATTTTCTCAGTTGTCGGAAGAGACATTGAAAATTCTGCCCAGTGATCAATACTATAAATTTGCAAAGAGTCAGATTTCTCGGTCACCGCCGGGCTCTTGGAAGATCTGGAAATATAAAAATACGTTACAAAATTGGAGCAATTGGAAAATTAGAAAATTGGAAAATGGACCATTCGACTTGAGCCTTTATCATGCTCAATCTCAAGTCGAATTGCCATCCCGTGGTGATTTCTGGGAATAAACAATATTAATATAATCCAATATATACCTTTACTCATTGGGCGATCGCCAAATTAAGTACAAAATGGACAGACTACTGAATTTAATGAGCATTCGATTATATATCGATAATTGAATTCGATACACTGGAAGTTTCAATCCATATGAAAAAATATGTTAAAATTAAATAATCTAAATTAAAATTCTTGATAGGAATTGAATTAAATTGGACATTTATCTTAATTAAAATTTAAGAATCATTATGAATCAATTACTTAAATGTTATTTAAACATTGCCTAATATACATACACAACTACCCGAATCTCTTCATTATTAATATGATTTAAATTTCAAATGCAAATGCAAATTCTTCAAAAAGTAGAAGTAAAAGTATTTCGTTTTTTAATCTACTTTAAAAAATCTCGAAATTAACACTCGTGAAATCCGTTTATAGAATTATCTGTATCTTTAACACACATTGAATGAGTAGTTTTTAAATGTTAAATTTCAATTTAAAAAATTAAATAAAATACAAGGAGCCACAGATCATATTATTATATCTTGTATTCTCCAATATAATGAGTCATTGAATATAAAATGCAACCTCTTTAATGCATTCCAAACCATTACCTGAAACCAAATAAATTATCAATGAGAGCAGTGTCACCATCTCTGGGCAACTTTCAAAACTACTATTGATAATAAAAAAAAACTGATGTGGGCAAAACATGACTTTCCTTATATAATGTAATGAATTTACTACTTTTACAGTAAAAAAAAATAGGTTTTTCTTATAGTAGATACTAATATTCCTTCCAAGATATTGAGTTTTCGACAATTAGTCGTAATTTTCATTGATTTAGCGTCATTTTCATCCATTTGGCGAGATTTTCGTTAATTTGGCAACATTTTAAAAAGTCGCCAAGTTGGCGACATTCCGCCGAATTCGTCGCCAAAATCTCGCCAAGCGTTATGGACAAAGATATATGTTATTCTTACAGCAGACAAATGATTATTGGCGTTCAAATACAAACGTATTACTCAAAGTATCTTTTTTCATGAATGGAATGAGCTAGAACCACGAGAATGATGTCATTAAATTTATCGTATGGTATTACATATGAAAAGTGAACATGTTTCTCAATAGGAAATTTTTTTTTCATTTTATATGACTTTTTGATAATTTTTTTGAAAAATGTGCATTATCTGGAGAACGGTTCGTGTTAGCGTTCTAAAATTTATGCCAATTGTTTTCTAATGAAAAATTACATAAGAAATGTCTATATGCGTAACTTTATTAGCGGTTTTGATTTTTTTACGATTTTTTCAAAATTTCATTCGAAAATTTAGGGGGGGTTCTGGACATTCGATTGCGTATAAAAACAATAGGCTTCCAGTGTTTACGAATTGTGATTTTTGTACCAAATTTGGTTTGAATCGATCCATTCGCTCGTCAGTTATTGTCTCCACAGACTCACTGACACACACACACACACACACATACTTACTTTCACACACACACACAGACATCACTCCAAAAATGTTTGATTCGTGATCGGGGATGCTTGAAACGTGCTCTCCCGTCGTAAACTCGAATTCGAATTTTCGACCCCGTCACAATACTATCCTTATACTTTATGTATGTAAGGAAAGTCAAAATTATATAATTTAATTTCTTATTTTTAAAAAAATTAAGAAACTAACATTAAGAATTTAAGAAATTAACTTAAAGGAATTATATAAAATCAAAAAAAAAAATTAAGAGAATTATACAATACGATATGAAAATATATCGGCACATGCACAGTCATATCTTGATCAATTTATATAACAGGGGATAACTAATCTGAGCCTATTTTCTAAACCTAAGCTATTATTTAAATACCGAATTATTCAGTACATATTATATTATTAATAAACCTCCCAGAATACGAGAAGTTAAGACATAATTTTTTCATTTCCCAAATAATGTGATTTATACACTTTTTAGAGCTTCTAATAATGTATTGATTCACAATATTTCTAAAAATAGCTCCCGCTAGATTAGAGGAGAAAGACTTCATATTAATAGTTTCAAATGGAAAAAGTTTAGTTTTATTAAGTATCAAATATTAAACCATAATCATTGTCAATTATAATACTGAGATCTAAAAAATGTACACAATTGAACGGGTATTTGTCTTAAGTTATAAGTTCAAGTTTTGATGGGTAATTAGAGATAACAGCATTGTCATTTACCTTTTCAAAATGGATCAAAAATAGATCATCAATATATCTGAAAGTTTAAAATGAAGATATTGTGTGGTTTCTTTCATAAAAATGTAAATAAAGATTATCAAAGCAAGTTGAAGATGCAGCTCCCTGGAGATACATAATTTCAAATTGTGATAAATGATTGTGTTAAAAATCTCCAAACTTAGATTGCAATTGAATACATTAAATATAACGATGTTTTTAGATTTTTTTTAAATAATGCAAATAGTAAAATGGTAATTTACAAATCTTTTAAATCAACATTGTTAAAGAAATCTTTAAAGTCAAAAGTTTGTAGCGCTTTTACATTCTTATTTTACTCAGACTGTTTACTAATTCATAACTATTATTTATAATTAACTTATCATTTAGAATAATCTGCTGATTCATAACATTGAGAGAATTTAGTAGGAACTTTTTAGCATTATTAGAGTATGTGTCTATCCACAAGTATCTGACCTGAAATAATAGGATTTCTGTGACATTTTGGAATACAGACAATGTATGGGAAATTGAGGTTATTTGGTTTTTCTTTTAACTTTTTATAATTAGCAAGGATTAATTTAGACGTAGTACATACATTTAGTTTCGACAGCTGAATATAGGAAGAGAAAAGGGTGGAATTTAGTATTTAAAATACAACATTTTGCATATTAATGCGTACTTATTTGCTGCTTTATTATTGTAAGTAATTACAAAATAATTTTTCATGTATTTTAATGCTTCTATAATTTTATTCTTATTAACTGGGAAACGAAACTGCTGATTAATCAAAAAATGTTTACAAATATCAATATATTTAAACTTCCATTCATTGTATGCATGCCTCTATTGGAGTGGCAAATTTGCAAGCAGTCCAATAAATAAATTTATCAATATTCAGTGAAATACTATCGATTACAGATATATATATATATATATATATTTTATACCGTAGCAAACACAAAAATTAAGGATACTTTGCAAATATGCAAAAGTAAAATATGAGTAAATAGGAAAACATACATTTTTGTTTGCTCTACAAAACACTTGGACTTGGTAGCGAGTTTTGAAGAAGTGAACAAATCCTGATTTAAGCCTAGAACTTTGTCCACGTGTATAGCGTTTGTGCTCGGATTTCGTTAGTTTTTCTTTTATCGGTTCCATACCTTTGTTTTTTGTTACTTTTCTTAGACTTGATGATTCGAAATTTGAATTTTTATCCATTTGCTTGAAGATTTGCTGTTTTCTACTTTTATTTTGTAAGCCTGTTAGAAAGTTCGGTTTTTCGAGTTACAGCATCTCACTTTTTTTTTCATTGGACCTTCAAACATTTTCATTATATATATATATATTATATATATATATGTATATATGTATATATATTTATATATATATATATATATATATGTATATATATATATATATATATATATATATATATATATATATATATATATGTATGTATATATAAATTTAATTTTTACGTTCACATCTACGTAATATACACAGTATATCACCCAGTTTTCGCACAAATTGCTTCATTGTTTGTTAGGTTTTCGAGATTACAAATATCACTCATTTTAACAAAACTCCGCTAACAATACTCCGATATACTTAATCACTACTAAAATCATATGTATCAATAAAAGTGGTATAAGTCACAACCACCATTATTTTCCCTCTGTAAAAACGTAAAAATTAAGATGAACTAAATGACCAAGGATAATTCTTGGTACTTTCACTATATACATAGTATAATATATAGGGAAAGTTTTGTGACGGTGTTGAAAATTCAAATTCTAGCTTTCGGTGAAAGAACACGCTCCAAGCACCCCTGAACTCGAATCTATCGTTTTTGAGCTGATGTCATGCATGTGTGTACATGCATGTGTGTGTGTGAGTGCGTGTGTGTGCGTATCTGTGTGTGTGTCTCGTAAGTCTGTGGAGACAGTATGTCCCAAACAAATGGAACATGTTGAACGACATTTAGTACAAGCATCACAATCCGTGAATACTGGAAACCTAATGGATTTCAAATGCAATCGAATTTGCGGATCCACTAGGACCCCCTAATTTTCGAATGGAATTTTGAAAGAAACATAAAAAAATCAGAACTTTTAATAATAATTTCTTATGTAATTTTCATTAAAAATGATTGACATAAATTTTAGAACACTAGCATAAATCGCTCTCGAAGGTATTTCAAACTTTACACATAAATTTATCAAAAAAATCATATAAAATTACTAAAATATTAACTATTATGATACATGTAGTAAAAAATAAAATAAATTATTTATTTAGCTCTTAGATTGGTTCGAGACCACAATACCATGCGTTCACTGAACAGCCCAATTTTCTTAAGTCCGTTGTCCAAGTATAACAAAACACAATTTATTGAAGACACCTTTGATTTCCCTTACATAATTATTTATTTCAACAAATATATATTTTCACTAACATCTGCAATTAATAATTTTACTTTTTTTATTTATTTTCAATTTAACTTGAAGGCGAGTGTAATGATGAAGGGTAATTTAGAATAAACTGGTGCATATCAAAAGCGAATTCCTCATGAGAGCAAAAGGAGTACCTGTTATGGGTGCCATACGTACTACAGAAACCTTTGAGGTAATCATCTTGTCCAGGGTCATCTTTGGGGCTTGTCTTCGTCTATATCGATTTTTTTCGTCTACCAGACTTCTCTTTGACGCTCATCATCAACTTCTCACTCACAGACTACCACTTCGGATCACCAACTTTTCATCAAATCATTCCCAATTTTCTTCTGATTCTTGTACGAAAATTTCACTAACTCTGCTGACTCCCACTTTAGTTCTCCCCCATGGTACCATTAGCTGGTGAGCTGGTACCATTAGCTGGTGAGCTGGTACCATTAGCTGGTGAGCTGGTGAGCTGGAGGAAGTTGTTACTGGCCGTAGAAAAACTAGACACAAATGCTTGATGTCCTAATGATAACGTGGCCTTACGATGTGTTGAAGACCCAGACCGTTCTACTCGTCCTAAGACTTGAGCAGCTGTTTGGACGGCAGGTACTTAAGATGTGTGTAAGGATAATTTACTACTCCGCATAAATTTATTTGAACTAAATGCCAACCACTGACGGTCATCTGACGGCGTTTATTGTTTGAAGCTTATAACGTTCATTTCCACCTTCTGGTACTTGTTATTTGAAGTCATAAATTCCTTATAGGCTACAGTCAATCACAATGCAAATTTCCATCATAAAATATGTTGATATTTCATATGTAATATTATGCGATAAATTCTTTGATATTATTCTAGTTAATTTACTTCGCTAAAGAAGATATATTGTGTATTGGTTTTGTACTTCAATCCCTCAAAACTCGCCAACAGTCATTTATATATAAAAAATAGTCTTCTCTGCACTTAGCTTATCTGTAAAGCTTGGCAATCAATTTGGCGAACTTTGTGACTCATTTAAAGAAAAGTCCCCAACGTAACGATATTTTGTAGCAGAATGACAAAAATACCATTAAAATTGCAAAAATGACTCTTTTTTAACGAAAATGGCACAAAATTGATGAATTAATTAGTAAAATATTTTAATATATGGACTATATCGCTTGTTGCGGATGCTATCAATATTGATAATTGTCAATTTAGTTGCCTGAAATAAAAGTTAATTGAGCTCTTCGAAATAGTTTTACATGTTGTCGTCCGGGAAAGCGCTAAATGCACAATTCAGCATTAAAAACATTCTGCGGTAAATCTTATACATCATCTTTTTTCCTCTACAAAAATGTAAAATCATTGCATTATAGAGAGAAAGTCATGTGCTGCCCACATCAGATTTTTTATTTTATATATTTGATGCAAAATCATTAAGTTTCACTTTCAGTAACACAGGCACGTATTCTCAAGGAGGATTAGGTCACATAAATTATCTACCTTTCGTTAGGGTGTCATACGATAGTTTGTTAGTCGTAATATTAGTTATATGATAGTTGTAATAGTAGTCAAATGGTAATCTAGTTAATTAGATGGTTCTTGAATAGTAGTTATATGGTAGTTACATGATACTTGAATGGTAATTATGTGGTAGGTGTGCATCAGTTTGAAGATGGTGGATAGTTAGGGAATGCTATATCTAACTGTAGCCACCCTGTCAATAATTATAAATTAAATAGGAAAACCGAATATTAATTTCTAAAGGATCATACCATAGAAAACTGTAAAGCTGAATTTAATAAAACGTAAATGCACAGAGTGAAGTTTGAAATATTAAAAACAGTTGAAATATCAAAGACAACTAGTTTTAAATATAAGACCTAAGCTGTCTTTCAAATATTCGACACACACGCTTCTGTGTAACCACATTACTATCGCTATAAATGATGGTCAGAATAAAATGAAATTTCAAGATAATACTTAAATAAAGTAGAACATTTTTGCGCATATTCGTCAATCCGGGAAATCCGTCTGAAAAGAGGAAAAGTCCGTCTAAAGAAAGGAAGTTTCTGCCTTGAAAAATGTTTCTTTTGGGATCTAGAACGAAAACAATTCCAATGTCACGCAAGTTTTATTCCGCTGGAGGGCATTTCTCTACCAATTTCTTCTTTCATCAGATGTGACCGATAGGTAGCGGAGACTTAAGAAAGAAATGATTGTGTAACGGATAATCTCTTTATATGAAATAATAAAGTTTGTAGAATAAATGTAGGTATTTCTTTCGATAGAACTATATCTTTGAGTGATAGAACTTCATAAATATACAGTATTAATAAATATACAGTATAATTTCGATTACCCGAGCTAATGTGGATCGAAAATTTCTCAGTACGGTCAGATACGGTCAAATTACCCAGATACGGTCAAACTCGGTTAATGCATAAAAATATTTCTATACTTCACTGAAAATTTTAGAGCTGATATTTGCCAGATAATATTCATTTTCCTTCTAGTAACACCCTCATTCCTGCAATCAAGGTAATATATACTGTAGACAGAATTATATATACAATAATTACATCTATAATTTCGTGTTTATTTGTTTATGACATAATGTACATACTCCATATACTCAACTCATGCTGTTCGATGCATCGCAGTTCGATGCATCGCAGTACTCTCAGCCTGCTCTTCGATGTACCAAAGCGTGGTCTTCATCACATCAATGTCTTCTGTGTGAGAAAATCGTATGACTTCTTCCAGACATATACCATCCCCTTCACTCTTTAGTTTTCCACCCACTAACTAAATTTATAATTATGGGATGGATCATCTCCATTTGCTTATCCTAATTCATCCAATCTTGGATGACTTGCGTCGTAATAGGTTCTGAAACTGAAAAATTTTGTACTATCTCCAGGAGCGAAATATTATCTTCACAATCCTCTTCATCCTCAATTTTACAAAAAATATTTCAGAACTTCACAAAGTTGATTTTTTAACTTCATCAGAAAAAAATGATGAGTCAGTGAGACAAGATCTAGCTCGGTTAGAAGGGAACTTCGAATACCACGGATTCGGATAATTGGCACTCTGTGGCGCTTTAATATGTAAGAATATATTTATAAGTATATCGCGGAGTATGTATTGTAAATAATTTACCTACAAAACTCATTTTAAGTAAATTTTAAGTCAATTAAAAGTAAAAACACCTGCAGAGTTGTATGACTTCTTAAAACTTTCTACACTCATTTTGATCCAATGGAATTTATTTTTACCTTAAAACTTGTCTACTTCCTTCAACTATATTTTGAACAAAAATAAATTGGAAGGAGTTCATAAAAAAAAAATTAACCTTATAATCCAATCATCACTTCCTGTTGTTCGATACATGGACTATGTTTTTGTAATTTGACACTTTCAGCAAGGGATATCAAAGATAGTTAGAGATTACAAAACACCGTTAAAACAATGATTGAAGCATTTTTAGAAAGATTTAAATACTTCATCTCTTCCAAATATCAATGCATAAAGCATTTGTTTATCTCTGCCTATGTCAACATAACTGTAAGCACAGAAGACGACAGGGAAACGCCTTCAATTCTAAAACAAAAAGTTGCATTACAGCTAAAGCGCAATATTTTCAAGGATTATTATTTCTTATAAATTAAAGTGCAAGGATGTAGTGCAAACATTTTTAGAAAATTCCACGAAAAAAAAATTAATATCCTTGCTTAAAAGAATTTACTTAACTCCCGTCTTCTCATCGCCTAATTATTGTTAACGAATGGTAAAAACTGAGAAACCATAATCAAAGAATGGTGATTGGTGTGTCACGTGATCCATTTCTAATATGCATAAACTTCCTGCATAAAATAAAGTATTCATTGTTATTTAAATGCAACATTTTCTTATAATGCAGAAAACAATTTACTGATGCAATTCCTGATCTGTAATGATAGGTAGTAAATATTCTATATTGGGAATTATTTCTTCAAAACATATCCTTGCGTTACAGATTGGCTTACAATACTGATCGAAATGAATATTTTTGATTGTTTTTTTTTCAAGGCATTAATATTTTTTTTACAATAAGTCATGTATACAAATTTTGATGTGGTCAACAGATGACGTCACCTTACTAACGCAATAACATTACATCTTTCACAGCAAAATACGGGTGTACGAGATTCACAACACAGTGTTTCTGGTTCTAAATTAATGACACGTCAATAGAAATTCGGCTTTTGGAGCAATTTATTAGTACACATTCATTTATTCATATCCATGTGCAAAACCATCATCAGGGGCGCAAAAGCCCAGTAGTCGCACGGGTATTGCACTCGCACGACCCAATTTCGATTCCCGCCTCAACCCTAACTGTCGCCGTGTTCACATGGAATACGACCACGTTAAACATGTGGGTTCTTAAGTCCTTCCCAGAGGCTGGTAGTAGGGGAAGGAGTCCACGATCTCTGTGGATGTCTCCCCACACTAGATTCCTGTCTATATTAGATGCTACATTTAGTGCTACACATTAACACTAATACTAATTCTACACACACACACACACGGCCACACATTAAGCTGCCATTAGCACTAGAGTTGGTCGTGTGGTCTGGGTTTTTCTCACACACATACACACCACTATTAAACACTAACACTACGCATACACAGGCGCCCACGCACACACACACACAAAGCCTTTAATATACATGCACATTCACACACGGCCTTTAATATACATGCACATTAACACACAGAGCCTTTAATATACATGCACGATAACACACACACTAACATACGCACAGAGCCTTTAATATACATGCACATTAACACACATGCACACTAACATACATATACTAACATACATAAATGCGTACATACATACATACATTCACATACACACTAGCATACATACATACATACATGAACACTAGCATACATGCATGCATAAATGCGCACTAATATACATACATATATGCACACACATAATCACCTCAATGTAGTCCAATTTAAGTTCATGGATGCTTCAATCGCGTTTTTCTGTTTAAATCTCATTCGAAATTTGATTTCATCATAACACTGACCTTAAGCATTAAACTATCTATGCATGGAAAATAATGCACATTACTTATGTATCCTTGCAAAATCTTTACGCATTTTTATTTTTTGTTTCATAAATGTATAAAGGTAAATGGAGAATGTGGAGTAAAAAACAGAGAAAGTTTTCTCCTGGAATACGAAACAAATATATTTTAAATAAAGTAGTTTATGTGAAAATAGGTCAACAAAGCTTTGCAATATATTTTGAAAAATTGTTTACTTTCCCTTTCAAATTCAAAGTAAAATGTAACAGCTGAAGATATACTGCTTCTAATATTTTATTTTCTTCAGTACGCAGTGACTTGAGTTAAAAATGCACTCTGTGAATATGCAAATTTCCGTTTTTAAAATGAATTAATAAAATATAATATATGTACAATGACAATAAACAAATAGCAATATATTGTAGCTAGGATAAACCGTTCTGAAGATTTGCTAGCTTTTTGCAGTTGTAGAAAATTAGCATCAGTTTATTATTCGTAATTTCAAGATGAAAAACATCTGTATATTGATGTCAATAACATCTGTGGTTGGTGTATCTCTGACTGAAATTGTTGCGTTAGGAAAAATGTAAACATCGGTGACGCTTATATCTCCGAACTTACTAGATAAAAATGTACACAAGTTTTACTTGTTTTGTCAAAAGTAGATACCATTTATAAATATGCAAAAATAATTTCCATATTTAATAATTGGAGATTATTTTTTTTTCATAAAACTGAAAAATTTTTGTTCGAAAGAGTGTTTGCTTCATTAGCCTTAATTTCACTCAAAATATTTTCTAAACAATAAAGGATAGAAGCAGTAAGCGACAAAAATTTTCAGTAGGAACTGACACTTGTAGTTTAATATTTTGTTTTCTCTTCTACAAAGTTGATTTAAGTTTCGAAGGCCAAGTTGAAGAAGATTCAGAATGTTTCGTTTCATAGAGTCTGCAATGCTCATTTCAAAAACTAAAAGTAATAGATAGCTGTGAACATTATATAGTACTTTGTCACCCTTGCAAGGTTAAATAACTGGATTGAAGCTGAAGTTCCTAGTTTTCGAATAATAGTGGTTAAAATTTCGGCCTGTTAACGTTTTTCAATGGAAGAAAAGGCTATAAAGTTTAAATGTCAGGAGTGTTTCAGCTGTGTTTTGCCTTCTTGGGGAAATACTGGTGCACAGACACGGGATACCTTGTTTTATTTCAAAGAGATTAGGAAGTGAAGTGAACGTGAGTATTTTAAAGATGTTTAATGATTGATGAGGTTTGAAGAGAAGAAGTGAAAAACTAAAATTATGGTACGTATTTATGTGCCATCAGACAAATTTATACATATAACTCGATGTTACATCTCGTAAGCGTATTGCAATACGTCTAGTTTATATATCCCCAAGCAAGTTGGTAAATAATTATATATTTGTACATGAAGTCTATGGTTTGATTACCATCCAGTTATAGTGGGAGCGGAAACTAAAAACTAATGAAAAGAGTTTGTAAGTTTTTTATAGCCCTATGAAAGCCCTACACGGATATACGTATATATAATTGATTTTAAATCAAGTTCTTAGTTCATAAATATTGTAGTTGCAATTTCGATATTTTAATATTTGGAACAACTTTGAAAAAGTGGTTCTTTTTTTTTAATTTTATAACTATTTAAAAAAAGTGGTTAACTTTTTTTATAATGTTGAATTGTTTTGAAAAATTCTAAAGACAGACCACCCACAAAAAGTATGTTATTTACGCAAAAACATTTCAGTTCAATCGGACTGGAAACACTGCAGATTTTTATTTTTAACTAAAATTTTCAGTCAATTTTTAAATTGTTTCAAAACATAATTTTAATAAAAATAAACAGCGAAACAATTTAACAAATTTTTGAGTCCACAGTAATTATCAAGTGATATCAGATAATTTTAATTGCTACGCATTAATAACCGTAAGTAATTTACCCCCTGATTAATTGCCCATGATAATATTTTATTGATTAGTGCACAGGGACGGTTCAGGAACGAAATTTTTAAACAAAGAGTGTAGATGAAACAAATTAGAAGCATTTTGTAATGTGCATTTTGCAGTTCATAGAAAATATATATTTGGCATGCGTACAACAACAACGTGTATGGAAACCGTTCATTACATAATCGAACATCGAGAAGTGGTCGAAGTTTTAAAAAAATAGAATAAATTTGTCGCATATAAAAGGGTCATTATAAATTCAATATAAAGTGTATTAATCAAGCCATTTCAAATATTGAAATTAGAATATACTTTTAATTTTTAGATCTAAATATTATTTTCATTATCATTTGACGGACTACACAGCTTATTAATTAGTGAACACACAGTAAATTACGCAACTAAGTCTCCCTATGCAGAATTTAACAATTGTGGATTATTATTTGTTCCCGCTACATTCACTGCATTTGAATTAATCTGAAATACAAATTTGACAGTAAAAATCAGGGTATGCACGGGGACAGTCAATATAACTATTTTTGTATGTTACAGAGTAGACTTCGATAATAAAAGCTTGCAATTTCGTCCCAGACGCTTAACGGTAGACCGTTGACTGGCCAGTTCGAAGATCTAGAGTTCGTTTTCCGGTTGGGGCGGCAAATTTCTTTATAATAACGCCCGAACAAATCAACCATGTAGGTTAGTGTAAAGAAGTTGGAGGTCTGAAGACACCAGACCGTGGGACTCACATAGTGGGTTTAGAGTAGCTAGCTGCACGGCGGGAATAGATACCTCCTGCATTTAGGAGGACCCATGGTCTACCGTCCCGCCAAACGAACTTTTATTTAGGTCTAAAAATATAACAATTTATGAAAAATATTGTGATTAAACAGACAGTTTTACATTATATTTGAACTTGACAAATACGTCCATTTTACAAAAACGGAAAAACGATTATTGCGAATATAGATAAAAAGATCATTGAAAAATAAAATTTAGAGTGAGGTATAATAGCATAATGAAAAATAGATTAAAATGAAAGAAAATAATAAACTTTTAAAAGTAAAATTTAGAAAATATATGAAAAGAAAATATATGAAAAGGAAAAAAATTAGGCGTATGTAAACAAAAACAGAAATTTAGAATAAAATTTAGAAAAGAAAAATAAGAAAAAATACAAATAAAAAGAGTCAAAAGAAAAAGAAAGATCCAAGAAAATAAGAACAGTTAACATAGATTTTTTTTAAAGAAAAAATGGAGGGAACACAATAAGTTCATATAAGTTAATAAGAATGGAATAAAGGGATTCATTGATCAAAATTAATTGAGAGCAGACTCTACTCATAAGCTTAAATCACTTTATTAGAAATTTCCATGGCAACAAGAATACAGTTTGTAATTTTATCTACTGAGGAGGGATTTGAACGAACTTTAGAGAACCAAGAAGTTGGAGGTCTGAAAATGACCCTAGTATGACTAGCACGGATTCGGTGGACTCTGAAATATTGAGCGTCGATTTCAAATCGAAAGGATAATGACCACGCAGGAAAGCTATCCAGCTGGAAGGAGGATACAAATATCATCACGTTGTTAACCTGAGGTAAAAATATCATGAGACGGTTAAACAGGTTTTCAGTTGCACGCCAATCTGGCATTACAGAGTGGAGAATGCAGAGTCCATTTCAAGAATATGAGCTTGCAATTTCGTCCCAGTAACTTAATTGTAGAGCGCCGGCTAGTTAATTCGAAGGTCCAGGGTTCGATTCCCGGTTGAAGCAACAAGGTTCTTTACAATGTTTAAACACAAAACCGACTGAAATAAAATCTTAAGGCTAAATTATAAATTTAAAAATATAAAAAAAAATATTTCAACTTGAATATTTAATCCTACAGAAAAATATCCATAGTAAGACTTTTTCTTATCTAGACATTGTGTTCCTTTTTATCTGTTTGGCATTACGAAGAGGTCTGTGTACACTTGGCTGAGTTAACAAAGATGCGGCTTCGACCAAATCGTCTTCCATTTTATTAGCATATATCCTACAGTGACTAGGGGAAATAACATAAATAGTGGAGTAGATATTATCAAATCCTTAGTTATTTTTAGATTTATTGTTTTCGATATAAAATAATCTTGAAGTGGCAATATCTAAATGTAAACAACTTGCTCATAGATTTATTTAATTCTTCTGTAGCCACACAGTTTCTCTGAAAGTTTGGAGTTAATAGGAGACGATTAACATTGCGTAGAACCAGAAAATAAAAATCAGATTTGTCTTCACTTCAGGGAATAGTGCTAATTACAGAAAAAGTGATACTTTTATAGTCTGAGCTGTAGCAGGGAAATTACAATTTGCATATGAGGAGAAAATTAAAAAAGTTTCAGTAACTGGAATATTATAAAAAAATCACTAAAATAATATGATAACTGTCATCTTACAAGAATGATAGCGACAACCGCCAAGAAATCTCTGCTAGCAAGTAATTTTTTCAACAAAATTTCGACCAATACAATACAACACTGAACAACAAATTTTGACTTTTTGTGTGTATTTAAGATCCAAGTTACCTTTATGTTATTTAATCAAATAATTATGAAAGTGGCCGATCAAACACCAGATTTCCTTAAGTTTTTTTTAATATCAACAAAATAACTTTTACACATTTGAATATAAATTATCCTGATGTAATCCCTTACAGAAAATCATTCATAGAAACGCATTTTTCTTATAATAAGAAAGCCAAAATAAGTTCTATAACCTCTCTCAGAAGGATCCAAACGTCTTTATCATTTCTGCATTCTATTTCCTTTGTTATATCTTTCGGGAGTTGTAATGTCCTTATGAAACCGTTACCCATGCTCGTTATTGACACTCTAATGACAGCAATTGAAAACAAAAGCGAAAATTTTAAGTACAAATAAAAAGTGTACTTTGAAATAAATAACGACGATATAATTTCTCAAATATGTCTTAGAAGTGAATATATGGCAACAGGTGCTCAAAAAACATATATAAAGTGTACGATGTGACAACGAAAAGCACAGTTAATAAAAGCCATCGGATGAAAAAGTATCTGTTCAATATCCATGTCTATAAAGTTTGACACCATTAAATCTAACGAATTCACAAAAAAAGACGAAAAATCTGATGTGCGCAGCACATGACTTTCCTTATATAATGCAATGAATTAACTATTTTTACAGATAAATAAAAATGTTATTCTTATAATAGATACTTATATTCTTTCCAAGACATTGAATTTTCTTCAATTAGCCGTTATTTACCTTGATTTAGCGTCATTTTTATCCATTTGGCGAGATTTTCGTTAATTTGGCAAAATTTAAAAATGTCACCAAGTTGGTGACGTTCCGCTAAATTCGTCTCCAAAATCTCGCCAAGCGTTATGGGCGGAGAAATAAGTTATTCTTACAGTAGATAAATGACTATCGGCGTTCAAATACAAAAGTATTACTCAAAGTATCTTTTTTCATGAATGGAACGAGCTAGATCCACGAGAATGGGGTCACCCAATTTATTGCATGATATTACATATGAAAAGTGAACATGTTTTTTAACAGCTAATATTTTTGTTTAATTTATGGGATATTTTGATAAATGTATTTGACAAAATGTGCAATATCTCGAGAACGGTTCATACTAGCGTTCTAAATTTTATGTCAATCGTTTTCTAAGGAAAAATTACATAAGAAATGTCTATGTGCGTAACTTTATTAAAGGTTTTGATTTTTGATGATTTTTTCAAAATTTCACTCGAAAATTTCAGGGAGTGGTTCTGAACATTCGATTGTGTTTTAAACTAATAAGCTTCCTGTATTCACGGATTGTGATTTTTGTACCAAATTTTATTCGAATTGATCCATTCGTTCGTGAGATATCGTCTCCACAGGCTCACTGACACACACACACACACACACACACACACACACACACACACGCACACAGACAGACATCACCTCAGAAATGTTCGATTCGTGATCAGGGATGCTTGAAACGTGCTCTCCCGTCGAATACTCGAATTCGAATTTTCGACCCCGTCACAATACTTTGCTTATGCATTATGTCTATATGGAAAGAAAAAATCAACATCACTTAAGCAGAAATGACGCAGGGTCTCGTGATATAATAAACCAATAGTAAAAAAACCACACAGCCAGCCCACGAGAAGAGATCAATAAGAGAAAGAATACATAACAGTGGAAATTGACCATGATCGATAAGTGCAGAAAATAAATAACTCTAACTGAGCTTAAGATTTTGAAAAGAATCCAACTTACTGATATGATAACGTCTTAAACGATGAACTGACATTGAGAAAGAGATGATGAAATGATGGGAGAAATTCGCATTCGGTGACAAAGACCGAGAAGATTCCAACAGTCAAATGCTGATATTTCTCACATACCTGTGTTTCGAGAGACTGGAAACTGGCCCACACAACCGTAAATGTGTTGTACTTAATAATAACAATTTGCGAGGACAAATTGATAATGGCGAGAAAGTTCTATATAGCTGCAATTACATCAAATTTATGAAATTCAAATAGTGCTATCTATATAAATAAAAATGAAAATATGTCTGTATGTCTGTTTGTCCCATCATCACGGGAGAACGGCTGAACCGAACTTGATGAAATTTTGTGGGTAGCCTAGAAATAGCCCCACTTAAAATTTAGTCCGTGTTTTGAGTTTCTATGTCCAGTGGTTCTCGAGATATTAGCAAAAAACGAAATTTTCGTTTGTCTCATCATCACGGGAAAACGGCTGATCCGAATTTAATGAAATTTTGTGGATAGCCTTGAAATAGCCCCCTATAAATTTTGTCCAAGTTTTGAGTTTCTAAAACCAGGGGTTGTCGAGATATTAATGAAAAATGGAACTTTTTCTTAATAGAACTACTCTCCAACTCCGTGGTTTATCCAAACAGAAAGGATGAAAATCGTTTGTTTAAAACGCCAAAAAGGAATAAAACTTTATTCCCGAGTTTGGTGCAGGATTTTTGCCTTAATTAGTCACTTTAGGAAAGCATAAATTGTTTGAAACATGAATTTAAACGGAAAAATCTATCTCCATGGTTCATCTCTCACAAATTTTTACTCAACGATGACAAGTATAAAGAAATCAAAATGGCTATTTAATTTCGCATTTTATGAGGAAGATTCTATCTTATATCATGTTGCTCGGCAACGGAATGAAATTAAATGCGCTGTTAATATTTATTATTATTTTTTCTATTTGAATAATAAATAAATGGATGTAAAAATATATTTTTAAATGAAAGGTTTGGCTGTTCTTTTAATTATATAAATTGCTAACTGCGTACATCATTTTCATTTATTTTATTAAAGAGGTTTCTAGCTCATATATTGTGTTTAGCTAATAAACTCATATATTGTGTTTACCCAATAAATTCATTTAGCCGATTGTTGAAGCAGAAAAAGAGTAGAACAGCTGTATCTTATAATGCAATTTTAGTGTTTTCATTTAGTATATACAAACGGGATCAGAATATTTTATTCTTCAGATCTGCAAATTTAGAGCTACGAGTTTAGCGGAATATCTCTAAATAACTTGGTAACTTTTCTTAAACTTTGCCAAATTAGCGGAAATGTTTCCAAATTTATAAAAATGACGCAAATCAATGATTTGTTTTTTTAGAATAGAGTACTGAAATGATGTTTCGGTAGAATTTGTCGGACAGTCCATCCATCCTACTTAGTAACACATTTAACGAATTTTTTTAATATCACCAAATTGATAAAAATATTTGTGAGTCCATAAAAATATCATAGAATTGATAAAATCGCGCTTAATAAATGAAAATAATTGTGTTTTGTTAGGGGATAGTATTGTGATGATGTTTCATCAATTTGTCTCAAAATGTTACTATCTGTTCTACAGTCCCACTTGGCGATAAATTTGGGGATTTTTTAAGTTATCTCTAAATTGACTAAAATGTCGCCAAATCTTCCATGGAGGTCGCATTATTCAGATGATATGATTTCCATCAATTTATTTGAATCAAATGATATCATGTCGCTTAGCAACTTATCCAATGTGTTATGCGGCATACGATTTTATATTAAATCTTTTCCGATTTGAAAAATAAAGATATGTATATAAAATAAATTTCATTGACATTGCATTTTGACTGGATAATATCAATTACGGTCTTCAGGTTTAAACATTATTATTATTGATATTTTCGGGGACTTTTGATTCAGGGATTACTGATATTTTCAAGTTATTATGACATTGTTTTATTATCCCGAAAATTGTTGAAACTCATATATAGTACGTTGTACGTAATCTTCTACAAATGCATTATATCTTCTAATCTACGAGAATATAAGTAGTACAGGTATATTGGCATACATTTAGATATATAGTGGCATATATTGGAATCAATTACGACCTTCTGGTAAAAGATTACGGGGATTATTGATATTTTCAATTTATTACGTCATCTCCTTTATTCTGGCAAATATTTTTGAGACTCATATTGTAATACGGGTAATCTTCTACTAACACACTGGTATATTTTCTAATCTACAACTATATAAGTAGTACGGGTTGCATATAATGATTCAATTCCTTTTTTTTTTGTAAATTTGCTTATAAAAGGGGTCAGGATGTTTTATTTTTCAGATCTGCCCGTGAAGATAATTTTGCATAGTGAGAACAGATATTCTTAAACTTATCTTTATGAGCAATAAATTTAATATTTTAACAGAATTTGCACATGATTGCGAATTATAAGTTTCTTTATATTATATACTCCGTACGAAGAACGGATATGCTGCTAGTGTTTAATAATAATCTGTATTTAAAGTTTCTGTATACACTCATTGCCATAAAAATTTGTGCACCAAGAAAGTGTTGTTGTAGTTGAGACCCAGATCGTCGGACCTACCAGAAAGGTGTAAAGTAATTGTTTGGACGCCCGGGAAGTGCCACACAATTTAGACCGGAATCCAGTGGAGGCATCCACAGGGACCGTAACCTCCTTCCCCTACCACCAGCCTCTCGGAAGGAATTACGTATCCTCATGTTTAACGTGATCGTACTCCGCGTGAACACGGCGGCAGTTTTGCCAGTGGTAGGCATCGAACCCGGGCCTACCAAGTGCAATTCCCGCACGCCAACCACTGGGCTACCGCGTCCTACCAAGAAAGAGTTGTCATAATCGAATGAAATTTTATATATGTGAGTGTAACGTTGATATAAGTGAGTGATACAAAATCAAAGCAAAGAGATCATTTATTACAGGAAAAACTATAAATGAATGGAGGTTCTAGTACCCTGTTGGGCAACCTCCAGCGTGAATACGCGATGCGATACGGACGGGCGTACATTCATATGAGCCATACAGGTCCCGTATGGTGCCCTGCGTCATCTCATTTCACAGTAGTTGTTGAAGCCCCGCCTCTAGTTCGACCAAACTCGTAGTCTGTTCAACTTGCCGTCCCAAGTGATCCCAGAGATCCTCGCTCGGTGACAAATATGGGAATCGGGCAGGCCAGGGAAGGGTGGTAATGTGGCGAATGCACCACTTTGACACTCTTGCTGTTTGTGGCCGAGTATTGTCCTGTTGAAAAATGCCTCCTGGGAGCCCTGCCATGAGTGGAATGAGAATGTCACGAACATACCGCTGGCTGTCATGGTTCTGTAAATCAATATTAGAGGTGGCCGGGTATCCTTTGCGACTGCACCCCATACCATCCCACCAGTTGTGGGAGCGGCGTTCCGCTGTACAGCCGCTGTACAGGATTGAGGCGTTCACCACGACGCCTCTATATACATACACTGTTGTCATCACTGGTCAAATTCAATCTCGATTCGTCGGTGAAGACGACCTGTTTCCATTCGGTTCCGGTCCCATCCCGTCGAGCGCGACACCACTCCAAACGGAAACGACTGTGTGTGGTTGTCATTTGCAGCACACGTAATGGGTGCGACGGTGCTAAATGTTCTTCAGCCAGGCGCCTCGCCATGGTACAGACAGACACAGAGGCCGGTAATGAAGGTGCTACGTACCTGTGTCCGATTGGCGGATAATAATGCAGTTGGCGCTGTGAGTGCGTGTCGGGTGATGTAACAGTTTTCTCGGCTATTGGTCTAACGAGGGCGTCCTGAGCCATTCAGCCGTGTGTGCGGCCTTCCTCTCGTCCACTGGTTCCAACACCTTCTCTCATTAATGTCAGAACGACCTAGATAGCGGGCTACAGGCCGAGCTGACCACTCGGCATTCATCATCCCGAAGATTCTTCCCCTCTCGAACTCTGACAGCTGATCATATTGTCTTCGATGGCGGCGTAACTGCATCCTTAATGAAAAAGCGTTCCTCTGCAACATATTAAGTTCAGGCAAAAACCTATGAGTGCCTTTTTTCTGCGCCAGAGAGAACGAATTTTACGCCCTCTGGCGGCAATGGGCAATCACGCTATATTTCTGATCATTTGTATATCTGCCTGGCAGGCACCTTCATGCTTCTTCTTCGTGGTGCGCAAAGTTATATTTCAATGAGTGTAAATGAAAACTAGTGACACATAAGTCTTTTGATAATATGCTAAATGCTTAAAAGCATTGAACAAATAAATGAGTTTTTAAAATCCAACAAATTAGTTTATGATTATTTTAGCCCACTTTAATGTATTTGTTTTTCAGATTTCTTAATTTATATACAGCCAGGAACAACTGCATTTGGATGGGTTTCCTTGGGAAATTAAACACAAAGCAACCATGATTATATTTTGTTAACCTTTCAAAGCTTAATGCATTAGTCGATATTAAATATATTTATCAATAAATGAATTCAATTATTATCCTCAAAATAAAATAAATTCACTAAAGTGTAAACGGTGACGTTCCTTTTTAGTTATTGGTAGCCATGAATCAGTTAATGATGTTTCATTTGGAAAGGATAATTTCACAGACAGTTCCGCAGTCAGACAGGAAGAAATCCAGAGAGTGAAAAAAGTGCATTACTTTCCTTATATACATATTTGAATGAAATTTGGTATAAAAATTACAATCTGCGAATACTGGAAGCCTATTGTCTAAACGCAATTGAATGTTCAGAATTCCCTTAAATTTTCGAATGAAATTTTGATAAAATCATCAAGAAATCAAAACCTACAATAACGATACATAAATTGGCAAATCTTATGTAATGTTTATTAGAAAACGATTGACATGAACTTAAGAACTCTACCATGAACCGTTCTCGAAATACTGCACATTTTCCAAATATACTTATAAAAAAATCACACAAAAAATAAAAAAAATAATTAAATATTGTGAAATATTTTCACTTTTCATATGTCATATCATGCGATACATGTGGTAACATTATTCTCGTAAATCTAGCTCGTACCATTCATGAGAAAATATACTTCGGGTAATACTTTTATATTTGGACGCCAATAGTCATTTATCTGCTAAAAGAACAACTTATTTTTCCGTCCATAACGCTTGGCAAGATTTGGACGACGAATTTTGCGGAATAACGTCAAATTGGCGACTTTTCTAAATGCTTCTAAATTAACGGAATTGGCGTCAAATGGATACAAATGACGCTAAATCAATGAAAATGAACTGTAATTGAGGAAATCTCAATATCTTGGAAAGAATATAAGAGTAGATTATAAGAATAACCCATTTCTTCATCCGTTCGTAACGCTTAGCGAGAAATTTAGCGGGGCGTTGCAAACTCGGCGACTATTTAAACAGTTTTCAAAGTGACGAAAATTTCGCCACCTTGATAAAAATGACGCCAAATGGGAAGTAATGATTCGCAAACTTTGATTTCTGTCATATGACAGGCAAATCTTCTTGTAAATAAACAAGAAAGATCAATCATGCTTAAAGCATTGATTATGAAACACTTTCCAACTTCAATGCAATTTTGTTTGAATATCTCTAAAATGCAATATATTCCTAGGTAATATTATAAAACTTATCGCAATACTACATTAATTTATTATATTTGAAAACTCAAAACTTCATGGAAAAAAATGAACTTCATTCAAATAACGGCATTGAAATATAAAGTGCCTGGTTTAAACATCTCTAAAATGCGATACATTCTTCTGTAATATTTTTAAAATCATCATAATACTACAATAATTTATTATATTTGAAAACTTCATCGAATACAACTGACATTCATTCAAATTACGTCATAGAAAAAATAACACGACTGGCTCTCTCCATAAAAGCAGCATTTCATTCATAACATTTTCCCAAGCATTTCATTCATCACAGTACTAAAATAATTTATTTTATTTAAAAACTTAAGACCATGGAGCTACAAGTATTTAAACTCTAGGCTTCAAACTTCATCGAAAAAAATCGTCCTTCTCTGTGTAAAATCAATGAATATTTCATTCATATCAGCTATGCATACTCCATGTGCTAAATACTTTTGCGTTAAAAAATACCGCAATTCTTATACAACTCCTCCTACATATTTTGCTGTTTACAATTTACATAAGTGAAAAAAAGGCTTCGTTGAAGAAATAATCAAATTTGGATAATCATTCAAACTCAAATATATTGTCATTGCGTTGTTTCAGTATGTAGATGCACAGAATTTAAGCAAAAATAAAGCGGTTTTAGGACGAATACAACACTCAATATGAATTGAAAAGAAATTTAAAAATCACGATTTTGTGAAAGGATGGATGCCATATTTTATTTTGAAGTGGGTCATGTGATATTTTCATATCATGATCACGTGGTCGCTTCATATAAGTGGTGTAATTATTATTTTAAGATTTATTTAAAGAACTACTAAATATATTTTGCTAAAATATTTTTTATATATTTTATGGAATAATTCGAATATTACCTAAAATTTTCGAAGCAATTTGTGAATTTTAAATACGCTTAAAAAATGTTTGAAAAATTAGGTCCTATAGGGTTCAATGTATTTCATTTCTTCAACCCGGGTTCAATCCTAAACTAATTGGGTGATATTATTCGTTTATGTCCCCATAGGTTCTACAGACCGTCTGAACAACATACGAAAGTTTCATTTTGATTAAGTCATTTTTACGGCAGTTATCGTACTAAAGGACAGACAGACAGACAGAATGAGTGAACAGTCATAAACACTTTTCAACTTTGTTGTAAAGTGTTAAAAATCGTGTTCTCTCCGTTTGTCTGTAACACTTGTCGATGCATTTGGCGAATAATTTTGCAAAGTATCGCCAACTTGGCGAGATTTCGCCTCAGATTGACAAAAATATCGTCAAAATTGCAAAAATGGCGTTAAATTAATGAAAATGACGCCTAATTGATGATTTATTTGTTAAAATGTTTTAATATATGGACTGTATCTCTTATTGAGGATGCTATCACTATTGATAATTGATTATTTAGAGTTGTGAGAAAAGTAAGTTAATTGGGTGCTTTAAAATAATTTTATATGTTGTCATCCGGAAAATCTCCGAATATACAATTCAACGATAAAGAACAGTATCGTGGATCTTATACACTATTTTTTTACAGTAAATGTAGTAAATACATTGCATTATTTAAGGAAATAATGTGCTGCCCACAACAGATTTTTTTCAATGACATCTTGCACGCCTGTTTTTAGCATAATTGCAACAGGGTTTCAACAAGCTTTCCACTGTCTCTTGAAAACAAATTTCCAAACTTGCCAATTAATGGTTTTTAGTTTCATATTCGTGATCAGCATGTCCAAATTAGTGAGAAATAGCTCCTTTTTTCTCAGATTCATTTTGGCAGTTGTCCAGAATAAACGATTTTATGTAATCCGGCATAAAATAAACTGGCAAACAATAACTTCTCCTGCTTGAAAACAACCATGCAAAAATTGAGACACCGGTGATAAATATCTAGCAACAACGGTAATAAAAATTCGTGATAAATGTAGCACAGTATCATCGCACTGGTGGCTTTTGGGAAATGTCACCAAATTAGCGATAATTCATTATCTGGAAATTTAACTAAATTTTTTTGATAATCCCTGTCACTTTGCAGGAGTTCTTAGTTTGATATTCCTGATTCTAATTATAGCGTTTACTGTTCGTAGTTGGTATGGTTTATTTGTGGGGCGTGTATAATTCATATTTTGTTTGAGGATTTTGCTTGGAATTTACGTTGATTAGAATATCTAAAGGTTTCGTAAAGTAATTGTGTGCAGTTAGAGAATCGCAAAGCAGTTATGAATTATGTTTTATTTCAGAACTATACAGTTATTAATAATAATATTCAAAGAACACGTGGCTCTCGCAGGCCCGAGAACTTTAGAAGAGCAAGTGTTACAGACAAAAATTTGGCGGAAATATTTTACATATCCTTAGGCATATCACCATATTACGTATTTACATCTAGTAATTGACTCAATTAACTGAATCAATAAATTAACTCATAATTTTGCATGACCAATTTCTATTTTTAAAATATACTGATTTTATATCTGTATTTCGTGTAAAGACAAGACAGAAAATGTGATCTCAATTAGGAAAAGAAACACAAAGTAAAACTGTAGATATTTGTCATATATGCTCATGTTTAAAAGAAATTACTCATGTTTAAAAGAAATTAATAACATATTTTGATGATAATGTATCTCATCATCTATTCTGTAAAGATTGTGTTCATGTTGAATAATACCAAGCAGATCAGACGACGCTTGGTGCGGAGAATACAAATTAACCTTTTCAAAATACTGTTGTGAACAAGCAATATTCCCTCATTGGCGCCTCCTATTTCCTCTGTCTCGAAGGCCAGGCAAAGAAAACACAGTCCATGACGTAAATATGTCGTGATTACAGGATTTACAGATTTGGCTATTTATTACCAATTTTTAGCGACTTCCCGAATCTTCCAGAAGCATCTCAATAGAACGATTATTCTTTGAGATATAGAGGTTTCCAGTAGTTTCTACAGAGGCTACAAAGATAATAATATCGCTTATCCTGTGAAATTAGTGCGGCATTTAAGTGCTGTTTAATAGTATATTGGTCCTGTTTACTTTGTGCTTGTGAATAAACGTTAGTTATCCAGAAAATTGGACTCGTTCTTATATCCTGCGTATACACCCACGATTCTAGAGGATATGTTTGTAAGAATACCTAAAGATTGGAGATTTTGCTTAAATTCTGGTGGAATAAAGAATTATTTTCCAAAATAATCCATATGTGTATTTTACGAAGCTTGTAGTCGCCTGTTGCGAATAGTATACGCTTTATCATTTGAATCTGTAGGTAGTGGTTTCAAAACCCTACCACGAAGGGCCTGGGCTGAACAAATAATTCCGATTGATAAGGAACTTTTGACAAAATCAGTGTCGTTTATCGAATTCAGAAATCATCTTTAACCAAACCAATAGTCATCCATATCGGCAGTTTAGACCCATATTGTTGACCACAGTAGGATGATACTGCCCGAGACGTACAGTCTTCAAGAGGGACACTGTTACAAACATGTAAAATGTCCTCACTGGGAGGCTCTTTGAGTCCTTACAAGAAAGAAATCAGCTTTACTGGGGCATCCACTCCCATTACTTGAATGTATGGTTGCTATAATTTGCTTAACGTGGTAGGGTTTCCAGATTTGTCGAAATATAGCCAAATTTCGAATATACTAGAACTTTTTTGAAATATCGAATATTTTTGGAGGTATGAGACCTATCTAGAAATGTGTACGGTGAATATATAAAAGAAGTCATCTCCCGGTTGATATGTTGCTGACGTGTTACGAACTATATTAAATTGTGGGAACCATCAGTAATTTGAGAACACCAACTACTATTTTATGAATTAGCTGATCATTTAATTGCTGTTTTACTGCATATGGTAGTTTTTTAGTAAACTTGTACGATAGTTATCGAACCATTTCCTTTATAATCCCTGTTCACACTTGTTAGTGCTTTAAAATAAAAGTTTTTGTTTTCCAGAAATGTAGACTCATCATTGTATCCTGAGAGAAGACCTTGATTCATGTGAATACATCGTTCATTTTCCCATTTAACATCTTAACAGAATTATAAAATATTACTCATTTTCATTCCTAAATCTGAAATGGTTTTTTATATTCAGAGAAAGTATCAATTGATTTTATTGGTAAGTATAGTGTGTAGGTGTGTCACATTTGTTAACCATTAGCCACTTGATACGGGTAAAGCGTTTGTGAAAATGGCAAGTACTATATATACTCCGATCGAAGTAACATAAAAGTGTCTAAAAAGGTGTCTGTTTATTTTACAAATACACCTTTTTTTAAACGATTTTAAAACCTTTTTCAATTTGTTTAAACAGTGTTAATAATTGTATACCGCTTTCAAGGACCACGAAATACTTTTTACTTTCCTTATATACAATAATGTATAAGGAAAGTATTGTGACGGGGTCGAAAATTCGAATTCGAGTTTTCGATGGGAGAGCACATTTCATGCATCCCTGATCACGAATCGACCAATTTTTTTTTTTTTTTTTTTTTTTTTTTTTTTTTTTTAATTCAATTAACGTGGCAACAACAGATCGAAATCCAGTTACAGTAGCCACACAAGCCTCCATGCCTTATTCGGGATTCGAACCCGAGCCCTCCACACATCAGCCGAACACGCTATCCACTACACCACCTGGGCGGCTATTTTTAAGTGATGGCTGTGTGTGTGCATCAGTGAGTCTGTGGAGACGATAACTGACGAACGAATGGACCGATTCGAACGATTTTTTTATATAAATTACAATCCGTGAATACTGCAAGCCTATTGTTTTTATACGCAATCGAATGTTTAGAACCCCCCCTAAATTTTCGAGTGAAATTTTGAAAACATCATTAAAAAATCAAAACCTCTAATAAAGTTACGCAAATAGACATTAACAAGTATTTTTTCATTAGAACATGATTGACGTAAATTTTGATCGCTAACATGAACCGTTATAGGGATATTGCACATTTTTCAAAAAAATCATCAGAACATCAAATAAAATAAAGAAAAATATTTCCAATTGAGAAACGTGTTCATTTCCCATATGTAATATCATGCGGTAACTTTGGTGACATCATTCTCGTGATCTAGCTCGTTCCATTCATGAAAAAAGGTACTTTAAGTAATAATTTTGTATATGAAAGCCAATAGTCATTTATCTGTTATTTTAAGAATAACTTATTTTTCCGTCCATAACGCTTTGAGAAATTTTGGCGACGAATTTTGTGGAATATCGCCAACTTGACGACTTTTTTAATTGTTGCTAAATTAACGAAAAACTCGCCAAATGGATAAAATGACGCTAAATCAATTAAAGTGACGACTAATAGACAAAAATTCAATATCTTGGAAATAATATAAATAGCTACCATAAGAATAATATATTTCTTTCTACTGTAAAAGTAGTATATTCATTGCATTGTATGAGGAAGTTATGTTCTACCCGCATCAGATTTTTGTGTGTGTGTGAATAGTCAGTTTGTCGGTCTTGTGCCAAGAAAAAAACTTATTAAATTACGCCAACCTGAGCAGAGTATGATTGCGCAGAAATAAAAAAAATTGCTTTTTAAGTAACATAATATTTTACAAATATATTACTCATAATAAATTATTTCGGTAGTACAATATATAGCTGAATATTTCGTGTGAATCATGAAAGCTTGTCCAAATAAGGATATAGCAAATTAGGAAAACCAGTAGCTTGTCAATCTGAAGTACATAATTGTGTTAACGAAATTTATTCAGGAGTCCGCCATAAGCAGCACCAGAGGATACTTTCATTTGTTAACACTTTACAACAAAGTTGAAAAGTGTTTATGACTTTGTTCATTCTGTCTGTCTGTCCGTTAGCACGATAACTGCCGTAAAAATGACTTAATCAAAATGAAATTTTAGTATGTTGTTCAGACGGTCTGTAGAACCAATGGGAATATAAATGAATAATATCACCCAATTAGTTTTGGATTGAACCCGGGTCGAAAAAATGGAATACATTGAGCCCTATGGGACCTAATTTTTCAAACATTTTTTAAGCGGATTTAAAATTCACAAATTGCTTCGAAAATTTTAGGCAATATTCAAATTGTTCCATGAAATATATTAAAAAAAATTCAGCGAAATATATTTAGTAGTTTTTTAAATAAAAATTAAAATAATAATTACACCTCTTATATGAAACGATCACGTGACCATGATATGAAACGATCACATGGCCCACTTCAAAATGATATATGGCATTCATCTTGTTTCAAAATCGTGATTTTTTTAAGTTCTTTTTAATTCATATTGAGTGTTGTATCCGCCCTAAAACTACTTTATTTTTGCTTAAATTCTGCGCTTCTACATACTGAAACAACGCAATGACAATATATTTGAGTTTAAATGCTCATCTAAATTTGATTATTTCTACAACTAAGCCTATTTTTCACCTAAGTAAAATGTAAACAGCAAAATATATAGAATGAGTTGTATTAGAATTCCTGTATTTTTTTAACACAAAATAATTTAGTCCATGGAGTCTGCATGGCTGATATGAATGAAATATTAATTGATTTCATAAAGAGAAGGACGATTATTTTCGATGAAGTTTCAAGCATAGAGTTTAATATTTTGTAGCTCCATGGTCTTAAACAAAATGTTTAAGTAAAATAAATTATTATAGTATTGTGATGAATGTAATGAATGGGAGAAAGTTATGAATGAAATCCTGTTTTTATAGAGAGATCCAGGCGTGTTATTTTTTATGACGTCATTTGAATTAATTTCAGTTGTTTTCGATGAAGTTTTCAAATATAATAAATTATCGTAGTATTATGATAATTCTAAAACTATTACCGAGGAATGTATAACATTTTAGAGATGTTTAAACCAGGCAATTTATATTTCAATGCCTTCATTTGAATGAAGTTCATTTTTTTCGATGAAGGTTTAAGTTTTCAAATATAATAAATTAATGCAGTATTGTGATAAGTTTCAAAATATTACCGAGGAATGTGCATTTCAGACTTGCTTAAATAAAATTGCATTGAAGTTGGAAAGTGTTTCATAATCAATGCTTTAAGCATGATTGATCTTTCTTGTTTATGTATGACGGAAGTTGAAATTCGTACATATTATTCATGCTTACCTTTTAATCTTTTTGGGGTGCATGTGTACGCAATAAATACGAAAACACACTATTGTAATCCGTTTGTCTATTCGTAAACAAAAAAACAGTTTTTCTTTTTTCAAAATTTAATATATGGCAACTAGAGGCAATTATATTGAGACAAAATAAAATGTATTAAAGAAAGTAAAAATTTGAAAGAGTTCGAATTACTTTTATATTTCTACTACAATTTTTTTCAATTTCACATTCATTATGGGGATATACGACAGCCTACCTTTGATGCTCCGTAACCATTTGCTTAGTTTACATTTGGCGTTATATCAGTGGCATTGAATTTAAAACACAATATATTTGTCACTAAGAAATATACATGATTTACAAATTAGTGTTCATAAACTGTACTAAAATTAAAATTGTGGAATTAAGAATCTAATACGAAATTTACATTCCATAAGTACAAGGGAATATATTTATCTTATTCATTGTTGCTGAAAAGACTGTATCTGGTTATTTACTTTCGAATCTTCTTTATAATAACTTCCAAAGCAGGGTCTAATTTAACAAGAGCATATGGAAACTTGTGCATTCTCAGAGTTTACTTACGTAAATGTGAACAATTGTTAAAGAAACAAAATTCCATAAATATCGAGCCGTTTTAATGACCGTACCAAGATAGTTGGATGATCCACAAGTAATTCAAACAATAATTTAATTGGGGATATTAAAAAGCAATATTAAAACATATCACTTAAAGGTTGAAAGGTTGAAAGAAAGAAGAAGGAAAGGAGCTAAAAACCTATACATATATGAGGTAATATAATATGTATTATTCTTGAAAATTTGTTTTTCAAAATGTAGATTGCATTCCTAAAAATGAATAAAATTCATGATTTTGCTTTTGCTTTCATTTCTGTTTATTTCTAGCTCTGTACAGTGTGGCCCTGCGATTAGAAACAAATATATCTACAGCTGAAATTCTCTTGGCCTTACTTATCCCTACAAAAGTCCCTACGCCGCAAAATGTGCTATAAATACAATATCAATGTCCAAAAATTAGGATGAGTAAGGAGGAAGATTTAGCAAAAGTTCCTTTTGATTTTAAGTAGCAACTTTTAAAAATAAAATTTAAATTTAAAATTTTCAAGCTTCGGTCTGGTAGAAATCTAGTAGGCGTGGTTAATAATCAACTGACAACTCAAGAAACTACATATATTTTTTTTGAAATAAATAAAATCTGTTACATTCGCTACTACTGAAGCCACTCTCAATTTTTCAGACTAGAAAAATAAATCAAAAAGAAGGAATCAACGTAAAAAAATCAAACATGCTGGCAGGGCACTATGAACACACAAAATCACAGCGAAAAAAAAGAAGCAAATAAGACGGTAAGAAAACGGACAGTAGAATGAAAAGCAAATAGCTGAATACTAAAACAAGAAAGATCAATCATGTTTAAAGCATTGATTATGAAACACTTTCCAACTTCAATGCAATTTCATTTAAACATGTCTAAAATGGTTTCCTCCTAAAATACATTCCTCGGTAATATTTTAAAACTTATCACAATACTACATTAATTTATTATATTTGAAACCTTAAACCTTCATCGAAAAAAATTAACTTCATTCAAATGACGGCATTAAAGTATAAATTGCCTGGTTTAAACATCTCTAAAATGTGATACATTCCTCGGTAATAATTTTAGAATTATCATAATACTACGATAATTTATTATATTTGAAAACTTCATCGAAAACAACTGAAATCCATTCAAACGACGTCATAAAAAAATAACACGCCTGGCTCTCTCTATAAAAGCAACATTTCATTCACATATAATTCCCCCATTCATGTCATTTATCACAATACTACAATAATTTATTTTATTTAAAAATTAAGACCATTAAGCTGCAAGTAAGTAAACTCTATGCGTAAAACTTCATCGAAAAATATCGTCCTTCTCTTTCTAAAATCAATGAATATTTCATTCATATCAGCTAAGCAGACTCCATGGACTAAATGATTTTGTGTTAAAGAATTACAGCGATTCCAATACAACTCATTCTACATATTTTGCTGTTTACATTTTACATAGGTGAAAAATAGGCTTAATAGTAGAAATAATCAAATTTGGAAGAGCATTTAAACGGAAATATATTGTCATTGCGTTGTTTCAGTATGTAGATGCACAGAATTTAGGCAAAAATAAAGTAGTTTTAGGACGGATACAACACTCAATATGAATTAAAAAGAACTTTAAAAATCACGATTTTGACACAAGATGGATGCCATATATCATTTTGAAGTGGGTCATGTGATCGTTTCATATCATGGACACGTGATCGCTTCATATAAGAGGTGTTATTATTATTTTAATTTTTATTTAAAAAACAACTGAATATATTTCGCTGAATTTTTTTTTATATATTTTATGGAACAATTTGAATATTGCCTAAAATTTTCGAAGCAATTTGTGAATTTTAAATCCGCTTAAAAAATGCTTGAAAAATTAGGTCCCATAGGGCTCAATGTATTCCATTTTTTCAACCCGGGTTCAATCCAAAACTAATTGGGTGATATTATTCATTTATATTCCCATAGGTCCTATAGACCGTCTGAACAACATACTAAAATTTCATTTTGATTCAGTCATTTTTACGGCAGTTATCGTGCTAACGGACAGACAGACAGACAGACAGACAGAATGAACAAAGTCATAAACACTTTTCAACTTTGTTGTAAAGTGTTAAAAACGACTAAAACAGTACGACAGAAACCTGAGACGTTTGAACCAGCTGTAAAAACTAAGTAGAAATTACTGGAAATAATGGGAAACAAATTAGAACACACAGGAAAAATGAAATTCAGATATGAAGAAATAATCTGTATTCGAAAGACATATCAGTTTGCTTCGTCAAATAAAACAACGAAAAAAAATAATTGAACAAAAAATAAAGATGACTAGAATTGAAAAATATATATACCAGAGATTTCCAACCGGAACGGAAGAATAGACAGTGGTCGTCAGAAAGATAGTTTGATTGAGAGACTATAGATAAATTTTCAATCAAGTTCAATTCAAATATAGAAAACATCCATCTTATTACTTTCCTTATATACATAATGTATAAGGAAAGTATTGTGACGGGGTAGAAAACAGGAGTAGACGACGGGAGAGCACGTTTCAAGCATCCCTGATCATGAATCAAACATTTTTGAAGTGATGTCTGTGTGTGTTAGTGAGTCTTTGGAGACGATAACTGACGAACGAATGGACCGATTCGAACCAAATTTGGTACAAAAATCACAATCCGTAAACACTGGAAGCCTATTGTTTTTGTACGTAATCGAGTGTTCAGAACCCCTGAATTTCGAATAAAATTTTGAAAAAATCGTCAAAAAATCAAAACCACTAATAAAGTTACGCAAATAGACATTTCTTATGTAATTTTTCATTAGAAAACGATTGACATAAATTTTAGAACGCTAAAATAAACCGTTCTCGAGATAATGCACATTTTTCAAAAAAATTATTAAAAAGTCATTTAAAACGAAAAAAAAATATTTCCTATTGAGAAACATGTTCACTTTTCATATGTAATACCATGCTATAAATTGGGTGACATCATTCTCTTGAATCTAGCTCGTTCCATTCATGAAAAAATATACTTTGAGTAATACTTTTTTATTTGAACGCCAATAGTCATTTATCTGCTGTAAGAACAACTTATTTCATCGTCCATAACGCTTGGCGAGATTTTGGTGACGAATTTGGCGGAATGTCGCCAACTTGTGGACTTTCTGAAATGTTGCCAAATTAACGAAAATCTCGCCAAATGGATAAAAATGACGCTAAATCAATGAAAATGACGACTAATTGTCGAAAATTCAATATCTTGGAAAGCATATTAGTATCTACTAAAAGAAAAACCTATTTTCTTACTGTAAAAGTAGTAAATGCATTACATTATATAAGGAAAGTCATGTGTTGCCCACATCAGATTTCTTAGTTTATTATTAGAACAGTTTTTGAACGATTATTCGCCAGTCAGAAATATTTTACCTTTTTTTACAGACCTTCATCTCTCACAATGAAAAATAAATCTTAAATGGAAATTTTAAAAAAGCATTTGATACGCACTTTATGACACATACATCAACTAAGTTCGAAAAGGTTGATTTTTTTTTTCATATTTAAAACATATAAAAAATAGTATACAGTTCGCTAGATAAATTTTAGATTTAAATCACTTTAACTGATATAAAAAAGGACTAAGATCAGTTTAGTTGCTCAAACCATCCATCTTATCGTCCACAGTTCCTTTTTCTGGTGAAGTAAAGAATAGGAAACTTGGAACGAAATTTGATTTTAATATATAGAGGAGGGAAAACTTTTGGAGTGATAAATAGTAGATATAAAATGCAAAACGTAGAATGCATTTTCTCAGCATTTCTTATTTCATCGAAGTAGATTACATATGAGAAACTTCCATTTCGTATATTTTTATTTGAATTATATGCAAAAGTTGTCAGGTATTATAAAATCCATTGTCGATTTAAGAAAATAAAAAGGAAAAACATACAGAACTTATTTAAATATTTTTAATCATTATGAGCTTTCTTCGTACTCTGCCTCTAATTACAGCAGTTATACTATTTTGAAGCAACAATATATTTTTTTGCTAATACATTCGAAAAGCCGATTTCTACTTAGGTACATTAATAAGAAATTTCACACCAGTAACCACAATCGTAAAAGTAATATACGAGTTGTTCATTATTACTTTCCTTATATACATAATGTAGAAGGAAAGTATTGTGACGGGGTCGAAAATACGAATTCGAATTTTCAACGGAAGAGCACGTTTCAAGCATCCCTGATCACGAATCAAACATTTTTGAAGTGATGTCTGTGTGTGTGTGTGAAAGTATGTGTGTGTTTGTGTGTGTGTCAGTGAGTATGTGGAGACGATAACTGACGAACGAATGGACCGATTCGAACAAAATTTGGTACAAAAGGCACAATCTGTAAACACTGGAAGCCTATTGTTTTTATACGCAATCGAATGTTCAGAACCCCCCCTCCCCTAAATTTTCGAATGAAATTTTGAAAAAATCGTCAAAAAATCAAAACCGCTAATAAAATTACGCAAATAGACATTTCTTATGTAATTTGTCATTAGAAAACGATTTACATAAATTTTAGAACGCTAACATGAACCGTTCTCGAGATATTGTACGTTTTTCAATAAAATTATCAAAAAGTCATATAAAATAAAACCAAATATTTCCTATTGAGAAACATGTTCACTTTTCATATGTAATACCATGCGATAAATTGGGTGACATCATTCTCATGGATCTAGCTCGTTCCAATCATGAAAAAAGATACTTTAAATAAGACTTTTATTTGAACGCCAATAGTCATTTATCTGCTATAAGAATAACATATTTCTTCGTCCATAACGCTTGGTGAGGTTTTAGCGACGAATTTGGCGGAATGTCGCCAACTTGGTGACTTTTTGAAATATTGCCAAATTAGCGATAATCTCGCCAAATGGATAAAAATAACTCTAAATCAATGAAAATGATGACTAATTGCCGAAAATTCAATATCTTGGAAAGAATATAAGTATCTACTATAAGATTAACCTATATTTTTTTTGCTGTAAAAGTAGTAAATCCATTGCATTATATAAGGAAAGTCATGTGCTGCCCACATCAGATTTTTTCCCTATATATCCATATGCAGTTGTCCTTCATTTATTATATATGATAAACTAACACTCAGAAAGACAGTATTAAATGCCTTAAGCTGAATACGTTTTATCTCAACGCTAGAGTGGTCGTCTACTACGTTCGTAATCATACCCGGCATTGTCAAGTTTGGCTTGTATGTTTCGCTCTGAGTGATAACAAGGCCAAACAAATAAATGAAAGCTTCAGACATTCTATTGCAATTCTCCTAAACAAGCGATCCCTCTTACACCTACCAGATGACACTACCATCACGTTACAATGAAGTCTTATGATCTTATTACTATCAAATGTAGCAATTACATTGAACAATCATTTAGTAACACCATGCATTTCAAGAACTCCCGAATTTCTACTATGTTTTTGGACACAGCAATAAAAGTTGATCAACTCCTGGACGCAAACTGATTAGAGGACGTTAAAATTTTACGGCATGCTGCTTTGTCGTGATTCCCATCAAAAATGGAGGCTAAGAAGACAAATGGATATGAAGGGGTAACTCATCGAAATTTTACTAGTTATAGGAATACATGTGGAATTTCTGATCCCAGTTATACTAGAAAAATAAAACCACTAACCATTGGTAAATTTCTAGTATTTATACAACATGATGCTAAACATGTCACGCACAAATAGATGGTAAAGTACTGGCAGTCTTACCATCAGATAGATGTTCGAGGGGAGAAACCTAAAACACGATTGACAAATGGAGTTGTTCGAAGTTCAAGCAATAAGAATTGCTCTGTGTAGTGGAATAAGAATTGCTCTGTGTAATAAAATATTTTACATGAATGTACCTACTTCTCCTATGTTCCACCAATATCGTCCCACGCTGATAACAGACCTACTCACCTGCAATTTGAGCAAGTGACATTCTGAGAAGGGAATACTGTAACTCTAATAAAGGAGTACTAGATACAACATATGACTTTAGACATTGACAGATTTTAGCTCAATACTATAATGCTCACCTACCTCCATTTTGCCTCGAAGTGAAAACCTGGCACTTCCAACTTGGTCTTTTGCGTACTCGCTATACTTTCACATATAATATAACACTGGAAAATGTCATCTATTTTCCAATGTCCCATTTCTTGTATGAACATTCTAAACAATTCCTATTTCACAAATAAAACTTATATTTCACATACACGGCTCTTATTTTGATAGGGCTGTTAAGAAATAAGTAATTTGGCATATACGTATGCTAAAATTCGTCTTTCCAAATGCAACATTCAAAATGCGAAAAATGTAGAACAAGAAGCATTATCCAGTGAAGAGGAAATGAGTTTGAGAATGTCCTTAATGTCAAGGGGGATAATGCTGGATAATACCTTCTTTGAAATTCAGAGAATTCTGAGATGATTTATTAATGCAGAATCACATGTATGCATCTAAGTTAGACTGATTGACTAAGAGACACTTCTCCAGCCCAAATTACTGAACGTAAAGAGTTTGCACGTACTTGGGGCTTAACTTTTAAATAATGGAAAAGACTAAAATCTTGGAACTTATGCATATTTATAGGGGACTTTAGTAGCTCTTTGTACCTTTTTACAATCCGCTATGATCACACTAATTATCAAATTACGGTACTACTACGAACACGATGCTATCCAAAACCGAATGTTTCGGGTTCTGACAGAAAAATAATAAAATTTAGAAAAATTGTCAAAATATGTCTGAAAAAAAAAATCTTTCAATTAAATGCATGCAGATAGCATATAATCCACACCACATAATGCATCATATATCTCTGTAAATAATGATCCAACTGTATTGCCCTAGTGTAACTAGACGTATTAATCCCTTAAGAAAATGTAAATTCAAACTTTGGGGACCAAATTTTAGATAGAGCTCCAAAATTAAATAATTTAAGAAAATGCTTTTATTTTCAAAGTCCAATTTCTTAAATGAAAAAAATTTGAAATTTTTGTTATCTTCTTTAATTTTTCTTATTCTTCTTTTTTAAAGCTTCAATAGATTTTTAAGGCTTCACTTGTTTTATTTAACATTTTCAGCCACAGTTAATTGAATGAAAATTATTTTCAATTGTGTTAAAACAATTTGGAAAAAGGTTAACGGCACCTGCTTATATTGAATACCCGTTAAAACCGTAGACCATTTTGTGAGACCAAGAGGCATCATATGCAGTTTTTGATGTTTACAACGAAGGAAAGCGCAGACTTTTAGTCATCGTTTTATTACAGTCTTAGCCTGGAAAGTCATGACTTCAATAAATACACGTCACACAAATTGCAGGTGTGGTTGGTACAAAATATCCTAGAGCCAAGACTTAAACTAAGTTCCATTGAAAACTGAGCTTCATTGAAGTAAGCTTAAACTAAGCTTCATTGAAGAGTCAATAAGGCACTACATCGTACTCAGGAGCATCCGACGAGAGCAAGGAAAGCGTATCTGAACCCCAGACAAAATGATGTGGCTACAAGGAAGAAAGTCAACGAATTCAAAATAAGTGATTATTAAAAAGTATATAAAGAGAGGGGTGATTTCAAGCAACGTTGGGGTGAGAGACTGGTACTTTCAAGTGTGAACTTGAAAGAGTGTTTATTCAGTGTGAAGAGTAACACACTGAATAAACACTCTTTATGTTTATTCAGTGTGTGAGAGTGTTTATTCAGTGTGAGTAGTGAAAATCTTATAGAAAAAGACGAAGTCTGACTCCAAATAGCAGCAGAAAAATCGGTAAAGATGAGAGTCCTGCTGAACAACAGACCCGAAATTCAGAGGTATGTGCCAGTCTCCATGTATGTTAGGTCAATTTTTGAGCTTTGGAACAATATTTAAAAAACCTGATCTCACACAGTGCTTTTATCCTCTTTAAGCGATTGTGAAAAGTGATGTAATTTTAACTATGATATAGAAGCGTGAATAAGTAGTAATTTATTTTGAAAGCTAAAAATGTAAATTGTAATGTGAAATGTTTTGATTTAATGATTATGTTAAGGAACTCATTCGAAGAGGTAATGGTGGATTTTATGGCCATGATGGAAATGTACAAATATTACGATTCACGACGACTTTAAATAAGATTAATAGTTTAATCCACAAAGTTTTTTATTATAAAAAAGTAAATCCCATGAAATGTTTTTCACGCCACATTTACACTTCGCATGCAATTTCCGTTGTAAAGTAATGGGAATGTTAACATTAAATGCACGTGTAAGCGTTTGGCTTCGCCCTGGCTCCCACATCGTGCTTGATACGTTCCTCGTTTACAAACTTCCAGAAAAAAATGTTTTGTATTTAACGATACTTAGATATTTCGTGTAAATTTGTTTTCGTATTTATCATAAATATCAATTTATTCAATCATAAATTACCTGTATTGTTATATATGACTAATTAAATCGATAACAAGTATATGTGATATAATAATTATTGTTATCAAAATATATAATTGTTATAATAATAAAATACATTTTTTTCCCAATAACATTTTAAAAGGAAAAATGCCTTGTTCTGGGTTCCGCTTAACAGCGCCTTATTCTGGTTATGCAACTACTGCATAGATATATTACATGTATTTAAAAAATATTAAAACCAGAATACCTTACTCATCTTTGGCAAAAACTGAACTTATTTCTGCTTTTTATTTCCCTTCTCAACACAATTTCTTTCTAAGCTTGCTTTTCTCGCCTTTTCCGATATTTTTTCCCACTGACTAAATAAATAACATTATGTTCACCCATTCTTTCTCAAAAAATTGATATAAGAAAACATAATGGACAATGTTTAGACTGGATAAGGAAAGTCAAAGAGATTGAATACATTCCTTTACAAGCTAAAATGTTCAATTGAACATTTGAGACAGTTCATTATTTTAATTTCTGTACATTTCCAAAAATGTGTACACTCACAAAACTGTCTGACTACTGCGGTCCACAGCGGAAGTGGCCTGAAGAGGCTCTATGCTTTAACCAAAAGGTGTATACCATGTGCCAACACGTTTTGAAATAATGGGGTTTTAAGATGAAAAAATCTGATGTGGACAACACATGACTTTCCTTATATAATGTAATGAATTTACTACTTTTACAGTAAAAAAATAGGTTTTTCTTATAGTAGATACTAATATTCTTTCCAAGCCATTGAATTTTCGACAATTAGTTGTCATTTTCATTGATTTAGCGTCATTTTTATCCATTTGGCGAGATTTTCGTTAATTTGACAACATTTCAAAAAGTCGCCAAGTTGGCGACATTCCGCCAAATTTGTCGCCAAAATCTCGCCAAGCGTTATGCACTAAGAAATAAGTTATTCTTACAGCAGATAAATAACTATTGGCGTCCAAATACAAAAGTGTTACTCAGAGTATCTTTTTTCATGAATGAAACGAGCTAGATCCACGAGAATGATGTCACCCAATGTATCGCATGGTATTATATATGAAAAGTGAACATGTTTATCAATAGGAAATTTTTTTTTATTTTATATGACTTTTTGATATTTTTTTTGAAAAATGCACATCTCAAAAACGGCTCGTGTTAGCGTTCTAAAATTTATGTTAATCGTTTTCTAATGAAAAATTACATAAGAAATGTCTATTTGCGTAACTTTATTAGTGGTTTTGGTTTTTTGACGATTTTTTCAAAATTTCATTCGAAAATTTAGGGGGGGTTCTGATCATTCGATTGAGTACAAAAACAATAGGCTTCCAGTGTTTACGGATTGTGATTTTTGTAACAAATTTCGTTCGAATCGGTCCATTCATTCGTCAGTTATCGTCTCCACAGACCCACTGACACACACACACACACACACATACACACACACAGACATCACTTCAAAAATGTTTGATTCGTGATCAGGGATGCTTGAAACGTGCTCTCCCATCGAAAACTCGAATTCGAATTTTCGACCCCGTCACAATACTTTCCTTATACATTATGTATATAAGGAAAGTAAAAACTTTTGTAAGGCAAAGTAACAAGACTGGTTTAATGCCAGGAATTTAGAAATATTATTTGTTTGGTATGTGGTAAAATCATCTGGAACTGTTTACAGAAATTTTACAAGAATGTGTTGTTGTTGTTGTGACCCAGACCGTCCGACCTACCATTACAAGAATGTGTGTAACAATCGTCTCAAAGAGACAAAGCTAGATAAATAATTCAATCTACTCGAGATATACAGTTAAGATACTGTCCTATACTTCACAACGGCAGTATTAGCAGACAAGTAATACCTAGTATAAAAAGGAGACTGGCAAAGCTGGTCAGCAATTGATGCGAGGAGAACGACACAGAAAAATGACGAAATCTGTTTGCCCAATCACCAGCCTTCCAGATAACGACTTCTTTACATTCAGAATTAGCTTGGATTAGCAACAAACTGAATTGAGAAGATATGCCCGAGACATAGAAATTGGGAGCTGGACCTCTAGTTACGAGATAAAGAGCTAGACGATGGAGTTAGTTATATAATGGAGTTCTATGGAGCTTATTCTATCAAATTCCTTACACAGGTACCGTTACCAAGAATTTTATGAGGGTAGTTCTAAAAATAATATTGTATTTTATTCGTAGGTTAAATTCGAGGTTGAATACAAAAAAAAGTTTCACCACCTTATCTAACCTGGCGTTACATATACTTTATTAATGTTCCTGATCGATTTGACTACAAATAGATAATGAAGTTATAACAAGTGATTAATGAATGGAAAAACAACTGTCATTTTATAAAATAAGTTAAAAGGAAAATGCTTCTCGTTATCTTGTAATAAATGTTAATACTTTACTTTACAGCCCTTAAAGAAAACGTGGAACTGCAGAAAATTGATGGGTGTTTTGGGCAACCACAAGCCGCAATGTACTAACTAGCTAAATTTAGCTTACTTGTAGAATTTTAATTTCTACCGGTGGCATAGTGTTCCCAATTGCATGAACTCCAGAAACACATAACGGCGATGAGGCTTTCTTGAATATGCGTGAGTAATTTTTAGTACACCATGTCCATACGGAATGTTAATGCATCGTGTATATATAATTCGAGCATTTTTTGCATTATAATTATGCAGATAACTATAAATCTACTCATGGTGTTTCAAAAAAGAAATTATGAACCCAAAATTTGCATAAACTTCCTTGGCGAAAACTTGTCGTTTCTCCGGAAAAATCCTTTTCCCTAAACTCAATTTGTTTTTGCTTCTTTTATCCATTCTCTGAGTACTGAAATCAAATTTAGTTCTACTCTACTTTCTCAAGAAATAGAGATAAATGAATAACAAGAAAGATTTTTGCAGATAAATGAAGCCAAAGAACTTGGCCTCACTTCATCGGTGCCTAAAGTATGTAATCAGTGATATTAAATTATACCATATTTTAATATGCTGTATGTTTATTGTTAGAGAAATGAATGTAGCCCCTTGAAAACTCTTTTAATTTGAAATTTTGATGAAAACACACATTTTAACACCTTCTGAACACTTTTGAAAATATGTCCATCTGTGTGTATGTTTATGTATAACTGCGAGGTATGCGCATGATAACTCAAGAAGTAATATACGTACAGTAATGAAATTTTCTGTCTTATATATATCATGTAAAAATACAGAAGTATGTAGAATTTGATATAATGCGTATGATTAAAGCTCAAAATATTCGAAATTAAGAAATTCAGATTTTTTCTTTATTTTCAGAGCAGTTCCTAAAGAAAACAACGATAATTTTCATAGATACGAAGATAATATACATGGTATTTCATTAAGAGATAAATAGCAGATATATCTTCTTCCACCTCTCCCTCAATCCATATCTGAGGCTGGATTGTGCAAATTTGAATCTTTCGAGCATTTTAAGTACCTTTGATCTCAAATAAACTAATAAACTGAAAAAAGTAGTATTAGTTTAGAAAACCAAACGAATTATAGCAGCAAATTGCTATTTTTATGGATAAAGAATTTTTTTTTGAGATCACATCTGGTTGGGAGACAAGCAAAATTACAGCTATGAGAAGTTCTTATAATGTGTACTTTAATTTATGCTTCAGAAACCTGGACTTTTACACGGCATGATGAAAAGCTCTTTCCACTTTTGAGCGAAAATTTTTCCATAGCATTTTTGGTGGAATACATGAAAATTGTATTTGGAGAAGAGGATGCAATTTTAAATTATGCAAATTATACAAAGGTTCTGCCACAATTAAATACATTGAAATTAAAATAATGCAATGGGCAGGACATTTACTAAAAATGAATTAAAAAAAATCCCAAAAAATATTTTTTGTCCACATCGACCGAGAAAAGACCTAGAAGACGACAGAAGTTCAGATAGAAAGAATCTGTGGAGAAGGACTTTGATGCATTAAAGAATACAATTTGGAAAAGCAGTGCTCCAAAAGGGGCAGCTTGTAAAAATCTTCTAAGGAATTCCATGACCCACAGTAGACTGTCGAGCCATTAATGATGATGTTGAATTCACGAAAAGTGTCCAAAAGGATTATAAAATCGTTGCTCGTGATATATGAAAAATAATTATTAAACAGAGGAGAATTTAGAGATGATAATTGCACCTTTCAGGTCTAATACTTCCTCGAAAATGGAAAATATTATTTTTTATATGGCCCCAAATTAAAAAAATAGCAATTAGTAATATCTTGGCTAAGCCTAATTAAGGCATAAGAAATTTGTCCAGTACATTTCGACAAAAAAGTCGCTGAAATGATCTAATTATTGCCATTATGTACTTTTATATTGAATGAAAGGGGATGACGATGAATAAAAATGAATATTTTTTTTTATTAAACAAAATGCTAATTGCAGTAGAATCAAATGACATAAATATTACATAAATTCTTTCGATACATCTTTACAAATGGAAATATTAAACATTAAACACTTAATATTTTGATACTTACCGTATTAAACAAAACTGTAAATGCTCGTTTTCTTCAAAAATTTAATTCTCAAAAGTTCAATGTTTAAATTGATATAACTCAAAGATTAGATCTAGAATCATCAAATTTCAAACATAATTTGCCTATGATAATAATTAAATAATCTTGAAGTAAAAATCTAAAGGATCTTTACGTAAAAGTGTTAATTTTAAATTTACAGAGCTTTAAGCCACTGATATAAAAATCAAGTTTTTCACTTAAATCATTTTTTTATCAGTATAACATACACTATTATGATCAAAAGTATCCGGACACTTTGAATGTTAGAATGTTTTTCGAATTTCTAAACAAACTCTTGGCGAAGTGTTCTGTAACTTTGGTGATGTGAAAAACACACTGTAATGCACACTCTCTACTAAAGTTTCAGTAACCTGTGCAATTAGGGAACCACCAAGATAATGAAAATCAGGGGGAAATATACTTGATCATCCTGTATCAGAAAATTCTGGAAATTATTTGTAACTTTCACAAAATAGTTAACTAGCCTTGTTCAATCTGCATAAGCATTTTCATAAAACAAAAACGTATATTCATGAAGATATAAACGTTTCTTTAACAAAATCCAAATTTATTACATTTTTTATTTGCAATATCCATAGGTTTTAATCAAATTTCACAAAACTTAAAGTACATTTGTCAACGTCCAAGAAAAACATTATACTTCAATTGAAAATTAAAGCATTGAACATACGATGAGATACAAGCATTTGAAAAAATTTCGGTTTTTTACATGTTAAAGTAGATAAGGATTTGTTACAGGTAGAAACTGTGTAATTCAGACTGTTGAAGGTAGAAGTTGTGTTATTCAGACTGTGTAATTCAGCTGTATAGTTCAATCCTTTTCCAGTCTACAGTCTCAGTTATTTTACGTAGAAAAAACGGAAAATTCCTCGATTTAAGATTTTTTTTCGAGGAAAATTCCAATAGTTTAGATATTTCTCATTATCTATAGCAATTTCCACTGGGATCCAAAATTTCAAGTTTCTACCTTCAGTAGTTTTGACTATGAAGTTCAGACCTCAGTCAAGTCAGTCACTCTTACTCAGATGTACATCGTTCTATAGATAATATTTCAAACCCTTAAAATTTTATAAAATCTAAATATAAATTTTCGTTTAATTTACGGTTCAGATTACGTTTAAATATATTTAAACAAAACACAATCCATATGATTTCTGCTTCATTGTTCTGATTTACAATAGCAAATCTTCCCAACCACAGTTTTCAAAGCCCCAACGTGGACATAAATTAGACATTCTTCCACCCAAAACTTTTCCTTTCTCAACGTATTTTTCCACATTCCATCTTATTTTCTTACCTTTTCCATGTATTTCCTTTACTCTTAAATACTGAAATTAAATGTAATGCGTACTTTCTTTCCAAAAAAATAGATATGAAAGATAAATGAGGATTAATTAAATAGACGAATGAAGGCGTTAAAGGTGAACCTTCTTTCTTAACCTTCTTTCTGTAAAGCATTAAATGTCTAATTAAATGAGGTTAATGAGTGATCATTCTGCAAATAGTTACTGCAAATAATTACTTGTTTCTATATGCTCGATAACGTAAAACTGGTGAATTTTAAAAACAACTTATATTGTTAAAATTAAGCCTAAAAAAGATGAATAAGTTAAAGAAAGGATTGAAAAATTTGATTGACTGGAGCAGTTTTACGTAATTACATATTCCATAATTCTGAGATAATCAATTTTAAGTGAAAAAAATTGAATAATTCTTATACAACTCACATTATAATCGCTTGATTTGTTTACATTCCTCATTCGTTAAAATTATTCGTTAAAATTAGGCTAGGCTAAAATTAGGTTGTAAAATTAATCAAACTTTAGTGATTGTTTAAAATTAAAAATATTGTAATTGCGTAGGCAGGATATATAGATACACAGATAATACGAAAAATTAAACGAGTTTTAAGACAGAGGCAACACTACATATACATTTAAATGATCTTTAATATTCACGATCTTAACACAGCGTAAAATATTGATGCCATATTTTATTCTGCAATGAGTCACTTTATATCTTCATATATCATAGGTAGAAGACCCAGACCGTCCGACTCGTCCAGGGGACTAAGAGCAGCTATTTGGACGGCCGGTCAAATATCATAGGTGTAATTATTCTTTCAATTTCTATTTAAAAACTAGCAAATATATTTTGCTGAAATTCTTTTATGCATTTTAAGTGATAATTTGAACATTTCCCAAAATTTTCGAAGTTTCCGTATGTCCCACAGTCCGTTCCACAACATACTAAAATACAGACATACAGACAGACAGTCAGAATGATCAAATCCATGAACACTTTTCAACTCTGTTTGAAATTTTAATAATACGAACGGCAATAATTTTGACGAATGCGTTTAAGATTATTGATGTGGAGATAGTGAAACTGAGTATCAGAAAGTCGATGTATTCGAAATTGCTGGTTTAAAATGATGTTTCTGAACAATTGAATAGAATGACAAGATCGATATGATAGCAGCTTAATGATAGAAATTATAAGAATCGTTTTTATCATATAGATTGGTGATAACAATATATATATATATATATATATATATATATTATTAATTACTATGAGGAAAATTTTGTGATTTATAATAATAAGAGGACATTGGGTTTAGAGTCATAGCATCGAACGCTCCTAAATATTAAAATTTGTAAATTGTTATTTTTCGAATTATATAATTTTTAGTGATGAATAGTAAATTGGAAGAAGTTTGAAAATAAATTATATTTTATTAAAAATAATTATCTTTCTTTAGGACTCCAAAAATAACATTTTACTTGTCAGCAATTTTTTAGGTAAGAGCTACAGACATCTAGAAATTTATAGGTGGTTTATTGTGTTTGTTTTGCTTACTGAAAACGAATCCAAAACTTTATAATTAATTACAGAAAATTTAAATCATTTAATGAAATACATTTTTATCAGTACAACTTATAATATGGAAAACAGCACATTTGATGAAATTACGTATACCACACGTTTTCCTACAGGTATTGTGGCGAGTATTACTGATGTTACTTCTACTGTGTCTACGAAAATTAGTAGGAAGCGCATAAATATGTGACGGATCAAACATATTTTTTCGGTCCATTGTAGTAAAGCCTTATTTACTCGAGTGGGATAAGATATACATTTTAAATAATAACATGTATGAAATTGAAATCAAATTTTACATGCAAATAGGGATCATCTTGATAATAATATACTGCTACTTAAATATGTTACTTTAGTCAGTGAATCTTAGAATTTATCAGCGAAAAGCAAAAAATATAATTTTAAAACAAACTAAAAATACATAGAACAGTTTTAATAGATCCTGTTTTACAGGTATCACTCTCTATATGTCGAGTTCACGACACAGATTCTAATGTCGAGTCGACACAGATTCTTAATGTAGCTTCCTTGAACATATTACTTGGAATCCATCTTCAGGTATTACTTCATTGTTATATACAATATTTTAGATTTTCATATAAGATATACTATCAATTTATTAGAAAATCGAATTCACTGTAATATTAGAGATTCAGAATAATTATAATACCAAAGAATATAAGTTTTCATCTATAATTTGTACATGGAAATAAATCATATTTTCATTTATATGTAATATTGTTTCAAAGAAACATATTTATAAAATGAATACATGCATTTCACTTTAACTTTAATGTTATTGTAGAGGAAATGGAAAATTAGTAACAAAACATAGAGATTTGTCTTTTTGAAAAAATATTTTTAATGCTTTCAAGGGTACGTATAGTTGGGCACTTAACATTTTTACTTTCCTTATATACATAATGTATAAGGAAAGTATTGTGAAGGGGTCGAAAATTCGCATTCGAGTTTTCGAAGGGAGAGTACGTTTCAAGCATCGCTGATCACGATTTGAACATCTTTGAAGTGATGTGTGTGTGTGTGTGTGTGTGTGTGTGTGTGTGTAATTGAGTGTCTGTGGAGACGATATCTCACGAACAAATGGAGCGATTCGGTTGAAATTTGGTACAAAAATCAAAATCCGTGGATTCTGGAAGTCTATTGTTTTAAAATACAATCGAAAGTTTAGAACCCCCCAAAATTTTCGAGGGACATTCTAAAAAAATCATCAAAAAATCAAAACCTTTAATAAAGTTTCGAAAGAGATTTCTTATGTCAGTTTTCCTTGGAAAACGATTGGCATAAACTTTAGAACGCTAGCATAAACCGTTCTCGAGATATTGCGCATTTTTCTAATAAATTTATCAAAAAATCCAATAATTGAAAAAAAAATATTAACTGTTAAGAAAAATGTTCACTTTTCATATGTAAAAGCATACAATACATTTAGTGACACCATTCTTGTGGATCTAACTCGTTCCACTCACGAGAAAAGATACTTTGAGTTATTCTTTTGTATTTGAACGTCAATAGTCATTTATCTGCTGTAAGAATAGCATATTTCTCCGTCCAAAAGGCTTGGCGGGATTTTGGTGACGAATTTAACGAAATGTCGCCAACTTGGCTACATTTTTAAATGTTGTCAAGTTAACGAAAAGCTTGCCAAATGGATGAAAATGACTCTAAATAATGAAAATGACGACTAATTGAAGAAAATTCAATATCTTGGAAAGAATTTAAGTATCTACTATAAGAAAAGCATTTTTTTAACTGTAAAAGTTGTAAATCTATTGCATTATATAAGGAAAGTCATGTGATGCCCATATTAGATTTTGGTTACTGTTTTGAAGAAATAGAAACCAGTACATTTTGTAAATAACAAAACGCATTAAATGTTTTCAAGGAACATGAATGTATAAAAGTCATGCGCTTAATATTTTGGTCATTGTGTTGAAGAAATGAAAACCAGTGCATTTTGTAAATATTAAAAACTCATTAAATGGGCGCATTTGATACTTTAGTCTGAGTGTTAATGTTTGGATGAAATAAAAAAAAACCCTAAGATATTCCAAACATCCGTCTGAATCAGGGGACGAGAACTTTTATGCATTTGAAACCCACAATAAATTAAACTACCCTCCAGTAAGTCCGCATACTCGACGTTTTATTATATATACTGCAAAATGTAAATTTTTAATGGAAAATCTGATTAACAACAGAAAAGGAAGGATGGTTCTTTGAAAAGTCCGCACATGATGTCCAGAAGGTCACAGCATTATAATGAAAGCATAATGAAAGCAAATAATGAGAGCATAATAAAAGCAAGTAATGAAAGCATAATAAAAGCAAATAATGAAGGCATAATAAAAGCAAATAATGAAAACATAATAAAAGCATAAAAAAAGTAAATAATGAAAATATAATAAAAGAAAAGAATGAATGCATAATAAAAGTAAATAATGAAAGCATAATGAAAGCATAATAACAGCCTAATAAAAGTAAATAATGAAAGCATAATAAAAATCAAATAATGATTGCATAAAAGAGCAAATAATGAAAACAGAATAAAAGAAAATAATGAAATCATAATAAAAGAAAATAATGAAAGCATTATGAAAGGAAATAATGAAAGCATAATAAAAGCAAATAATGAAAGCATAACAAAAGAAAATGATGAAAGTATAAGAAAAGAAAATAATGGAAGTATAATAAAAGCAAATAATGAAAGCTTAGTAAAATAAAATAATGAAAACATAATAAAATATTTGAATATATAAGCCACATTTATATTGCTTCATAGCTTTATAGATAAAATCCTAAACTCTTTCTACTCAATTTCCTGAAAAAAAAAGAATTATACTTTCTATACCCACCTTTGGTGGTAATTAAACATTTTCCCGCGCAATATTTTCTTTCCTCAAAGTATCACTTTCCACAAGTTATCCCACAAGTTATCACTTTCTATTGTTTTCCGATTTCCTTAAATATTGAAATCAAATTTAGCTCAACTCATTTTTCCCAAGAAATGGAGATAAAAGAAACATGAGGTAAATTTTGGAGAAAAATGATTACGTCAATGATGTTGATCTTATTTCTATAAGGCCCTAAATGTGTTGTTAAATGTTTGAAATATTTATTTTTTCTACTGCACTACAATACATAGCATATGCATTGAAGTATAGACAACTACTATAATTGGATTGAATATTATATTTACAGTTTTAGACAGATTTATTATTTTCTTCGTTCTGAAACACGAAACATTTTGATTTATTTTATCACATTTGCGAATACTGTATCTAGCAAACAATATTTGAAATATATTGCAGCTAAATAGATGTATGGTATTGGAAACTGTGGTAATGAAAATGGTAAAATGGTAACTGTGATATTCTGAAAGCCATGTGTTGAAAACGTTTCAGTTTCAGGTTAACCTCGTTGTTAAAACCGTTATTAATCTTATTGACCTGGCTACGGTGAAGGTTAATTATGATGTTAAGTTTATTCTTCGTTTGTCCAATGTATTTAAGACCATATATATTACATTGTAAAGATTAAATGCAGTGATATACTTTGCAAAATATCCTATATTGTCTTCCATTTTCACCAAATTGTTGAGTGTTAGCACATGGGCAAAATATACACCGATTTACATCGCATCTACTAAATCTGTAGTTTTCCCTTCCCCGATAGGAATATAAATATTTCGATGTGTTTAAATTAGAACACATGTCGTTGTGAGATACCGAGACCTTACAAACATTTTGTTTTACGTCCACGTTATTCCGTTCCACAGGTTTGAAATAATACAAGATAGAGATCCCAAAGTTACATAAATCTCCTATCAAGTTTAGACCTGTTACTGTGGAATGTAACACCTATTTAACAAGAGCCAATAATATATTTCTTGGTCTATTAACACCTATTATGAAACAGATTAAATCTTGTAGAATCGTGATGGTGGCCAATAGTTATGAAGTTATGGACAAATTAAATCAAATTTCAGACAAATTATATTTCAAAAGCTACAATTTTTTTTAAAGACTTATTTAATAATAATGCCTTAAAGGACTTATACGATATTATGATGGAAACATATTTGAATAGTGATTTACATTTTAACTTTGACCATCTGAAATATAAAAAGCTTATTAAGTTGGTGTTATATGAAAATATGTTATACAATGGAAGTGACTTCTACAAACAAATCAAAGGAGTTCCATTGGGAGGAAGTTGTTCTTCCTTATTAACCGACTTTTATCTAAACAAGTACGAGAGCGGAACACACATGATCATTGAAATCCCTTTCTTCCGTTACGTGGACGATAAGTTAGTTGGAAATATTAGTCCATACGGCCGATATGACTTTGTATTCAATCCCACATCTTTAGAACTGATAGAAAATGAACATAATAACGAGAATGTGGAGTTTTTTGACTTATGCTTATACCATGATAATAATGACAAATTATGTTTAAAAATATTTGATAAGAGTAGTAATTTGAACTGTGAAATCAACTACATAACAAGTTGGTACACAAATTTAAGTATTAGTGTGAAACGTAATTTGATCATCAATCATCTTATTCGGTATGAAAAATTAAACTTTACTAAACAAGATCGACTCAACTGTGAACGACATTTGATTAGAGAGGTTCTGATTCACTCGTTTCCATTAAACTTTTTGAGACATTATTATATGTCATGTTATAAAAATGTAGTACAGAAGAGTATCCAAATTTCCACGCATTGTTACCTCACAACTCATTACCTGCATCGTAATCACTGTGGCCGTAACTTACTTACTTCTTTGAGTCTTTGCTAATGGGTATTTTTCCGTTTTTGCATGGTGTTTGACAAGTGATATGATATGAATCATTTTTCGAAATGTCCTTATATAAATTCTTATGTCGACTTCTGGTCTTGTCTGTTCCTCCGGGGATTCTGCTTTTTCCAGTCTCATATGGTGCTTGCTTCGGGCATGTAATTGCTTCTGGGAGTGTTTCCCGGGACTAAAAGCATGCTTCAACCAGGAAAAGGGGTCACAATCCCCCTTGACCTTGCTACTTCCCCGTAAGCAAACCTCTTTTTCTATTGTTGTTTTATATCTCTCATTTCTTTATGGAACTTTTATATATATATATATATATATATATATATATATATATATATATTAAAGATTTGTTCACGTTATAACAATATCTTTCAAGTTTTATACACTTTAATGCAGTTTTAGAGTACAATAAATCATAAAATTGTTGAATCAACAAATTGTCGCCAAGTGGAAATCTTAGCATATTATAATAATTATGTAAACATAAGCTAAAATTGCAAATAAATCGAAATATTTATCATAAAAGATGATGAATGATCAAATATAATTTTATACGAAAAACTGAAATTATGTCCGAACGACCCGAATTTACTTTAAAACAGCACTGATATTTTCGTCGTCACGTCGATGATTGACACCAATTATCTGATATAAAAATTGGCGCTATGTCTTTCCAATTTAGAGGATCTCCTCATTGTTATCTTTTAAAGTACTTCAGTTCTTTGGTACTAGGCATAAAAATATATCATTTACAATGCAGATTTATATATAATTTATTATTATTATAAAGATTTTAAATGTTATATTTATCTAATTTATACTTCAATAAATGTATAACAAAATCGCCCTTCTTTAAAATATTTAAGTCAAATATATCTGGTAAAATAAGCGCACAATTTTATTTTTCTTATAAAGTTGTCTGCCCTTTTTTCAGTTACAGTGAACCTCAAATGTTCCAACCACTTTTCGCTACAATATTATCAATTATGTTTAAATTTCAATCAAAACTGCATAATTTTTACTGAAACAGTGGCAATAGGAAATCCTTTGCCTGGACGCAGTTACAGTTTTGAAATTTTAAACGTATTTCACTGTTTTTTCAATAAAAATGTGTGTTGTACAGCAGCATATTTGTCGGGTGGGATTTCTAAGCGCAGCCCCTCCTTCCTTCAAGGATAGTACTAGCAAGAGATCAAAATTCAAAGCAGTAATTTGTTACAAAATTCCAAGACATACACAGTAATATTTTATCGTATACCAGATACCATAAAATATTTTAATGGTATACTGCTAAAATATTTTAAGAAGTTCAAAGAATATAAATAAAAATTACTAAAACAGGATATTTGTTTTATAAAACAGAAAATGCTGTGAAAATCTTTAATTAATAGTGTTTAAAATTCAAAGTATAAAATAATAACTCTGTAACTCATTATGTAATATTAGGAATTTTACTTTAGCTTAAGATATCTATTTTTGTCTTAAAACAATTAAATTTTCAGCAATTTATTACTTTCCTTATATACATAATGTATAAGGAAAGTATTGTGACGGGGTCGAAAATTCGACTTCGAGTTGTAGACGGGAGAGCACGTTTCAAGCATCCCTGATCACGAATCAAACATTTTTGAGGTGAGGTCTGTATGTGTGTGTGTGTGTGTGTGTGTGTCAGTGAGACTTTGGAGACGATATCTCACGAACGAATAAAGCGATTCGAATGAAATTTGGTACAAAAATCACAATCCATGAATACTGGAAGTCTATTCTTTCGAAACCTAATCGAATGTTTAGAAACCCCCTAAATTTTCGAGTGAAATTTTGAAAAAATCATCAAAAAATCAAAACCTTTAATAAAGTTAAGCAAATAGACATTTATTATGTAAATTTTCCTTAGAAAACTATTGATATAAACTTTATAAAGCTAGCATGAACCGTTCTTGAGATATTGCACATTTTTCAAATATATTTATAAAAAAATCCCATAAATTAAAAAAAATACATTAACTGTTGAGAAACATGTTTACTTTTCATATGTAGTATCATGCGATAAATTGGGTGACATCATTCTCGTCGATCTAGTTCGCTCCATTCATAAGAAAAGATAATTTGAGTAATACCTTTGTATTTGAACGCCAATAATCATTTATCTGCTATAAGAATAACTTATTTCTCCGGCCATAACGGTTGGCGAGATTTTGGCGGAATGTCGCCAACTTGGCGAATTTTTAAATGTTGCCAAATTAACGAAAATCTCGCTAAATGGATAAAAAGGAAGCTAAATCGATGAAAATGATGATTAATTAACGAAAATTCAATATCTTGTAAAGAATATAAGTATCTACTATAAGAATAACCTTTTCTTTTTGCTGTAAAAGTAGTACATTCATTGCATTATATCAGGAAAGTCATGTGCTGCCCACATCAGATTTTTTTATGTTGTAATTGACTCTAGTCAACATCAATTGTGCATTTTTATAGAAACCATGAATACTCATGATTTTATTTAAAAGTGCTAATGTCTGCCATTTGATTTAAAAGTGTTAAAATTTACAATTCTATTTAAAAACATTCATGTTCATGATTTTATTCAAAAGCTCTTAAATTTGCAATTTCATTTAAAATGAGCTAAAATACACAATGCTATAAAAAAGCATTAAAATTCCGGAAATTGTTGAAAGGTACTAATGTTTAATAGTATCAAAATTGATGATTTTTATGAAAAGTTCTAAAGTGTACGATTTGATTTGCGAAGCGCTTAAATTTATGCTTTTCTTCTAAACGTGGTAACATTCATAATTTCATTTAAAAGCGTTAAAATTAGCAAATTTATTTAAAAGCGCTACAAATTGAAATTTTGTTTGAAAAACACTAAACTCGCAGTTTTATTTAAAACTGTTAAAATATGTCATTTTAATTAAAAACATAAAACTGAAAGATTTTGATGGTGCTAAAATGCTCTATTTTATATTAAAAAGATGTAAAAGAGCGGATCAAATATCCTAATATAGGACTTAAACGACACATGCCCAGCGTAGCAAGTGTGTTTCTTTTTGACTATTTATTTAAAAAAATTCCTAAAAGAAATAATTGCTAAAGATGAGATTGTTATATATAATGACTTACATCTGCCAGTTCTGCAGCTAGCATCTTTATAAAATACGAAGACTGAAACTAAATTTGGGCACTCATCTTTAGTGAAAACTAAATATTCTCCAACACAAATCTTTTCCATCCTCAACATATCTTTTTTCTCGCTTCTCCTTATTTTCTTATCCATTCGATTTCTTCTCTCTCTCCTCAAGTACTGAAATCACATTTAGTTCAGCTGTTCTTTCCCAAGACATAGAGATGGAAAGGAAAATGAGCGGCAGTTTCAGAGATGAACGGCGGAGTCAAAGATGTTAACCTTATTTTTTACAAAGCCTAAAATATGTAGTTAAATGTTTGAAATACTGATTTTATTTCATTTCTTGAAAATACACTTATATACATATTAAACGTATCATAATGAATTTGAAGATTCAAATTAGACTTCTCCTTTTTTACTCATTGTTATATATTTATAGACATATTCGCAGTGTAACATTATTTTAAATTTTTATTGAAATTTAATTTTGGTTTTGCCATTCTAAGATGTTTATCTTTGACCATTTCCAATCGATCCATTTTTATAGGTTTTTCGAGGTTTTAATAGTAATAACTGACAGCAAGTGTACTTAAATCATACTATCTGTTGTTGTTTTAACACCATAGTTAACCTTCGGTTGTGGAAGGCTACAAGTCCCATCCTGACATTTAACTGGCTCGAAAATTTCTGCACTCACTTTGTTTTAATAATGAAAGGCAACTTCTTGGGTTTTTCCTTTAATTCAATTTTTTAGAGGGAAACGCAATACTACCTGTGTCTCGTATGCAGTTCTTGAGCGACAGATTCCGCTTTTACTTTGACTGTAGTGGTTGATCTATATTTATATTCTGAATAAGGAGACTGTGTTTTGCCTCCGAAGTCGGTTGATGTTTCTCCTCAATTTATTATTGTACTTAGCTAAGTTTTGTGTTATAGTTCAAATTTGAGTTTTGTCATTTAGTCCATTCTAGAACACGAATCAATTGTTTTTGACATGAGAGATGCACGTGTGTGGGTGTGTCTGTCTATATAATGTATTTCTCTACTCTGGATTAAAAACCGCCCGTCCGATGTCATGAAATTTGGCAGATAGATGTTTTATACAATATTCTGATGCTGATTAGATAAGGATACAAATCAATAAAGGGATGTGACCCCCTTTTTAACACTTTACAACAAAGTTGATAAGTATTTATGACTTTGTTCATTCTGTCTGCTGTCTGTCCGTTAGCACGATAACTGCCATTAAAATGACTTAATCAAAATGAAATTTTAGTATGTTGTTCAGACGGTCTGTAGGACCTATGGGAATATAATTGAATAATATCACCCAATTAGTTTTGGATTGAACCCGGGTCGAAAAAATGAAATGCATTGAGTCCTATGGGACCGAATTTTTCAAACATTTCTTAAGCGAATTTAAAATTCACAAATTGCTTCGAAAATTTTAGGTAATATTCAAATTGTTCCATAAAATATATAAAAAAATTCAGCGAAATATATTCAGTAGTTTTTTAAATAAAAATTAAAATAATAATTATACCTCTTATATGAAACGATCAAGTGACCATGATATGAAAAGATCACATGACCCGCTTCAAAATCATATGTGGCATCCATCTTGTGTCAAAATCGTGATTTTATAAGTTCTTTTTAATTCATATTGAGTGTTGTATCCGTCCTAAAACTACTTTATTTTTGCTTAAATTCTGTGCATGTACATACTGAAACAACGCAAATACAATATATTTGAGTTTAAATGATTATCCAAATTTGAGTATGTCTACAACGAAGCCTAGTTTTCACTGATGTAAAATGTAAACAGCAAAAAATGCAGAATGAGTTGTATTAGAATTGCTGTATTTCTTCAACACAAAATAATTTAGCCCATGGAGTCTGCATGGCTGATATGAATGAAATATTAATTGATTTTATAAAGGGAAGGACGATTTTTTTCGATGAAGTTTTGAGCATAGAGTTTAATTACTTGTAGCTCCGTGGTCTTAATTTTTAAATAAAATAAATTATTACAGTATTGTGATGAATGAAATGAATGGGAGAAAGTTATAAATGAAATGCTGTTTTTATAGAGAGATCCACCAGAGAGACCTGTTATTTTTTCTATGACGTCATTTGAATTAATTTCAGTTGTTTTCGATGAAGTTTTCAAATATAAAAAATTATCGTAGTATTATGGTAGTTTTAAAAATATCACCGTGGAATGTATCGCATTTTAGAGATATTTAAACCAGTCAATTTATATTTCAATGCCGTCATTTGAATGAAGTTCATTTTTTTCAATGAATGTTTAAGTTTTCAAATATAATAAATTAATATAGTATTGTGATAAGTTTTAAAATAATCCCGAGGAGAGAGAATGCATTGCGTTTTAGAATTTTTTAAATAAAATTGCATTGAAGTTGGAAAGTGTTTCATAATCAATGCTTTAAGCATGATTGAACTTTCTTGTTTAATGCTCTACTAGTAATCAGAATATCCGTGGCAGGACGCAGCTGCATAAATGACACACGTAGCTCGTGTGCACCGGCCTCATGTCTACCGTGTCTCTTATTTTGATGTTCCATTGACGCTCACTTAACGACAGACCCATACGTACATTAATTTGAGCCGTGGAGTTTATGTGGATCGTTTTCGGCCCGGTGCACACGGGAGCGAGCTGCATCATATCCGCAGTCGCATCATGTGATTCCAAGAAAACACTGCGTTCCACCATTGCTTTGAATAATAAAATCCACACGCGCTGTGTGAAGCAGGCATCAGTGGTACGTTAAAACAAGGGATGCTGGTTTCTCAGGGATACGACGGTGACTCTACCGCCCAGTACTTGAAAACCTGTTTTAACATGTCACTGTTTAACATGTCCATGTTTTAACATATCGCTGGCATCAAAACTAGAGGCCCATATAAATTCCGCCCTTCAAATTAATGAACTGTTAGAAAAAGTCGTTAACTTGCTGTCACAGTACCTAGATGCAAAGTGATGGACGTCGAACGTACGCAATGGGCCTTAGAGGTTCAAAAACGTGTACCATATGGCGTGCTTTCTTGCTGCCATTGTATAAACCAGCTGTTCATTTCCAAGAAGAGCATACAAATAAATCTTAATAGAAAATGCTATGAGAGTAAGTAGTAATTTATGAAATTTTATTAAATTCATAAATGAAAGCTAATATGATATCAGAATTAAACAGTGCTGAATTGTAAAAAATCTGATGTGGGCAGCACTGGACTTTCCTTATATAATGCAATGAATTTGCTTCTTTTACAGTTAAAAAAAATGTTATTCTTATAATAGGTATTTATATTATTTCTAAGATATTGAATTTTCTTCAATTAGTCGTCATTTTTATCCATTTGGCGAGATTTTCGTTAATTTGGCAACATTTAACAATGTCACCAAGTTGGCGACATTCCGCTAAATTCGTCGCCAAAATCTCGTCAAGCGTTATGGACGGAGAAATAAATTATTCTTACAGCGGATAAATGACTATTGGCGTTCAAATACAAAAGTATTACGCAAAGTATCTTTTCTCGTGAATGGAATGAGTTAGATCCTCGAGAATGATGTTACCAAATTTATCGCATGATGTTACATGTGAAAAGTGAACATGTCTCTTAACAGTTAATATTTTTTTTTAATTTAATGGATTTTTTGGTAAATTTATTTGAAATATGTACAATATCTCGAGAACGGTTTATGCTAGCGTTCTAAAGTTTGTGTCAATCATTTTCTAAGAAAAAATTTCATAAGAAATGTCTATTTGTGTAACTTTATAAAAGATTTTGATTTTCTGATGATTTTGTCAAAATTTCACTCGAAAATTTAGGAGGATTGTGAACATTCGATTGTGTTTTAAAACAATGTGCTTCCAGTATTTACGGATTATGATTTTTGTACCAAATTTCATTCGGATCGCTCCATTAGTTCGTGAGATAGCGTCTCCATAGACTTACACACACACACACACACACTTTCAAGCACACACACACACACACTCACACACACAGACATCACTTCAAAAATGGTCGATTCGTGATCAGGGATGCTTGAGACGTGCTCTCCCGTCGAAAACCCGAATTCGAATTTTCGAAACCGTCACAAAACTTTCCTTATACATTATGTATATAAGGAAAGTAATAGGATTTAAATTATTACTCGTATAATGGTAATCAGGAATTTGTACAGTTGGCTAAAGTGTTTGTAATTTTTCAGATCCTCCTAAAGACTTTCTGGTAACCTAGAAGGCTGGATCTTTGCACGCTTATAGCATAGCCCACGGAGAAGAACCTAACAGCACCAGGTTTCCAACTTCTACACTGGTATTACACAGAATAAAAGCCAAACAGTATTTATAGGCACTTCAGAATCCCTTCTTCCCCAGTGATCATAACTGTAATTTTACAAACTTATAGATCACGGATAAGGATCTAACAAAGCCGGGTTTTCAACTTCTAAGCTGGTGGTGCAAAAACTGTCACGTCAAAATGTATTTAAAGGCACTTTAGAATCATTTCTTCCTCACTAATATTGGCTGCATAGTTGCACACTTATAGTAGATTCAGATTACATCGAAACCAGGACATTGAACACGAGTAAAGTAACGACAACGTGATAAAACCTAATTAAGCAAATTTTCAATAAAGACAACTACTTTAAAAAGATATTGTAAAGGCAATCAAATAGTTTAGTAAAAAATATGATGTGGGCATCACATTTCTTTATCTAATGCAATGATTTGGCTACTTTTACAGTCAAAACATAATGTATAATATCCACGATACTGTGTTTTTATTGTACAATCGTACATTTGGCGATTTTCCGGATGACAACATGTAAAACAATTTCCAAGTACCCAATTAACTGATATTTCGAGCAACTCTAAATGAACAGTTATCAATCCCTTCAGAATCCCTTCTTCCCTATTTCTTTATCTAATGTAATGATTTGACTACTTTTACAGTCAAAACATAATGTATAATATCCATGGTACTGTGTTCTTATTGTTGAATCGTACATTTGGCGATTTTCCGGATGGCAGCATGTAAAACAATTTTCAAGTACCCAATTAACTTATATTTCGAGGAACTCTAAATGAACAATTATCAACATTGATAGCATCCTCAATAAGCGATATAGTCCATATATTAATATATTTTAATGATTAACTCATCAATTAAGCGTCAGGTTTGCAATTTTGATGATATTCTTGTCAATCTGGGGCGAAATAACGCCAAGTTGACCTTACTTTCTTAAATAATTCACCAATTTCGCCAAACGCATCAGCAAGTATTGCAGACAAACAGAGAGAAGAACGTTGCTTATATACTAGAAGGTATGCCCGTCATATGACGGAAATCAAAATTTGCGAAACATTATGTCCCGCATGGCATCATTTTTATCAATATGGCTACATTTTCATAAATATGGCGACATTTTTGACCGATGGACGGACAGAGAAATGGGTTACTCTTATAGTCTACTCTTATGTTCTTTTTAAGATATTGAACTTTCATCAATTAGTCGTCATTTTCATTGATTCAGAAATTAATTATTAATTTGGCGTATTTCGCCAAATTAATAATTAATTAATTTGGCGACTATTTTGCCATTTAATTTTATTAATTTGGCGACAATTTCGTTAATTTAGCAACATTTAAAAAATAGCCAAGTTTGCGGCATTCCACCATATTCGTATATACATCGTATAATGTATAAGGAATGTATTGTGATGGGGTCGAACATTCGAATTCGAGTTTTCGACGGGAGAGCATGCTTCCAGTATCCCTGAATGCGAATCAAACGTTATTGAGGTGATGTCTGTGCGTGTGTGTGTGAAAGTATGTGTGTGTGTTAGTGAGTCTGTGGAGACGATATCTCGAATGGAGCGGTTCCAACGAAATTTGGTACAAAAATTACAATCAGTGAATACTGGAAGCCTATTATTTTTAAACGTAATCGAATGTTCAGACCCCCCCCTTAAATTTGTGAGTGAAATTTTGAAATTCATAATGCTTGGCGAGATTTTGACGACGAATTTGGAGAAATTTCGCTAACTTGGCGACTTTTTAAATATTGCCAAATTAACAATAATGCCGCCAAATTGATAAAATGGCTCTAAATTAATGAAAATTATAACTAATTGATTAAAATTCAATATCTTGGAAAGAATATAAGTATCTACTATAAGAAAAACCTATTTCTCCGTCCGTAACGTTTGGTAAAATTTTGGTGACGTATTTGTTGGCTTATCTCTAACCGCCTGACTTTTCAAATGTTGCTAAATTGACGAAAATTAATAAAAATTCGCCAATTGAAACCGGAGCTAAATTAATGAAATGACTACTACTTGAGTTCAATATCTTGGAATGAACGACGACTACTTGAGTTCAATTTCTTGGAAAGAACGACAACTACTTGAGTTCAATATCTTGGAAAGAACGACGATTACTTGAGTTCAATGTCTTGGAAAGAACATACGAATAGACTATAGGAATAACCCATTTCTCCATTCATCCATCTGTATGTAACGCTTGACGGGAAATTTAGTTAGATTTCGCCAATTTGGCGACTATTTTAAATGTTGCCAAAATCACAAAAATGTCACTAAATTGATAAAAATGAAGCCAAATGGGGAGTAATGTTTCGAAAATTCTGATTTCCGCTGCATGACGGGCATACCATGCGTTTCTCTCCGTTTATCTGTAACACTTTCTGATGCATTTGGCAAATTTAGCGATTATTCTAGAGACCTATTGCCAGTTTGACAATATCTCACCTTAGATTGTCGAAAATATCGCCAAACTTGCAAAAATGACGCTAAATTAATGGAAATAAATAATTTCTGAAATTTAATAATTGCTGAAGCAATTATTAAATTTTTTTAATATATAAACTATAGCGCTTATTGATGATGCTATCGATATTGATAAGTGATTATTTAGTGTTAATTGGGAGAGGTTTAACGTTAATTTTTAAGTACCCAATTATAAGTTAATTCGGTACTTAGAAATTGCTTTGCATGTTGTCATCCGGAAAATCCCCAAATGTGCAATTCAACGATAAAAACATAGTATCGTGGATCTTATGCATTTTTCTTTTTACTGTGAAAGAAAGCAAAGTCATTGAATTATGTAAGGAAAGCCATTTGCTGCCCACATCAGATTTTTTACTAAACAACTTGGTTGTCTTTACTGTATCTTTTTAAAGTTTTTGCTGAAATAACATGTTTCCATGCTTATTAATAAAGGCAACTATTTTTAACGCTATATGCCATACTTTGTAAAACAGAAATAAAATAAAAGTATGTTACAATCTAATTATTTAAGAATAAATAAATGGATACTTAATTGCATAATTACTTTTATACTTGATTTCTTTTGTAGGCGAATTTTTTAAAGATTAAATGTTTCAAGCCATCCATTCATTGGAATCGATGAAAAATATGCTTTTATAGCCTCATCAATTTCATCTTCGGAATAAAAACGACGCCGATTTAATTTTCTTTTTTTAGATTACAAAATAGCCAAAAGTTACACATAGCAAGATCAGGAGAATAGGATGGATGTTTTATCGCTTTGATGTTTTTTGTTCAAGAAATTCGACTGTCCTTCTTACTGAATGAGAAAATGCATTGTCATTGTAAATCATGAGTCCCCTAAGATTCCCTTCTTGACAAATTTCTGGAAGACACTTAGTGGTGTACCAATTAGCTGTAACTACCTTCTGTACTACTGGCTTTATGGTTTAAATCAGACCTGCACTTCTAAAGAGCATGGCATGCATGACTCTTTTCATTGGTCGTTGCCTTTTCACCATTGTTGGTTTGGGATCATCTTTAAAGATCCATACTTTACTTTCTTGACGTGTTGGAACGTCAAAAAGGGGTATATACGTTTCATCACCAGTTATGATTTTAGAAATAATGCGGTGTCCACCATCATTATGTAATTTTATCGTTTCTTTACTGATTCTGACACTCTCCTCTTTTCGGTGTATGTTAAATTATAGGAGACCCAACGGTAACTAATTTTTACTTTCCTTATATACATAATGTATAAGGAAAGTATTGTGACGGGGTCGAAAATTCGAATTCGAGTTTTCGACGGGAGAGCACGTATCAAGCATCCCTGATCACGAATCAAACATTTTTGGGGTGATGTCTGTGTGTGTGTGTGTGTGTGTGTGTGTGTGTCAGTGGGTCTGTGGAGACGATAACTGACGAACGAATGGACCGATTTGAACCAAATTTGGTACAAAAATCACAATCCGTAAACACTGGAAGCCTATTGTTTTTATACGCAATCGAATATTCGGAACCCCCCTAAATTTTCGAATGAAATTTAAAAAAAATCGTCAAAAAATCAAAACCACTAATAAAGTTACGCAAATAGACATTTCTTATGTAATTTTTCATTAGAAAACGATTGACGTAAATTTCAGAACGCTAACATGAACCGTTCTCGAGACATTACACATTTTTCATAAAAATCATCAAAAAGTCATATAAAATAAAAAAAATATATTTCCTATTGAGAAACATGTTCACTTTTCATATGTACTACCATGCGATAAATTGGATGACACCATTCTCGTGGATCTAGCTCGTTCCATTCATGAAAAAGATACTTTGAGTAATACTTTTGTATTTGAACGCCAATAATCATTTATCTGCTGTAAGAATAACTTATTTCTTCGTCCATAACGCTTGGCGAGATTTTGGCGACGAATTCGGCGGAATGTCGCCAACTTGGCGACTTTTTGAAATGTTGCCAAATTAACGTAAATCTCGTCAAATGGATAAAAATGACGCTAAATCAATGAAAATGACGACTAATTGTCGAAAATTCAATATCTTGGAAAGAATATTAGTATCTATTATAAGAAAAACCTATTTACTTTACTGTAAAAGTAGTAAATTCATTACATTATATAAGGAAAGTCATGTGTTGCCCACATCAGATTTTTTTCATATGCAGTTCTTCATAAGGAATTATATGTATAGCTGCGTATCCATTGTTAAGTGCCATCTGTATCATTTGATATGCACAGCGATAATCATCGATAAACATTTTTCGAATGGCCGACACATTTTCTGGGACTACAGCTGGCAAAGATCTTCCTGTGTGTTTTCCACCCAGGAGGGAGTTTCGACCTCTTCTAAACTATGTAAACCATCTGAATACAGAGGTACGAGATGGAGCATCATTTCCATATGCTAATTGTAGACATTGAAGACATTCTTCTTGATTTAGCCCCACTTTAAAATCATAGCTCGATAATGCTATTGCGTCCATTTACTTTTCTTTTAAAAGTTTTTCTACGATAGCTAAATTGTAATTGTTGCCACAAATTATCGTTTGCGGACATAAAATAGTTCAAATTTAAATATTCATCGAATAACTATTTTCTAGATCATATCGTCTGCCCCTGTCTCAAATTCAGTGTGATCCTCGTATGGTAACATACACTCATGTCCAAAATTGATGCATAGTTGCTGTTTATGTGAAAATTTCAGGAAATCTCACTCGAAATGGAAGGAAACGTGGTATGTGGATGCTATAGGGTTATAGAAGAAGAAAACAATGCAAAACAAGGATAAAAGTGACTTTTATTATCCAAAGAAAAAGGTTACAATACGAGTGTCAACCTCAGTGAAACAGAATGATTAAAAGAATGTGATGCTGCAGTTTAATACGGTGTGTGGGAACCTCTCGGGTAGCAACGCACGCTGCACAACGATCCCCATACTTTCTAGAAGATTTGGATGAGTTGTGTGCTCAAAGAGTTCCAATCCTCACGGAGAGCAGTTTTCAATCACGGAACGGAGCTTGGTGGGTAGTGGAGGGCTGAAAGATATCTCCCGAGCATATCCCATTCATGTCTTATTAGATTCAGATCAGGGAATTTGGCAGGCCACTACATGTGCTGGATATCTTTAGTTTGAAGGAAGTTGTCGACTAAGGCCACATGGTGAGGAGACTCGTTATCAGCCATGAATATGAAATCAGGACCAACAGCACCTCAACACAATCAAACGGTAGGCTCAAGGACTTCCTCTCTATCTTTGACCGGTAACCGACCCCGTGCCAAAGATGTGGAGGTCTGTGCGACCGTCCATCGTGATGCCTGCTCAGACCATGACTTCCCCAAACAGAAATTGATGTCTTTCCGTAATATTTCCCGGGTGAAAACGCGTTCCACCTTCTCTCCAGATCGTGGTAGGACGAAATTAAGTTTGCCGGCTAAACCTGGACTCGTCACTGAACATGACATTGTCCCACTGTTTTCCACTTCACTGCCGATGTTCCAAACTCCACTATAAACGCGCGTGATTCTGTGTAGACGTCAGGGAGATGCAAACTGCTGGTCGTCTGGCATAGAGACTAATGTGTCTGAGTCTCCTGTAAACAATTTGTCTCGAAACAGTGTCTTCTGTGGCGGCAGTCAGGACTGAACAGAGTTGTCTGGCAGTACGGTTCCTCTGACGTCGTTCTGTAATCACCAAATATCGGTCTTGCCAAGAGGTTGTTACCCTTGGCCGACCTGGTACTGGTCGTCTGGTAACATCTCCAATGGTTTGGAACCTCTGCCACATGCCACAGTCTGGAAATCACACACTGAGGCACATTCAGAAATCGAAATGCTTCAGTTTGGGATCGACCGAATTCTAGCATTCCAATAACTCGTCCCTTCCAAAACATGTCCAGTTGGTATCTTTGTGTCGTCTTTCGTCCTTTTTACTTTCCTTATATATATAATGTATAAGGAAAGTATTGTGACGGGGTCGAAAATTCGAATTCGAGTTTTCGACGGAAGAGCACGTTTCAAGCATCTCTGATCACGAATCAAACATTTTGAAGTGATGTCTGTGTGTGCGTGTGTCAGTGAGTCGGTGGAGACGATAACTGACGAACGAATGGACCGATTCGTACCAAATGTGGGACAAAAATCACAATCCGTAAACACTGGAAGCCTATTGTTTTTATACGCAATCGGATGTTCAGAACCCCCATAAATTTTTGAATGAAATTTTGAAAAAATCGGTAAAAATTCAAAACCCCTCATAAAGTTACGCAAATAGATATTTATTATGTGATTTTTCATTAGAAAACGATTGATATAAATTTTAGAACGCTAACATCAGCCGTTTTCGAGATATTGCACATTTTTAAAAAAAATTATCAAAAATCATACAAAATAAAAATAAATATTTCCTATTGAGAAACACGGTCACTTTTCATAAGTAATACCATGCGATAAATTGGGAGACATCCTTCTCCTGGATCTAGCTCGTTCCATTCATGAAAAAAGATTCTTTGAGTAATACTTTTGTATTTGAACGCCAATAGTTATTTATCTGCTGTAAGAATAACTTATCTCTTCGTCCATAACGCTTGGCGAGATTTTGGCGACGAATTTGGCGTAATGTCGCTAACTTGGCGACTTTTTGAAATGTTGCAAAATTAACGAAAATCTCGCCAAATGGATAAAAATGACGCTAAATCAATGAAAACGGCGACCAATTGTCGAAAATTCAATATCTTGGAAAGAATATTAGTATGTACTATAAGAAAAGCCTATTTTTTACTGAAAAAGTAGTAAATTCATTACATTATATAAGGAAAGTCATGTGTTGCCCACATCAAATTTTTTGTTTTTAACAACGCGCTGTACCACAGCAATTGCGAAATTCTGTCTTAACTGTTCATGCCGCTCGAGGCCGTTTTATACTCGTTCCGACGTGCGGTGGTGCTTTGCGCATGTCGACGTCCACTAAACTGTTTTGCATATGCACAATGAGTCACCTTCGTCCCACTATTCTCCACAACTGATTGTGAACCATTGTATCCATAATTACTCCGGATTCTTGGCATTTTACGAATTATACTTAACTTTTGGACATGAGTGTAATTTGTTCATACAGACTTTTAAATTTAAATATTTTAATATCGTTTTGTTTGTACGCAATGCGGTTACTTTATTTGCGACAAGAAGATTGCAGTATAGCAGCAAATTAGCCTCGTCAACTGAATTAAAAAAATAATAATTACATTAATATAATAATTACAGTATAGAATAATTACAATAAAGTGCATGTTTATTGGACAACCAGTAAAATTTACATACAGTGGTTTTCAAATGTAGTTCAAATTTTTGCCCATACGTGGCACTGCAGGTGGCGTTTAAATTTCCTTCACATCGTGGTGTGTTCTACAGTTCATTTAGTCTTCTTTGTATTCCGCTGCCGAAGCATGAAAAAATATTTTGTGCATTGAGCGAAATGGACAGAAACATTGGAAGAGAATTATATTCATTGAATCAAAGGATTTTCATTCTGCTCGAATACAATCGGTTGAATAGCAGCCCAATGAAGACAAGGCACAGCTTTCAAAGTAAATTTCAAGTATCGAAAAGTCCGGATCGGAAAATAATTCAACATTTGTTCACAAGATTTGAAAGGACAGGAAGCGTTGATGTTGGTTTGAATATATATATCTATCAGCGCCATCTGTTGGCAAAATTTTCAACTATTTTTTTTAAACCACTGTATGTAAATTTAGCTGTTATCTACGTATGATAGCTACGTATAATACGCCAATAGCTGTTATCTACGTATGATAGAAACATAAATTTATCACACATTGAGTTTGCAACTAAATTTAAAGAATGATGTATTTCTTCATCCACCGCAAAAGTTTTGAAAGTAGTTTCTATATAATATATGATTTCTTTAATTACCATTCATCTATCTTTGTTAATTTACCGTCTAGACAACTGCTTTTAACAAAAATGCAGCAGACTTAAATAAAACAACGGTTTGTGTATTCTATGTAGAGAAAAATTTCCCATAATTTGTTAGGTGTTTGAATTCATCTCTATAGGTAGGAGGTTTTAGGCTCAATCTACCTTTGTGGATGACGAAAGGGCGTTCATAACAAATTTCATAAATGTAATAATATTTTACTTTTGTTATTGCAACCTTCCATTTAATTTAATCTTGTGTTTGTTTGTTTATTTGTCACTGTGATTCAAATCTTAGAGGCCCTAACTAATGAAGTACCATGAATCACAGTAACACGAAATATGGTATATCGTTGCCTGTTGAGATACATTTTAATTATTTTTTTTATTTTCAACCTAGGAAGTCCTGAGCCCAACACAAGACTGTACTCGATTTTCAAATCTTTAAATCCCTAACTAATCAAGTTCCATTAATTAAAGTAACATGGAAATTGGCATGTTATTGTCTTTTGAAGTACTTGTTAAATTTTTAATAATGTTTGATTTTCAGTGGTACAGGGGCAGCTCATCCTATACCCGCTATACAGGGTGTCCCAAAAAGATTGAAACGCGCTTTAATTCTTTACCTGTTGGAGATAAGTGGGCATTGTAAATTGCAAAAATGTTGAAAGTAAGGTAGGAAATAAAACTACGTTAATGAATAGTTCTTCCATTAATTTTCAAAAAGTTCCACTTTTTAAATTTGTGTACGACACCCTTAGACAAATTTGGTCAGTCAGAAATATTTTATTTTTAATGCAACAAGGCCATTAAAAAAACCCGCATATCTGTATCTTTAAAATCAACTGAATTATGATAAAGGGAAAAATCTGACTTATGCCACTTGTCCGTACCATGTGAAAAGCTGTTTCAGCAGTGAAAATAGGGATCATAAACTAATTGACGATGGAACTTGTCTAAATACGTTAATATGTGTCAAAATTTTTTTATCACAAATGCATCTAAATAAAGCATTACACAGACAGATATCATATAAAGCAGTGGTACTAACTACGTGGTTGGGTATCCTATGTATTATCATCCAGTTTTATCTTTTTTGTGATATATCACAAATTTACATTTTTATTTGATATATGGTCCCCATTCACAATGTTGAAATTTCAAATAAATATAACTCACTCAATTTTAAAGAGACAGATATGATGTTTTTTAATGATCTTATTGCATTAAAAATAAATATTTTCTGACTGACCAAATTTGTGTAAGGGGGTCGTATAAAAATTTAAAAAGTTTAACTTTTTGAAAATTAATAGGAGGACTATTTCATATAAGTAGTCTGTCTTCCTTCCTACATTACTTTCAACATTTTTGCATTTTACATTGCCCACTTATCTCCAACAGGTAAAGAATTTAAGCAAGTTTCAATCTTTTTGGAACACCCTGTATAGTGTACTGGTTTCTCAAGTCTTTAAGGCCATAAATAATCAGGTATCATTAATCATAGTAACATTAAATTCCTTGTCTTTTGCGGTAACGTTTAATTCTTTTATTTTTTAACTTTCTCAGACCAACCCGTCCTGAGCCTGTCACAGGAATGTATTCGTTTTTGTTGAATATTCATAGAATTGAAAGAGGTAGAAAGCCCACATTTGGTATGTTGTCCTTTATAGTATTATTTGTATTAGTTGATTCTTTGGATTTTAAACATTATAATACTTATCTTTTATTGGACCGCCATAGATATATGCAAGTGTATCTCGATGCCGTGCGTGTTAAACCTCTACACAGTTACCTTAATTTATAATAATATCCTAAAATATTTGATGTTTTTTTAAAACAGTTTTTTTAAAATGTTTATCTTTGAGATTTGAAAATTTTATAATTACTTTCCTCCTATACATAATGTATAAGGAAGGTATTGTGACGGGGTTGAAAATTCGAATTCGAGTTTTCGACGGGAGAGCACGTTTCAAGCATCCATGATCACGATTCAAACATTTTTGAGGTGTCTGTGTGTGTGTGTGTGTGTCAGTGAGCCTTTGGAGACGATATCTCACGAACGAATGGACCGATTCGTACCAAATGTGGTAAATCACAATCCGTAAACACTGGAAGCCTATTGTTTTTATACGCAATCGGATGTTCAGAACCCCCATAAATTTTCGAATGAAATTTTGAAAAAATCGTCAAAAAATCAAAACCACTCATAAAGTTACGCAAATAGATATTTATTATGTAATTTTTCATTAGAAAACGATTGACATAAATTTTAGAACGCTAACATCAGCCGTTTTCGAGATATTGCTCATTTTTAAAAAAAATTATCAACAAGAAAGATCAATCATGCTTAAAGCATTGATTATGAAACACTTTCCAACTTCAATGCAATTTTATTTAAACATGTCTAAAATGCAATACATTCCTCGATAATATTTTAAAACTTATCACAATATTACATTAATTTATTATATTTGAAAACTTAAACCTTCATCGAAAAAAATTAACTTCATTCAAATGACGGCATTAAAGTATAAATTGCCTGGTTTAAATATCTCTAAAATGTGATACATTTCTCGGTAATAATTTTAGAATTATCATAATACTACGATAATTTATTATATTTGAAAACTTCATTGAAAACAACTGAAATTCATTCAAATGACGTCATAAAAAAATAACACGCCTGGCTCTCTCTATAAAAGCAACATTTCATTCATAATTAATTCCCCCATTCATGTCATTCATCAAAATACTATAATAATTTATTTTATTTAAAAATTAAGACCATTGAGCTACAAGTAAGTAATTTCTATGCGTAAAACTTCAGCGAAAAATATCGTCCTTCTCTTTCTAATATCAATGAATATTTCATTCATATCAGCTAAGCAGACTCCATGGACTAAATTATTTTGTGTTAAAGAATTACAGCGATTCTAATACAACTCATTCTACATATTTTGCTGTTTACATTTTACATAGGTGAAAAATAGGCTTAATAGTAGAAATAATCAAATTTGTATGAGTATTTAAACTGAAATATATTGTCATTGCTTTGTTAAAATATGTATATGCACAGAATTTAGGCCAAAATAAAGTAGTTTTAGGATGGATACAACACTCAATATGAATTAGAAAGAACTTTAAAAATCACGATTTTGAGACAAGATGGATGCCATATATAATTTTGAAGTGGGTCATGTGATCGTTTCATATCATGGACACGTGATCGCTTCATATAAGAGGTGTTATTATTATTTTAATTTTTATTTAAAAAACTACTGAATTTTCGCTGAATTTTTTTTTATATATTTTATGGAACAATTTGAATATTGCCTAAAATTTTCGAAGCAATTTGTGAATTTTAAATCCGCTTAAAAAATGCTTGAAAAATTAGGTCCCATAGGGCTCAATGTATTCCATTTTTTCAACCCGGGTTCAATCCAAAACTAATTGGGTGATATTATTCATTTATATTCCCATAGGTCCTATAGACCGTCTGAACAACATACTAAAATTTCATTTTGATTAAGTCATTTTTACGGCAGTTATCGTGCTAACGGACAGACAGACAGACAGAATGAACAAAGTCATAAACACTTTTCAACTTTGTTGTAAAGTGTTAAAAATCATACATAATAAAAAGAAATATTTCCTATTGAGAAACACGGTCACTTTTCATATGTAATACCATGCGATAAATTGGGAGACATCATTCTCCTGGATCTAGCTCGTTCCATTCATGAAAAAAGATTCTTTGAGTAATACTTTTGTATTTGAACGCCAATAGTTATTTATCTGCTGCAAGAATAATTTATTTCTTCGTCCATAACGCTTGGCGAGATTTTGGCGACGAATTTGGCGTAATGTCGCCAACTTGTCGACTTTTTGAAATGTTACAAAATTAACGAAAATCTCGCCAAATGGATAAAAATGACGCTAAATCAATGAAAACGGCGACCAATTGTCGAAAATTCAATATCTTGGAAAGAATATTAGTATCTACTATAAGAAAAGCCTATTTTTTTACTGTAAAAGTAGTAAATTCATTACATTATATAAGGAAAGTCATGTGTTGCCCACATCAGATTTTTTGTTTTTAACAACGCGCTGTACCACAGCAAATGCGAAATTCTGCCTTAACTGTTCATGCCGCTCGAGGTCGTTTTATACTCGTTCCGACGTGCGGTGGTGCTTTGCGCATGTCGACGTCCACTAAACTGTTTTGCATATGCACAATGAGTCACCTTCGTCAAACTATTCTCCACAACTGATTGTGAACCATTGTATCCATAATTACTTCGGATTCTTGGCATTTTACGAATTATACTTAACTTTTGGACATGAGTGTAATTTGTTCATACAGACTTTTAAATTTAAAAATTTTAATATCGTTTTGTTTGTACGCAATGTGGCTACTTTATTTGCGACAAGAAGATTGCAGTATAGCAGCAAATTAACCTCGTCAACTGAATTAAAAAATAATAATAATTAGATTGATATAATAATTACAATATATAATAATTACAATAAAGTGCATGTTTATTGGACAACCAGTAAAATTTACATACAGTGGTTTTCAAAAAGTAGTTCAAATTTTTGCTCATACGTGGCACTGCAGGTGACGTTTAAATTTCCTTCACATCGTGGTGTGTTCTACAGTTCATTTAGTCTTCTTTGTATTCCGCTGCCGAAGCATGGAAAAATATTTTTTGCAATGAGCGAAATGGACAGAAACATTGGAAGAGAATTATATTCATTGAATCAAAGGATTTTCATTCTGCTCGAATACAATCGGTTGAATAGCAGCCCAATGAAGACAAGGCATAGCTTTCAAAGTAAATTTCAAGTATCGAAAAGTCCGGATCGGAAAATAATTCAACATTTTTTCACAAGATTTGAAAGGACAGGAAGCGTTGAAGTTGATTTGAATATATATATCTATCAGCGCCATCTGTTGGCAAAATTTTCAACTATTTTTTTAAACCACTGTATGTAAATTTTACTGGCTCTCCAATAAACATACACATTATTTCACCCTTTTACCTGTAACCGTTTCCAAGATATTCATTTTTAAAGTTCGGGAGTCATTTTTGGGACACCCTGTACATTGTGTTGTTAATGAGATGAAGAGCCCATACAATCGATTTCGTGGCCCTTTCTTTCATTAATTTTCACACCACCATACATTCAGTAAACTTTCTAAAGGAATATATTTCAACATAAGGGGGTTCGATAAAATGATAAATTAGATAACGTTAAAATCAATATAGATTCTCAGACAATCTTGCTTTTCATAATAAGAGAGTAATATACTTTGTCGAATTCATTAATTTCTTAGTATGTCTTTGAGATATTAAGTTGGCAAGTATAACGTGACATTGACTAATAGAATATGCCACTGCAATAAAAGCTGCTCGATCTCAATAAGAACTTCTATGGCATTTGAAATGTGCTCGATCGAACTTAATGATAACTTCCGTGGCAATATGTCATTGACTAATAGAATATGTTATCTGCGATGAAAGTTGTTCGATCGAATTCAATCTCACTTAATGGGAACTTCTTTGGCAACATGGCATTTGGACGTATCTCAATCGAACTCAATCTCACTTCTATGGAACTTCTATGACAATATGGCGTTGGCTAACAGAATATGTTATCAGCAATGGATGTAGCGCGACCGAACTCAATCTCTCTGAATGAGAACTTCTTTGGCAATATGGCATTGACTAATAAAATATGTTATCAACGATGGAAGTTGCACGATGGAACTCAATTTCAATTAATGGCAACATCTGAGGCAATAGTTAACAACTTTGCCAAACTAAGTAACAGCGGAATAATATGAATGTAATAATTTAAATATAATAATTGAAAATGTTATCTAAATTTAAGGTTGACTTAGCTAGTGTAATATCTAAATAATATCACGTAATTTAATAATAAACATTAAAATAAATGGTATTTTAAATAGATATCTATATATATGTAATTCCGGTTCCCGTTAGATCACCGAAGTTATGCAGCATCGGGCGCGGATAGTACTTGGGTGGGTGTCCACCTGGGAACACCGTGTGTTGTTGGTTCATTTAAGACGATGTGGTGGCCGAACGGTCAAGGCAAGCGTTTCTAGGGATTGATCGGCCGCCAGGTTGGGGGTTCGAGTCCCATGTAAGACATGGGTGTTGTGTGGTGTGGGCGCAGTGTGTTCCGCCCCCTCTGGTGCGCCTAGGGAAACGTCCTAGGACGGCAAAATGGTTCACGATTTCGGCCGTACATAGGGCAAACGAAGTAAGTCGACGTAGAGTCTAGTGCCTGTCCATTGGGGAAAAAATATATATATATATAAATATTTGAAATGTAATAATAAGAATTATGTAAAAATAAAAAAATAAAAAAAATACAATTCAAGTAATATCAACACCACCATAGAAGCAAATTCACGGCCACAATGCCGACAAGAGAAAAGAACAGAACCTTCCCAAATTCGATGATCAATCAGAATTAAATTCATCTTCAGGTCTGAGTATTTAATTCTATTTAACCCAAACAAATGCCTGTTTCAGATTAAGCAATAGTACATTACTATAAATGCTTAAACTCAGACTACAGGCATCAAAAAATGAAAAATTGAAAAAAGGATACATTAAGAAAATTGTATTACCATGTGGCATGAACCCTTCCTCTTCTACCACGTGTATACACGATCAACCTCAACAGCTTAATCTAGAAGCACCGGAATGAACAAGTCGAAATTCTACCAGGGAGGCAGTACGAACGTTCACGGAAATACTCCCAAACTCGTCCAGTGAGTCTAAGCTGGAGACTGGACAAGCAATTCAGAATACAACTTCCCAAACATGCAGAACTGAATATGAATATGAATCAAAGATGAAAATTCATACTAAACAAGTAATTCATAGGAAAACTGGATAATCGAGAATGCCACTATACACCATTATAAGGGCGCTCAAAACGTAGTTTCAATACTGACAAAAGTTACATTTTTTTGCGAAAATAAAATTCAAAACATTAATGTTAATGCATCTTATTTTCCTATTTTTTGATTTTTCTAATGTTTTTGACTTAGTTTATTATTTTTCATTTTTATTTATATAATTAATAAATAATTATATATAACATACACATATATATACATATATATATATATATATATACACATATATACATATAAATATATATATATATATATATATATACATATATATATATATATAGTATATGTATATATATATATATATATACATATATTATATATATATATATATGTGTGTGTGTGTGTGTAGTTAAAGTAATTTAAACAAAGTTGTATCACTGAATTCATCTAACATTTCCCTTGATTTCGTTTATATACTATTACAATTATCGTAAAATTTCATATAAAAGTTTAAATGAAAAGGTTCTTAGTTGGATCCATACCTCTATACATATAATAAACGTAACTTATGCAATATTATAGCAAAAATGTCATTCATTTATATAACCTCACATATGATAAAAAATCGCTTCGTATGATAAAAGCAAACTATTATTTCAGAAACATTTATATTTCGTTTCCTTCAAAAACAATCCAAAATCTTAACGCCAAGTAAGAACCACGTGCTCTTGACAGTTGTTAGCTGCAGCAGTAGTGGCATCACCTAGTGGGGAAAATAAGAAGTTGAATAAATACGGTAAATATTAAGAAAATTCAGTGCAACAGGAGGATGTAATAATTAAGAACACCCAATGTCGTGCATAAATTCATTCTCTATTGCCGAATGTCATGTTATTACTTTCCTTATATACATATAATATATAAGGAAAGTATTGTGACGGAGTCGAAAATTCGAATTCGAATTTTCGACAAGAGAGCAAGTTTTAAACATCCCTGAACACAAATCAGACATTTTTGAGGTGATGTCTGAGTGTGTGTGTGTGTGTCAGTAAGTCTGTGAAGACGATATCTGACGAACGAATGGACCGATTCAAACAAAATTTGGTACAAAAATTACAATCCGTGAATACTGTAAGCCTATTGGTTTTACACGTAGTCGAATGTTCAGAACCCCTCTAAATTTTCGAGTGAAATTTTGAAAAAATTATCGAAAAATTAAAACCTTTTATAAAGTTACTCAAATAGATTTATGTAATTTTTCCTTAGAAAACGATTATCATAAACTTTACAACGCTAGTACAAACCGTTCTCGACTATTGCACATTTTTTAAATATAAATTTATCAAAATATCCTATAAATTAAAAAAAAATATTAACTGTTGAGAAACATCCTCACTTATCATATGTGATATCATGCTATAAATTTGGTGACATCATTCTCCTGGAGCTAGCTCGTCCCATTCATGAGAAAAGATAATTTGAGTAATACTTTTGTATTTGAACACCAATAGTCATTTATCTGCTGTAAGAATAACTTATTTTTCCGTCCATTTTGACGACGAATTTGGCGGAATGTCGCAAACTTGGCGACTTTATTAAATGTTGCCAAATTAATGAAAATCTCGCCAAATGGATAAAAATGAAGCCAAATAAATGAAAATGACGACTAATTGACGAAAATTCAATATCTTGGAAAGAATATTAGTATCTACTATAAGAATGAGCTATGTCTTTTACTGTAAAAGTAGTAAATTAATTGCATTATATAAGGAAAGTCATGTTCTGCCCACATCAGATATTTTGTTTGTATACTCGTTTTATCTTAAATAAAATTACTTTGGAAGATGATCTATCTGAAAAAAGTGAACACAAATACTCTATACTTTCTAAATTTCTGAAAACTTCTTTACGTAAACAAGTATAATTTACTAAATTTACCATCCTACCCCTAATTAAATCAAACAAATACATTTTCGTAAAATTTTAAATATCTTAAACTGGTTTATCAGTTATAATATAAAATCAGTATACCCTGCATTTGAAAAATAAATATTTGCAAAGCTGTTTGCAAATAAAACATTAAATCACTAAATAAATAACATTAACATAATTTTCTTACATTATATATGCTATTTTAATTCGGAAATAGAATATATCACGGAACTGTAAATACAGATTGAAAACACTCAATTTTATTTTAAGTATCTCTTGGGATGTTAACACTTTTTGAATTTGTTTTTGTATAAAGCCCTCAGAGAATTGGTCTTTATGAAATATATCAGGAGGAAATTTTAAAACCTTTATTAAATTTCGTGTATTTTGCAGTAAATATGTATACCTCTTGGAATTAATATTCTACTTTTTAATATCAGTGAAAGTTACGCAAACATATTTTATCTTCAAGTTATACAGAAGGTCGTTTGTACTTTATGGAAACGATTTTGAAAATTAATTTTTATGCATAAAGTGCTTATTTCCTGCGGCGATTTGCTTCTATCTGATAGGCTTTATTCTTGACTATAGCTCTAGATCAAATTTTCCATGAAAGTAAACTTTTTCTTAGCAACGTCATGTCAATTTTGTCACACTCCTATTGGGTTGTTTTAAGTCCGTTCAGTGTTCTTGGATGCCATTTTCCTAAGGCTCGTTTTAACAAACCGAAAGCGCAAAAGTCCATAGGAGAAGCTTCAGGTGATTTCACGGGTATTTCGTTAAGTGGGATACGTTTTATTCCTGTTTCTGATTCTTTCTTTGCTAAATATGCTGCAGTTGAATTAAACGAGTTACTGGAGGCTTTGTCCACATGAAGCTCAACTTTATTGATGACCTTTCTATATAAGACAGGAATTTCTTCTTCAAAAATTGGCTCTAAAATGTTCTGCTGATAGTAGAGTGAATTAATTTTGGCTTTGAGACTTTTTTAGTTTACTGTTGTAACAAAATCCTGCAACTATCATGATTCCCTTTGGAAACTTTTTTGTACATTGGCGAAGCCATTTCGTACAGTCATATTCATCAGTTGAGCAATAGAAAATTGCTCTTTCTTTATTACATTCACTTAAATACACCCATGCCTCTTCGAGTGTTACCACAAATTTCCATTTATCAGCAGCTAGGTGCTTTTAATATAATTTTCTACAATTTGTTTTTCTTTCCACAATATGCTTTGGCAAAAGCATATTGTGGAAATAAAAACAAATTTAAACTATAGATTTAAACATCTTTTTTAACTTCAAATCTTTATGAATGATTTTACATACAGTGCCAAACGACATTCCCAGTTTCGATGCAATGGATATTTGACTCTGTGGATTTTCTTTTAGGATCAAAGCCTTCACTTTCTTGATATTTACCCGCGTTCGAACAATCTTAAAATGCGATTTTGCGGCTATTTCTTCATTTTCACTTTCAGTTAGACGCTTTGTCTCTTTCACATTTAATATATTAAAAATACCTTTCTTTGAAATGCAATAACTTTACAATTTGTTGATATGAATATTTTTCCTCAGACAGCGCATTTACGTAACCATCAAGCTATCTATCAATTTTGGAGCCATTTTCAAAATAATTTTTTTATTCTGCATTCCAATCGAAACAAAACGGTAACAGACGATTATATTGAAAACTAGCAGCATACCCGTTCTTCGTACGGAGTATATAATATAAAGAAACTTGAAATTCATAATCATGCCCAAATTCTTATAGTATACTAAATGACATGTTTAATCAAAATATTCTGTTAAAATATTTAATATAATGCTCCTAAAAAGAAGTTTAAGAATCTCTGTTCTCGCTATATAAAATTATCTTCATGGACATATCTGAAGAATAAAACATCTTGGACCCCTTATGTAAGCAAATATAAAAAAAAATATGGAATTGAATCAATATATGCAAAATAAAAGCGTTAAAATTGTATGGGACCCGTACTAATTATATACGCAATTATTAGACAATATAACCTGTATTAGTAGATTACATGTATAAATTGAAAATACCAATAAACCCGTAATCTTTAAATCTGAAGACAGTCATTTATTCCAATATATGTCAAAATTAAAGTGCTAAAATTATATGGGAAGATATACACGTACTACTTATAATGTCCGATTATTAGTAGAAGATTACCCGTTTTGCAATATGAGTCACAAATGTTTTTTGGTAAAATACAACAGACGACGTAATAAATTGAATATATAATTAATCCCCTTAATCTTCATACCAGAAGACTGTACTTGATTCCAATATATATGCCAATATATGTCAAAATATATGCCAATATACCTGTACTACTTATATTCTCGTAGGTTAGAAGATATACCCGTGCATTCCTAGAAGATTACTCGTACAACGTACAATATGCGTGTGTCAGCAATTTTTGCCGCAATAAAACAATGGCGTAATAACTTAAAAATATCAATAATCCCTGAATAGATAATTCCGGAAAATATCAATAATAATAATGTTTAATCCTGAAGAGTATAATTGATATTATCCAGTCCAAAATGAAATGGCAATGAAATTTATTTTATATACATATCTTCATTATTCAAATCGGAAAGGATTTAATAAAAATCGTCTGCCGCATAAACACATTGGATTTAAATCCGTTGCTAAGCGACATGATATCATTTGCTTCAAATAAATTGGTAGAAAAAATATCGTCTAAATAGTTATATTTCTATTGAACATTTGGCGACAGTTTCGTCAAATTAGCGACATTTTAAAAAATCGCCAAATTTATCGCCAAGTGGGACTATAGAACTGACAGTTCCACTTTGCGACAAATTGACGAAATATCATCACAATACTATCCCCTAACAAAAAACAATTAATATCATTTATGTAGCGCAATTTTAACAATTTTAAGATATTTTTATAGATTTGAAAACAGTTTTATCAATTTGGTGACATTTTAAAAATTCGCTAAATGTATTACTAAGTAGGATGGTTGGTCTGACAGATAAATGCTAACCAAACATCATTTCAGTACTCTCTTCTAACAAAACAAAAAAAAATTTCATTGATATGTAGAAGACCCAAGCCACACGACCAACCCGAAGGTTTATGGCAGCTGTTTGTGTGTCGTTTATATCAATTTGGCGACATTTCCGTCAATTTGGCAAAGTTTAAGAAAAGTTGTCAAATTAGCGATATCCCTCCAAATTCGTTGCTTTGAATTTGCAGATCTGAATGAAACATTCTTATCCCGTTTCAATATACTAAATGAAAACACTACAATTGTATTAGAAGATATACCCGCTCTACTCTTTTTCTGTTTCAACAATCGGCTATATGAATTTATTGGCTAAACACAAGAAGATTACCCGTATTACAATATGCGTCTCAAAAATATTTGCCAAAATAAAAGAGATGACGTAATAAATTGAAAACATCAATAATATCCGTACTCCTTATACCAGAAGGTCGTAATTGATTCCAATATATGCCAATATATATCAAAACATATGTCAATATACCTGTACTACTTATATTCTCGTAGATTAAAAGATATACACGTGTATTTGTAGAAGATTCGTACAACATACAATATATGAGTTTAAACAATTTTTGTCATAATAAAATAATTGCATAATAACTTGAAAATATCAATAATCCTTGAATCAATAATCCCCGAAAATATAAATAATAATAATTTTTAAACCTGAAGACCGTAATTGATATTATCCAGTCAAAAATGCTATAAGAAAAATCAAATCGTTCTTTTCTAAAATATATTTTTATATCCATTTATTTATTATTCAAATCGAAAAAATAATTATTAAAATTAGCAGACAGATTTAATTTAATTGCGTTTCTGAGTAACATGATATAAGATAGAATCTTATATCATGTTAAATATGTCATGTCTTATAACATAAACTGCGAAATAAAATAACGATTTTGATTTCTCTATACTTCTCATTGTTCCGTAAAAGCTTGTTTTAAATAAACCATGAACCATGGAGATAGATTTCCCCTTTAAATCATGCTTCAAACAATTCATGTCTTCAGAAAGTGACTAATTAACGCAAAAAATCTCCCATCAAACTCAGAGATTAAATTTTAATTCACTTTCAAACGATTTTCAAGCTTTTCGTTTGGATAAACCACGGAGTTAGGGAGTAGAACTCCTAGGAAAAAGTTCCGTTTTTCATTAATATCTCGACAACCCCAGGTCTTAGAAACTCGAAACTTGGACAACATTTATGGGGGGATATTTCAAGGCTATTCACTAAATTTCATTAAATTCGGTTCAGCCGTTTTTCCGTGATGATGAGACAAACGAAAATTTCGTTTTTTACTAATATCTCGAGAACCACTGGTCGTAGAAACTCAAAACACGGATATAATTTTAAGTGGGGCTATTTCTGGGCCACCCACAAAATTTCATCAAATTCGGTTCAGCCGTTCTCCCGTGATGGTGTGACAAACAGACAGACAGACAGACAGACAGACAGACAGACAAATTTTCATTTTTATTTATATAGATGACAAATCTTTATCTCAAAATGCTAACGAGAAACATAAATACAAAATCGTTTCCATAAAGTGCTAACGACCGCTGTAAATACCAAATAAAAAATTTCAAAAATAAAAAAATAATCTGATTCAATTAAGCATTTTCATACCTTTTCAAAAATTTAAAAAATCTGATGTGGGCAGAACATGACTTTTCTTATATAATGCAATGAATTTACTCCTTTTACAGTACATAAATAATGTATAAGATCTACGGTACTTTGTTTTTAACGTTGAAATGTACATTTTGGCGATTTTCCAGATGACAACATGCAAAACTATTTTAAATTACCCAATAAATTTATATTTCGCGCAACTCTGAATAACAATTATCAATATTGATAGCATCCTCAAAAAGCGATATATTCCATATATTAAAATATTTTAATAATTAATTTACCAATTAGGCGGTAGTTTCATTAATTAAGTGTAATTTTGACGATATTTTTGTCCATCTGGGTCGAAACATCATCAGGTTGCGATACTTCGCTGGATTATTCTCCAAGTTCGAAAAATGCATCACCAAGTGTTACAGATAGAAAGAAGAGCATTTCTTATATACTAGAAAGTATGCCCTTCATATGGACGAAAATCAGAATTTGTGAAACATTACTTCCAATTTGAGGTCATTTTTACCAATTTGGCGACATCTTTGTAACTTTGGCAACATTTAAAAATGTCGCCGAGTTGGCGATGTCCCGCTAAATTTCTCGCCAAGCGTTATGAACAGCCGGACGGAGAAATGGTTTATTCTTATAGTATATTCTTTTGTTTTTCCAAGATATTAAACTTTCATCAATTAGTCATCATTCCATTGATTTAGCATCAGTTTAATTAATTTGGGAAATTTTTATCAATTGAGTGACATTTTCGTCAATTTGACGACATTTAAAAAGTCACCAAGTTGGAGATATTCTGACAAATTCGAAACCAAAATTTTACCTAACATTACGGACAGAAAAATAGGTTATTATTATAGTTCATTCTTATAATATTTCCAAACTATTGAATTTTCGCCAATTAGTGGTCAATCATTTCTATCAGTTTGAAGAAATTTTCGTTAATTTGGCTACATTTGAAACAGTCGCCAAGTTGGCAATATTCCACCAAAATCTCGCGAAGCGTTATGGAAAGAAATAAGTTATTCTTATAACGAATAAATGACATTTGGCTTCCAAATACAAAAGTATCACCCAAAGTATCTTCCCTCGTGAACGGAACGAGCTAGGTCCACCAAAATGGTGTCATATTTTTTTTTTATTTTATGTGATTTTTGGTAAATTTATTAGAAAAGTGTGCAATATCTCGAAAACGGTTCATACTAGAGTTATAAAATTTATATTAATAGTTTTCTAATGAAACATTACATAAGAAAGGACTATTTACGTAACTTTATAAAATCTTTTAATTTTTTTAAAATTTTATTCGAAAATTTAGGAGGGTTTTAAACATTCGATTGTGTTTAAAAACAACAGGCTTCCAGTATTCAGGGACTGCAACGTTTGTACTAAATTTCGATCTTATCGCTTCTTTTGTTGAGATATCGTCTGCACAGACTCACAGACACACACACACACACACACACACACCACCTCAAAAACTTTAGATTCGTGTTTAGGGATGCTTGAAACATGCTCTCCCGTTGAAAACTTGAATTGAAATTTTCGATCCCATTCACAATACTTTCCTTATACATTAAACTATGTATATAAGGAAAGTAAAAAAAAAAAAATATATATATATATATATTATACCTTTAAAAATAGTGTATCACTTGCATTTTTATACTTAAGTATAATCTAAGCAGTTTTTATTACCTGTATTTACTGTACATTTCTAGATATAGGGCCTTAGCTTGGGAAGTATTCCAACAAAAATAGCTGGTTATCTTATATATTAAAAAAAATTGTAAATGTACTGTACTCTCAGATACAATATTTCTTTTAGTTTTGAAATGTTAGATCGGATAGGTATAGCCTAAATTAGTTTGGATTAATTTTACCATACTTTAATGAGAAAAAAATAAGCGAAATTTGTTCTTTAGACCGTACTTTCCTCAGTATTTTTCCTCTCAAGGACACGTTCTGTTAGGAAGAAGAACAAAAAAGGGACGTAATCATTTATTTAAAATGAAGAATACATATAAATATGCACAATTACATGAAAACGAAGTAAAATCAAAATGTACAAAGTATTTTTAATTGCTGTACAAAGTATTTTTATTCATCTTCGATGGCGATATAATATTGAGGGAGGCATAGTAACCCCAAAACTAATATTAAGGCTCATCTGTTGAATGGGAGAGAGGAGAAATAGGTAAATAGAATGAAAGTTTGCGAAACGCATACAAGCATAAATAAAATATAATGCAGCATACATATGTTTCGAGGATACGCTGGAACCCCTTCATCAGTGCAAGAGAAGAGGAATGGGTGCACAAGGAAGAAACGAAAGGGATTATATGTCCACAACTTGGATTAAAAGAGAGCCAATCAGAAAGCAGCATGAAGAACAGTCCAGCCAATCAGACGAGAATGAGAAGTAACACACAAGATTAGCATGCGCCAAGGACAGCAGGATAACAAGACAACAGGAATATCCCAACAAGACGAGTTAAGTCCGAACAACAATAAACGAGGCCTAATAAGAAGAAAAATAGTTTAAAATGACACATAAGATCCCCAAAAGAATAGAACGGAGAAAGAGGGGGGGTATAGGACACACCGCCAGAAAGCAGATAAAAATAGAGTACTGTACAAATCATTAACTAAATTACTAGAATTATTATTGATTACTTATTGATTAGAGAATAGGTGTTCAAAATCACGTTTCACATAGGCGAAATGGCTCATGGCCACCACTTAAATGTGACATCTGCATAGTTAATACATGTTTTGAATATGAAAGCATGTTTAAAATTTAAGCATAAATATGGCGCACATTTATAGTTCTCTTAAAATGGAAATTGCGATATGCAAAACAATATTTCATCACCGATCACTGTATATTGCATTATTTTCAATTACTTTAGACATTTTTATCTAAAACTCAATTAATTTTAGAATTATTTTGAAATAGTTTGATTTGAAGAACAGCCATCAAGCAATATCGGTTTTTGAAATTCAACTCTGTTACCACAGTTACCACAATGCAATCAAACACTTTAAACAAAGACATTTATAAAATATAAGGAAAAATAATCTGCTTTAGCTATAAATAAAGTAACTCAATAACTGTTGATTGTACACCAACAGAGTTAATTAAAATAATTATGATATATTTTTTCTTTGCATAATGGTAAAGCGAATTTTGTATGTCATTCTCTAATTATAGATGAAAGAATGCTCGAACAAAAAATTACACAACTTATTAAGTTTTCGAACAAAATGCTAGAATTTTGAATTTTTTTCTTTGCAGATCATTATACGCCAAGTCCCACGTGTATTCAAAGTTTCAAAATTTTACCTTCAGCATTCTCGTCTGTTGTTGTTGTTGAGACCCAGACCGTCTGACCTACCAGAAAGGTGTAAGATAGCCGTTTGGACGGCCGGGCAGTGTCACCCTATTTAGACCAGAACCCAGTGGGAGAGGCATCTACAGGGACCGTACCTTCCTTCCCCTACCACTAACCTCTCGGAAGGACTTACGGACCCAAATGTTTAACGTGATCGTACTCCGCATAAACACGGCGGCAGTTGTGGCAGCGAGCAAACCACCGGGCTACCGCGCCCGAAATATGCCAACATCACGCGGTGTTCCCAGATGGTCACTCACCCAAGTACTAACCGCGCCCGATGCTGCTTGACTTCGGTGATCTAACGAGAACAGGTGTTTTCAGCACACCGTTGGGCCGTTGGCCAGCATTCTCGGCTGTGTAATTCATCTCTATCAATCAGTCTCAAGCAGCTTCATGATATGGATTAATGATTGTAAATTGAGTTAGAAATGAATTATAAATAAGATCACCACTCAAACATTTGTACATGAATGAGTCACATGATCTGACGAACAACCAATGTGATAAACTCGTAAAATGCAGCACAAAAATTTTATGGTATTAAATATGTGCATTTAAATACTAATATGCTATCCGAATGAATGGCAAAGTTAGTGAATTACATATTCTGAAGATACTGATTCTGATGCAAATGTATTTAAATAATATGTGATATGAATGAATTGAAAAGTTGAGTTGATTCTTCTTTTTAAGATACCGATTATGGTGCAAGTGTATTTAAATAATACCATGTTATATGAATAAATGAAATAGTTAAGTTAATACTTCTTTTTGGAATACTAATTATGATGCAAATGTATTTTATAAAATATATTATAATAGAAAAAATGCTTTGAATGGATTAGGGCATATAAATTATGGGAAATGTGAAAGAATTGAAACCTAATTTAACAAATAATTAAGAAGTTAGAAGTATAAAAATTAATTTCAATAGTTTAGAATTTTAACAGAAAAGATAATATAAAGTTTTAGAATTTGAATATGAAATTAAACAAATTAGAATACAGAAAAACAATGAAATCAGATTAACTCATTTAAATCGCAGGAATGTATTTAATTACAAGATCACGTTTAAATCGCAATGCATACAAGTGCAAATGCTTTGATTAGCTGCCTAAAACTTGTTATTTTTAAGAAGCATTGTGAATATACGAATTTAAAAATGGGCGTTTTGCCCTGTTATATTTCGTTTTAATAATTGATATTGTGATTCTGAAAATGTTTATGCAATTTTATGTATGTATGCACAATTTCATCTTATCACCTATTGTAGTTTTTGAGTAAAAAGGATAATGAAATTCAGGCAAATACAGATTTTGCTTCAGATAATAATTTATTCAAATAGTATGTTACATGAATGAATGGGAAAGTAGAGTTGATACTTATTTTCGATATACTGATTATGATGCAAGTTTATTCAGATAATATGTTATATGAATGAATGGAAAAGTTGAGTAGATACTTATTATCGATATATTGATTATGATGCAAGTTTATTCAGATAATATGTTATATGAATGAATGGAAAAGTTGAGTAGCTACTTATTTTCGATATATTGATTATGATGCAAGTTTATTCAGATAACATGTTATATGAATGAATGGGAAAGTTGAGTAGATACTTATTTTCGATATACTGATTATGATGCAAGTTTATTCAGATAATATGTTATATGAATGAATGGGAAAGTTGAGTAGATACTTTCTTTCGATATATTGATTATGATGCAAGTTTATTCAGATAATATGTTATATGAATGAATGGAAAAGTTGAGTAGCTACTTATTTTCGATATATTGATTATGATGCAAGTTTATTCAGATAATATGTTATATGAATGAATGGGAAAGTTGAGTAGATACTTATTTTCGATTTACTGAATATGATGCAAGTTTATTCAGATAATATGTTATATGAATGAATGGGAAAGTTGAGTAGATACATATTTTCGATATACTGATTATGATGCAAGTTTATTCAGATAATATGTTATATGAATGAATGGGAAAGTTGAGTAGATACTTATTATCGATATATTGATTATGATGCAAGTTTATTCAGATAATATGTTATATGAATGAATGGAAAAGTTGAGTAGATACTTATTTTCGATATACTGATTATGATGCAAGTTTATTCAGATAATATGTTATATGAATGAATGGAAAAGTTGAGTAGATACTTATTTTCGATATATTGATTATGATGCAAGTTTATTCAGATAATATGTTATATGAATGAATGGGAAAGTTGAGTAGATACTTATTTTCGATATACTGATAATGATGCAAGTTTATTCAGATAATATGTTATATGAATGAATGGAAAAGTTGAGTAGATACTTATTTTCGATATACTGATTATGATGCAAGTTTATTCAGATAATATGTTATATGAATGAATGGAAAAGTTGAGTAGATACTTATTTTCGATATATTGATTATGATGCAAGTTTATTCAGATAATATGTTATATGAATGAATGGAAAAGTTGAGTAGATACTTATTTTCGATATACTGATTATGATGCAAGTTTATTCAGATAATATGTTATATGAATGAATGGGAAAGTTGAGTAGATACTTATTTTCGATATACTGATTATGATGCAAGTTTATTCAGATAATATGTTATATGAATGAATGGAAAAGTTGAGTAGATACTTATTTTCGATATACTGATTATGATGCAAATTTATTCAGATAATACATTATATGAATGAATGGAAAAGTTGAGTAGATACTTATTTTCGATATACTGATTATGATGCAAGTTTATTCAGATAATATGTTATATGAATGAATGGAAAAGTTGAGTAGATACTTATTTTCGATATATTGATTATGATGCAAGTTTATTCAGATAATATGTTATATGAATGAATGGGAAAGTTGAGTAGATACTTATTTTCGATATACTGATTATGATGGAAGTTTATTCAGATAATATGTTATATGAATGAATAGGAAATTTAAGTTGATACTTCTTTTTGAGATGCTAATTATGATACAAGTACATGTAAACAATATGTTATGTAAATGAATGAGTAAGTTGAACTGATATTTTTTTCATAAACTAATTATGATGCAAGTCTATTGAAATAATATAGTATAAGAATTAATGAAAAAGTTCAATGGATTTTTTTTTATTTGTTGCTAATGCGAGTGTAATTTAATAATATAAAATATGAATGAATATCAAAGTTGAGTGTATATTTATATTGTAGATTATTAAAAAGTAATTTTAAAATTATTCACAAATAAATCAGAAATCATAAAACTTCTATCATATTTTATAGCCTATTTTTTATTATGTAGTGTTTGTTCAAAAATATATTCAGATGTATGTATGTGTGACAGATCTACAAAATCTGTAAAACGAACTTATATTCAAAATCGAATTATAGCAAATTTTCAAATTTAGTAACTTTTATATTTTTTTACTTAAAAGCTGTATCTAGTTCATCTACGAAGTATTTTATGGAATTTAGATGAAATCTATGCATCTAATATTCCTATAATCTTACATAGCGAAATTTATTCAAAGAGTTTCAAAAACAAATTCTTGTAAATTCGTACAAACTAGGTAATTACCGGACAAAAAGACTTTCCTAATGACTTAATTAGCTACTTGACAAAAAAATATTACGAAAGTAACACAAAAAGGTCAATTTGCATACTTAATTTTTTCATGATAATATTCGTATTTGAATGTTTTGTTAAGTGTTTTAGCAGAGAAATTATGTAGAAAATTATGTAAAAAACATCTTTATGTTCAGAAACATTCTTTTGCAGCTAAAGAATGTCGAAGTTAAGAAACGTAATAAAGTAAACGATTTAGTAAAATTATGTACAGTAATTTTCAGATAAAGTTTTAATATTTTATTCATTCGATTATTTATCACTGACTGCAGTAAAAAATATTTTTCTTGAAAGTAGGTGTTATAAAAACAAGCACACATACTAATTTAAGCTTTATTACTATAATCTTCATTGTATTTATATATGAAGATATATATATATATATATATATACATATATCGTGTAATATTTTGTACTAAAAAAGTTTTAAATAACAGACCTATATGTGACATAAAGTTTAACATTTGTACATCCAGTCGAGCAGCAGTAAATCTCACAGGGAAAACAAATAAATAACTTGGAAATTTTTTAATGATTTATAAGATATATAACATGAGTTTTGCGTAATAAAATTTAGTGCAAAAGTTGTTACTTTATTCTAAAAAAAATATTTTTTAATGCTGAATATTTAAAGTGCTAACTTTTTAACTTATAGTATTTGCTGAAGAAAAATTTATGGATAGAGATTGCCTAGTAGATACGGCGATGAAATCGCATGAGGTAGACTGACCTTTGTTCAATCCTTGACGACGCCTGAAATCGCCGTGTCTACACACAGTATGTGCACCACAAATTTGTAGTTCCGAAAGTTCATCCGAGAGGGGATGTGTCAGAGAAAGGACAGCATTATCCCTGTGATTGCCATCCCCATTATGTTCCAGTCTAAATTTAGTGACAATTTTTCAGCCATCCAAACAAATACCTTACACCATCGGGTAGGTCGGACGGTCTGGGTAGAAATATGGAAAGGGGACATCCGTGAAGGGTTAAGAAAATCGAGATCGAGTTTTTGATTAAAGTACACACTTTTGATCATTAATAAACACAAATTATACATTTAGCAAAGCCTATGTTTATATATGTAAATGAATCCATGCTGCCATTATGTAATAAACGAATGTAAGGGACGACAGTTTCTGTGATGACAAAAATCGATGAGTAACAAATGCGTAATCATTACTTTTAGTTAAAAGCATTGTGTTAAAAGCATTGGCAAGCATTTCTCAAAACATTTCTAAACACAATTCTCTGAAGTACAGTAATAATTATTAAAAATCACTACTTTCTATCCACTTTTCATTAGGAACGAAATAGAGCTATTTTTATTATGATAGTATATACATTTCTGAAAACATTGAATGTGTCCACTACCAATGGGATAATATTTCGTAAGAAACAATATATTTGATTGAATGGAACGATATTTATGAATGAATGGGACAACACTTTTGAAAGAATGGAACAATGTTTAAAATAGAACAATGTTTCAAAGTAATGTGACAATAATTCGTTTAGCACAATATATTTGAGAGAATGATACATTTTTTCTGAGCAAATAGAACCATAGGCATACATGAATAGGACAATATTTCAAATGACATACTATTTTGTACAAATGTGACAATATTTCAAATTGTACAATATTTTTGATAATAAGACAATGTATTCGAATAAATGGGACAATATTTTGAATAAAACAATTATTCCTGACAAATGACGCAATGTTTAATACAACAGTTTTTTTAACAAATAGGACAATATGTCGAAAACATGGAACAACATTTCAATTCTACCAATATTTCCTAACAAAAAAGTTAATATTTCGACTGAAACACTATTTTCTAATAAATGGGACAATATAAAATCAAGGGAATAGGATCAATCAAGGTTTATAGATACTACAGGCTGGCCCATCCTGGGACACGGGATTCATTGAAAGTGAAGAAAGATTGTGAAGTCAACGTAGATAAAGGCTATGTTCTTTCTTTCTTTCATGTGAATCTTCCGAGAGCGGTTATAATTGTAAACCATTTTCAATCTTGTTTATCGTGTATTTTTGACAAAAGTGCTGTTGTTTATTTAAGTGCGATGCCAAATTGTGCAATGGATAATTGCCATACTGATGAGAAAACATGCGATATTTGATTTTATGGGATTCCAAAATCAAACGTCTTATGGGCTGCATGGATTCACTCATGCAACAGAAACCATTCGTTTTCTGCTGACACAGCACGGTTTTATTCTAGTAATTTCACTAAAATAGGTTATGAAATGAACTTGAAATATGAATTAATGGGAATTGCAAGTCGTTTAAAATGCGGCATAGTTCCTCATTTAAATATTCTTCTATGCTCAGTGTCCTCAATGCTTTAGAGAATATTGCTGGATATTTGTCCTTTAAAACAAAAGAACACTTTCCAAAAAATAAAGACAATGAATTTAGGGAAAAACTTGGATTACATGCTTGAATAGAGAAGGACTTACAGTGCCCTAGAATACTTGGCTAGAGACAGTAAAAAATTTTAAATAGTGTTTTACAATATTCGCGGAAATGAACTAAATATGCAATCCAAAATAATTCACAAATTATTTCTGCAGTATGATAATGAACTTTCCCGAAGCAAGCGGTAAAACTCTTATTTTATATTCAAGATTGAGAATCTTTATTCGCATGAAGTATCTCAATAAAAAGTTATTAAAATATGATAATGATAAAAGTTCAGCGAAAGAATGCTCAATTTAAAAGAAAGTAGAATTTCTGCACAAACACATTTGCATTAATTTTTATTTAAAAAAAAATAAAAACAAGAACGATCAATCATGCATAAAGCATTGATTATGAAAAACTTTCCAACTTCAATGTAATTTTATTTAAATATCTCTAAAATGCGAAATATTCCTCGGTAATATTTTTAAAATTATCCCGATACTACATTAATTTATTATATTTGAAAACTTAAAATTTCATCGAAAAAAATGAGCTTTATTCAAATTACGGCATTGAAAAAAAATTGCCTGGTTTAAGCATCTCCAAAATGCGATATATTCCTCATCGTTAATATTTTTAAAATTGTCCTAATACTACAATGATTTATTATATTTAAAAACTTCATCGAAAACAAATGAACTTTATACAAATGACGCCATCGAAATATAAAGCGCCTGGCTCTCTCTATAAAAGCAGCATTTCATCCATAACTTTATTCCACTCATTTCATTCATCAAAATACTATAATAATTAATTTTATTTAAAAACTTAAGACCATGGAGGTACAAGTAATTAAACACTATGCTTAAAACTCTATCTACAAAATCGTTCTTCTCTGCGTGAAATCAATGAATATTTCATTCATATCAGCTATATTGCAAACTCCATAAGCTAAATAATTTTGCATTAAAGAAATGCAGCAATTTTTATACAACTCATTCTACATCTTTTGGCATTTACAACCTCCGTAATTGAAAATTGGGCTTCGTTGTAGAAATAATCAAAGTTTGATGATCATTTAAACTCAAATATATTGTAATTGCGTTGTTTTGGTATGTAGATGCACAGAATTTAAGCAAAACTAAAGCGGTTTTAGGACGGATAAAACAATAAATATAAATTAAAAAGAACTTTAAGAATCACTATTTTGAGACAAGATGGATGCCATATTTTATTTTGAAGTGGATCACGTGATCTCTTCAAATAATGGTCATGTGATCGCTTCATATAAAAGGCGTAATTATTATTTCAATTTTTATTTAAAAAACTACTGAATATATTTTGCTGAATTTTTCTTTTATATGTTTCATGGGATAATTTCAATATTTTCTAAAATTTTCGGAGCAATTTGTGAATTTCAAATCCACTTAAAAAATGTTTGAAAAATTAGTTCGCATACGATTCAATGTATTTCATTTTTTCAACTCGGGTTCAATCCAAAACTAATTGGGTGATATTACTCATTTATATTCCTATAGTTCCCACAGACCCTCTGAATATCATACTAAAATTTCATTTTGATTAAGTCATTTTTACGGCAGGTATCGTGCTAATGGACAGACAGACAGACAGACAGAATGAATGAAGAAAGTCATAAACACTTTTCAACTTTGTTGTAAAGTGTTGAAAATAATTATTTGGCAATTAAATTCTTAAATTCGTGATGACTAATTCCCACTTTATCTTTTTAATTTATATTATGCAATTGTATTGAGCACTTAACATTTTTAATCAATTAATATTTTACTGAAAACTAATTATTTTCATAAACATATTTATTTTAAATGCTCTCAAATAGCGAACAACATTTTTGAATGAAATATTATATAATAGATTTAAAAATTATTATTATTTGATTTATTAACGTTGATCTAAAATTTGACTAAATAAACTGAGGAAATTGCTTGTAGAAACATGCATCAAGATACAAATTTGTTTAAATGTAAATGTGCTAAAAATTCGTATAAATGTAAATTAAATAAATATTTGTATGAACGTAAATTGAGTTAAATATCTGTATAAATATAAATTGAGCAAAATATTTGTAAAATTGTAAATTGGGTTAAATATTTATTTATATGTAAACTGAGTTAAATATTTGCATATTTATATACTAAGTTAAATATTTGAATAAACTTACATGTTTGTAAAAATTTCTTTATTTGTATTTGTGTGTTTTAATACATATAAAAATGATATTTTAATGAAACCGCATTATTTAATTATAAAATATATATTGGTATATGTGTTTATTGTTCTCTAATATATCTAATGTTCAGAAAGAACGGACAGTAATAACAGTAGAATAATTCTGAAATAGCTTCAAATAAGTTCGGATTTTAAAACTTTGCCTAACTAGATACCATTGATTAGCATAACGAAGCGTTCGGCTTCGAGCAACTTTGACGTCATTTTTCCTCATTTCCGCCAGCCAATACCGTGAGACTAGAGGATGGACCAACCTGTAGTATCTATAAACCTTAAGTATCAATGAGTATTTAATTCAGAATTTTTCACAAGTAAATAGTTGCATTTCAGATCAGATATCAAGAACTGCTGAAAAATTAACTCCATTGTCACAGATCCCACCTATCAGGAATGCTCACATAATAAAATAGCAGAGCATATAATAAAGCAAAAATATTTGTTATATGTCATGATTATGAATTTTAGTTTGATATAAATTCACCAATTATCCTACAATGTTCAATGGAACAAGCAAAACACGAGTTTGAACCTTATTGAATAAGGCTATTTTTTAAATGTGGTTTTGAAAATATTTCCCTTATTAACTACAAAGTGGCAAAAATTCCTAAAGCACAGGTTTGACCGATCCCTCACCAAAAAACATGAAATGTCCCCTTTCATATAAATTGTCTTCTCATTCACTGCATCAAACTGTAATAACATAGTTTGATAGGATGCTAAAATTAATTAGCAAACCTTGTGATTGCTAATAGAATTAAATTCAATTTAGATATTACGAAGCTCCTCCTTTACATTGTTTGTACTGCCTTCAAGTTGAAATTGGATTAGTGGGCGACGTTAATTTTAGCATTATCGTTAGCATTCGTTCATGTACGTGGATTATCCAAAATAATGAAAACATCTGGGAAAAGGGGGTCTTATGCACCTAATAAAGTATTAGGGCATCTTTGGCAGTTAAAACTGCTTAAATCCTGCTTGGAATGGATACATACAATGCCTAGATGGTTACAAGTGGTATTTGGCACCATTCTTCACACAAAAAAATACTCCAATTCAGGGAGTGATACTGGAAGAGGATTACGGGATCTAACCCTATTTTCCAACACAGACCACAGTAGCTCGATGATGCTTAAGTTTCGTGATTGTGCAGGACAAAGAAGGGGGTGTGACGGCAACATAATGCTCCTCAAATCATAATTGAACAGTTCCGGCTCACTGAATAGGGGTCTTATCACCCCAGAAGATCCAATCCCCTGCAGGAAACAATGACTGCCCCATAGAATGGACGTGGTTCCCCGAAATAGTTACATTGTCGCTACCAGTTATCTGTCCACGTAAGGTGATAATGGGACCAGCGGAAAATGACGATAACACTGTCAAAACATCTCAAAACCGTCACAATGCTTTACAGTGGGAACGAGATAGTCTGTTTGTGAGCTTCTGGCAGTGTTCTCTACACGTACACACATGCAGAGGTAGGTAATAGTATAAAGGCTAGTTCATCAGAAAACAGTACATATTTCCAGGCATCCGCAGTTCACGTTTTATGCTCCTGCACCACTGTAGTCTTCGTATTGCATTTCCTTGTGACACAAGGTATTTCACAATAGCAATTCTGTGATGAAGTCCTTCCTGATGCAATTCCCTTCGTACCGTACGGGTGGAATCTGGTTTGATCTGTAAATGCGTATTAAACTCAGCGGTCACTTTTGTCGCTGTGGTCTTCCTATTTGAGGTGAGAATTATTTTAATGTTTCCCTGTGTCGGTTAGTTGGTTTCATTTCCCATCCACAATTCTGTCTCGCAGACGATGTTTTGCCACGAACTTTGTATGCTGTCATGATTCTGAATACAGTACCTCTCGGAACTCACTAACTTTGCAACGGCGGTGACTGACGCACCTACTAGAAGGGAGCACGAAATATGTCATTTTTGGAACTCTGTCAGGTCGCTCATTTTGTCTTCATCAACTCAGTTGTGCAAAGAAACAACTCTAATGCAATCGAATGCAACCTTTGGAATAACAGCACATATTTTAGAGAAACAAAAAATTGGGAAGTGAATGGTCCACTTTGCTCCGTTAACAGCACAAAGAAGCTTATCACTTATACGTGTGGTGTTTCCATTATTTTTTTTTTTTTTTTTTTTTTTTTTTAATTCAATTAACGTGGCAACAACAGATCGAAATCCAGTTACAGTAGCCACACAAGCCTCCATGCCTTATTCGGGATTCGAACCCGAGCCCTCCACACATCAGCCGAACACGCTATCCACTACACCACCTGGACAACCCCTGCGCATATCTGCATTCTTTCTCAGTGGAGTTCCATTTCACCTCATTTTTGCATAAGGATGGACATCCCATGATACGCCCCCTAATAAGTTTCAGAATTTATCTATTGGAAAATCAGGTGACACTCTGTTGACTGTCATTGTTAAGTTATTTAAGATTTAACGTCTGGCTCTCAGTGCTTGTCGTTGAATAGTATTTACACTTCATTCCTAAAAGTTCATGAGTTTAATTTATACATATACACATTTAACTAAAATTATTTCATCACACCTACTATAGATCTTTATTCAAATTTTTATTCATATGCTTAATCTGCATTCAACATCCTTGACATCAACAGTTTTTTTTTAACTGCGTGAAGACCTTTTCAAAGGAATCAAATCTCAAATAGATTGAGGCAATACTTTCTGCCAAAGCGCCTTTTAATGAAAAATGGTTAAGTTGCATTCCGTTTATTGAATATTAATTAATTTATATTATTTCATAACTTTATTTTATGTGCATTATTTCATTATAATTCCATGAAATCCATTTAATCTTCTACTAAAATAAAATCAAGGCTGAAACATAATACGCACGTGTTAATTTAATGCGAAACTAATTTATCTTATTAGCTTAGAATGCTGTATAAACTATATCCTTATGTCAACAAATATTTGCTTTCAATCTCCTGAATATAGCTTAAAGGTAAATAGAGTTTTCAATTCAGTCATAATAGAATAAATTATAAATATATTTTTTTGCATGGAATATACAAATTCATCTCTAAGAAGGAGATTGTAATTTTTATGCTGTTCATACAAATACAGTGATACATAAAATAAAGTATACATAATATACATAATAATAATATATAAGATAAAGTATTTCATTTTTAAAAACATCTTTATAAAGATGAAATTGTTTTTACAAGAAACTGTTCATAATTGTTTATTTTAAAATGAAATGTTGTTGTTATTGAGACCCAGACCGTTCGACCTAGTAGACTGGTGTAAGGAAACCGTTTGGACGGCCGGGAAGTGCCACCCAATTTAGACCGGAACTCAGTGGGGGAGGCATTTACAGGATCCGTACCCTCCTTCCTCTAGAACCAACCTCTCGTAAGTACTTACGGACCCACATGTTTAGCGTGATCGTACTCCGCATGAACACGGCAGCAGTTGTGGAAGCGTGGAAATCAAGCGCGCAAACCACCGGGCTATCGCGCCCGATAAATGAAATGTGAAAGTTGGTAAATCGCATCCGATATGCAAATATTTTTAAAATCTCCAAAAATACAGCATTTCATAATTCAGCATGTTGTCTGGAATCTGAAATATTTCAAAGTAAAAAATCTGATGTGGGCAGCACATGAATTTCCCTGTACACTTAAATTCATATTTTCTTTATTTATTTAATAATTTATTAGATTGAGTTTAATTGCACCAAATAACACTAAATTTGCATTTTTAATTCAAATTTTGTTTTTATTTGGTAATTGGATATTTTTCCGATAGCGGCGTAACAAAAATGCTATAAATCTTAAATATCTTGAGAACGGTTAGCCCTAAAGTATAATGAAGTGTGTTACATTCTTTCCTCGTCAAAAATTGCGTATAAAACAAGAATTTAATTGATACATTTCAGCATACGAAGTCTTTTTTTTTTTTTTTTTTAGATTTTTGCGGGCCATTTCGTAAAAAAGAGCAAGTTGTTATTTTCCGAATCGTGCCAAAATCAAATTAGCACTAGTGTCCCACAAGGAACTTATATACAAAATATTGTGAAATTTGGTCAATTAGTATTTTAGCTAGGGTGGATACATGAAATTTTTGAGGGCCATTTCGTAAAAAAAGGCGAGTTCTTATTTTCCGAATCGTACCAAACTTTAATCAACACCAGAGTACTAACAAGTAACTTATCTACCAATTTTTGTGAAATTTGGTAAATTAGTATTTAAGCTAGAGCGGATAAATGAAATTTGTACTGGCCATTTCGCAAAAAGAGGTGGGTTCTGTTTTTACGAATCGTACCACAAACTAATCAGCACCGGATTTACATCCAAGTGACTTACCTACCAAATGTTGTGAAATTCGGTCCATTAGTTTTTGAGTTAGAGTGGATACATACATTGCACAGGCACACAGACAGACACACACGCAGCCGTCACGCTAAAAATAGTGTTTTCGTATTCCAGAGGACTCGAAACGTGTAGAGCCGTCGAAAACTCGAGTTGTGATTTTCGACATGATTCCAATACATTCCATATACATTATCATGTATTGCAGGGAAAATAAAAACAAGTAAAAAATAGAAACAGGGAACAGACACATGGTCACCTTTTTCACCAGCCTTCATCATGGCTTGCGATATTTGCCACTCGTCAGAAAAGGGTAGCTTATAAAAAGCAATGTTGATACACATAAATTTGCGCCTTTAAATCCTTAGCCAATCAGGAACCGTAACGACTTTGAATAATTCTGAATAATGCATCATGTTTTCCGTGCCTTAATTCGCATTTCCAAATTTTCGTATTAAGTTTCGTCCACATATCGAAGTCGCTTGTGTTCTGGTGGACATACGGAGTTGAACGAAAATTCAAAAATCGGATATAAACATACCAGACTTTCCCCATATAATGCAATGGATTTACTTCTTTTGCAGCGAAAGAAATATCTGATGTGGGACACACAGGACTTTCCTTATATAATGCAACGAATTTACTACTTTTACAGTTAAAAAAAATGTTATTCTTATAGTAGATACTTATATTCTTTCCAAGATATTGAATTTTCTTCAATTAGTCGCCATTTTCATTGATTTAGCGTCGTTTTTATCCATTTGGCGAGATCTTCGTTAATTTGGTAACATTTGAAAATGTCGCCAAGTTGGTGACATTCCGTCAAATTCGTCGCTAAAATCTCGCCAAGCGTTATGGATGGAGAAATAAGTTACTCTTGCATCAGATAAATGACTATTGACGTTCAAATGCAAAATTATTACTCAAATTATCTTTTCTCGTGAATGGAACGAGTTAGATACACGAAAATGAAGTCACCCAATTTATCGCATGATATTACATATGAAAAGTAGACATGTTTCTCAACAGTTAATATTGTTTTTTAATTTATGGGAATTTTTTTATAAATTTATTTGAGAAATGTGCAATATCTCGAGAACGGTTCATGCTAGCATTCTAAAGTTTATGTCAATCTTTTTCCAGGGAAAAATTACACAAGAAATGTCTATTTGCGTAACTTTATTAAATGTTTTGATTTTGTGATAATTTTCTCATAATTTCACTCGAAAATTTAGGGGGGTTTTGAACATTCTATTACGTTTTGAAACAATAGCTTTCCATTATTCATCGATTGTGATTTTTGTACCAAATTTTATTCAAATCGCTCGATTCGTTCGTGAGATATCGTCTCCACAGACTCACTGACAAACACACACACACATATTTTCACACCCACAAACAGACATCACCTTAAAAATGTTCGATTCGTGATCAGGGACGCTTGAAACGAGCTCTCCCGTCGAAAACTCGAATTCGAATTTTCGACCCCGTCACAATACTTTCCTTATACATTATGTATTTAAGTAAAGTAATAATGCATAAGATCCATAGTACAATATATTTGACGTTGGGTTGTCATTTGGCGCTTCTTCGGATGTCAACATGTAAAACTATTTCGAAGTACCCAAACTTATATTTGTACCCAACTAACCAACGAAGTACCCAACTAACCAACTAACTCTAAATTGACAAGTTATCAATACAGACAGCATCCGCAAAAAGCAAAATAGTCCATATAGTAACATATTTTAATAATCAATTCTTCAATTTGACGTCGTTTTTGCTTTTTTGACAATATATTCACCAATGTGGGACGAAATATCGCCAAGTTGGCGGTATTTCGTAAAATACTTGACGCGTTCGCTAAATATATCGTGAAACGTTACAAATAAACGAAAATAATCGATTCTCTTATATATAAATTTAGCAACAATTAAAAATTTGCGCCAAGTTGGCGACATTCCGCCAAATTCGCCGCCAAAATCTCGCCAAGCGTTATGGACGGAGAAATTAGTTATTCTTAAGCCCGCCACACACCGGGAGTATTGTTACCAGACAGCGGAATTTATCAAAGGACGAGCTTTAAGTTTCCCTGTATGTGGTGGTGAACGCAGGGAAACATTTTCCGTCGTTTTGCTTGATATTTGGATGGTCTGCGGGGGGGCCTTGCGGTTGAAGGGTTGTATGTTTAATGACCGTTTGGCACAGACTTATTTTTCTTTGGCGTATTTTCTTCTTTCAGAATCCTTTGGCGTCTTTTTTCGTCGGGGTTAAAAAAATACTCATTTAGCTAAAATATTTTTGCTTCGGTAAACAACAGCGAAAATATGTAAAGTTCTTAAGTAATTCTAGTAGAGTGAAACTTTGCACACTTGTGGTATCGTGGACATAACCGAATTGAACTCCTCCCCCCCCCCCAATTTCCGAATGAAATTTTGAAAAAAATATTACTTATAATTTTATGAGCTATTGATTAAGATGAAAAATAAATTGAAAAGGAATGCATATCATTTCAATCCGACCTTATTTAATTTCTATACAGTTATTTTGGGCATTATTTTTTACTCAACTTTTTCGAAAAATCATATATTAACCATCGAATTTTGAAAATCCACTTTTTCAAGGCGCTCCTTAAAAACTGCATTTTTACACGGAAAAGGAAGGGAGGGGCTATTAGGTGTTTCACTCTCTCCCATTATGGAAAAATTACATTAGTTATCCAAAGGAGTCCATATTGTAAAACAAACCCTTTTTACCAGATGATAGGTGTGTGTGTGTCCGTGAGTCTGTGGAGACGATATCTCACAAACGAATGGTGCGATTTCAACGAAATTTGATACAAAAACTACAATCAGTGATTACTATAAGTCTCTTGATTTTAAAAACGTAATCAAATATTCGGGAGACTCTCCCCCCCCCCCAATTTTCGAATGAAAAAAATTATCAAAAAATCGAAATCTTCAATAGTATTTATTACATGAATAATCATTTCTTATGTCATTTTTGATTAGAAAACGATTGACACAAACTTTAAAACGCTAGCACAAACCTGTCTTGAATTACTGTGCTTTTTCTTAAATAAATGTATTAAAAAATTACATTAAAAAAAAAGTATTAAATATTACGAAATACGTTCACTTTTCATATGTAATATCATGCAATAAATTTGTGAACATCATATATATATATATATATATATATATATATATATATATATATATATAAATATTATACAAATGTAATGCAATTTAGTATACTACTATACTACTAAATAAAGAATAGTATATTTTGTTATACTGTGTACTACTATTTGTTATACTACTAAACAGGGGCGGCAAATAGGGGGCGCGGTCGCGCCCCCAAATTTTTCCTTGTCGTCTATCGGCTTCTCCCTTTTTTTATCGACTATCCACTGGTCAGTTTTCTCACGCTATGGAGCTTCAAAAGAGCCGACCTTCACAGTGAAGCTTCTCTCTTCCGGCTGAAACGAATACTTTTCAACTTGAAAAGACTGGGGCGATGTTATCCTTTTCACTTGAAAATTTCAAGTGTCCGATTAAACTTATGTGAAGTTAGTGCATGTTCATCCATTCCTTCTGCTAGAAATGCATTTCAGCAACTCAATGCATTATATTCTTTCATAGAAGCATCCTGTAAAAGATATGCTATTTCAGAAAAGATTCGCTCATCAACAATTACTTTTCTGGAGGTTCTTCAACACTACAATCACTGAGTGATACGAAGTGGTCCTCCAGAGTTAAAGCCATAAAAGCACTACTTGATAATTTTGAAGTGGTGATTTTAACATTGGAAGAATTATCTGAAAACGATTCTCTCAATGGCATCAATTTGACATGCATGACATCGTTCGGATTTTTGTTCACTTTGTTTGTATTGCCCAGTATTTTTTGTCAATGCAGTACTTTCTCAAAGCATCTTCAGTCATCTGATCTTAATTTTCAGATTGTGCAAGCTTTGGCTAAAGCTACTATTGAAACTATTAGTTTTTTTCGCACTGATGCATTTTTCAATTAATTGTGGAGTTTTGTGACAGAACTTTGCGAAAAAAAATTCTTATTCTGGACCAAAACTGAAAAGGTGTAAGAAAATTCCAAGCGAATTCGGTGGTGGTGAAAAGAATCCCCATGATGATGTTAAATCATATCACAAAATCAATATTCAATATGAAATTATTGATTCAGTATCTAATGAAATTGATACAAGATTTACTGAGAACAATATATCTGTTTTGTTTGCCCTTGGTTCAGTATTATCAGGATCAGATGTCGAAAAAGAAAATGCTTCAACCACATGCAAAGTATATAATTTCCAGAAAGAGGAATTTTTATGTAAATTGCGACTGTTTTATTTAATGGTGGAAATTAAAAACATAAACCATCCCAATTTTAAAAGTCGCCTGGATTATTTTAAAGAACGGTTTAAAAAATGTGTTTCCTGTCATAACATTATTACTTAAATTGTTTTTGACTGTACCAATCAGCTCAGACAGTTGTGAAAGGTCTTTTTCGTATCCCAGGAGACGGAAAAATTATTTTCGCAGTACAATGGGACAAGAAAGACTTTCATCTATAGCTGTTTTAGCTATAGAACAAGATACACCACAGGATTATGATGATATTGTAACAAAATTTTCTTTTCTTCCAGACTCTAAGAACCGGCGTTTAAAACTTCAATAAAAGGCAAATAAATATAGATATTTGATTTATAAAAATTATGTTAACAACAATTATGTTAACACAATTATGTACAAAAATTATGTTAACAACAATTATTTTTCTCAACATCAATTCAATTTTGTGATCCCCCCCCCCACCCCTGTTAGCAAACATTTTATTTATTCCATATTGTGAATTTTCGTGCATACAAATCTCGCACCCCCAAATGAAATGCTGAAATGCCGCCCCTGCTACTAAATAAAGAATAGCGCTAAGCTGCCGACTTCAATCAAATCGAATACAAACATAGCTAACGCAACGTAGCCACAAGTCTCTCATGCGGAGATATCGCTTGCCGTAATACTGTATTGTTTTTTACAATTAAAGGTGTGACAGCAGACACCAGTTCTTTATGTGTCCACATCTATTCTGACAAAATTTAAAAAATCAGTGGGGAAATTCTCCAATTCCCTCATCAAGTTGATATGAGAAAAGTTTTCTCTTTTTAATAACCAGCCCTTCACCCATTTTGTCCTTTTACGAGGCGGATCGTCTTCCAGTGCAACAGCAATGGCAAGGGCAATTTCACCATCAAGTGACATTTTGCAAATAAATGACAGTCACATATGAGTGCGATCGAAACTCACCACAAAAAGCAACAACCAAAGTTATTATTTATCACTCTTTGGCGATAACCCGCCAAATCAGCACACTTCCACTCTGTCACTTTCTCGGACCTTTCAAGATTGATGACTTCGGGAGTCTACGAGGGCGACAGACCCCCTGTAGTTCCCGTATCGTCTGGAAATAAAACTCGTCTCATTATTCTCCAATGTATTGGGGGCTTTACAGCAGATAAATGAATATTGACGTTCAAATACAAAAGTATTAATCAAAGTATATTTTTTTTTATGAATGGAAAGAGCTAGATCCACGAGAATAATGTCAACAAATTTATCGCATGTTATTACATATGAAAAGTGAACATATTTCTCAATAGGAAATATATATATATTTTATTTTATATAACTTTCTGATAATTTTTTTTGAAAAATGTGCAATATCTCGAGAACGGTTCATGTTAGCGTTCTAAAATTTATGTCAATCGTTTTCTAATGAAAAATTACATAAGAAATGTCTATTTGCGTAACATTATTAGCGGTTTTGATTTGTTGACGATTTTTTTTAAATTTCACTGGAAAATTTAGGGAGGTTCTGAACATTCGTTTGCGTATAAAAACAATAGACTTCCTGTGTTTACGGATTGTGATTTTTGTTCCAAATTTCGTTTGAATCGGTCCATTCGTTTGTCAGTTATCGTCTCCACAGTTTCACTGACATACACACACACACACATACTTTCGCACACACACACACATACTTTCGCACACACACACACACACACACACACACATACTTTCACACACACAAACATTACTTCAAAAATGTTTGATTCGTGATCAGGGATGCTTGAAACGTGCTCTCCCGTCGAAAACTCGAATTCGAATTTTCGACTCCGTCACAATACTTTCCTTATACATTATGTATATAAGGAAAGTAAAAATGATTGCGTATTTAACAATGCAGTTATATTTCCTTATTTTACACAGACAATTTCTTTAACTGTTTCATCTAAAATAAATTTTCTCCTAGCTGTCTACTCAATTTCTATTTAATATTGAAAAATTCAGATAAAACGCACATCAACTAAAATAATGATTAATTTATTTTTAATTACTATTTTTGCACAATTTCACATACTTCAAATTATCAATTTTACTATCATATATACTGTTACTATTATCAGAGTCAACTAAAACATCGTTAATTTAGTTTGGTCGTTGTTTAGTTTGGGATGTTGTTTAGTTTGATAACGTTTTCTCTATTTATACGTCATTTTGAGTGTCAGCGATTGGTAAGTAAAATATTTAGTCCATACAAGGCATACGAAGTACAATAATAGAATAATTAGCGTTAAAGATTGATGTCGAGGTCCACCCAACATCTGACTGGAACTAATAATTTTCAGCGTTGGGGTTCTACCGAGACATGACCGGCCGCCAAGGGTTGAAATTGCCCCGAAGGATATCTGGCCTAATTCCGCACTTGAATAAGATTTTGCTGTATAGTCATCCAAATATGACTATTCGTATGTGCATACATTATTTGAATCTCTACTGGACTTTGCCACATATTCGTAATCCACAGTTTTTAATTCTATTTATATCATCAGAATAAGAACATTAAAAATCATAAATAATTTAAAATAATTTAATTTTTAGAATTCGTGCACAACTTATTCATTAATATATTTCGAAAAAATGCATTTAATTTTTGCTTTTCTTCAAGTTAGCAACATATCTCGCAAACCAATGAATTCCACATATTTGGCTTGTCTGTTTACTTTCCCTGCAATACATATTAATGTATAGGGAAAGTATTGGAATCAGGTGGAAAATCGCAACTCAAATTTTCAATGGATCTACACGTTCTGGAACCTCTAGAGCTCTATTTTTAGAGTGACGAAAGCTCTATTTTTAGAGTGACGTCTGTGTGTGCCCGTGTATGTGTCGTTTGTCTGCCTATCTGTTGAATGAATGTATCCACTCTAACTCAAAAGATAATAGACTAAATTAAAAGGTGGTAGATAAGTCACTTATGGGATATGCTGGCGCTGGTTAGATTTTGGTACTATTCGCCGAAAAAGAACCTGCATTTTTTTTTTTTTTTTTGCAAACTGACCTGCAATAATCGTCAAAATCTAAAATAAAGGACTAGGTATGCTGAAATTTATCAATTAAATGCTTAATTTATACGTAATTTGTGACGATGCAAAGATAAGACAAATCCCTTTATTTTAGCACTAGTTCTGGAGATAATTTAGATTTTTCGCATTTTTGGTACGCCGGTCTTGAGAATACGACCAGTTACCAAATAGAGACGGAAATTGGTATAAAATTCCAAATAATTATTGTTATTTTGTGCAATTAAACTAAATGTTATGAATCATTAAATAAATTAAGGGAAAATTAATATGTGTCTGTGGAGAAAAAATGTGATATGTACCATTTTAATGCCCTTTACAGTACAATTTAAATGACAAATTTTCCATATTCTTTTTCCGGAAATTATAGTGACTTGCCGGAGGAAATTATATTATGGAAATTGATTAAAAATCGATAAATTCGAGTTCTAATCACAGGCGTTAAAAAAATTTTAGTTCCAGTTTTTTACATAATGTGCATTAACATAGAAATTCACATGGGTACGATTATGCGTTTTTCAATTATCGTGTATATACCTAACAGACGTATACATACACACACACATGGACCGATATATTATAAAAAAAATTCCGATTGGATTCAGAAGATCTTAAAACCTACTTATACGTCACAATCGAAAATAATTGTGAAAATAATACTTTATACAACCGTTAGTTTGAGAACGGAAAAATTAACTTCTATTAAACTTCTTTTATTTATAGTCGCTTATTTTAGATAAAATAAGTTTCATTTAAGAACTTCTTTTGCTTTTATAAACTCTTATTTTAATTACAATACTGAGAAGGTATGTTCGGTGTTACCTTAAGCGACTTTTGCAATTTGTTAAATGAACCTCAGAGAGTCTGGTTTGCTACAAACCAAGAAAAGTTAATTGGGCGAAGTGTGTTTATGTCTCAGTAAGTTTATTAACCAAGCTTGGATCATTAAATCAAAGCTACTCTTTGCCCGAAAATTAAAATGCATGTGTGTGTGTAAACGATTATAAATTCACAGGAAATCCATTGTATTGGTACAATAAAAAGGGAAATTAATTGAAGAATATTTATGCTAATCGTAAATTAATTTTTGTTGTATGAATAACATTCTATGTTTAGGGTTTCTGTGGTGAAAAAGAGTTACGAAAAATATAAACACTTTCCACGCTTTTAACTAATGATTAAAACCCAAACCTAATATAAAAATGTTAACCTAATGATTAAAATGTAAATTAATATCTTGTTTTGTCAGAAATAGGATCCAGATTACGAATATATAAAACTACTCTAATATTTTCTTATTTCGAACATTTTATTTCGAAAAACTTGAAAAAGAATCTGCCCATACCAGTGCATTTTTCCAATTTTTTTAGTTTCATTAGAAATATGTTCGAATCTATAAGAGATAGATACAAACTGAGAACTACAAAAATATGCATTCAGAAATTTAGTTTCTAAATCTATATTTATTTTATAAAACAGCTCTTTTTGTGGTACGACTAATAAAATTTATGTTTATTTTATAAGTTTAAACTATATTAATATTAATTATTATTAAGCATTAAAGACATTATTATTAAACGTACATTGCTCGTTGTTGTACCGCAATAAACCCTCCAATTATTTTTACTTAAGTGTGAGTCCTGTAAAGGAATTCATTAATCATTATTAAAAGATTAGACTATTTAAACTTAACAATAACATTTATTAACTTACATAACTACTTATTAACTTCCAATACATTATATTACTCTTAAAATAGACTGGGATGGAGACATGTGAGACTATTTGAACCAATATCTAAATATTCATTAATCGTTGGATTGTTGAACACATACCTTGAGTTTTGGGCCTTGTTGGGAACCGTGGTCGAATTCGTCTGCAGTTGTTCTCTCCATGTCATGATGATACTCTCACTACTTGAAATCTGCTAATCTTACGATGATACTAGTCGTCATCTTACTTGTTCATGTTGCTAAGTCAGAATGCTGATGCCTCTAAGTCATGATTTCTCTAATACTCAAATCTTCCTATAACTCTAAGTCATCTTACTTGTTCATGTTCTACTACTATCTATTATAACATACTCATACTAATACTGCCGATAATACTAATACTATACTATACTGCCAGTAATACTAATACTATACTATACTGCCGATTCTCGGATCCAAAATTGAGGTCCTCTCGGTGGTGGGGGGTGGGGAGAACTCCGCCTTACTTCTTCCATGGCACTGATTGGCCACCCCTCACCCAATGGCACGACTGTACTTTCAGTCCGGCCCAACTCTTATATGGCCTCCTAAATTTACTGTCCTTTGACCTAAAAGTTCAAGTTCTCATAAAATTCGGCGACAGCCAGACTAATGCTTTGCTTGCCTTTAAGGACACCATAAATCTACACATAAACTTGTCTCACTACATGTGAGAACATATTCTGGTCTCACACTTATAGTTTACGAGTGTGGTCCAGTTGAAGAAGATTGAAAATTTTCCGTTTTTCAAGTTTGTAATGCTTATATATCAAAAATTAAAAGCGTTAGCTTTCAACACTAAGCAAGATTTTTTAGATCTTCAATCAATCAAAGGTATCTTAAATCTCGTCGGAAATATTGTATACGTTTAATTTATATGCCGCTTAGCAAGTCAGTAAAATAATTTGAGATTTTGATGTGATTTCAGTGGTCGGAGTAATCGGCTGAAATCCAAGCGATAACTAAAAGACATGACTAGTTTGCGAGTTATTTATATCGCTTTGAAGGCTCTACAAGGATAAGTAATCGGATTCAGGATCGAATTTTTTGTTTTCGAAATATAGAGATCATAATTTCAACATTTTGATAATTTGAACTATTTTGAAACGGTGGTTATAATTTTGATATTAACTATTTTAAACGATTTTGAAAATGTCTAAAGAACACATGCCACCCAGTATAAAATATCTTATTTACGAAACACGATATCAGTCCCATCCATTTTCATACATTCATTGTTCAAGAGATGCATTGATTGTTTTCAAGTTGTATGGGATGCATTTATTGTTTTCAAGTTGTAAAGGATACATTCATTGTTTTCAAGTTGTAAGTGATGTATTCGTTGTTTTCAAGTTCAAGGGATACATTAATAGTTTTCAAGTTGCAAGGGATACATTCATTGTTTTCAAGTTGTAAGGAATACATCCATTGTTTTCAAGTTGCGATAGATACATCAATTATATAGAAAAAGCAAGTAAATGAATTTATGCATGCTAACGTCCAGTTAAAAATAGTTTACTTGTGCTCTTGGATGATCCACACGTGTACATATATTAAAATTAAGTAGTTGTTTTATAGTATTTTTATGCACATTCCATTTTACGGATTTTTACTTTCCCTGCAATACATAGTAATGCATAGGAAAAGTATTGGAATAGTGTTGAAAATAGCAGCTTGGGTTTTCTATAAGTTTCGAACACCTAGCACTTGTTTTGAACACCATATAATACGAAAAAATAATCTTTAGCTTGACGTTTGTGTGCGTGTGTGTGTGTGTCTGTCCGTCTGTGCAATGTATGTCGTGAGATCTATTTCTGGTCTAGATGTATGAGGCCAGAAATCGACCTCACACTTGTATTGGGAGACAGCTTTAAGCCAGTAATTTATTGTGCCTGAAACATCAGACAATACCTCCAGTCTGAATGGCGTCAAAGTTTACAGCATGCTGACCCAAAGATAAACAAACTATAAATTTAGGGGTGGCAAGACAGAGGGGGTCGAACGAATCTAAGAAATAGGTGAAGCAACGACATTGGGTAAAAGGTTGACCAATTGAAAAGAAGCTTGTAGCGTCATCCTGAAGGCATCAAATGAGAGCAAAAGGGGAGTGACAGTCCTAAGGCAAAAATAACCATAATCTATGATATAAGAACGAGGACACTTAAAAAATTGCGTAACAGATTAGCAGCTCGACATTAAGGAGCACGAGACTTACACAACGTCTAGATATGCAGAGAGAACAGACTAAGAGAATGAAATAAGTACGAGTGTTCAAGCCAGGAGTACAAGATGATCGGCGAATTACACTGCCAGTTGATTCCAGTAATATGGTCGGCGAAGTACGTGCTGGTGGCCAAGCCAAGACAGCCTTGAAGGTATATGTTCCTCAAATAAGTACGTTCAAGATGTCGAATAACGAAGCTCCGGTAACGCCGGAGCAAGTGGTTGAAGTAGTTATGGACGAAACCCCCTTTCGAGCAATGTTTGTACGATTGACGATGTCAATGCATGCCGTAAGGACACCAAATGCATTATCCTGGCAGCCAAAGCCGGGAAAAATACAGCTGATCATGTAGAGCACGCTGAGCTAAAGCGGGACCGGGATGCCCTGTACAGGAGACTCTCTATGATGGCCGACGCCTGCTCGGTGAGTATATTTAACTTTGCTCCCCCCCCCCTGTTCAAACTTCTATCAGCGAGTCTCCTAAAGACTCTGCATCGATTGCATCATCTAGCTAGAGCGACCACGTGGTAGCACCTAATGCTCCACAAACTGTAAGCAGTATTTCTGAATCAGTCAGTAACCTGAGTATTAATAATGATGATCAACAGCCTACTTACTACCTCCAAAAAGAGATCTAGATTAGACACTCAAAATAGCTGTGAAATCTTAAGCCAAACTGAAACTAACGAGATGGAAGGAAAATGGACAACTGTCCAAAGAAAAAATAGATCTAGAAGAAATTCTCAAGCCTCCACTAAGGAGACTCAAAATTTAAATGTAAATAATAGTAAATTTAATCTAAATAGCAAACCTTCAAGTTCTGCAACAATGGGAATGAACGGTCCGGCTTCAACATCGAAGCCCCCCCCCCCGACTCCACCTCTGCTCATCAGCGCAAATCAGCCTGAATGGCCATCTATATTATACAACCTCAAAGTCATTGCACCAAAAATAGTGCCAAAACTTGAAGGGAACTTTTTCAAAGTTCATGTCGCCAACTCAGATGAGTTTAGATCATGTACCGACTTCCTCAAGAGCAGTGGAGTCCAGTTCAAATCTTTTAGTTTAATCGAAGACCGACCACTCAAGGTCGTGATCAGAGGGCTTCCGGTTGCAACGTCTATTGAGACGATCAACCAAGTCATGGAAGCGATGGGTTTCCCTGTCCTCAAAAATTATCGCCTATCGCGAAGAGGCAGCAGAGATCCCATACCCCTTTACTACCTTCAGTTAAAACCTGGGACTAACCCAGAGGATGTTTATGCTATCAACTGCATTTTAGGTACAGAAGTGAGGCTGGAGCCCTACACCGGAAGGAAAGGCTATGCCTCTCAATGTTATGGCTGTCAGAATTATTTTCATAGTTCTGAGGTCTGTACGTTACCACTTCGGTGTGTCAAGTGTGGAGGGCCCCACACCGTCAGAGACTGCAGAGCTGACTATGTGATATGTTGCAACTGCAACGGCAATCACGCAGCAAACTGGCGCGGTTGCCCGAGGAACCCGGGCAACTCGTCTGTACCTAATCGCCAAAACCGCCCTCGTTACAACTCTGATCACATTTCCAAAAATGTAGGATCCGCCCCCCAGTATAGACCTGGGAACCAAGGCCGCTCATTCCCATCTGCTGGAGTTTCTAACAAACTTAATTTTTCTGCCGTCGTTTCTGGACGTACACAGGAGCAATCTCCCCCTCAAATCGTCGTCGATCGCCAATTGGCTGAAGAAATCGACCAAATCCAAGAAAATGTACAAACTAATGTGCAAGAAAGCAACTCCAAAATTCAAAATCAAAGGATTCCCAGAGCCTCCAATCAGAAGCCAGCAAATCCTTCTGGCAAAACTGTTGACTATGCATCATTCCTTTCGTCCTTAATGGCCATGAGGAATATGCACAATAAAGATATACTGTTAAAAGCTTTCAGCCAAGCGCTGCCTGAACTTCGGGAGGCACCTACGGAGATAGATATGATATTTCATATCTATCAGCGCTATGACGCGCTCCTTAGGTAACCCCCCCCCTCTTTTGCTGACCGTTTTCTGGCCTCGCCATGTTCTCTTTTTCGGCAACCTCTAGTTTGCAATCTCTTAAAATCGGGTTCTGGAACGCCAATGGAGTGCGTTCCAAACTCGGTGAGGTGCGTGACTTTGTTATTCAAAATAATTTTGACATCTTCATGGTCAATGAAACTCATCTGACCGCACCCTCCAGCACAGAAATCTGCAATTATGTAGGATACTTCAGCTATAGGAGCATCAGGCCTGGAGGGTATGTTTACGGAGGAACTGCACTCTACATCAAAACGAATATTCCGCATCATCGTCTGAGCGTCCCGGTCTTCACGAAGCTTGAAGCCACGCTCATCAAAATCGCTATTCCAAATTTAGTCCCGTTGCACTTGCTTCAGTGTATATTCCACCAAATAACTATGCTAGGCACTTTCCGACCAGCGAAATCGAAGCACTTTTAGGACTCTGCAGTAACATGGTCATTGCTGGCGATCTAAACGCACGCCATAGCAACTGGGACACAGCTTCAAACAGCTATGGCAATGCTCTAAATCGATTGGCTCAGTGCGCCAACCTCAGGATCATAGCTCCACCCACCCCCACTCACTTTACCACAAATGGAAGAACCCAGAGTATTATTGATCTGGCCATTTTTCAGAACATTCCTTTTAATTATACGATCAGTGCAGAAAATGAACTGTCATCTGATCACCTTCCTGTGGTATTAACCTTAGACTTTTCTAGTATTTCATTCGATCACCCGGTGGAGCTATTTACAAATTGGGATGACTTCAGATTCATCCTCCAAAATTTTAAAGCACCCCCCCCCCCTCAAAATTGCCAGCACGGACGATATCGAAAGATGCGTCCAAGAAATGAACCATGTTCTGCTCGAGGCAGTAGCTGCAGCCTGGAAACCAAATCGTATCAGACCTAATCATCACAATCTACCAAGTGATATTAGGCTCAAAATTAAGCAGCGAAATAAATTACGGAAAGATTGGCAGAGTACTAGGTATCCTCTTTACTACGCAGAATTCCGTAAACTTCAAAACGAGATCAAGGCCTTGATCTATACACACACCCAGCAACGCTGGCAAAAATACCTTGAGGAGCTCACACCTGCAAATCACAGTCTCTGGCGAATAGCTAAAAACCTAAGGACCAAGAAAACAACAATTCCGTCCGTTAACGGCCCAAATGGACTTCTCGCCCAGACTGCGGAGGAAAAAGCTAATGCATTTGCTGACAGCTTCGAACTCCAATTTTCACCACATATTGACCACAACTTCAGCCATACTTATACAAACATAGAAAACGAACTACAACAGACAATTGACCACGCCCTCAACTCACATGCACCAAACGACTTAGAGAAAATCTCATTGGCTGAAATTCTACATATCGTTGATGGACTCAAACTCAGGAAAGCACCTGGGTCGGACAGAATTTCTAATCGCATCATTAAAAACCTTCCAGATCTCTACTACTGCTGGCTGACCATATTTTTCAACCATATGTTGGAGCATCGTTACTTTCCCCAGAGTTGGAAAACTGCCACCATCTGCCCTATTCCAAAGCCGAACCAAAATCTTACATTGGTCGCAAATTGGCGACCAATCTCCCTTCTTTCAAATTTGTCCAAAATTTACGAATTAGTGCTGCTTAGACTTTTGGATAGTTTCTGCAGACTCAACGACGTACTTATACCTGACCAGCATGGATTTCGATCTGCTCATTCCACGCAATCTCAACTCTTGCGTGTAGTCGAAACTATCCACACAAACGCTAACAGCAGGCAGTATACTAGCATTGTCTGTTTCGACATAGCTAAAGCTTTTGATAAAACATTAATTCCTGGAATCATTGCCAAGCTGGTGCGACTTGGAATCTCTACCCAACTTTTGGCCATCATCAATTCGTACCTCACTAACCGTTTCTTTCAAGTACGAATTGACCAGACCCTCTCAACTGTCCGACCAATCAGAGCTGGGGTGCCGCAAGGAGGAAACCTGAGCCCTCTGCTATTCAACATTTTCATCAACGATATTCCAAGCATACCACAAGTCAAGCTCGCCATCTTTGCAGATGACACTGCACTGATTGCGCGAAGCCGCTCACCACAAAACTCCATCAACACGCTGCAAAGCTATATAACACACAGCCTTGAGCACTGGCTCGTCACTTGGAGAATCAAAATTAATGCGTCCAAGAGTGCAGTTTGTATCTTCAAGCCGAACTACCGAGAAATGAATCCAAATTTCACGCTCAAAATTTTCAACGAAGAAATTCCTTTTCAGCGCTCCGTGAGTTATTTGGGAGTCAAACTCGACGAACATTTAACTTACGGAGAGCACATAGCCAATAAGATTGAAAAAGCCAATAAAACCTTTGTCGCCCTCCTCCCCTTCTCGGTAGAAACTCCCACCTTTCCACCTTTAATAAACTGCTGATCTACAAACAAGTCATCGCACCGGCATTCTTGTATGCCAGCCCTGTCTGGGGTTCGGCAGCTCATCGCCACACTAAGAAATTGCAAACTTTCCAAAACAAAGTCCTTCGTTGCATTGTTAAAGCTCCTAGGTACGTCCAAAACGAGGTTATTCAATATGATCTCAGAGTCTCTGGCATTGCAGAGCAGGTTCGGAAGCTCAGTCAAAATTTCTACAAGAAAAACTCTAGCAGACCCTGCATGAGAAACACCGACCAAACTTACGACTTGTCCACGCGCTCCTATTATGGGAAACGCAGGGCAAGGCATCTTCTTCTCGACTCCCAGCGAACCGAGTGGAAGAAAGCGAGGTATGTTGTTCCCCAATCGGGGGTCTCCTAGAGTCTTTCACCCAAAATTTCTCGACTTTAATTCAGTTGAAGAACTTAAACTTCAACGCTTTCACCCTTTTGGTCCCCCTCGGCGTCGGCAGATGGCGCCACAGCTGTCCACTTCGGTGGACAGAGGTGGCCCCGGCTGCGGATTCTGAGCCGACCAATAGGATTCAAGAGGCTAGCATTTGCCCACACATCGACGCCAGCACAGAACTTCACTCAGTTACTGACTGAATCTTATGCCTCCGCTTTTAAGCACAATGATCAGGACTTTCCTAAACTTCCTTCTAAAACTATCCCCATAGATCAAGTTGTAAATTTTAATGCTAACATACCCCCTACTGAGGGGAATGATTCTACTAGAGATGACTGGCTGGAGGTCATTGATCTGATTGTCCGCTTCGAAAGAAACGGCTATCGGAGAGATTTCCTACAGCAAGCCCTCAATGCTGCCCTCCCGAAACTAAGAGAATCCACCAGAATAATAGATAGAATTGCTATTCTTTACGACAGTATTTGTGAACTGTCCAAATCCCCCTAAGTTTTTATTTATTTTTGTTATGACAGGTCCTGCTTGCAGGTCTCGTTTTTCTCCCGTTTTCTAGAACCTTGGGGAGTTTTGATTGGCTTGGCCAGAATCCTTTTGATCTGCCGGCGCTCTCCGCTGTCCCGCCTCCTTCTGCTTAACTTGAACGTTTCTCATGGTCTCAAGGCAGAGTTCCACGGAACTCACCCATTACTTCCAAATTTTCCTTTATTTCTAGGAGGTATTACTCCATCTTCTAAATCAGCGACATGTAGACCGTATTGGGACTCGTCTCAATCCTGCCTTACATGCACCGCAACGATCCTGCTGGATACCTATTTTATTATAAAATATCCTTTTCTGATTTCCTAACCTTTTATTTATGATCGGAGGTGAAAGCAAGCACACTGTAGCTTTGCTAGGTACTCCATTAACGGCAATTCCTTGAGTCCAGTTACTGACTGATTATTAAAACTTAGTGTTCTCTTTTTTGTAATGTACAGAACAAATCTGATTTAAACCTAAATTAAAATTAACTTAACTTAAAAACTTAACAGATTGTAGTGTAACTCATAATTGTAATTCAGTGTAATCTTCTTAAACATGTAACTGTAGATCTCAAATCATTGCAAAAACCTAACTTGTTGTAAAAAGTTCTCAAATCATATTTATCAAATTAAATTTTTCACTTTGTATATTAAAACTAAATTTAATGTGACTCGCTCTTGCGGAATTCCCACCCTTGCCCACCTTTTTTGCAGCCGAGCAGGCAGAAACCATTTCCAAGACTCTACAAAATAAGCTGACCAACTCCTCTGCCCACCTCCCATTGGTGGAGCCACGCTGATCGCAATTGCTATATAAAACACTCCTTTTGGACCGGACATGCTTATTTTCGATGTGGGGATGAGTCTCCTGGAGGCAGGTACCCCGTAAGCAGAAGTCTTGGACTTGGACAGGTCGTAAAGACATTTTAGGCATTGTTACAAATGGTCTCACATTGTCTCTTTCCGCCGGAATAATAAGAAGAAAAATTGTTATAATTAAGTATTTTATGTTGTTAATAAATGATTTATTGTTAAAGTTAAAATGGCACAATCAATTTAGTATTATATTAATTAATATTCTTTTACACAACTCGCGCGAAAGATAAAGAATTGGAGAGTTATCAGGGGCAAACAACACAAAGTACAATTTAATGAGTTCCACTATGTACGATTTTACGGCCATATTACGATAGATATGTGTTATTAATATTAATCTAAAGTACAACTTTAAATTGCTTTGTTTAGTGCACCAAATACATATGTACCCTAACTCAAGAACTGATCGACCAAATTTAAGAAGATTTTGTAGATAAGTCACTTCTAGGTTACCTTGGTGTTGATTAGATTTTGATGCGATTCGAGAAAAAAGAACCTAACTTTTATTGCGAAATGACCTCTAAAAATCGTCAATATCTAAATCAAAAGACTAGCTATATTCAAATGTATCAATTCAAGGCTTATTTTTTACGTAATTTTCGGCGACGTAACGAATTAGACCAATTCCACTACTCTAGGATTAGCCGTTCTCGAGATCTTTTTTTTGTTTTTTGTTTTTGCTACGTTACCCATGAAAATACATCAGTTACCAGATGAAAACGAAAATTGAATTAAAATGCTAAATCAACGAAATTTCAAATAATTATGTGTGTTCTTTTGTTCAATTAAAATCAATTTCATGAGTTATTAAAGAAATAAAGAGAAAATGAATTTGACTATGTAAGGGGAGTCACGTTTTGCTCACATAGAATTTTTTCGTTTTATTCAGACAGAAAAGTCTTTTAAGTACTTATTTTATGCACTGATCCCTTATTTTAATTACAGCACTGTGAAGGTATGTTCCGTGTTACTTTAAATGACTCCTACAATTTGTTAAATGAACCTTAGAGAATCTGCTTAGCGTCAAACAAAGAAAAGTTAATTGCGCTAGTGTGCTTATTTCTAAGTTTGTGTTTATTGACCAAGCTTGCCTCATTACATCAAAGCTACCCTTTGGCAACGTCTTTAAATGTATGTGAGGAAGCTATTTAAAGCGAGGAAGGAAGTTACTGTGCTGCTTGTTTTTGAGTAGGTGGAGATTTAATGTTGTCTATATATCTATCTACACTTTTTTTACAGATAGCTCTTCCAAAATTTAACAGGTTTTTCTTCATTCATTTGGAGTGGGTGTAATTTAATGTTTTACTGGCCGAGTTTGCTACCAAATTTTATAAGATAAAAATCGCAAGTGCTACTCAACATTTATAGATACATTTTGTTGGACAATAACCCTGCTAGACTTAAATAATTATGTTACTATTTCAGTATATGTCTGTCATTCTTTAATAACTTCTGCCTCATAGCAAAATAAATGCAGACAGATGTGATGATTCTATTATTTATTATCATTTATTCAAATTATATTTTTTCCTAATTTTAATTTATGTCCTAAACTTCTCCTTCCATTCCGAAGAATTGCATACTCATGAATGGCCAGATCTATTAAATGACAGACTTTGGAATTAAGAAGCTGTAATTCCGCCGAGGTCGCGCGTGTGTGTGTCTGGGATCGTCCGTCGAACGAATAATTGTGAGTGTAGCAGGGATATATTAAGTGAGCATATTCGGTTGGTCATATTCGGTTCATTTGAGATTCAGTTTAGTTATGAATGAGGTTCGAATTGTATTGTAGATCAGTATGTACCGAGTACAATTTGTACTGCTGGCATTGTAAATAATTTTATAAAGAATTGCATTCATAATATATGTTTCGAGTTCTCAGCAAAATTAGATGTAAAAGAAATGATGTGAGCAGCACATGACTTTCCTTATACAGGGTGTACCAGAAACATTGACATCGGCTTTTATGCGATAAATATTGCTCTTAGACATATATAATATATATATACATATACAATATATATAGACAATATATAATATATATAGACAATATATAATATATATAATACATATATAATATATATAGACATATATATATATTAGACATATATAATAGATTACAAAGTTGCGTAGAAAAAGGTACAGAATTTTATGAAATCGATAAAAAGTTTTCAGGGGATTAAATTTGAAGAAATACAGAATTTAAATTTTTATACGGCCCCCGTACAAAAACATTTTCAATGAGTAAAATGCGCCCCATGCACTAATAAGGTGATGCACTTTTAACATCTTATCATGAAAAGTCCCAGAGATATGTTTAAACAAAGTTGGTGAGGGATTACTCACAAATCAAAATGTAGATGTTTACAGCAAGAGTGCAAATGACGCAACGCAGAGATGCATCATAGGCAAATAATATCTGCCTTTTATCTTTAATATATCTTTTGTATGGATGGAAAACATTTTGAACAAGGTTTGTAATCTTTGTGTAGAGTTATTATTTCTAGACATTGCAGATACTTTTGTACTAATAAATATCAAAATTATTATTTATTTATGTAATCATTGTTTTCTTTCGTAATTTGTGTATCACCCCTGAAACGCGGTCTGCCGAAATGACTTTTCCCCTCTGGGAACCCATGTCGATGCATCGAAAAGTTGTTTAAATCAGCATTTTTGTCTTTTCATATCTCTAGGACTTTTTATGATAAAATGCTGAAATTTTGTACATCACCTTCTTAGTGTAAAGGGCACATTTTACTCATTGCAAGTACTTTTGTACGGGGACCGTATAAAAATTTAAATTTTGTATTTCTTAACATTTAATTCCCTTGAAAATTTTAATCGATTTCATAAAATTCTGTACATTTTTTACGCAACTTTGTAGTTTTTTATATATGTCTAAGATCAACATTTAAGGAATAAAAGGCGAGGTAAATGTTTTTGGACACCCTGTATAATGAAATGAATTTACTATTTTTGCAGTAAAAAAAATAGGTTTTTCTCATTGTAGATACGTATGTTCTTTCCAAGATATTGAATTTTTGTCAATGAGACGTCATTTTAATTGATTTAGCGTCATTTTCATCCATTTGGCGAGATTTTCGTTAACTTGGCAACATTTAAAAAAGTCGCCAATTTGCGACATTCCGCCAAATTTGTCGCCAAAATCTCGCCAAGCGTTATAGACGGGGAAATAAATTATTCTTATAGCAGATAAATAACTATTGGCGTTCAAATACAAACGTGTTACTCAAAGTATTTTTTCTCATCAATGGAACGAGGTGGATCCACGACAATGATATCCCAGAATTTATCTCATGATATTACATATGAAAAGTGAACATGTTTCTCAATCGATTTAAATAATAAATGAATGACAAATCATTAGACTTTAAACGTCATTTTATTAAAACATTAATGAGATATACATGTAATTCTTTTTTTGGGGAGAGGGGAGGGGCGGTTGTTGTTGTTGTTGTTGTCGTGTCCCTAACATTACATTTAAGGAAGAATGAGTGCACTGCTTCTGGGGAGGGGAGGTAAGAAAAAGAATTAAAAATAAATGTACGTCTGACATATTTTAATAACATGACGTTTAAAATCTAATGATTTGTCATTCATTTATTATTTAAATCGATTTGAAGATATGATATGTCGACGCCATTAGTATGTGTCTCGATTGTTAATATATATTTTTTTTAATTGAGATTTTTTTATACATCTATTAGAAAAATGTGCAATATCTCGAAAACGGTTCTTGCTGGCATTCTAAAGTTTATGTCAATCATTTTCGAAGCAAAAATTACATAGGAAATATCTATATGCGTAACTTTATTAAAAGTTTTGATTTTTTGAAGTTTTTTCAAAATTTCAGTCGAAAATTTAGGGGATTCTGTACATTCGATTGTGTTTAAAAATAATAGTCTTCCAGTTTTCACGGATTGTACAACGCATGACTCAATTCCTATCGAATCGCTCCATTGGTTCCTGAGATATCGTTTCCACAGACTCACTGACACACACACACACAAACAGACATCGCCTAAGGAATGTTCGATTTGTGACCAGGGATGCTTATATTACTATATACTATGTATATAAGGAATGTACTATGTATATGAATATACTATGAATATACTATATACTATGTAGGATATATACTATGTATATAAGGAAAATGATAAAGTTGCTTATTACTTTCCTTATATACATATAATGTATAAGGAAAGTATTGTGACGGGGTCAAAAATTCGATTTCGAGTTTTCGACGGGAGAGCACGTTTAGCATCCCTGATCACGCATAGAACATTTTTGAGGTGATATCTCTATGTGTGTGTGTGTGTGTGTGTGTGTGTGTGTGTGTGTGTGTGTGTGTCAGTGAGCCTACAGAGACGATAACTGACGAACGAATGGACCGATTCGAATGAAATTTGGTACAAAAATTACAATCCATGAATACTGGAAGCCTATTGTTTTTATGTACAATCGAATGTTCAGAACCTATAAATTTTCGAGTGAAATTTTGAAAAATCATCAAAAAATTAAAACCATAAATAAAGTTGCGTAAATAGTCATGTTTTATATACATTTCCGTTAGAAAACGATTAACATAAACTTTAAAACGCTAGCATGAACCGTTCTTGATATATTGCGGATTTTTGAAAATTTTTTTCAAAAAATCATAAAAATATACTAATTGTTGTGAAACATGTTCACTTCTCATAAGTATACCATGCAATAAATTTGGTGACATCATTCTCATATATCTAGCTAGGATCCATTCATGAGAAAATATATTTTAGGTAATACTTTTGTATTTGTACACCAGTAGTCATTATCTACTACAAGAATAAGATATTTCTCCGCCCATAATACTTGCCGAGATTTTGGTGGAATGTCGCCAAATTGGCGACTTTTTTAAATATTGCCAAATTAACGAAAATGCCACCAAATTGATAAAAATGACGCTAAATCAATGAAATTAACGATTAGATGTTGACAGTTCATACTTATATTGAAACAAAACCTGAGGTCAGCTTTTTAATTTCTTTATATACATAGTATAGTGTTTAAGGAAAGTATTGTGACGGGGTTAAAAATCCAAATTCGAATTTTCAACGGGAGAACACGTTTCAAGTATCTCTGATAACTAAACGAACATTTTTGAGTTGATGTCTGTATGTGTAGTGTGGTGGTGGGGCGGGGGGGGGGGATCAGTGAACGTCCGGAGACGATATCTCACGAACGATTAGAGCAATTCGAATGAAAGTTGGTGCAAAATTTACAATCCGTGAATACTGGAAGCCTATTGTATTTAAAAGCTGTCGAATGTTCAGAACCCCTTTAAATTTTCGAGTGACATTTTGAAAAAATCATCAAAAAATGAAAACCTTTAATAAAGTTACTCAACTTGACATTTTTGTATAATTGTTCCTTAGAAAACGATTGACATAAATTTTAAAACGCTACAATGAACCGTTCTCGAGATATTGCACAGGCTTCAAATAAATTTCTTAAAAAAACCCATAAATTAAATATATATTAACTGTTGAGAAACATGTTCACTTTTCATATGTGATATCATGCGATACATTTGGTGATATTATTCTCATGGATCTAACTCGTTTCATTCATGAGAAAATATACTTTGAGTAATACTTTTGTATGTGAACGCCAATAGTCATTTATCTGCTATAAGAATAATTTATTTTTCTGTCCATAACGCTTGGCGAGATTTTGGTGACGAATTTTGTGGAATGTCGCCAACTTGACGACGTTTTAAATGTTGCCAAATTAACAAATATCTCGCCAAATGGATAAAAATGACGTTAAATCAATAAAAATGACAACTAATTGATATAAATTTAATATCTTTGAAGGAATATAAGTATCTACTATGAGAATAACCTATTTTTACTTTCCTTATGTACAATAATGTATAAGGGAAGTATTGTGACGGGGTCGAAAATTTGAATTCGAGTTTTCGACGTATGTGTGTGTTGAAGTATGTGTGTGTGTGAAAGTATGTGTGTGTGCGTGAAAGTATGTGTGTGTGTATGTGTTTCAGTGAGTCTGTGACGACTATAACTGCCAAACGAATGGACCGATTCGAACGGAATTTGGTACAAAAGTTACAATCTGCGAATACTCGAAGCCTATTGCTTTTAAAAGGAATTGAATGCTCGGAACCTCCTAAATTGTGTATCGTATTTGCAGATTATTTTACTATTGTTCTATTGTTCAGTGACTCAATATCATGCATTGTGCTATACATTCTCAATAAATTGGGAGGATGTGTGACCCTAAAATATGTTAATATTTGTAGAACACGGCAGATTTCCGAAAGAACAAGAAAGAATAAAAAATGGATGCATTGTGCACCAAAATATGTGCGTTTCATTGAGTTCAGAAATACCCAGTGAGATTTAACTTCTGCTCGCCAAGTAGTTTCTCACTGTGATTTAACTTGGAGACAATGGGTCAACCTGAGTTATAGGAGCTCTACTTGCTACGCAGGCCTAATACCCCAATTAGGGCTTATGTAAAACGGATACATACGACGTTTTAATTGTCCTTACATATAATTAATTTTCAAAGAGTCCTTAAAATTTGAAATTTTTGATGTTCATAATTTTCTATATTTTGCCAAAGGACACTCAGACCGAAATTTAACTGTATATCTTACATATATTTTATGTGGAATTTTGATTTAAAGCACCCTATTTAAGAGAAAAACTGGATGAAAACCTAATAAATGCGATATTTGAGTGTTTCAGAATAGTTATTACGGATATTTAATATTTGATAAGTGACAAATTGTTCTGTTTTTCTTTAGGAGTAGCAAGTGGAATTCTCAACATTGAAATCCTTACTTTATTAATTGGCTTTACAGCGTAAGTTCAAAGGTGGAAATTTAATTAAAAAAATGTACTCTCTTTGATACATTGATACAAAAATTTGTCTGAGGCAAAACATACAAAATTGATAACATCTTGTCTCAAAACTCTTACCTATTTGTTTCTTTTCAGTGGTTGGGCACTTGATCACCTAATCACTTGACCCTTTTTAGTGGCCGGGTCGTGAACCATTTTGCTATCACATGACGTAGCTCTGTCACACCACAGGGGTGGATCACATAACACCCTAAACGGACACCACAAAATCCATGTCCGCAGGTGTAATACGAAACCTTGCCTTATACACTCAGATACCGGGGCGTTCTATTGAAAAGTTTAAAAAGACTATTGAAGAAGGTATATTTAAAAGGTCTATTCAAAGTTTAAATATTAGCATTTTACGTCTTTTAGTTTCTGAGATGCAGGGGATAAGAAAGACACTTCATAGCTCGTGGAAAACCCAGTCCACTGGACTCACTCTTAGGTGTGAACAGTAATTTGAGCGGCAGGACTTGATGGCTCATGTAATAATTTTCGTTAGAGACTGTAACATTTCGCATTAAACATTTTAACAAAACCTGGTTGGTGCTCAACCGCGCATCTTAATACAGCATAATTATAATCATTTTTATACTCTGATATCTTTTTGTGAGAAACGAAGGATAATTTAAATAAATACCTTCTGTAATATTCGTTTAAACGTGATTCATAATGACTCAAAACTTAATCAGATGTTTCACTCGATTGAAACGGCCTGGCATTTGCATTTTTATCTAATTTTAAGCGAATTTCCTTAAGATATCCAAGGAATTAATTTATACATATTCACTCTTCATTAGCAATAATGAGTATTGGATAATTTAATATCTAAGAAGCCATTAGAGAATTTGAGTTAAATAAGGCAGTAATAAAAGTTCGCGTTTAAAGAGAAAATTATTCACCTGAGGTACGGAAACCTGCACTTTCGTAATTGATTCCGGTTAAAATTCATTTTTGGCACTCCTTTGTATTCCTTTATTCTATTAAAATCTTTACAAAAGAAAATTTAATTGCTTCGATAAGTTCTAATTTTTTAACTTATTGCTTTTTAAAACTAAAGCTAAAAGACATCTATAATTAACTGTTACTAATTGCGGTGCAAGCAGCATTAACTTTTACTTCTTAAGTGCTGATATTTCAATAAGCACTTTTGATATGAATAACATCGGCACTCAGGATTTCTGTGGCAGATATTGGAGCTTTAATAAAACGTAAACATTTCATACCCTTATACCTCCAAACATAATAAATAAAATATAAATTATTTTCTCTGTTTGGAACTTCTGTGGTGGATATAAGAGCATCACCAAAAATATAAACACTTCATGTCCTTATACCTCCAATCATAATAAATAAAATATAAATGATTTTTCTTGTTTGGTATTTCTGTGGCAGATTTTGGAGCGTTAATAAAATGTAAACATTTCATACCCTTATAACTCCAAACATAATAAATAAAATATAAATTTTCTTTCTTGTTTGGGATTTCTGTGGTGGATATCGGAGCATTGCCAAAAATGTAAACACTTCATGTCCTTATACCTCCAAACATAATAAATGAAATATAAATGATTTTTCTTGTTTGGGATTTCTGTGGCAGATATTGGAGCTTTAATAAAACGTAAACATTTCATACTCTTATACCTCCAAGCATAATAAATAAAATATAAATTATTTTTCTTGTTTGGGATTTCTGTGGCAGATATCGGAGCATTACCAAAAATGTAAACACTTCATACCCTTATACCTCCAAACACAAATAAAAATATACATATTTTTTTTTGTTTAGGATTTCTGTGGCAGGTATTAAAGCGTTATCAAAAATGTAAACACTTTATACCGTTATATCTCCAAACATTATAAATAAAAATATAAATATTTTTTAGTTTTGTCTAAGTTAAGTTCTAGATTATAAATACATAAAAATAATTTCGAAAATTTTTTTAAAAATATCTGTTCCAGGGAGTTTATTTTATTTTATCTCTCAATTTCATTGCAAATAGCTTCGAAGCTATGAAATATATATATATATATATATATATATATAGTAGACGGGAAATTATGCAATAGAAAATCTAGTTTCTAAATCTATATTTATTTTTATAATAAAATATCTTATAGTTTTAGAGAAATCATCTTGACAAGTTGAAGAAGATTGAAAATTTTCCGTTTTCCATGGTTATAATACTTATATCTTAAAAACCAAAAGCGGTTGTTTTGAACAAGAAGCAAGGATTTGCATCTCTTCAATAACCCTGCAATTGTATATAAATGGATTTTATATCGAGCTTTTAGTTTTCGAAGTATGTAGATTATAGTTTCGGTAATTTAATATTTTAACCTAGGTTTTCCAATGTGTAGGAGATCTATAATACTTTAAATGTCACGATTGTTGAAGCTCAATCTGTTTCTTCATACTTGGTGAAATATTAGTGCATAAGCACTAGATATTTTATTTTATTTGAAAAAATTAGAAGGTTAAATGCAATTGCGGATTCTAATCGCTTAATGATTGGTGAGGTTGAAAACAGGTTATATGGAAACATATGTATTCAAGTTCATATTTATGTGACGCAGGTAAGTGTATATAATAACTTAAATGTAAAAATTCGTCAGATATATTGTGTGAGTTTATTCTCAGATATATTGTTTAATTTATATGCCCCCAATCAAGTTAGTAAAATAATTTGAAGTCTATGTTGGAAATAGATAGATTAAATCGAGGCGAAAACTAAAAGTGCTAGCTATAAAATCTTAACGAGTAATTTGACGTTCATTGACAGCCTGTAAACGAAATAATCAAAATCTCATATTCAGGACTACATATGCACAAATGTAGTAATTAAATGTCTGTTTTGTACGCAATTTTTGATGACAGAATGAATATGATCAACTCCATTAATCTAGTATTAAACGTTATTTTTGTCCTTTTTTTTTTTTGACAAAATCGCCTTTGGAAATATGTCCATTTGCTAAATTCAAATGAAAATTGAATTAAAAATGCGAATGCAATGTAATTAAAAAAAATTATTCGTGTTCTATGGTGCTAGTAAACTGAATTTTATGAATTATGAAAAAAAAATAAAATAAATGAGTCTTCAGGGAAAGCAATGGGCTGGCCATATCAGATTTTTCCGTTACACTTAGAATAAATAATAAATCCGACTTCGTTAGTTTATGTACGGCGATTGGCATTTTAAATGTACAATGATTCGGCCTTCTAGGTCACAAAGAGGACTTTTGAAGTATCTTGAAGAAATTTTTAAGCACTCTTCCTTCATTTTCTCAGATGTCGGAAGGGACATTGAAAATTCTGCCCCGTTAGGTTCTATCCAGTGATCAATACTATAAGTTTGCAAAGACTCACATTTCTCGGTCACCGCTGGGCTCTTGGTAGATCTGGAAAGATAAAAATACGCTACAAAATTGGAACAATTGGAAAATTAGAAAATTGGAAAATTGACCATTCGACTTGAGTCTTTATCAAGCTCAATCTCAAGTCGAATTGCCATCCCGTGGTGATTTCTGGAAATAAACAATATTAATATAAACCAATATATACCTTTACTCATTGGGCGATCGCCAAATTAAGTACAAAATGGACAGACTACTGAATTTAATGAGCATTCGATTATATACCGATAAATGAATTCGATAGACTGCAATTTTCAATCCATATGAAAAAAAGTATGTTAAATTTAAGAATCATTATGAATCAATTACTTAAATATTATTTAAGCATGGCCCAATATACATACATAACTACCCTAATATCTTAATTATTAATATGAACTTTATTTCAAATGCAAATGCAAATTCTTCAAAAAATAGAAGTAGAAATATTTCGTTTTTTGATCTACATTAAAAAATCTCGAAATTAACAGTCGTGAAATCCGTTTATAGAATTATTTGTATCCTTAACACACATTGAAAGAGTAGTTTTTAAATGTTAAATTTCAATTAAAAAAAATTGAATCCAATACAAGGAGGCACAGATCATATTATTATATCTTATATTCTCCAATATAATGAGTCATTGAATATGAAATGCAACCTCTTTAATGCATTCCAAACCATTATCAAACCAAATAAATTATCAATGAGAACAGTGTCGCCATCTCAGGGCAACTTTCAAAACTACTATTGATAATAAAAAAAATTATATAATTTAATTTCTTATTTTTAAAAAAATTAAGAAATTAACATTAAGAATTTAAGAAATTTACGGAATTATATAAAATCACAAATAATTTAAGAGAATTATACAATATGATATCATAATATATCGGCACATGCACGGTCATATCTTGATCCATTTATGTAACAAGGGACTAATCATAGCCTATATTCTAAACCACAGCTATTATTTAAATACAGAATTATTCACTACATTATTTATAAACCTCCTAGGATATGAGAAGTTAAGGCATAATTTTTTTATTTCCAATATAATATGATTGAAGCACTGTTTAGAGCACAATCTATTTATTCATTCTAATAAGGTATTGATTCACAATATTTCTAAAAATTCCTCTCGCTAGGATTAGAGGAGAAAGACATATTAATAGTTTCGAAAGGAAAAAGTGTAGTTTTATTATAAATATCAAATATTAAACCATAATCATTGTCAATTATAAAATTGAGATCTATTATATTAGTAAACCATAATCATTGTCAATTATAAAATTGAGATCTATTATAATATTAAACCATAATCATTGCCAATTATAAACTTGAGACACCTGTGTTGGCGATGCAATTACTGACAAATAACCAACCAATGACCAATGTGATTAAGAAAAATGCAACTGTTATTTTTAATAAATTAACTAGGCTCCCAAACAATTATTTTTGGCGAGACTACAATCACAATCAAGTACCTATTCAGAAATCCCAAAGGGGTCTCATCCAATGTGTCCAAGATATTGACTGCCATTAATTAATTAATAATACCCCTATTGAACTATTCTCTTTTGCTAATACCTTGAACTACATGGACCTTGACCTTGATGTAAGACTGGACTTAAATCAGAAAATTAAAAAGTCAGACTTTTGCCCTGAGGCACTTCGTGCGATCGTCATAATACTATCCATAATCGCTATCCTCCTTGTGAATGGCTGCATATCTACACAGATGGCTCCCTTTTGGACTTTTCTCAAGGGGCTGGTGCTAGCATTTTCTCTGAACTTTTTTGCTTTTTTCTGAGAGTTGGAAAGCTCTCAACCCATTTTGATTGAGAACTGGAATCAATATTTGTTGCACTTCAACAGCTTTCCATTCGGAAGAATTCTTTTGAGAGGGCTGTGATCCTCCCCCGATTCAGCATCTGCCCTTCAGGCTCTATCATCTAATCAAGAAAGGAAAAGCCCTCGCGTCCAGCAGTGTAGATCTCTTCTCGGGAAAATACAACGCAAAGTGTCTTTCCAGTGGGCTCCCTCCCACTGCGGTGTCGAGGGTAATGAGAAAGCAGACTTTTTGGCAAAGAAGGGGTGCAATATAATCCAGAAATCGAACTGAAATTTGCCCTTCCATTCATCAAAACTTGAAATAAATTAGAAATTCCTTCCGTACTGCTGTTGTTTGCTCTTCTCGTGCTAAACTCTGGAGTGTTCTCAGCACCAGTCCCCATTGTGTTTCTGATGGTCCTCGTGCAGCTGCGACTACCACTTTTAGACTTTTGACTGGACACGATTGTCTTCGTGCCCATCTCTTTCGTTTTAATATTGTCAATTCACCTGTGTGTGTTTTGTGTACAACTGGACAAGACATGACCGCTGCGCACACTGGCGAATGCCTTGCATTATCTCATTGTAATTGTATTGTGGAAAAATATTGGAGTGCACGAAGCCTTATGATTTAATAGTCAGCAGGCTGGCATTTGATAAATAAAAAATATTGAGATCAAAAAATTTACACAATTGAACGTTTATTTGTCTAAGGTATGCGTTCAAAGTTTGATGGGTAATTAGAGATAACAGCATTGTCATTTACCTTCTCAAAATGGATCACCAATAGATCATTAATATATCTGAAAGTTTAAAATGATGATATGGGGGAGTTTCTTTCATAAAAATGTAAATAAAGATTAGTAAGGCAACTTGAAGATGCAGCTACCTGGGGATACATAATTTCAAATTGTGATAAATGATTGTTAAAAATCACCAAACTTAGATTGCAATTGAATACATTAAATATAACGGTGTTTTTAGATTCTTTAAAATACTGCAAATAGTAAAATAGCAATTTACAAATCTTTTAAATCAATATTGTTGAATAAATCTTTAAAGTCAAAAGTTTGTAGTGCTTTTACATTCATCCGTTTACTCAGACTGTTTACTAATTCATGACAATTATTTATAATTAACTTACCATTTAGAGCAATCTGGTTATTCATAATATTGAGATAATTTAGTAGGAGCTTCTTAGCATTATTAAAGTATTGGTCGTATCCACAAAAGTATCTGACCTAAAATAATAGGATTTTTGTAAAATTTTGGAATAATGACAATGTATGGGAAATTAAGGTTATGTTGTTTTTTCTTTAAATTTTTGTAATTAGCAAGGATTAATTTAGACGTAGTACATAAATGTTGTTTCTATTGCTTAATATCGGGAGAGAAAAGGATGGATTTTAATATTTAAAATACAGCATTTTGCATATTAATGTGTAGTTATTTGCTGCTTTATCAATGTAAGTAATTACAAAATGTATTTTTTATGTATTCCAATGCGTCTTTAATTTTGTTCTTATTAACTGGGATGGGGAAATGCTGATTAATAAAAAATTGGTCATGAAAAATCAGGCCATGAAGTAACTTTGGACCATTCACCTCCGCTACGCATATATGGCACGGCTAACAGTGCAGTTCATGAAGTAGCTGTCTGTCGCACATCTCAGCTACGCTCGCAAATCATGACTTGCGGAGCAGTTCATGAAGAAGCAGTCAATAACTCAGCTACACGCGAAAGTCACGGCTAACGGAATAGTTCACGAAGTAGCTGTTGATCGCACATCTCCGCTACGCGCGAAAGTCACGGCTAAGGGGTCAGTTCATGAAGTAGCTGTCGATCGGCAAATCCATTACGCGTGCAAACCACAAGTAACGGTGTAGTTCCTGAAGTAGCTGTCGATCGCGCACCTCCCTACGTGGAAAAGTCATGGTTAACGGTGCAGTTCATAAAGTAGGTGTCAATCGCGGCCTTTCGTTACACGGACAAGTCATGGCTAATAGTGCAGTTGAAGAAGTATCTCTTGACCGCATACCCGACGCTACGCGGGCTCATCGCTAACGATGCGGCTGTTGCGAGGATACATTCAATTTTGCTCTGTAACTTAGTGCCTTTAATTATTTTAAATGACCTATCCTTTTAGATAATAGCATCCTGACCTGTTTCAATTCTGGGTTAGACTCTGACTAGTAATAAGCCATCTATATTCAATTTTTTAAATAACAACTAAGGTTCCTACAGCATAAAGTACTACATTTGAAAGTAAATGAATTTGTTTCTCTATGTATGTTCCATTAATGTTGCTGCCAGTGCTACAATATACTTAGGTATGTGCTAAAAATTAAATGATTATTTTTAACAAAAATTAAGTCGTGTGCACATTGCACATTTTAATTTTAAAAAAAAGCTATGAAAGTTTAGCAATATACATAATTTTATTATTTTTGGTATTGCATTTAAACTTATGCGAAATGTATTAAAGTGTATATAAAAATTACATTTTGGGGTCTTATTTCTTTTTGCTTACAAAAATTGAGAACCTTGGATAGTGCAAAAGTGCGTGCAAATTGGCTGGTAGCTATTTATATATATATATATATAAAAAGATATATATATATATATATATATATATATATATATATATATATATATATATATATATATATATATATATATATATATATATATATATATATATATATATATATATATATATATATATATATATATATATATATATATATATATATATATATATATATATATATATATATATATATATATATATTATATATTATATATATATATTATATATATATATATATATATATTATATATATATATATATATATATATATATATATATATATATATATTATATATATATATTATATATATATATATATATATATTATATATATATATATATATATATTATATATATATATATATATATATTATATATATATATATATATATATTATATATATATATATATATATATATTATATATATATATATATATATATATTATATATATATATATATATATATATATATATATATATATATATATATATATATATATATATATATATATATTATATATATATATATTATATATATATATATATATATATATATATATATATATATATATATATATATATATATATATATATATATATATATATATATATACATATATATATATATATTAAGTTTCATAAAATTTTCATATTTTATACTTTGATATTTTTTTGTTTAAAAGTTCATAACACTGTTAAAAATATTGAAAAATATCTTTTTATATTCAGATGGTCTGCCAGATGCTTTTTTGTATTTTCATGTCCAAGTGATGAATATAAATTCTGGCAAAATTTAGACTTTCGCGTGAAGTACACCTCAGCAGAACGTGCAAAGCATTGAAATGTAGCTCAAATAAAGATATCTTTGGTTTAACACTCTGGAGATTTTGCAGTTTCGGAAGATTTAGACACAGAATCAGTATTTTATAATACGCTAACTCGACTCCGTTGCTTCGAAGGAAGAATTTAAATTCTGAATGTCGAGGACAAGAATATAATATATATATTTTTTGTGTTTTATAGTGGATACACTGATGTGGGCGGTACATAACTTTGTCTACATACTCAACATTCATTTTCTATTTTTATCTTTAATAATTCATTCAATTGCACAGAACAACAATTTAATAGCACAGAATAACATGTTAATAGCACAGAATAACAATTTAATAGCAGAGAGTAACAATTTAATAGCACAGAATAACAATTTAATAGCACAGAATAACACCGATACATTTTTAAAATTACACTGAATTTTTAGATTTGTTTCAATCTTCCTTTTCATTTGCCAACTGAATATATTTTCAAAGGCGACTTGGCAAAAATACGAAAAAACTACAATATCTCGAGAACGGTTAGTCCTAGAGGTATGAGGTTGGCTTTACTTTTTATGTCGTTAAAAATTACGTATGAAACATGCAATTGATACTTTTAAGCACATGTAGTCCTTTGTTTTGAGAGTTTGGCAGTATTTAAAGGCAATTCCGCAAACAGAGGTAGGTTATTTCTTTCCAAATCGTACAAAATGTATCCCATAGACGATGTTTCTACAAAATTTGGTCAAATTTGGTCAATTAGTTTTTCAGCTAGACTGGATGCATACCTTCTTGCGGATCATTTCGCAGAAAAATGCAGATTCATTTTTTTCTGAATAGTAACAAAATTCTTCAGCATCTGGGTAACTCACATTTGGCTTATATACCAGACTTCGTGAAATTTGTTTTATTATGTTTTAGCTCGATTGGATATATAAATTGCACAGACAGACATACAGATAGAGGCATAAGTCACGCCAAAAACAGTTTTCTCGTATTCTGTAGCACTTGAAACTTACAAATCCGCTGAAAACTCGAGTTGAGATTTACCTTACGAGTCCAATATTTTCCCTATATATCAGTATGTGGTGTAAGAAAAGTAATATTTTAATTATTTTGTTTATGTGAAAAATATTTGCTATTTTCTCTGTTATGTATAATATATGTAAAATGAAAATATTGTGATAAGATACAAAAATCCAGTCATGGATGGATTCACTTGCTGTGAGAATTCCTGAATATGAAAATGTTATATTTCGCCTTGCGTAATTTTATCAAGTAAAACACAATTTAAAGTATAGAGGTAACACATGTTGGGAAAATCATGTGCTGCCTACATATTATTTTAAAATATTTATTTAACACAGAGACCCAATTGAAACAGCATAAGTAATCACTATTGGCGCTAATGATCATTGTGAACCAAAGCCTTCTTTAAGAAAATATGTAGTGCTTTTCAGTCTACAGCAACCGGTCTTCGCCCCTAATGGCTTGGCATCTGCCCTTACTCCTATCAGGCGTTTCGCAGCCGGCGTTTGCTTCAAAACATTAAAAACTGGAAACCAATCATAATCAAGAAATCTTTATAACTCTTTAAAAATATCATCAAATAAGCGATAAATCTAGGTGCTATATCGTCTCAAAAACATTTTCACATATATTCTTCAACTTACACAAAATGTTTTCCCCATTCTGCTCTAAGATTCTGGTTTCTGAGGCTTGTAGCAATACAAGTTTTATCAAAACATTATGAAGTGTAACCTTAGTGTACCTAAAAGTATATTCGACCGTAGCAAATTTTACGAAGAACAATATATCTGCTGTTAATCCAAATCAGTCGTTTTGATTCTAAATTATTAGTAATATTCTCACCAATGTTGTTTATGTCTATGTTTATTTTGAAATAGAATAAGTTTTCAACTTCCGGAACGACCATTGTGCTTTATAACTCAGACATTTGGTCAAGCACCATTTGTCAACATACATGTATTTATTTTTTACCAAATGTATAGTGAAATCCAACTCCAACGTTCTGAGAAGTAATGAATAATATGACAGTTAATGGCCGATATTATTGATCCGTGTAGATAGAAATTTATGAAAGCAATAAAACTATTATTAGTTGTTAATTAATTTATCTATGAGAGATATTCACAGTCTCAAACGAATGAATTTCCAAAATATCAAAAGTTTGGATGGAAAAAATTGCTAGTTTAGTTACCTGACGTAAATTCACAAATGTTTTATTGATTCACTGCGTAGTAACCCTAAACTTGAAATAGATAATTATAAGTATTTGCACAGGCCACAGAAGTCACGATCTTCTTATTACGAAACAAAAGGGGACGAACTGTGTTGAAGGATATTGTGCTTGACATTCCCAAATGACACATGAGTTTCAACTCGCTGAACTCTGAAAGAGCTTGTTTTGATTTAGTCGACATAAGCCATTTTTAATTCAGTTTTGTATAACATTGTGCCTTAAATTCGTAAGTACTATTTATAATGTTATTTACATTATGCTGCATATCAGTGGCAGTAGGTGCGTCTTTTCATAGGAGTAAACAAAAATTTTGGATTGTCGGAATCCAGCAATACTTTAACTATTTATATAATAACTATTTATATCATAATTTTTATTAAGATAGATATCATTAAAAACTCAAGATAAATACTTCATTTCATCTAGAAATGGCTTCAGATATAGAAATCGACGTATGAGAAAACTGGAAGAACTTCGCGATAGCAGTCCAATGGAGACGAACAGTTTTTGAGTTAATAACATTTTGTAAAATAAATAAAAATTCTTATAATATCGAAAAAAGAACTCGGTTCAAAATCTGAATGTACACTCTTTTGCAAAGAAAAAAAACGAAGCACCCCTAAAAAGTAATCTGATCATCTCGAAATTTCGCATGCAGATTCCTTTATACCAAGTATGCAAATGCTTAAATTTGCAATGAGTGTTAACTTTGGTCATAGCGCGCTTTTCTTCTGAGTAACTAGCATCCTATAAAACAGGTAAAAAATGTGGATGGTTTATCTTCCATCGGTATCAGCGTTGCCGTTCCGTGGAGACACAACCAATAATTTCGCTACGACGTTTCCGTAAACCTTATAAGCAATTAGACCAGTTTGAAAGTGGTCATATAGCCGGGTTGCGTGAAGCTGGCTGGTTATACCCAGCAATAGGCCGCCACCTGCACCGAACGGACATTGCTGTGCAAATGTGCTGACAGCAATGTTTGCTGCAAAGAACTCATCGGCGGAATAAGGCTCTCGAAGGCCAATGTGCACGAATGCGAGGCAAGATCGGATGATTGTGCGACAGACTTGAACTGGCACCATTGTCCGCAATCCAATGTGCTACAGCCTCTCCCATACCACCCGTGGTACTTTCCACCATCTCACGGCGCTTGGCTGGGGTGGGGTTACGCTCACGGTGGCCTTTAAGACGTCTGCCCATAACCCCACAACATCGACAGAGTTGTTTGGAGTGGTGTCGTAGCTGAGCATCTTGGCTGTCAGCAAATTGACTCCTCACAGTGTTCAGCGATGAATCACGCTTCAGTCTTTCAGTAGATGACCATTGGGTACGTGTGTGGAGGCGCCAGAGCCAGAGGTCCCAATCAGCCTTTGTTTTACACAGGCACACAGCCATTGCCCCTGGTGTAATGGTTTGGGGGGATATCTCTTACGACAGCAAGTCGCCCCTAGTCATCTTGCGTACAACTTTAACAGCTTGACAATATGTTGATGGAATCCTGCAGTCCGTTTGCATTATACTTCATGGCACGTTATTCTTGAACCAATTTTCAAGATGATAATGCCACGCCACATACGGCTCGCATATCTGTGGACTATCCCGAGCTGTTGATACTGTTCCTTGACCAACAAGGTCACCCAGACCTTTCGCCAATCGAGCATGTATGGGACGTGCTAGGCCGCCAGATCCGGGCACCCTGGAATGTAGCAGATATGGAGCAACAATTGAGGAATGCCTGGCAGAATGTATCACAGTATGAGATTAGGAAACTTTATCACTCCTTACCTATAGGTATATAAGCATGTATTGCCGCCGCCAAGGGGTGTTTTACCAATTACTGATTTGAAAATTCAATGTGCAATTGCTAACCATTGATGGGTCCTGCGGCCTTGATTTTGTAATCATTTCATTACCTGTGTATGAGCTATACGCATATTTAATTTTAATGAAAACAGTTACTTTCTTTATGGTGCTTCGTTTTTTTGCAAAATAGTGTATATTGAAAGCCAGAAATGAATGATATACGAAAAAGTATATTGGAAATGCAGTTCAAATTTAAAGTTTTGATTAGATTGTGAAATGACGTATTAATAGTATTATCTATATAAATAAAATCGAAATATAGTCTGTATGTGTGTCTGTTTCCTTGTGTGTGTGTGTGTGTCATTATCACTGGAGAACGGCTGCACCTAATTTCATGAAATTTTATGAATCGCCGGGAAACAGTCCCACTTAGAATTTAGTCCATATTTTGAGTTTTTTGGACTAGGGTCATAGAAATATATAAATAAAAGCCAAACTTCCATCGAGATATCCTGATGCAGACGATATATATGTTATATGTCTGGTTGTAATCAAAATGACAAATTATGCAAAATATATCATGTTGCTTAGCAACGGAATTAAATCCAATGTATTTATAGACTAAACAATGTTAAATCAGAAATGATTTAAATAATATAAAAATGTACATAAATATAAATTTTATTGGAATTGCATTTTTATAAGAGTTATATGAATTGGACTTCCGTGAATAAAGATCATTAGACAAATTATTGGTATTTACAATTTATTACGTAATTTGTTTAATTTGGCAAATACTTTTCAACCTCATATATTGTGTTTAACTCATATACTTTTTAGCCGATTGTTGAAATAGAATGAAAAGTGTACTGGCATATCTGTTAATACCATTTCAGAGCTTTTTTTGGCATATATTGATCTAATTTCATATTTTTTATATATTTGTTTACAAAAGGAACCAAGATGTTTTATTCTTCAGATCTGCACGGAAATATAATTTTGTATAATGAAAATATATGTTCTTATAATTTTTAGTAGAATTAAGTTAAATATTTAATGCAATGTTTTGAATAACAATATGACTTATAATACTATAAGAATTTACACATAATTGTGAATATTAATATTTTTTATATTATATATTCCGTACGAAGAATATGTATACTACTGGTACAAAATATAGGTGATATACTCAGTTTTATTTTCAGCGGCTACTGTTGCATTCTCCATCTCTTTGGTATTTATTTGATATATTTACTGCTCTGAAAGTTTTATTTGAATTTAAAGGTTTTCACAATTATAAAATTTTGAATCTGCAATGTGCGAAGATTTAATGCACATCATTTGCACTTCAAGAACGAATATACTTATTATACAGCAGGTACTTTTATTTCTGACGGCGTAAATATTGAGTGTGTGAGTTGTCTCAGAAGTAATGGTTGAGTTGTTATGCACTTTCCTCTGGATCATGATATCGCAGGTTCGGCTACTTTTCGTAAGAAACGTCATGCCAGTTCCCATCTGTTAGTGAAAACTGTGTCAATAAAAGAAAGCTGTTTATATAGTACGAGATGAATACAAATTGTTGGAGATTTTTGTTACTAAGATGCTTAGTTTCAGCTTTCACGTTGCAGAAACTTTACTTGAAGAGGCTCAAAGTTAAGGAGGTAAAAAATATAAAAATATCTTCCAGCCTCGAATGTTCAGTTGGTAAAGCAATAGAGAAGTTAAGTTATAGAATAAGAGATGAATAAAAATTGCTGGAAAGATTTTATGCTTGAAGAGACTCAGTTTGAAATTTCTCAACTCCATAAAACTTTTTATACCTATTACATTTTCTTGATATTAAATTAACATTTTATCAATAAATCAAATCATACTTACGAGATTATTTTACAGATTGTTATGGAAAATATTTTTTTATTTTTATAATATTGTTATGGAATATAGTTTTTATATTTAATTTTTATATGTTTAAACACAATGTGGTCTGCAAGTTTAATACAGTAACATAACACAGAATGAAATCTAACCTTTTCGTAAGCGCTCCACTTATTATTTTCCTTATATACATATTATAAAAATATTCATATTATAGTGTATAAGGAAAGCATTTTGACAATGTCAATGTCAATTCAAATTCGAGTTTTCGACGGGAAAGCACGTTTAAAGCATCACTGAACACGAATCAAACGTTTATGAGATAATGTCAGTGTGTATTAGTGTGTGTGTGGGTATTTGTGTGTATGTGGGGGTGTTTATGTGTGTGGGGGTAATTGTTGATATTTGTGTGTGGGGATGGGGGCTAATTGTGGATATTTGTGTGGGGGGGGGCTTATTGTGGATATTTGTGTGGAGGGGGTTGCGTGTGTGTGTGTGTCAGAGAGATCGTGAAGACGATATCTCACAAAAGAATGAAGTGATTCGAACGAAATTTGGTACAAAAATTTCAATCCATGAATACTGGAAGCCTATTGTTTTTATACGTAATCGAATATTCAGAGCCCCTTAAATTTTTGAGTGAAATTTTGAAAAAATCAAAAGTTCTAATAAAGTTACGTAAATAGCCATTTCTTATGTAATGTTTCATTACAAGCCGATTGACATAAACTTTAGAATACCGGCAAGAACCGTTTGTGAATACTGCAGGTTTTTCAAAAAATTATCATATAAAATAATTATTATATAAATTATCATATAAAATAAAAAACAAATATTAACTATTATAAAGTATGTTCACTTTTAAAATATGTTAATAGTAATATCATGTGATATATTTGGTGACATCATTCTCGTGGATTGAGCTAGTTCCATTCATGAGAAGAGTTACTTTGGGTAATACTTTTGTATTTATACGCCAATAGTCATTTATCTGCTATAAGAACAACTTATTTTTCCGTCCATAACGCTTGGCGAGATTTGGCGACGAATTTTGGGGGAAATATCGTCAACTTGGCGACTTTTTAATTGCTGCCAAATTAAAATAACGCCAAATTGATAAAAAGATAAGCTAAATCAATGAAAATGACTATTAATGGATAAAAGTTCAATATCTTAGAGAGAACATAAGATTAGACTATACCAATAACCCATTTCTTCTTCCGTCCGTCCGTAGAGTTTAGAGAGAATTTTAGCGAGACATCGCTAACTTGGCGACGATTGTAAATGTTGCCAAAGTGACAAAAATGTCGCCAAATTGATAAAAATGACAGCAAAAGGGAAGTAATGCTTCGCAAATTCTGATTTCTGTTATATGACGGGCATACCTTCTAGTATATAAGAAATGTTCTTTCCTCCGCTTATCTGTTACACTTAGTGATGCATCGGGCGAACTTGGTGAATTATTTAACAAATTATTGCCAACTTGGCGATATTTCACCCCAGAGTGACAAAAATATCGTCAAAATTGTAAAAATGACACTAAATGTATGGATCCTCCCTTGCCTGGGCGGCATATAAATCGATATATTTCCTTCTCTATTAAAGCTAACCGTTTCAATCTGAACAGGGTGAGAACTTTTAGGGAAAAGTGGAACTCCCTGTTAAATAAATCATCAAGAATACCCAGTTCCTTGCATTGAGCAGTTGGCGTGGCAAGACTTTAAATCTGTTGCGCTATTGAGGCTTCCAATACAGTACACCCATCCATAAAAGTTATACCATAACCCTAATAATTGTAGAGCTATTGGCCGTTTCAATTACTGTTTTAACATCACGCATATGACGTTATGACTACATACACTTCATATGCTTGAGACCATAATGATTTACAGCATTCCGCGAAAATTTATTAAAAATAAATTATTAGTTCTTTCAAATATGCAATTAGTTGTCCTTAATGACTAATTTTCTAGTGTGTTTAATTTATTTTCTAAGTAAATTGCTGTAAACGAATCTGAAAATACGAAAACATTAATTCAATGTTTTCTAATGTAAAGTAGTTCAGAATAATCATAAAAAACTAAGAAATGTTTTTATATTTTCATTTTTCTTGAGAACTGGACAAATTAGTTGTTAAATTGATTTAGGGATTCTTATTTAAGAAAATAATTTTTACATTTCCCACAATAACATTCTTTTCTTTTCTTTTTTTTCTACTTAGTAGCGGTTATTTTTAACTTGAGGTTATATGCATTTCTTAATCTTAAATATAGCAATTATTTTCTCTTAATGAATGAAATATTCTACAAAGTTTCTTTTTTCACAATATGGTTTTAAATTTTAAACGTAATTTATCAATTTGTATTTTTATTTCAGAAAAAAAAATAACATTTTTTTACTAGTATAGTTATGATAAGAAAATTGAAACAATCTTACATAATAAAATAAGATGTAAGTATGTTTGTGTTGCCAGTAACGGAAAATTGAAGTTTAAGAAACTTGAGCTGAAATTCAATATAGGGATACATCAGGTGTCCAGATGATACATCTCAGTGGGTTTTTACTTTTTAATTCGAATTAGTTTAAAAGTAATTGAAATTTTCCTGATAATCACATTTTTCGCCATTTTGTCAAATTAAATCTATTATTTCTCCTCTCACAGACGGTAGACGATAATTCGAGAGCAGGTGCTTTGATTTAATCCTATACTTTCCTTCTCGAGAAAGAGCAGCCGATTGAAAATTAAGTGCATTTAATTCATGGGTATTCTAACTTTTGCAAATTAAAAATATTTTGTCCTAATTCTTTCAGTTTGGTATTATATTATCATTTTGAGTATTGGGATAAAACTAAATTCAAATTGAATGAAAATTCGCTACGATAGCAATATTGCTTGGAGTTTTATTCGTGAGGATTTTTTTTTGTGACTTATAATACTTAAGTATTTTTATTGTGTCTCCCTACCGACAATAGGCGATCGAATGCTTATTTAGGGCATATTAAATTAGCTAATTTAGGGTTTTGTAACATTTTTTACTTTATACTGTGTTTGGTATGCAAAAAAACATCGATTTTTTTAATTCGACATCTATGGTCATTCTTAACATAATTTTTGCCGACGCAATTACAGTATTTTGGATTTTAAATAATAATTAAATTTTGATAATTTCTTCAACGAAATCTAACTTTCACTTATAGAGAATGTAAACACATCAAGCTATAAGATGAGTTCTATAAGAATTGCAAAATTATTTAGCTCAAGTGTCTGGAATAAAAGGGATATGAATGAATAATTCATTGCTTTTACATAGAGAGTCAAACGATTTATATTTCGATGACGTCATTTGAATAAAATTCATTTATTACGATAAATTTTGAAGTTTTCAAATGTAATAAATTATTATAGCACTGTGATAATTTAAAATATATCAGCACTCAATGTAGCGCGTTTTAGAGATGTTTAACTAAAATTGCATTTCGGTTTGAAAGCGTTTCATAATCAATGCGTTATACACGATTGATCTTTTTTATTTTAAATTTGATTTGCTTTTTGAGTTATTTTATGTTGTTGTACGATTTTGCTAGATTTCGTAGTCCCGATTTACGGGGTTATATCACGCCAGTTGACCCGATTGATCTTTTTTATTTTAAATTCGATTGGCTTTTTGAGTTATTTTATGTTGTTGTACGATTTTGCCAGATTTCGTGGTCCCGATTTACGGGGTTATATCACGCCAGTTGACCCGATTGATCTTTTTTATTTTAAACTCGATTTGCTTTTTGAGTTATTTTATGTTGTTGTACGATTTTGCCAGATTTCGTGGTCCCGATTTACGGGGGTTATATCACGCCAGTTGACCCGATTGATCTTTTTTATTTTAAATTCGATTTGCTTTTTGAGTTATTTCATGTTCTTGTACGACTTTGCCAGATTTCGTGGTCCCGATTTACGGGGTTATATCACGCCAGTTGACCCGATTGATCTTTTTTATTTTAAATTCGATTTGCTTTTTGAGTTATTTTATGTTGTTGTACGATTTTGCCAGATTTCGTGGTCCCGATTTACGGGGTTATATCACGCCAGTTGACCCGATTGATCTTTTTTATTTTAAATTCGATTTACTTTTTGAGTTATTTTATGTTGTTGTACGATTTTGCCAGATTTCGTGGTCCCGATTTACGGGGGTTATATCACGCCAGTTGACCCGATTGATCTTTTTTATTTTAAATTCGATTTACTTTTTGAGTTATTTTATGTTGTTGTACGATTTTGCCAGATTTCGTGGTCCCGATTTACGGGGGTTATATCACGCCAGTTGACCCGATTGATCTTTTTTATTTTAAATTCGATTTGCTTTTTGAGTTATTTCATGTTCTTGTACGACTTTGCCAGATTTCGTGGTCCCGATTTACGGGGTTATATCACGCCAGTTGACCCGATTGATCTTTTTTATTTTAAATTCGATTTACTTTTTGAGTTATTTTATGTTGTTGTACGATTTTGCCAGATTTCGTGGTCCCGATTTACGGGGTTATATCACGCCAGTTGACCCGATTGATCTTTTTTATTTTAAATTCGATTTGCTTTTTGAGTTATTTTATGTTGTTGTACGATTTTGCCAGATTTCGTGGTCCCGATTTACGGGGTTATATCACGCCAGTTGACCCGATTGATCTTTTTTATTTTAAATTCGATTTACTTTTTGAGTTATTTTATGTTGTTGTACGATTTTGCCAGATTTCGTGGTCCCGATTTACGGGGGTTATATCACGCCAGTTGACCCGATTGATCTTTTTTATTTTAAATTCGATTTACTTTTTGAGTTATTTTATGTTGTTGTACGATTTTGCCAGATTTCGTGGTCCCGATTTACGGGGGTTATATCACGCCAGTTGACCCGATTGATCTTTTTTATTTTAAATTCGATTTGCTTTTTGAGTTATTTCATGTTCTTGTACGACTTTGCCAGATTTCGTGGTCCCGATTTACGGGGTTATATCACGCCAGTTGACCCGATTGATCTTTTTTATTTTAAATTCGATTTACTTTTTGAGTTATTTTATGTTGTTGTACGATTTTGCCAGATTTCGTGGTCCCGATTTACGGGGTTATATCACGCCAGTTGACCCGATTGATCTTTTTTATTTTAAATTCGATTTGCTTTTTGAGTTATTTTATGTTGTTGTACGATTTTGCCAGATTTCGTGGTCCCGATTTACAGGGTTATATCACGCCAGTTGACCCGATTGATCTTTTTTATTTTAAATTCGATTTGCTTTTTGAGTTATTTTATGTTGTTGTACGATTTTGCCAGATTTCGTGGTCCCGATTTACGGGGTTATATCACGCCAGTTGACCCGATTGATCTTTTTTATTTTAAATTCGATTTACTTTTTGAGTTATTTTATGTTGTTGTACGATTTTGCCAGATTTCGTGGTCCCGATTTACGGGGTTATATCACGCCAGTTGACCCGATTTATCAGATCATATGACGCTTGTTGTGTGCAATTTTCGCTTGAGCGATATTCTCGGGGTTGTATCACGGTGCTCGCAATTTCACTATTATTTATATGAATAATTTTCTTCTTATTTTTTCCGATAATTAAAGGCAATCTAACCCTGTTTTAAGTCTCGGGCAGCATCGGGAACATTTTCTATGAAACATTTTCTATTACATATGAAATAGTACAGGAAAAATACCTCATCTCTTTTCGAAAATTCTAAACTTACAATTTCTGAAATAAAACTCATACTTCGTATACACGGATCTACCAAAGGCACCTTTTAGTAATAACTAATTTAAGATACTCACACTGACATTCGTCTTTGAACAAAGAACGAATACATTCGGAGTGCAAACAAAAGTTAAACAAGGATTAACCAGTCAAGAGGAAGCGAGTTTTAGAACGCGCGTAATACTTATGGGGATACAGTTGGATAATACCCTCTTTGAAATTCAGAGAAATTTGAAATGATTTATTAATGTAGAATATAGCCATATGTCGTAAAGGGATTTTACCCAGCAGGTCACTGTGAAGACATTAGATGAAATGCAGTGAAACCTCATATAAATCACATATCTGAACAGAGGACAACACTTTACAACGGATATTTTCCATATTAACGGATTAATTGTCCATAACATAAACAATATATTATGTTATTATAAATATTTAATATTTTCCCCCTTATCTTAATTAACTGGCGTATGGCTCTACTCGACTTTCTCAAATCTGAATCCATTTCTAATTACCTTTTTTCTGAAATTTTTACAGGAAAAAAATGTGAAAATTATGTATCTTTTGTCCAAATGATTGAAATTATAGCATGTTTCCCTTTACTTTAAAGGGCTTGACAATTTTTATTCGATTGATACCAAGTTTGATATTGTGCCTTCTTGGAGGGCACTTTTACCCCCGAAGGGGGCCTAATGATATCATGAACACAAAAATTATATCACTGTTATTCTTCACCACAATGGTTGAAACTGTTAAGTTTTATGATTATTGAACCATAAATAACCACAATAATCACTTTTATACATAACTATGTGAAATTTTGTCTGATGCTGCCATGTCAAGAAAATATAAACTTTCAAAGTTTTCCATTGAATTTAAAAAAAATCTATCTTGTTATAGATTTTTCGATAATAAAGCCGAATATAAAGTTTCATGAAAATGCATCGATATGTGTTGCAACTATCGTGTGTACAAGGAATTGACCACGGACACACAGACATCTCACTAAACATAGTCAAAACATGTTCAGGAGATCCTAAAATATATAGTAGCATCAAAATCTCGAAATTGACAATGTTCGAGAAAACAATATTTTCACAATACTATAATCTATAGTATGAGAAAGTGAATTAGAATAAAATTTGTTATCATTTAAGAATTGATGCCTGTTAGTTTTCGTATGGATTGAATCCATGGAAAAATAACATTTTCGCAATTTTTTTACATAATTAAAAGAAAATACGTTTCAAAACATACTTTTAAATAAACTTAATGAATGTTTTAAAGCGGATGTAATTATTTACAAAACACTGACATCCACCCTTCTGAAGCTATTTCACACGTTCGTTCTAAAATAGAAAAATTATCTCATTATCAAATAACTAAAAATTAAATTAAAACTATTGCAGTATCATTAAATGCTTTGAAAATAATGTTATGTCAAAATGAATATATATTATTAGATATTATTTAGTAGTCATGACGATCCGTTCACGAGATATTGGACTTTTATAACATAGAGCGCGACACAGGGTTTTCAAACAGATTGAGTTTCAAAATACATCTTAATATATACGCCTTAATACAAACGCCTTGCAGACCCACCTTTCCAATATAAGAAATGTTTTAATTAATGTGGACTAGCATCGTATTTAAATTTAAATGTATATGTGTCTGTCTATGCAATGTTTTTATCGACTCTAGCTCAAAATATAATTGACCAAATTTCACAAAATTTTATAAGTCACTTGTGGCTTAGCCTGGTGCTGATTATATTTTGGTATGATTCGGGATAAAATAACCTGTATTTAAGAAATGGTCCGCAAATATTGTCTTTATCCTGTCTAGCTGAAAAAGTAAATGCGCAAATGTTATAAAATTTGGCAGATTGTGGGTTTTCCAGATTGTTTTTTTGGCAGATTGGGGCATTTGTGGGTTTTCCTGGTGTTGATTAGATTTTGATAAGATTCAGAAAATAGAACATGCCTTTTAGTGCAAAAGGGCCTACTAAAATCGTTAAAATCTAAAATAAAAGACTACATATCCTCAAATGTATTAATTAAATGCTTGTTTTATACATAATTGTTGACGAAAAAAATAATAAAACCAACCCGATTACTTTAGGACTAGCCGTTTTCGATATATTTTTGTTTTTCGTATATTTGCTAGTACACGGTTTTGAGAATACGTCTAGTTTCCAAAAGAAAAGGGAAATTGATATAAAATTACAAATTCAGTGTCATCATTTTAAGTAATTATGCATACTATTTTGTGTAATTAAACTCAAGTAAATGAATTTTTAAAGAAATAAAGAGAAATTGAAAATGAGCATGTTGGGAAGTTCATGTACTGTCCACATCAATTTTTTTTTTTTTGCTTTGTTGCCAAATTAGTGAAATTATTAACTTGTGAAATTATCTACTAGAAGCGACAAAATCACTTCTATATCGATCGGGTTTGGTCATTGTACTATGGATAGATCCAACAGCTACACTCATTGGTCTTTCTGTACAAATGTATTGATGCGTTTAACCTTTTGCTTACGAGTGGGACAGCGGCAACCTTAAACGAAGAACCTTTCAAAAAGACAGGTATTAGACAGGTATTTGACATACTTCAAAGAGCATCACAAATCAAAAAGAAACTTGTGAAAACTTTAACAGTTGGTTTGTTTTGGACAAACCGTAGGTTTGTTTATCCCTTTGAGGAGTGGATTGTCCCGGAAGAGTTCTGGAGTGGATCGCCCCGGTAGCTTTCCCCGTCAAACACACACTCTGTCTGATTATAAGTAGAGATCATATATATACTACATGCATGCAATTATATACAATTCTATGCAATATTATAAATTATAACAGAATGCAAAATACATGTTATGCAATCGTTAGGGAACATAATGATGTTGAAATATTGTAATATTGCAATGCAATATTTTTGATAAGTACTCAACAGTATCTCCTAAAATATGCATCGTCTTGTATCTCAGAACAAAGCATGTTTTCCTTCAAGAAAAATTCATTATATAAAAATTATTTCAGAAGTTTAACAACAGATCAATTTAGATATGAATGCATATGCAATGACGGATACATAGATGGCGTAACATTCAGTAATAAAAATTATAAAACGGAGAAAAAATTGAAAATATCAGCATAAAACTACTGAATCGACAGACAGGATCTTGAAATGGCCTATTCACTTTCAGATTTTGCAATGCGGCTGTGTATCTGAAAGTATATATAGTGTATTCTACGAGTAAGAAAGGTGGGATGTGTAACCTGATGGGCATTGGATGATTTAGCATATATTGGAATGCATTTTAGTTCAACAAAGCAAATTCGATATGTGAATTTTGTTTACTTTTTCAAATTTTACGATATTGCTAAAATATTAGTATAGTTGCACATTCTCAATAAATCTAAAATGTGTCACATTGTACTTCTTTGGATTTTCCATTCCTATATTATTGCTAGCAGTATACTAATTATTTGTTCCTAATATATAATATAAATAAATTTAAAGTTTACACTTATGTACAAATTCTTATAGCATTCTAAAGGACACTGTTATTCATTAATACTTATCCTAAAACGAAGTATGGATCTCTGTCCTTGTTATACACAATTATCACCTCGAGCAGATCTAAAGAACAAAACATCCTGGACCCGTTTGATAAAAAATAAAAAAATGCTTTCTTTTATTCTTAAAAAGCGACAGAGATTATCAACTAAATTTAACCTAATTTTGCAAAATATTGAATTTTCATCAATTAGGCGTTATTTTATCAATTTGGCGATATTTCCGTCATATTAGAGATTTTTTATCATTTTGATGACATTTCAAAAATTCGTCAAATTTATCACCAAGTGGTCGAACCGAAAAATCGTTAAAATACTATCCCCTAACAAAACACTATTAATTCCATTGATTTAGCTTAATTTTATCAATTTGGCGATATTTGTATCAATTTGGTGTCATTTTAAAAAGTCGCTAAATTTATGGCCAAGTGAGATGGTTGGACTGACAAAACAAACGCTACCGAAACATTATACTACAGTACTATCTCTTAACAAAACACAAATAATGTCATTGATTTAGTGCTATTTTTACCTAATTATAGACATTGTCAACACGGGAATTCCGAGGGCATCAGAAGTCGCAACGGATTCCCGCTCGACACGGCAGACCGAGAAAGTCTAACTTTCTCAGAGAAATTTTCAAATACCCAGGTTCGAAACACACCTCCCGTCAGTTGGAGAATTCCAACTGATGACCTGAGAAGGAAACCCAACAAACACCAAAAATACCAAAGAAATTACCTTTACCTTCAAGATTTCACCAGTAGCTGAAAACACATAAATCAATACAATTTCTACTCAAATAAAAACTCAATTTAAATTTAAATTCAAATTTATTAATTACTCAAATATGAAGTTAACACATAAATTACACATGCTGATTTATTATCAGCTCTAACCCACTGGACCACTCCTACTAAAGAATCATCGGCTCTTTGCCGGAATTTAGATTTACCAATTCTTAATCTAATTTTACCAGAAATACATACTAATATCACTTTTTCAATTATTCAACACAACATGGTATGGTCAGAAAGAATACACACTCGAGGAACGCTAAGAATTCGAATTTTCATATTAACTTAATTTAAATTAAGGATGGTAGCTGAAGTTAACAATATATAATATGATTAATGACGGCAGCTGAAATCAAAGGCGAAGTGTTCTTCGGAGTCGACGCTCAAGTCCAGACGACTGCCAACAGCACGTCTAAATAATCAAGGCTTACCTCACAAAACTTGAAAAGAACTCATGGTAGGAAAAACGTAGGCATCCACTGGCAGATTCCCTCGGGGCAAACATAGCCCCGCTCCAGCAGGAACGGCAGAACCGCAGTTTCCGGCAAGGTGACGGATCAGGTACTCCAAGGAACGACCAGTTTCATTATTGCTCTTGCTAAACCCGGTGCTCGAATTCATGTGAGGTTCTCAATCATCATCCACACGGCGGTCGACGGTCGGCGAGGGCAAGGCATCAGATCTCGGCAGAGGCGACGGTGGCAGAGGTGGCATCTCTCCCGACCCCCCTCCCCCCCCCCACAGCGACGGAACTCAACCTGGGGGATGAATTCCGCGCAGCTCGTGGGTTCGAAGATGTTTCCAGGGAGAGAGCCCAGAATCAAGAATCACGCAGCTTATAAACATTCCAGATGGATCCAGAACCCGGCCAATTAAAATTATCAAGGGGCTCACAACTTCTCCTTTCAGCCAATCGAAAATCCCTTCCACTTCAAAAACATCCAGGGATCCGCCCCTATTAACGGTAAAGTTCAAGGCACGTGCAGCAGCCACGCGAAATCCAGCACAGGATTGCATCACCCAACAAAGCGAAAAAACATGGAGACAACTGTCTCCACCAGCAAACAAGTGCGACCTTGAACGATATACGTTGTTCCTCGAGTGTGCGAGAATTATTATGGAATAAAAATGGCCACAATTCAATACAGATTTTGATACGTTTAAATATGCTAAAATATATACAATGACAAGAGGGTTCCAGGACACAGATTAATTAAATAAAAGTTTAAAAAGTACAGAAATTATGCAATTTACAAAGGAGTGACGAATTCCGGCACGACAACATATTTATTAATTTGGCAACAATTTAGAAAATGTCACCAATTTGACGATTTCTCCAAATTCACAGATATGAATTTACAGATTTGATGCATAAAACGCCCTGATAGAGTTTGTATGTAGCAAAATGAAAACTCTAAAATGGTATTAGAAGATAGTAGCCGAATATCCGTTGAAAACCAACGGTCTCACAATAAGCAACCCCTGAATAGCATAAATGTTTGAACAATTCACGTTTCACATTTTTTTCTTAAAATCGAAAATTTTGTGTGCGGAACCCCCTAAAGAAGAAAATATTAGAAAACTGAAATTGCTCTCTTCCTTCCTTTCGAACTATCAACCCGCACATCCATACTGGAGCATGCAATTAAATCATTTCATCTTTCAAACGTTTTTATGTGAAGCACCCTCTTAAATGAACATTTATGAAAAACACTATTCGTCTTGGTTTTTTCATCAAATGATTAGTCTATATACAAAATTCAAAGCCTCTATCAAGTTTTAAATTAGGCGTTTCTCATTTATTAAGCAAATCGAACATTTTGGTGAGTGGCACCTTATAAAGTAGCAAATATTGGAAAACTGAATTTACACACTTTCTTCCTTTTGAAAGGTTTACTCATACACCAAATTGGAAGTATCTATCTAATCGCAAAGTATGCTTTTCTACCATTTCACTTTTCGAACATTTTGGTGTGGAGCACCCCCTCTAGAGAACGGTCTCGAAAAATTCGAATTTTCCACTAGGTTTTATCGAACGACCGAGCCGCGTACCAAATTGCAAGTCTCTACCTATTCGGGAAGTGCCTAAAACGCGTGACTGCCGGACAGATAGACAAACAGACAGACAGATAGACTGATTATTAACTGAAAATGCTGTGACGTGTTGCTCTTCTAGATGTAGAACCTATTTGCATTTCTTCTCAAACAGTAAAATCAATTGAAATATACATTGCTTCATTGTCATCTTCAGAAATTGAGAGCAAACTCATTTTTTACATCCTCTACATATCATATTCACAATATTCTCATCTTCATTGTCGATATCTGTAGGATCACACTCAGTGTCTAATAGACCATTATCATTTTCAAATTATATATCTTCACTTTCAGAATGTTCACCTTCATCAATTTCCGAAAAGTCTTCACCTATGTTATTTATTTCTTCTAAGAATTTGGTGTGTCTTGAAGGTTTCGAAATTTTTTCAGGGTGAAGCTAAGGAAAATAGTAACGCTGCAAAAACAAAATATAAACTAAATAGCCATAATTTTTAGTTTTTGTCCCCTTTTCTTGCAACTTGAAATTTTACGCACTTTAAGGAAATTTTAATGCACAATTATTTTAAATTGAACTTACTTCGCGACAGTCCTTCCAGAGATGTGCAGTAAACTGATGAAAATATGTCGAATGTGAATGTACATCACATTTTAAGGCAATAATTAAGGCACTAATAAGGCAATAATTTTTTCCCGGCTGTGATATATGACAGTAGATTATGTATCTTTATGATATAAACACAAAACATAAATATTGAAAAATTGTTGTAGATATTTAATAGAAAAAGTCATGAAGTCAAGTGAGAAAAAACGATAACATTATATGGGAATTTTCTAATCAAAAATTTACATCCGGTCATTTGACCGGTCATGGTACGTTTAGTGTCAAAAGATACATCTATAACTTTATTTCTGTCAATAAATTTTATAGTAATATAATTTGAATATATTTTGTCATTAAATTATTTTAAATTCTATCTCCTTGCATTTACAGTAGATCATGTATAATGTGATGTTGTTTTATTCTATATGATGAATACTTTGAAAGCAATATACAAGGTGTCCCCAAAACATTGATCTCGACTTTTATTCCTTAAATATTGCTCTTAAACATATATAATAAATGACAAAGTTGCGTAAAAAAGGTACATAATTTTATAAAATCGATAGAAATTTTCAGGGGATTAAATGTGAAGAAATACAAAATTTAAATTTTTATACGGTCTCCGTACAAAAATATTTTCAATGAGTAAAATATGCCCCATATACTAATAAGGTGATGTACAAAATTTCAGCATTTTATCATAAAAATTCCCAGAGATATGGTTAAATAAATTTGGTAAGGTATTAATCACAAATTAAAATGTAAATGTTTACAGCAAGAGTGCAAATGACGCAACGCAGAAATGCATCATAGGCAAAAATTATCTGCCTCTTATCTTTAATGGATCTTTGGCATAGACTTAAAACATTTTGAACACGCTTTGTAATCTTTGTGTAAAATTATTATTTCTACACAGTGTAGATACTTTTGTACCAATAGAAAGCAAAATTGTTATTTACTTATATAATCATTGTTTTCTTTTGTAATTTGTGTATGACACCTGAAAAGCGATCTGCCGACGTGATTTTTCCCATCTGAGAACTCATGTTGATGCATCGAAAAGTGGTTTAAGTCAGCATTTTTGTCTTTTCATATCTCTGGGACTTTTTATGATAAAATGATGAAATTTTTTACTTCACCTTATTAGTGCATGGGGCACATTTTACTCATTGGAAATGTTTTTGTACGATGGCCGTATAAAAGTTTACGTTTCGCATTTAATAAAATTTAATTCCCTTGAAAATTTTAATCGATTTCAAAAAATTCTGTGCCTCTTATACGCAACTTTGTAATTTGTTATATATGTCTAAGATCAATATTTGAGGAATAAAAGCGGAGATCAATGCTTTTGAGACAACTTTTATATTAGTAATGTAAATATCTATTTACATCGATATTAAAAAATATATATTATTAATTCTTGGAAGTAAAATTTTGAATAGTTCTAAAATTCAAAAGAACCATTTATTTCTAAAAGGTTCTGTAGTTTCACTGGTAGTTCAGTAGTAAATTTCTGTAGGTCCGTCAACCTTAAAGAATAACATTCTAAAAGTACACTTTTAAAGTTATTTTGTCTCGAGTGGAACCGCATTATTTGAAATTGTTTCTGTTATCTTTGTGGTGATCTTATGTACAAAGATTAAGGCTATAGTTATCTTGAGTACTGAGATTCAGAGCCCTGAAAATAGGGTGTTGTCACTTTACGTATAATATACGTGTCAGATACATATTTAGAAATGCCAGTTTGGCGACATCTTGGCGGGGCGAAAAGCTGCCATCTTTTTAAATTGTTTTACAAATTATCATAAAAGAACGACAAATGGTAATTTACAATTGAGGGATAAAAGCACTGTGCCGTGGGTTTTGTATATATTTATTTCATTCTCTGAGTTCCCTGGCAAAAATTCTGTTTTTCTTAACAGCAACAAAAAATAGCATGCAGTATTAGTTAACTCTTCCTATAGATCTACGGAAATACACTCTTTGAAAAACACTTTTTTTTAAACTTTTAAAGTAAGGTTTATTTAAATGACATTTATACTTTAAATTATATTCTTACTTTGTCCTTACATTTTTGTTACTACAGTATTTTTTTCAGCGAATTAAAGTTTGAAGTTTTCAAATTTTAAAAATTATATTGATCAACTGCTATCGTATTAAACCTCTCGAATAATTGGGATATTTGATGCATGTATTGGAATGGCTTGATATTTTTAATTGAACAAAAACAAAATAACAGACAACTCACACATATCTGAATTTCATGTCAACAGTTCTCAGTTTAGGTCTATATTGAAATAAAATCCAAAGACATGTGAAAATGGAATAAGAGCATTGTCTGACAAAATCTTTACACTATATTTAAAAGATTTCAGCACTCAACTTCACCACTCTTAATCTTCTACACTCTTAAACTTCAACAATATTTTTATTGTTAGCAGACTTATATGACTATGCTTATAACCATACATAAACTAACTTTTTGTTTCCAAGTATTTATAATTTAGTATTTATTTAGTAATTAAGTATTTAGAATTTTTTTAGTATTTAGCAATAACAATATTCTGTAATTTACAAATAAATTGAAAATAAATTAATTTTGGTATGTATTAAACATGACTTAATCTCGTTTATCAATCTTTTTTCATACGACCACAGCTGTGTCACTGTGGCATAGCTCAAATTGTAGCGCTTCATGATAAATTATTATTAAAAGGATATGCTACTTAGTCCCTACAAATTTAACACAACTAATATTAATTTTTGTAATGAACACAAGGAAAGAAATATCAAATTTAATTTTATGTGTATCAAAAAGTTCGTTTTAAACTTCGAAAAGCCTAGAAATCCGTTGAGTTTTTGATCTAGCTAATATAACCTGAAGTTGGGCTCAACTCGATTTTCTCAGATTAGAATCCATTTTTAGTAACTTTTCAAATCTTAGTTGAAAATTTTTGAAAAATCGATATCATGGATCCAAATGATTATAATTATAGTCCAGTATCCTTCACTTTAAAGGCCTTAAAAAAATATTTCGATTGATACTGTACTTAACAATGTACCCGCGGGGGAGATAATTTACCCCCAAGAGGGGACCAATGACGCCATGAACAAAAAGTCTGATGTGGGCACATGACTTTCCTTTTATAATGGCTTGAATTTACTACTTTTACAGTAAAAGAAAATAGGTTATTCTTGCAGTGGATACTTATATTCTTTCCAAGATATTGACATTTCGTCAGTTACTCGTCATTTTAATTGATTTAGAGTTATTTGTATCCATTTAGCGAGATTTTCGTTAATTTGGCAACATTAAAAAATCGCCAAATTGACAACATTCAGCCAAACTCGTCGCCAAAATCTCGCCAAGCGTTATGGATGGAGAAATAAGTTATTCTTATAGCAGATTGCCATTCAAATACAAATGTATTACTCAAAGAATCTTTTCTCGTGAATGGAACGAGCTAGATCCACGAGAATGGTTTCACTAAATTTATCGCATGATATTATATTTGAAAAGTGAACATGTTTCTCAACAATTAATATTTTTTTTTTAATTTATGGGATTTTTTGATAAATTTATTTGAAAAATATGCCCTATCTCGAAAACGTTTAATGCTAGCGTTCTAAAGTTTATGTCAATTGTTTTGTAAGGAAAAATTACATAAAAATGTTTATTTGCGTAACTTTATTAAAGGATTTGATTTTTTGTTGATTTTTTCAAAATTTCACTCGAAAATTTAGGAGGGTGCTGAACATTCGATTGTGTTTAAAAACAATAGGCTTCCAGTATTCACGGATTTTAATTTTTGTACCAAATTTCATTTGAATCGCTCCATACGTTCGTGAGACATCGTCTCCACAGGCTCACTGACACACACACACACACACACATACTTTCACACACACACACACATACATGCTTTCACACACACACACACATACATGCTTTCACACACTCACACACACACACACATCACCTAAAAAATGTTCGATTCGTGATCAGGGATGCTTGAAACGTGCTGTCCCGTTCGAATTCGAAAACTCGAATTCGAATTCTCGATCTCGTCACAATACTTTCCTTATACAATATATGTATATAAGGAAAGTAAAAATTGTATCGCGGATATTTTTCATAACATTGATTGAAACTATTAAGTCTCTTGATCCTTGAGACATACATAAACCCTTCCATGCATGATTATGTTCAATTTTGTCTAATGCTGCCATGTTAAAAAAACAAAAAAATTCAAATACAACTTGAAGTTTTGCTGGAATTTCAAAAATTCCATCTAGTTCTAGATTCTTTGATAACAAATCCGGGTCTAAAGTCTCCTGAAAATTCATTCATATTTGTGGCCGCTATCGTGCACACAAGAACTCGACCGCATACATACGTTTTGCTGGAATTTCAAAAATTCCATCTAGTTCTAGATTCTTTGATAACAAATCCGGGTCTAAAGTCTCCTGAAAATTCATTCATATTTGTGGCCGCTATCGTGCACACAAGAACTCGACCGCATACATACGTTTTGCTGGAATTTCAAAAATTCCATCTAGTTCTAGATTCTTTGATAACAAATCCGGGTCTAAAGTCTCCTGAAAATTCATTCATATTTGTGGCCGCTATCGTGCACACAAGAACTCGACCGCATACATACGTTTTGCTGGAATTTCAAAAATTCCATCTAGTTCTAGATTCTTTGATAACAAATCCGGGTCTAAAGTCTCCTGAAAATTCATTCATATTTGTGGCCGCTATCGTGCACACAAGAACTCGACCGCATACATACGTTTTGCTGGAATTTCAAAAATTCCATCTAGTTCTAGATTCTTTGATAACAAATCCGGGTCTAAAGTCTCCTGAAAATTCATTCATATTTGTGGCCGCTATCGTGCACACAAGAACTCGACCGCATACATACGTTTTGCTGGAATTTCAAAAATTCCATCTAGTTCTAGATTCTTTGATAACAAATCCGGGTCTAAAGTCTCCTGAAAATTCATTCATATTTGTGGCCGCTATCGTGCACACAAGAACTCGACCGCATACATACGTTTTGCTGGAATTTCAAAAATTCCATCTAGTTCTAGATTCTTTGATAACAAATCCGGGTCTAAAGTCTCCTGAAAATTCATTCATATTTGTGGCCGCTATCGTGCACACAAGAACTCGACCGCATACATACAAACAGAAGAACATCACTCCAAAAAATAATCAAATTAGTAAAAATGTGTTCAGGAGATCTTAAAACATATATTGGCATCAAAATTTCGAAAAATTTCGTGAAAACTATGCATTTTATATACTATACAACATAGTATGAGAAAGCAAATATTCCATGTCAAGCAAATTTATAAAATAAATGGTGTCAAAAATTAAGAAATTTTGTAAATGTATCAACGTTCCTTTTTCTCCCCTACATGCAATACATCAAATGTAAAAAAAAAGTCTGATGTGGGCAGCACATGACTTTCCTTATATAATGCAATGAATTTACTACTTTTACAGTAGAAAAAATAGATTATTCTTATATTCTTTCCAAGATATTGAATTTTCGTCAATGAGTCATTTTTATCCATTTGGAGAGATTTTCGTTAATTTGGCAGCATTTAGAAATTCGCCAAGTTGGCGACATTCCGCCAAATTCGTCGTCAAAACCTCACCAAGCGTTACGGGCGGAGAAATAATTTATTCTTACAGCAGATAAATGACTATTAGAGTTCAAATGCAAAAGTATTACTCAAAGTATCTTTTTTCATGAATGGAACGAGCTAGAACCACGAGAATGATGTCAGCAAATTTATCGCACAGTACTGCATATGAAAAGTGAACATTTTTCTCAATAAGAAATATTTTTTTTTATTTTATATATGTTTTTTTGATAATTTTTTTGAAAAATTTGCAATATATCGAAAACGGTTCATGCTAGCGTTCTAAAATTTATGTCAATCGTTTTTTAATAAAAAATTACAGAAGAAATGTCTATTTTCCAAACTTTATTAGAGTTTTTGATTTTTTGATGATTTTTTCAAAATTTCAGTCGAAAATTTAGGAAGGTTCTGAACATTCGATTACGTATAAATACAATAGGCTTCCAGTATTCACGGATTGAAAATTTTGAACAAAATTTCATTCAACTCGGTCCATTCGTTCGTCAGTTATCGTCTCCACAGACTCACTGACACACACACGCACACACATAGACATACTTTCACACAAACACACACACAGTCATCACCTCAAATATGTTCGATTCGTGATCAGGGATACTTGAAACGTGGTCTCTCGTCCAAAACTCGAATTCGAATTTTCGACCCCGTCACAATACTCTCCTTTTACATTATTGTATATAAGGAAAGTAATAGGTTATTCTTATAGTAGTTACTTATATATTCTTTCCAAGATTTTGAATTTTCGTCAATTAGTCGTCATTTTCATTGATTTAGAGTTATTTTTATCTTTTTGGCGAGATTTTCGTTAATTTGGCAACATTTAAGAAGTTGCCAAATTGGCGACATTCCGCCAAATTCGCCGCCAAAATCTCGGCAAGCGTTATGGACGGAAAAATAAGTTATTCTTATAGCAGATAAATGACTATTGGCATTCAAATACAAAAGTATTACTGAAAGTATCTTTTCTCATGAATGGAACGAGCTAGATCCAAGAGATGGGTGTCACCCAATTTATTGCATGATATTACATATGAAAAATGAACTTGTTTCTCAGTTAATATATTTTATTAATTTATGGGATTTTTTGATAAATTTATTTGAAAACTGTGCAATATCTCGAGAACTGTTCATTCTAGCGCTCTAAAGTTTATGTCAATCGTTTTCCAAGGACAAATTACATAAGAAATGTCTATTTACGTAACGTTATTAATGGTTTTGAATATTTGCGATATTTTAAAGATTTAACTCGAAAATTTAGGAGGGTTCTGTTCATTAGATTGAGTTTATAAACACCAAGCTTCCTGTATTCATGGATTGTGATTTGTGCTCCAAATTTCATTCGAATCGCAACATTCGTTCGTGAGATATCATGTCCACAGTCTGACTGACACAAACACACACACACACACACACAGACATGACCTTAAAATGTTTGATTCGTGAACAGGGATGCTTGAAACGTGCTCTCCTGTGGAAAACTCAAATTCGAATTTTCAACCCCGTCACAATACTTTCCTTATACATTATGTATATAAGGAAAGTAAAAAAACGAAAACTGCAAATGAGTTTTATGACAAAATAACCAACAATATAAGGTGACCTAAGTACTATTCTAATAAATGCAAAGTTAGGAATCATATTGCCGACTCCATTTCCAGATGTTTTCTAAAATATTACTTGTTTCATCCTACAGCGAATACGGCATATGGCTTTGTTAAAAAATTAAGCAAATTATGCACTTTTAGGAACGGTAAGTTACATATTTGCAATATTTTTGCATATTTAACAAATTAAATATTCAAAATTTTATTATCAAAACAACGTTAAATTTTATTATTACAATTAACTTTATAGAATTGAGTAATAATGTAATGCAAACCGGAGATAATTATAGTTGCTATTTATAATTATATTGTTAATTACATAGGAGATAATTATAGTTGTTTCCGTTGGGTAAGTTTTCACTATCAGAGCTTTCGTTTTAATAGTTCCATGATTTGAGCGCCGTCAACTTAGTAAGCCCAGTTAGAACAATAAGGTTTTTTTTTTAAATTCCAATATATTATACAGTCACGCAAGTTTATAAAGTTGTAAAAATTGCTTTATATTTATATTTTTAAAGTTATTATATATACATGTATAAAAAAATCTTATGTGGGCAGCACATGACATTCCTTATATAATGCAATGTATTTACTACTTTTACAGTAAAAAGAAAATAGGTTATTCTTACAGTAGATACCTACATTTTTTCCAAGAAATTGAATTTTCGTCAATAATCGTTTGTTTCATTTATTTAGCGTCATTTTTTATCCATTTGGCGAGATATTCTTTGATTTGGCAACATTTAAAAAAGTCGCCGACATTCCGCCAAATTCGTCGCCAAAATCTCGCCAAGCGTTATGGACGGAGAAATAATTTATTCTTATAGCAGATAAATGATTATTGGCGTTCAAATACAAATGTATTACACCTTAACCCATGAGTACCTTTTTCCATGAATGGACCGAGCTAGGATCCACGAGAATGATATCACCAAATTTATCGCGTGATATTACATATGAAAAGTGAACATGTTTCTCATCAGTTAATATTTTTTTTTATTTTATATGTTTTTTTGATAATTTTTTTGAAAAATGTGCAATATCTCAAAACGGTTCATGTTAACGTTCTAGAATTTATGTCAATCGTTTCCTAATGAAAAATTACATAAGAAATTTCTATTTTTGGAACTGTATTAGAGGTTTTGATTTTTTAACGATTTTCACAAAATTTCACTCGTAAATTTAGGAGGGTTCTGAACATTCGATTGCGTATAAAAACAATAGGCTTCCAGTGTTTACGGATTGTGGTATTTGTACCAAATTTCATTCGAATCGGTCTATTCGTTCGTCAGTTATCGTCTCCACAGTCTCACTGACACACACACACACACACACACACACATACACACACACACACAGACACACACACACACACACATACTTTCACGCGCACACACACACACACACACATACTTTCACGCGCACACACACACAGACATCACTTCAAAAATGTTCAATTCGTGATCAGGGATGGTTGAAGCGTGCTCTCCCGTCGAAAACTCGAATTCGAATTTTCGACCCCGGCGCAATACTTTCCTTATACTTTATGTATATAAGGAAAATAAAAATGCATTACGTTTTTCTTATGTATAAAAAAACTACATTGTCCAATTATGTCAAAGTGAACCTAATTGCAATAAATAATTATTGAAAATTATTTTCTTTCTTTGATCAAAACTAAATCTACATATTTGGGGACCTGTAGATTAAAACTTTAAATGAATATTTATGCAAAAAATATAATATGTAAATGTCATTCTCCAAATAAGTATTTATAGTTATTGTAGTAGTATGTATTTCATACAATTTACAAAATTTCAGAATTTTGCATACCGTATAGATAACTGAATATACTAGAGCACGATAGTTTCACTTTAGATTGTGTTTACTTAAATTGTGTTAAAATGCTCATGTGGACAGCACATGATTTTCCCTGTATACTCATACTGACTTTACCTTTATTTCTTCAATAATTTATTAAATTGAGTTTAATTGCTGAAAATAATACCACATAATTAATTTAAATTACATTGAATTTGCACTTTTAATTCAGTTTTCGTTTTCATTTGGTAACTGGACTAGTTTTCAAAGGTGGCGTAACAAAAATGCGAAAAAACTAAAATATCTCGAGAACGACTAGCCTTAGTGTAATGGGTTGATCTTATTCTTACTTTTCTTATATACATAATGTATAAGGCAAGTATTGTGACGAGGTCGAAAATTCGAATTCGAGTTTTCGACGGGAGAGCACGTTTCAAGCATCCCTGATCACGAATCAAACATTTTTAAGATGATGAATGTGTGTGTGTGTTTGTGTGTGTGTGTGAAAGTATGTGTGTATGTGTGTATGTGTGTAGGTATGCAAATAGATATTTCTTACGTAATTTTTCATTAGCAAACGATTGACACAAATTTTAGAACGCTAGCATGAATAGTTCTCGAGATATTGCACATTTTTAAAAAAAATTATCAAAAAATCATATAAAATAAAAAAAAGTGTTACCTATTGAGAAACATGTTCACTTTTCATATGTAATATCATGCAATACATTTGGTGATATCATTCTCGTGGATCTAGCTCGTTCCATTCATGAAAAAAGATACTTATGGTAATACTTTTGTATTTGAACGCCAATAGTCATTTATCTGCTGTAAGAATAACTTATTTCTCCATCCATAACGCTTGGCGACGCATTGGCTTTTGGCGACGATTTTGGTGGAATGTCGCCAACTTAGCGACTTGTTTAAATGCTGCTAAATTAACAAAAACTCGCCAAATGGATAAAAATGAGGCTAAGTCAATGAAAATGACGACATTCCAATTCATTGACGACATCTTGGAACGAACATCTTGGAAAGAATATATCTACTATAAGAATAACCTATTGTTTTTACTGTTACAGTAGTAAATTCATTGCATTATATAAGGAAAGTCATGTGTTGCCCACATCAGATTTTTTTATCGTTAAGAATTATGTAAAAAAATCATTTAATTGATATATTTGAGCATACTAGTCTTTTATTTTAGATTTTGATTGTTTCGGCGGGCCATGTCATAAAAAAGGCAGGTTATTTTTTCCAGAATTATGTTAAAATTTAATCAATACGAGGGTCACCCACATGTGACTTAGCTACCTAATGGTGCAAAATCTGGTCTATTAGTTTTTCAGCTAAAGTTGACATAGGCAATTTTTTCAGGGCATTTCACGAAAAAGGAGGGTTCTTTTAACGCAAATCGTACCAGAATCTAATCAGCACTAGGTTCGTCCACAAGGGACTTACCTACCAAATTTTATGAAATTCTGTCGTTTAGTTCCTTATTTAAAATGCATACTTACATTGCACAGACAGGCAGGCAGCCACACAGAAACACAGACACACATATAGATGTCACGCTAAAAATGGTGTTTTCGTATTCTATAGGTGTCAAAACGTGTAGATCTGCCGAAAACTCGAGTTGCGATTTTCTACATTATTACAATACTTTCCCTATACATTACCAATTATTGCAGGAAAGTAAACATATAATGCTTTAGAATTAAATATGTGTTTGAATTAATCGAAATTAGGCGCTAGAATCTAACAATATAACTGCTATATTTATGAATTATTGAACATTTACTATATGCAATTTATATATAATACCCTGCTGCGAGCCACATTGATGTTGTTTCAGCCATTTTTTCATTGTTCAAGATTAATTGGTTATATTACTTTCCTTATCTACATATAATATATAAGGAAAGTATTGTGACAGAGTCAAAAATTCGAATTCGAGTTTTCGACGGGAGAGCACGTTTCAAACATCCCTGAACTCGAATCAGACGTTTTTGTGCTGATGTCTGTGTGTGTGAGTGTGTGTGTGTGTGTGTGTGTGTGTGTGTGTGTGTGTCAACGTATGGGTATGTGTGTGTGTGTGTGTGTGTGTGTGTTTGTGTGTGTGTTTGCGTGTGTGTGTGTTTGTATGTGTGTGTGTGTGTGTGTGTCAGTGAGTCTGTGGAGTCGAGAACTGACAAACGAATGGACCGATTCGAACGAAATTTGGTTCAAAAGTTACAATCTGTGAATACTGGAAGCTTATTGTTTTTAAACGCAATCGAATGCTCAGAAGAACCCCAATAAATTTTCGAATGCAATTTTAAAAAAATCATCAAAAAATTAATCGTTTAATAAAGTTATGCAAAAGATGTTTCTTATATAATTTTTCCTTGGAAAACGATTAACCTAAACTTTGGAACACTAGCACGAACTGTTCTCGAGATATTGCACATTTTTCAAAAAAAAATTTCAAACTATCCCATAAATTAAAAAAAATATTAACAGTTGAGAAACATGTTCACTTTTCATATGTAATATCATGTGATAAAGTTGGAGACAGAATTTTCGTGGATCTAGCTCGTTTCATTCATGAGGAAAGATACTTTGAATAATACTTTTGTATTTGAACGCCAATAATCATTTATCTACTACAAGAATAACTTATTTATCTGTCCATAGCGCGTGGTGATATTGGCAACGAATTTGGCGGAATGTCGCCAACTTGGCGACTTTTTTAAAGGTTGCCAAATTAATGACAATCTCGCCAAATGGATAAAAATGATTTTAAATCAATGAAAATTACGACTAATTGACTATTTTGGAAAGAACATAAGTATCTACTATACGAATAATTTATTTTCTTTACTGTAAAAGTAGTAAATTCATTGCATTATATAAGGAAAGTCATGTGCTGCCCACATCAGATTTTTTTTTTAATTTTCCATGCCGTGTCGTTGAGCTTCCCAATAAACACATGGAATAAATAATATGAAGGAAGCTGTTCAAGAATGGCTAATTCTTCGTATAAACAAAAAAAAATGAAACATTGAATTAAGTGATAGAAACTCTATAGTGTTATCGATCTAATGATTGAGCCATTTTTTTACATTCGTAAAAAAGGAAGGTTTTTAACTAAAAAATAAAGCCCACTGCGAAGCGAGCCCTGAAGCTGCTGCTTCATCAGCTTCATTGTGAATTCCGCACTGTGTTTGATAAATTTTAAAAATTTTTAAGAAATGTTACATAGCTCTTTGTATAGCAATACATATTAAAAAGTCTGAATTTTATCTGTCAACCTCCTTTCAAATCCACGTTTAAAAGCAAAATGGGCTAATTAAAGCAAAATATAAATCAGACGGTTCGGATTTCAACAATCAGGCCTTTTCCAAGATAGAGTTTAAATTCAATATCTTCTTAATAAAAAGTGAAATGAATATCAATCTTAAAATAAAAGGCAAAACGAATAAAATAAATAGCATGAATTTGAATAATTGTAATTCTCAACATCCTTACAAGATAGCTCAACTCAAGGTAGAAACCTCCTTAAAGAACAAAATGCGTTTGAATTAACCTTTCAAAAACGCTAGACAAATTAACTGTAAAGTTAAGGAATACAAATGCAGTCCGATGTCTAAAATGTCATACGTGAAATTGCATCGAAATGTTGAATTAAAAAAAATCAGGATTTTCATATCTATACTTCATTATGAGAAAGTTCGACTAAAAGAATCTTAATTTTGAATATCGTGTAATTTAAATAGTGTACATTTTCATACAGTTTAGGTCTATACATTCCATAAAATCAAAAATTATAATTAATTTTACTTATTACTTTCCTTATATACATAATGTGTAAGGAAAGTTTTGTGACGGGGTCGAAAATTCGAATTCGAATTTTCGACGGGAGAGCACTTTCCAAGCATCCCTTATCACGAATCAAACATTTTTGAAGTGATGTCTGTGTGTGTGTGTGTGTATGTGTGTGTGTCAGTGAGCCTGTGGAGACGATAACTGACGAACGAACGGACCGATTCGAACGAAATTTAGTGCAAAAATCACAATCCGTAAATACTGGAAGCTTATTGTTTTTATACGCAATCGAATATTCAGAACCCCCCTCCCTAAATTTTTGAGTGAAATTTTGAAAAAATCGTCAAAAAATCAAAACCGCTAATAATGTTACGCAAATAGATATTTCTTATGTAATTTTTCATTAGAAAACGATTGACATAAATTTTAGAACGCTAACATAAACCGTTCTCGAGATATGATACATTTTTCAAAAAAATTATCAAAAAGTAATATAAAATAAAAAAAAAATACTTTCTATTGAGAAACATGTTCACTTTTCATATGTAATATCATGCGATAAATTGGGTGACATCATTCTCGTGGATCTAGCTCGTTCCATTCATGAAAAAAGATACTTTGAGTAATACTTTTGTATTTGAACTGCAATAGTCATTTATCTGCTCTAAGAATAACTTATTTCTCCGTCCATAACGCTTGGCGAGATTTTGGCTACGACAACTTTTCGAAATTTTAAATTGTTGCCAAATTAACAAAAATCTCGCTAAATTGATAAAAATGACGCTAAATCAATGAAAATGACGACTAATTGAAGAAAATTCAATATCTTGGAACGAATATAAATATCTACTATAAAAATAACATTTTTTTTACTGTAAAAGGAGTAAATTCATTGCATTATATAAGGAAAGTTATGTGTTGCCGACATGAGATTTTTTTGTTACGCAGTGTGATATAATTGATATTCAAGCTATATATGTCAGCAAAAATTCAAAGTTGAAAACCCACGCAAAACGCATAAATTATTTATATCAATATTATTCTAACTCACAATTATGTGTCACGAACTTATATGTATTAATTATTATTTAATTAAAATAATTGCAGTTTGATACGAACTTGAAAATTCTAAATTAACTAAAACATAAATTCTAAAGTTAAACATTTGAAAATTTAATTAAAAAATCTTCGAAAAGGTTTCCGTACATTTCATTTGATAAACCTAACTACACACTTAAATTCAAATAGTGCATTTATTCCTTTAGACGTATATTTCTCTTTAGACATATAAAAACTACAAAATTCATACTTACGATAATGTTTATGTAGAACGTGCCTTATTTTGTATTCCAAAAGAAGTAAGAGATAGAGTTCAACAACTGCACATTATCCAGAAAAGTTGTCCTTCTGTGCTTGAAAGAATAAACTTTGAACGGTATAGGTGTAATAATAAGAATATGGAATATTAAGGTGTTCTTTTCCTTGTCATTTACTGCTTACCTTGATCACAAAATTCCAGAATCTGTGATTGAACACCTGGTTGAGGTTGCTTAAATTATTCTGTTTGCAGCGAAACTCGAAGCATGTTGTGCCACTCAGTATGTTCAGTTGTTCCACTCAAAATGTGTTTAGTTTCTGCTACTATATATTTCACATAGAGCTAAAGAGGAATATGATTGTCATATATATTCTGAGTGTAATGAATTGTAAAACTAAACAAGTCATTTTTTTATCCAATTGCAGATCAAACTGATTACTTCTATTCAATAGACGATGATTTTACTAACAATACTTTGTGTAGTAGTCTTAGAGAGTGTTGTGATGGGTAAGTTTTTATTGTTTCTATTATTTAATCATTCTTTCTCTGTACAATGTTTGAAAAATTTTAAATGTCATGAATTTAAACGACGCTAAACTCACATAAATTACCATATTTTTACTTTCCTTATATACATAATGTATAAGGAAAGTATTGTGACGGGGTCGAAAATTCGAATTCGAGTTTTCGACGAGAGAGCACGTTGCAAGCATCCCTGATCACGAATCAAACATTTTTGAGGCGATGTCTGTGATTGTGTGTGTATGTGTGTGTATGTGTGAAAGTATGTGTGTGGGTGTGTGTGTCAGTGAGACTGTGGAGATGATATCTCACGAAAAATTGGAGCGATTCGAATGAAATTTGGCACGAAAATCACAATCGGTGAATACTGGAAGCCTATTGATTTTAAACGCAATCGAATGTTTAGAGCCCCTCAAAATTTTCGAGTGAAATTTTGAAAAAATCATCAAAAAACCAAAACCTTTAATATAGTTACGCAAATAGACATTTCTTATGTAATTTTTCCTTAGAAAACGATTAACATGAACTTTAGAACGCTAGCATGAACGGTTCTCGAGATATTGCGCATTTTTCAAATACATTTATAAAAAAAATCCCATAAATTAAAAAAAAATATATTAACTGTTGAGAAACATGTTCACTTTTTATATGTATTATCATGCGATAAATTGGGTGACATCATTCTCGTGGATCTAGCTCGTTCCATTCATAAGAAAAGATACTTTGAGTAATACATTTGTATTTGAAAGCCAATAGTCATTTATCTGCTATAAGAATAACTTATTTCTCCGTCCATAACGCTTGGCGAGATTTTAGCAACGAATTTTTCGGAATGTCGCCAACTCGGCGACTTTTTTAAATGTTGCCAAATTAACAAAAATCTCGCCAAATGGATAAAAATGACGCTAAATCGATGAAAATAATTAGTAATTAATGGAAATTCAATATCTTGGAAAGAATATAAGTATCTACTATAAGAACAACCTATTTTTTTGCTGTAAAAGTAGTAAATTTATTGCATTATAAACGGAAAGTTATGTGCTGCCTACATCAGATTTTTTAAACTAAATTCACCTTTCTTGTTCATAAAATTCAAAAGGTTTTACAGAAAATGTAAAGTATTAGACCTTATACTGCATTTATTTAAATATTTAATTATGGAGTCTTTCACATGTAGGATTAAATAAGGAGAAACTTTGAAGTCAGTAGTTAGTAAATTAAGAAATCTCTAAGTAATTGTAAACAAATTAAAATATCTATAGTTAAATTATGAAATATTTCTCATTTTGGGAGTCATAATCCAGGGATTGGGTTTCAAGCCCATTTTTACTTCGCATTATTTATTATTATACACAGTCGTTTTTCTTCAGATGGTGTGTTTTATTCGTTTTGATTTGTCGGTATTTTGTTTTTTAAGGAAAAAGATAACCCTATAGTAGCATTTATTATTGGTCTAATATTGGGCCACTATTGTACATCTTTTCATTGCATTGGAAATATTTCCAAAGCAATCTCTATATTGGACAAATACTGATGTTATATTGACCTCCAATATTGGCTAAATATTTCTTTACAATATTCCGTCAATATTGGTGTTACATTGGAAATATTTCCAATGAAATGCAATATTGGTGTAATATCATAAAGCAATATTGGCTAAATGTTGGAATTACAATCTTATTCCAATATTGGCGTTACTTTGGAAATTTTTCTAAAGAAACCCAATTCATGTTTTTTCTTTTTGTTCGTATTTAAATAGATAACAATATATAAGGTGACTAATTTCTTTACAATGAAAAGGAGGACGAAAAAATGTAAGAAAAAAGTACAACGTAAATAAATGAAACATTTTATTAATTCAAACAAAAATACACTAATTATGCTTACATCCCTTTTAATTATTTACTTAAACGAGTATTTTTCTATTGAATGAATATTTTTTGTCAATATATCATTTTATGACAGTAACAATATATTGGAAATTTCGGAGCAAGAAATATCCTCCATATTGAATTTACGGTAAGTGCTGCAGCTAGAGTATCAACATTCAATCTTGATTTCTTACTTATCCAAAAATCATTACCAATTGAAAAAACACTTTCAACTGCTGCATTAGATTCAGGGCAGCACAACGTAAATTCAACAAGAATAACTAAATTTTCATATGGAATATGTTCATTTTTGAAATGGTTAAATATTTCCACCCATTTTTTATCAATTTCAACATGTTGATATTCCAATTGTTCTAATTTATCAGAATTTAAATATACATTCAGTCTTCTAATTTCTTCAAACAGACAATTGTCATCGATTTTAATATCAGGCATTTCTTTCAATAAAAACTCAACTCAATTTTCAATATCTGCCCAATTTACTTGCGATGAAGTCAAAAAACACCATTGAAAACTATTATATCCTGTGATATTTGTTTCAGACCATTCTTTGACATATTGGAAACATGTTTGTTAAAATTCTGCACTTCTTTGGTAAACTTTACCGTTCTGCCCGTATTTGATTCCTCTAAGTTTAACAATTTTCATTTTATTATTAAAGGAATACATTTTTCTTCAAAAACACTATTACAATAAATTTAAACGGTCATAACATTTATAACCATATATTTATACTAGCAACATACCCGTTCTTTGTACGGAGTATATAATATAAATAAACTTATAATTCACAATCATGTGCAAATTCTGTTAAAATATTAAATGTATTGCTCCTAAAGAGAAGCTTAAGAATATCTGTTCTCACTAAGCAAAATTATCTTCACCGACAGATCTGAAGAATAAAACATCCTGGCACCTTTTGAAAGCAAATATACAAAAAATATGACATTGAATCAATATGTACAAAATAAAAGCTCTAAAATTGCATGAGACCCGTATTACTTATATACTCGAATATTAGATGATATAATCTGTATTAGCTGATTACATGTATAAATTGAAAATATCAATAAACCCGTAATTGATTCCAATATATGCCAGAATGAAAGCACTAAATTTATATGGGAATATATATATATATATATCACCGTACTACTTATATTGTTGCAGATTAGAAAATATGCCTGTGTATTAGTAGAAGATTACCGGTATTACAATATGAGTCTCAAAAATATTTGCCAAAATAAAACAGATGAAGCAATAAATTGAAATATCAATAATCTCCGTAATCTATATACCAGAAGGTCATAATTGATTCCAATATATGCCAATATGTAAGTAAAATATATGCTAATACACCTGTACCATTTATATTCTCGTAGATTAGAAGATATACGCGTGCATTTGTAGAATATTACTCGTACAACGTACTGTATATGAGTTTCAACAATTTTTGTCATAATAAAATAATGGCATATTAATTTGAAAATATCAATAATACCTGAATCAACAGTACCCGAAAATAACTAAAATAATAATATTTAAACCTGAAGACCGTAATTGATATTATCCAGTCAAAAATGCAATGCCAATGAAATTTATTTTATATACATATCCTTATTATTCAAATCGAAAAAGATTTAATAAAAATCGTATGTCGCAAAAGCATATTGGATTTTCATTCGTTGCTGAACACCATGCTGTCATTTGCTTCAAACGAATTGATGGAAATCATATCGTCTGAATAATTCTATCTCCATAGAAGGTTTGGCGACATTTTCGTCAATTTAGCGACAATTTAAAAAATCGCCAAATTTATCGCCAAGTGGGACTCTAGAACTAATTGACAGTCCCTTTTTTCGACAAACTGACGAAACATCAGCACAATACCATCCCCTAACAAAACACAATTAATTTCATTTATTAAGCGCAATTTTATCAATTTTATGATGTTTTTATGGATTTACAAACATTTTTATCAATTTGGTGACATTTTAAAAATTCGCTAAATGTGTTACTAAGTAGGATGGATGGACTGGCTGCCTAATGCTACCTAAAAATTGCTTCAGTACTCCCTTCTAAAAAAACAAATTTAATTTCATTGATTTGGGTCGCTTTCTTCAATTTGACAACATTTCCGTCGATTTGGCAACGTTTAAGAAAAGTTGACAAGTTAGCGATATTCCGCGAAATTCGTAGCTCTGAATTTGCAAATCTGAAGAATAAAACATCCAGATCCAGTTTGTATATACTAAATGAAAACACTAAAATTGTGTTAGAAAATATACCCGTTCTACTCTTTTTCTGTTTCAACAATCAGCTAAAAGAATTTATTGGATAAACACAATATATGAGTTTATTAGCTAAACACAATATACAGGCTTGAAAACTCTTAAATAAATGAAACTCCTAATAAATGAAAATGATGTACGTGGTCCGCAATTAATACAATTAAAAGAAAAATCAAACCGTTCATTTATAAAATATATTTTTACATCCATTTTTTTATTATTCAAATAGAAATAATAATAATAAATATTAAAAAACACATTTAATTTAATTGCATTGTTGAGCAACATGATATAAGATAGAATTTCCCTCATAAATTGAGAAATAACATAACCATTTTGATTTCTTTATCCTTTTCATTGTTGAGTAAAAGCTTGTAAAAAATAAACCATGAAGATAGATTTTTTATTTAAATTCAAGTTTCAAACAATTCATGCTTTCAGATAGTGACTAATTAGCGCAAAAATTCTCCACCAAACTGAGAGAGAAAATTTTAATTCACTGACGTTTCAAAAACAAACGATTTTCAACATTTCCATTTGGATAAACCACGGAGTTTGAGAGTAGAACTCCTGGGAAAAAGTTCGGTTTTTCATTAATATCTCGACAATCCTTGGACTTAAAAACTCGAAACTTGAACAAAATTTATAGGGGGCTATTTCAAGGCTATCTACAAAATTTTACTAACTTCGGTTCAGCCGTTCTCTTGTGATGATGAGACAAACGAAAGTTTCGTTTTTTACTAATATATCGAGAACCACTAGTTGTAGAAACCCAAAACATAGACTAAATTTTAAGTGGGGCTAATTCCAGGCTACCCACAAAAGTTCATCAAATTCGGTTCAGCCGTTCTCCCGTGGTGGCGGGACAAACAGACAGACAGACAGCTTTTCAATTTTATTTATGTAGATTTATCTAAACTTCTTATTAGCCGAGAGAACAATCCGACTTTCTTACTCGATCACATCTCAATGGCCTCTGAAAAAAATAATTATAGTAATAAGAGATAGTGTCTCAGGGCGTAATACGATGTAACCTCTGGAATCGTGGGTGTCCGATCCAGATACAAGAATGAGTCCAAATTTCTGAATAACTAATGCGTTTACTCACAAACACAACGTAAACATTAACAATATACAGTAAAACAACACTTAAATGCTTCACTAATTTCACAAAGTAACAGACACTATTATTATAGCATTGACGAAAGTCAGAGCTCAATGTAGCTTGTATCTCGTCAAAATATTGATTATTTCGGGATGCTTCTCGAACCTTCAGGAAGTCGCCAAATATCTCCGTATTGGCGATAAATTGCTAAATATGGCACCTCTAGTCTCAGGTTATAGGAACGATGCATGTATAGGTGTTTTCTCTCTTTGTTACTTGAAAGTGAGGAAGGTAAATAGAAGGAAAAGGGACTCTAAAGCAGTTTACAAGTTTGCAACACTATTTACATTTATCTAAACTTAATATTAGCCAAAAGAACAATCCAGCTTTCTTATTAGATTACATTTCAACTGCCTTAGAACAAAACAATTAGAGTAGTAACATATGATGTCGCAGCGCCATCTACATTAAGAGAAGTAAATTATCAACAATCACCCTAATGTGTGTACATGAGTGTATATGTTAGGCCTATCTATTTTAAAGTGACTACTCCCAATCGAATAAAAGTACCCCTAACGGATAATTTGAAATATTAGGATTACAAACTTAGCAGGAAAGCGAGATAGACTAAGAAAATTACAAATTAATAGAACAGTGTGTAAATAGCAGGAATCGAAACTAAAACAGTTGCAGAAAGCATTAATTAAACACAATGCGGTTATTTGCGACTGACTGTCTTATTCAGGAATGATATATTAAAATTCCCTTACATTTGCAAACATTTAGTGTAGAACTAGTTTTAAATGTCCTAAGTTAAAGAAAAAGTACATTTCAATTCCAGAATATGGCGTTCTTTTACAAGTATTGCAGGTATCACCACGTTAGAGACACTATGATGATAAAAGGTTTTGGAGGAAACTTATTGCGTCCTGTATACATGTTTCATTTGTTCTTGCTGTCCATTCCTACTAATTAATTAAACAATGCTCTACAACTGAGAATTGGTTATTTTGTTTTAATACCGATTTGTTTCAAACCTAATCTTAACTTTTTAAATGATCCGTAAGGAGGCCCTGCACTAATGTTTATTCTTTGAGGCAATGACCAGACAATTTGAATGATGGTCAGGGGTGCTATAGATAGATGTGACTAATACGTACGCCAGTATTTACATTTTATAACACACAAAATATAATGCACAATATAATAATACACGAAATATAATAATGCACAATATAAAAATACACAAAATATAATAATGCACACTATAATAATACACAAAATATAATAATACACAAAGAGTATTAATAATACACAAAATATTTTGTATTTAAATAAATCATTTTATTGCTTTTCAAAATATTCGCCTTTTGAATCAATACATTTTTTCATTCGAAATAACCAATTTTCAAAGACAGTTATGCCATTTAGAGGGTGGTATAGCAGAAACATGTGATTTATAAGATTCAACTGCTTCTTCTGGACTATTAAATCGTTGACATTTTATTACTTTCCTTATATACATAATGTATAAGGAAAGTATTGTGACAGGGTCGAAAATTCGAATTCGAGTTTTCGACGGGAGAGCACTTTTCAAGCATCCCTGATCACGAATCGAACATTTTTAAGGTGATGTCTTTGCGTGTGTGTGTGTGTGTGTGTGTATGTGTGTGTGTGTGTGTGTGTCAGTGAGACTGTGAAGACGATATCTTACGAACGAATGGAGCGATTCGAATGACATTTGGTACAAAAGTCACAGTTCGTAAATACTGGAAGCCTATTGTTTTTAAACGAAATCGAATGTTCAGAAACCCCTAAATTTTTGAGTGAAATTTTGAAAAAATCCTCAAAAAATCAAAACCTTCAATAAAATTACAAAAATAGATATGTCTTATGTAATTTTTTCTTAGAAAATGAATGACATAAACTTTAGAACGCTAGCACGAACCGTTCTCAAGATATTGCACATTTTTCAAATGAATTTACAAAAAAATCGCATAAAATATAAAAAAAAATGTTTAACTGTTGAGAAACATGTTCACTTTTCATATGTAATATCATGCGATAAATTTGGTGACATCATTCTCGTGGATCTAGCTCGTTCCATTCATAAGAAAAGATACTTTGAGTAATACATTTGTATTTGAACGCCAATAGTCATTTATCTGCTATAAGAATAACTTATTCCTCCGTCCATAACGCTTGGCGAGATTTTGGAGACGAATTTGGCGGAATGTCGGCAACTTAGGAACTTTTTTAAATGATGCGAAATTGATCAAATTCTCACCAAATGGATAAAAATGACGCTAAATCAAAGAAAATGCCGACTAATTAACGAAAACTCAATATCTTGGAAAGAATATAAGTATCTACTATAAGAATAACCTGTTTTTGCTGTAAAAGTAGTAAATTCATTGCATTATATAAGGAAAGTCATGTGCTGTCCACATCAGATTTTTTTTGTTGTTGGGAAGAAGAAAAATCTTTGGGGACTGCATCAGGCGAATAAGGACAATGGCTCATCAATTCAAATAATTGATAGTTTGAAATGCAGTTTGTGAGTTTCTTCTTCTTCAACCCAGGCTATCCTTTGAAACCATCTGACCTAGTCGAAGGCGTAAGCTAACTGTTTAGACGTCCTGGAAGTGCCATCCAAATTAGATCTAATTTAGACTTTCTGTGCCACAGGGGTCTTCTGAAGAATCCGAAAATGCTTTTCAACACCTCCTAGCCATTTTGTCCGACTTCGAAAGAGAAATAAAAGAGAAATCCGGCTCACATGCTTCGAGGGTAAAATATGCAAGAATGACTGACTTCTAGGTCACCAAGTGGGCTTTGAGGTGGTTTGAAAATATCATATTTTTCTTCCCAGCCTTCTCACCTAGGTCAAAGGGAAAGCTTCTGCGAGGGAAGAAATCTGAAGGAACTATTTCAATTCCCTTCTTCCATTTTCTTCGCATCAGAGGAGGACATTGAAAATTAGGGTCTATTAGGTTCTATCCCGTGCTCAGTACTATAGGAGTTGTGAATGTTGAGAACCAGACCGTCCAACCTACCAGAATGGTGTAAGGTAACTGTTTGAACGGCCGGGAAGTGCCACTCAATTTAGACCGGAACTCAGTGGAGGAGGTACTCAATGGAGGAAGACTTACGGACTCACATGTTTAACGTGATCGTACTCCTCGTGAACACGGCGGCACGGTACTATAGGAGTGCAAAGTTTTAGTCTTCTAAGTCACTCAATGGGCTATTCATACACATTTTCTCCACTTCCGAAGATGAAATCAAAAATCCAGCTCAGTTATGTCCAGACTTGATTTGAATATTAAAAGTGTGCAAATATTTACCCTTCTAGGTTACCAGTTGAGCTCCTTGAGAGTATGGAAACATTTTTATACCTCTTCTATTTTCTTCGCCCTCTGAGTTGAAAATCGAAAATTTGCATCCGTTACATCATTTCCCATCTTCGATACTATAAGTGTACCTTCTAATTTGGACACACTTAGGAAGACTCAGTCTTCTTATTTAACCGGATGGATGCCTGGGGGGGTATGAAAACACATTTCTACCCCACCAATATTTTCGCTATCAAGCGCAAAATCGAAAATAATACTTTGTTAGATTTTTCTCAGCATTGTATATTATATGCGTACTTTTAGGTCACTATTTGGGCTTAACTAGGGAATGGAAGCACCCCATATCAAATGGGTAAATCGGAAATAGAGCTGCATTAAATTAGCATTAGATTCTGTCCCATTCTTGATACAACGAATGTGTATCGTTTCAGCCTTCTGCTTCAATGACGTCATTTTTGTCTGTCATCTGTCGGAGTGTATTGTAAGCGCCCCCCCCCCTCCTCCCATTTCTTCGCTCTATTAGTTTGAAACTCTTATGTGTCATTTTTATCCTATTATTCATCTTGTTAGGAAAAATTTATTTTTTCTCGAAGGCGATTCATTTTTTCGTAATATTCTTGTTGTTTCTTGGCGCACTCCAATCTTTTAATTTGTTTCGCGTTTCCGATTGGCTGCACTGTTCTTCATGCTGCTTTCTGATTAGCTCTTTCTTAATCCATTTCTTGGGTATATAATCTTCTTTGTATCTTCTTTTGCACTCATTCCTCTTTTTCTCAGCCCTCTGCTTTGCAACCTTTACATAAATGACATACCACATATTCCACAGATTAAACTCTGCATTTTTGCAGATGACACTGCAGTCATAGCCCGCGCTGGCTCTTAACTCAACACGGTCAGCGCACTACAAAGCTGTATCACACACAGTCTTGAGCGCTAGCTCGTACAATGGAAAATCAAAATTAATGCTTCCAAATCTAACGTCGTTATCTTTAAACTTCACCACAGAGCAATCTCTCATAACTTTCAAATCAAAATCTTTAAAGAAAATATCCCTTTCAACCACGTTGTAAAATACTTGGGCGTCACACTTGACGCTCACATGACTTTCATCACCCATATTTATACAAAAACCCAATCTGTCAACAAAATTATTAGATCCCTTCATCCCATGCTCTGTAGGGGTCACCCCTTTCACTGGAGAACAAGCTTCTAGTTTACAAACAAATCAACGCACCTATTATTTTGTATGCCTGTCCTATATGGGGCGCTGCTGCAAAATCACATATTGGGAAACTGCAAGTTATCCAAAATAAAATCTTACGTATGATAACCAATTCTCCCTGGTTTATCCAAAACGAGGTCATACATCATGATCTTAAAGAGTATCTGGCATTGAAGAGAATTTTAGGTTAATCACACAAAATTTCTACCTTAAAAACTTTGAGAAACCTTGCATGGCAAATACCGATCTTAATTATAACCTCAAATCTGTAAGCAGGAAACGCAGACCTAGACACATAGTCTCTGACCCCAGAAGAACCTACGAGCCCAGAACTAAAAGCGCTCGGCTGCCTGACCTGCCTGCACTGCCTACTACGGTGTAACTCAAAGTTTGAACTTGAGATGATCATGTTGTTTACATCATTTATCATCTCACCCTTGGACCTCGTGACCATTGAATAGAAACTGGTTACGATGAGTCCCGCGACTTTCACACTTGGAACCCATCTTCCTTCAGAGAGCTTGATTGCTCTCAATAAACTCTCCTTTCCCAAATTCTTGATTGTCTATCTCTCAACATTGGTGGTCCATCTTCCAAGATACATTTGACTGCAGTCTAAGTCAACATATGACTGCAAACCCTATACACGCATCCATCCAGAAAAGAAATGCATTACATCAATTTATTTCTCAAAACTATTTTAAAGATCTTCTAGTTCCGATATGGGGATACGTGAGTTTTCTCACAGGTGCCCGGAAATGCAAAAGCCTTGGACTTCCCTCTTTTTACTTCGGGTTTGTAGGTTCTTTTGCACAAATAAAGTTGATCCAGCGTATCCCCGAAACAGTTGCATGCTGCATTTGCTACGTGGTAAACCACACGTCCGGTAAGGACGCGAAAAAGGCCGCCATCGCATAAGGTAGTAAATCAAGATTAAATATACAAGTAATTAAAATGGAGAGACTTAAGTTAAACAATAACAAAAAAACATTTATTCTTTAAACATCATTACTAATAATATTTAACATTCCTACTTTACAAACAATATAACTAATAACATTTAGTACTCCTACTTTATACACAATACATCTCTCACAGTGTTCTAATCAATGGATTCATTTCCCGAACCTTATGCAATTCTAAATGGGGTGAGAGAGAGCTAGAGTACCACATGGGCCATCGTATAAAATATGTGTAAGATCGCCTACCTTCTTCATCGAAGATCACGAGCTCCTCCGTTTGCCGTCTCAGAACAGCCTCCGCGGTCCTCTGTTGACTCTGTCGCGCTTGCGACCTTTCGTCACACCACAAAAGCAAGTCCTCAATTTTCAAACTTCAAAAATTGCTCTGTGTCTTTCTCCCCTACAAGTTGCCCCAGTCTATAATTGGTCAAGTCAATTAAAAGATACGCCTTGCAGCGCTATTATTGGCCAAGGCCCCCCTTTGAAATTTAAGAAATCCAATGTTTTTAGGCGTTGAAAGTTCTCACGAGAATTTTCACATGAACCATGTGATAAATATTGACCTCTCGGGTCAGCCGTGTCAACCCCTTCCCTTCATCACAGCACCTGATGATCACTTGAAATTGAGAAGCCACCCTTTCTTTTTCCGAACCATATTCGGTACAGCTGCGTTCCAGGGAACGTTATAATTATTACCTCGCTGCATGAGGGACCGTCTTCTCAGGTCTACATCTTCTTTTAAAACTGTAATGTTATATTGTGATTGCAAATTTCAATGTAACAGCATTATCAATTTATTTCGGCTTATATACCTAGCTCACGTCTTCCTTATCAAGTAATCTATTTAGAAGGAGATCTAAATAGTAGTACATGTGCGTTCGTATACTTTGTATCGCAGCGAAAATTATAATAATGTGAGGGAAGTAAAACTTGGAATATTGTGTTTTGACTAGTGAGGACATTAGTCAGAATAAAATTGTAAAATTGTTTGTAGTATTAGAATACAGGGTGATTCAAAAGTTCGGAGCAAAACTACAACGCCAGAAAATTAAAAAGTTCTTTCGAAATTGAAGTATACACATCACTTTCCATACCAACGGCACTACCGTGCAGAAAACACCGGTTCTCGTTAGATCACCGAAGTCAAGTAGCATCGGGCGTGGTTAATACTTGGGTGGGTGACCACCTGGGAACGCCGCGTGCTGTTGGCGCATTTCGGGCGCGGTAGCCCGGTGGTTTGCGTGCTGGATTTGCACGCTGCCACAACTGCCGCCGTGTTCATGCGGAGTACGATCACGTTAAACATGTGGGTCCTTAAGTCCTTCCGAGAGGTTGGTGGTAGGGGAAGGAGGGTACGGTCCTGTTGATGCTTCCCCCACTGGGTTCCGGTCTAAATTGGGTGACTCTTCCCGGCCGTCCAAACGGTTTCCTTACACCTTTCTGGTAGGTGGGAGGTCTGGGTCTCAACAACAACAACAACATCACTTTCCATTGCATAAATGCTCTTTCATATTTTTATAATTTTTTGTATTAAAAATTTCATATTTGCCAAACTTAGATGTAAAAATAATTGTAAAATATATTACTAATTTGAATGAACGATTACAGGTACGTAGGTTGCTGGAAATGTAATTGACCAGAGAATTTTTAAATGCAAAGTGCAATTAATTTTGATATTTGTTTACAATATTTTAATTAGGATATATTTTTATTTATTTTCCAATTACATTTCCAATTACATTTAAAATCCTTCTATTTCATAAAAAAATATTTAACATTAAAATACTTTAAAAATATTAAAGCATTAAAATTTTATCCGTTTTTAAATTTTTAAGAAAATTTACTTGAAACTATCACGTCGCAGAACCTCAAGAGTTCCGCAGAACACATCTTGAGAAACCTTGCATTATCCTATGTGTATCGGAAAAGCAACATTGCTCCCACAAACAGAAAAATGTCAAGCAAATTTCCTTAAAATGTTACAAATTTTGAATTTTTAAATGACAAATATTTCCTCCTTTCAAATAATCTTCAAATTTTGTAACGGATTCTTGTACTATATAAGAATCGAATAATATACGGATTCTACACATATGTTTCCTACGAAATCTCTCATAGAATCGTTTTATTTAAATAATAAGTTATATGTATGTGTGTCGAACATTTCTTTAACTAATTTCAAACAATCCGTATACAGTACACAAAGTTCTTAAATACATGCATTTTAATAGCATTACTTGAAACCCATATTAGTCGGATTGTTATTTGATTTATATATAATCAAACCAGTATTTGACATATTACTGTATACTTTGATAAGTTTCCTAACATCTTCCTTAATAATCTGATTCAAATAAGCATCTAAACAATTTTCTAGATAATCCTTTTACAAATAATAATCTTCTAAATAATCTGATACAGATGTATCTAATGACATCCCGAAACAATGACATACGCAATCTGATATGCAATCAAATTACGAGCAATATTCTTTATTAAAAAATCTGATGTGGGCAACACATGACTTTCCTTATATAATGTAATGAATTTAATACTTTTACAGTTAAAAAAATGTTATTCTTATAGTAGATACTTATATTCTTTCCAAGATATTGAATTTTTTTCAATTACTCGACATTTTCATTGATTTAGCGTCATTTTTATCAATTTGGCGAGATTTTTGTTAATCTGCCAACAATTAAAAATGTCGCCAAGTTGGCGACATTTCGTCAAATTCGTCGCCAAAATCTCGCCAAGCGTTATGGATGGAGAAATAAGTTATTCTTACAGCAGATAAATGACTATTGGCGTTCAAATACAAAAGTATTACTCAAAGTATCTTTTTCCATGAATGGAACGAGCTAGATCCACGAGAATAATGTCACCAAATTTATCGCATGATATTACATATGAAAAGTGAACATGTTTCTCAATAGGAAATATATATTTTTATTTTATATAACTTTTTGATAATTTTTTTTTAAATAGGCAATATCTCGAGAACGGTTCATGTTAGCGTACTAAAATTTATGCCAATCGTTTTCTAATGAAAAATTACATAAGAAATGTCTATTTGCGTAACATTATAAGCGGTTTTGATTTATTGACGATTTTTTCAAAATTTCACTCGAAAATTTAGGGGGTTCTGAACATTCGATTGCGTATAAAAACAATAGGCTTCCAGCGTTTACGGTTTGTGATTTTTGTACCAAATGTCGTTCGAATCGGTCCATTCGTTCGTCAGTTATCGTCTCCACAGACTCAATGACACACACACACACACACACACACACACACACACACACACACACACACACACACACACATACATACACACACACACACAGACATCACTTCAAAAATGTTTGATTCGTGATCAGGGATGCTTGAAACGTGCTCTTCCGTCGAAAACTCGAATTCGAATTTTCGACCCCGTCACAAAACTTTCGTTATACATTATGTATATAAGGAAAGTAAAAATTCGCCTTTCCTCTGCAACAATTCGTCTTTCAATTGCAGGTGTTGCCAGAATAAACCAGAACTGGCAATAAAACGAAGCTTGGCGTGTGGCATGAGAGATTACTTCTGAATGTGCTGAATCGACATACGTTTTGCCTTAACGCCTCTCCGACCCATAGATTTTTTTTATAGCGTTTTACTTTTGTTCCGACCTTTTGAATCACCCTGTATATTGTTTAGCATATAATTTAAGTTTTGGTATTTATTTATTTATACATTGTTTTATTTTCAAGGAATGGTTAACCCAGTTCTTAGAAAGAGAAGATTGCAATGTATTAGTTGTTGACTATAGTTGGGGACAACACCTTGACTTAGGCACAGCCATTCAGAACATTCACATTGTGGCACAACAAACTGCTATTGTACTGAAGAACATTCAAGTAAGAATGCAAAATATAAACATTAATTAATTTTTTTCTTTCAATTTTCCATTTAGTTAATTTATTTACAACTTATATTGAAAGTTTATGCGATTAATTTCAAAATAACTTTGAAAGTGTCTTTATGTGATTCATTAATAGTTTGTGATATTGTTCTATAAGGAGTTTAGAGCAATCTGGAAGTTAGGTTCCTCATGATAGGTTGAATGAAGTAAAGTAAAAATATTAAAATGGGGTTCCTACTAATTAGGTTCGTAAAATCCGTTAACAAATGATGGCAGTGCAACACATCGATCAGTATTATTAATTTCTATAGGGGCTTATAACAACAAAATTACATTCCTATCCATGCTCTAAAATGATTAGTTATTATTCAACAATCTTAAAAGCGTAATTACTATACGACCCCTAACAAAAAAAATCTGATGTGGGCAACACATGACTTTCCTTATATAATGTAATGAATTTACTATTTTTACAGTAAAAAAATAGGTTTTTCTTATTGTAGATACTAATATTCTTTCCAAGATACTGAATTTCCGACTATTAGTCGTCAATTTCATTGATTTAGAGTCATTTTTATCCATTTGGCGAGATTTTCGTTAATTTGGCAACATTTCAAAATGTCGCCAAGTTGGCGCCATTCCGCCAAATTCGACGCCAAAATCTCGCCAAGCGTTATGGACGAAGAAATAAGTTATTCTTACAGCAGATAAATGATTATTGGCGTTCAAATACAAAAGTATTACTCAAAGTATCTTTTTTCAAGAATGGAACGAGCTAGATCCACGAGAATGATATCACCCAATTTATCGCATGATATTACATATGAAAAGTGAACATGTTTCTCAATAGGAATTTTTTTTTCTATTTTATATGACTTTTTGATAGTTTTTTTTAAAAATCTGCAATATCTCAAGAACGGTTCATGTTAGCGTTCTAAAATTTAAGTCAGTCGTTTTCTAATGAAAAATTACATAAGAAATATCTATTTTCGTAACTTTATTTGTGGTTTTGATTTTTTGACGATTTTTTCAAAATTTCATTCGAAAATTTAGGGGGGTTCTGGACATTCGATTGCGCATGAAAGCAATAGGCTTCCACTGTTTACGGATTGTGATTTTTGTACCAAATATAGTTATCGTCAGTTATCGTCTCCACAGACCCACTGACACACACACACACACACACACACACACACATACTTTCACACACACACACACACAGACATCACTTCAAAAATGTTTGATTCGTGATCAGGGATGCTTGAAACGTGCTCTCCCGTCGAAAACTCGAATTCGAATTTTCGACCCCATCACAATACTTTCCTTATACATTATGTATATAAGGAAAGTAAAAAGGGCCCAAGAAGTTCGATTTGAGCAGATGCACGGTGTTGCCATGGAAACGGTTTTTGGCCTAGTAGATGTTTGGTGGTATATTTGAGGACAATTAAAAACTGAATAAATGTTTGCTTTGGTGTGGATGTTTTTTTGTGGTTTTTAGCTTAGGAACAATTAAAAACCGAATTAGCGTTTGCTTTTTATGAGGTTTTTGGCTCATTATGCTGGATGAATTGTGGCGATGTATTGTTTACATCGGGTGGTGGGTGGGACCACAGTGAAAAAACTTAAAACACTGAAGAAATAAAAATATAAACAAAAAGACAGTTATGGGGATTATCGCGGTGCCTTAAAATTTCATTATTAGTTTTAAGATCATTTAACTAAACCAAACTTTTTTAACTCCACGGGGTTGAGAGAGCGGTAGCCCAGTGGTTATCGCGCGGGAATTGCACTCGGTAGGCACGGGTTCGATTCCCGCCACTGCCAAAGCTACCTCCGTATTCCCGCGAAGTACGATCACGTTAAACATGTAGGTGAATAAGTCCTTCCGAGAGGTTGGTGGTAAGCGAAGGAGGGTTGTTTGGAGGGATCTAGATGTTGATTGTGGAGGGGATAATTGGAATTCGTAGGGATTTAGTTTATATTAAGAATCATGGTTTGTAGACGTTTTGAATGGGTGAGATTTTCTTAATTAGTTGTTCTTGTTTACTTGCTCGATCTCTGGTTTGATTGCTGTATCTGTGATTTGTATTTCGTATAATTTCTGAGCCCCGACTCCTTTCTTGGGCGCAGGTAGGGGTTGTGGTGATCCTCCCATTTCCTTTCGTTTTAGGGATCTTGTTTGTTCTTCGTATTAGGACTCTTTAGGTTTTATATCTCTTTGGTAGGTAGCGTGGTTGTATTTTGGAATGGTGTGTTTGGTTTCGTCTGCCCTCCTTTCGTATTGCTTTATTTAAAGTTTTGTTTTTAGGGCTTTGCCCCTTCTTTTTTGATAAATAAATTTTTATATGTTAATAATGTACAGGTATGCTATACTTTATTGTTAATTAATATGGTGTTGCATACTTAAAATTAGTTTTGTATATAGTGTAAATAATTGTTTTTATGATTATATATAATGTGATGATGCTATTGCCATGTCGGCCATCAGGCTTTTCTTGTTTTTGTATTTTGTGTTTTGGATACTGAGCGGGTATGCTATGTAGAATGTAATATTACAAATTTTCTCATATTTTTGGCTTGCCTGTATAACTCAAGGCATATGTAGGCCCTGTAACTGCCTTGTCCAGGCATTCTTTTATTGTTTTAATAAATGGAAGGTTGGTCCTGGTGGAGGGTTGATCCTGTTCAGCCGCCAGGGGATTAAACTGCCCAACGCCATATGTGGCGGACGCCCTGCGCCTAAGAATACAGGGGAAGGACGGAACTATCCCTGTGGATGCCTCCCCCACTGGGTTCCGGTCTAAATTGGGTGACACTTCCTGGCCGTCCAAATATTTACCTTACACCATTGTGGTAGGTCGGTTGGTCTGGGTCTCAACAAAAACTCCACGGGGTTATAGCACCAGCGAGTTTGCCACGGTCAGCATTTTCAAGGGTAGCGAACAGGCTGGTCGCCGAAGGCGGCCAGTCTTAAATGATAAAAGACAATGTCTGTCTGTCTTATACACTATAGGCTCAGCGATCACGAGTAGCAGAGCTACGAAATATGGCAATCGGAGACCCGAGGGTATGGGAAGGCGACATGTGAAGACCGATTTTTAAAATTTGAATTATTTTTTTTTGTTATTTAATGTTTTATGCGATTTCGACCGTTTCTGCCCTTTTTGCCTTTTTCTCCACCATCCAGACGTCGTAGAAAAAAACAAATCACACGACCGGAAAGAGACAATTGCGAGTAAAAATATATCAATTTCAAATCTCAGGGACAAATTCTAACATTTTTTAAAGATTTTAAAACAAAGTAACTTTCGTCTCAAAAAAACAAACTTTCGTTTTTAATCCTCGCGTCGGGAAAAGTACCGACAATTTCAACTAATAATTTACATTTTTAAAAAGCTCAAATATCAGGCTTTCAGAAAGTTATGGAGATTGTCGCGGTGCCGTAAAATTTCATTATTAGTTTTAAAGTCATTAAACTAAACCAAACTTTGTTAACTCCACGGGGTTTAGGGGGCAGTAGCCCAATGATTATCGCGCGGGAATTGCACTCGGTAGACCCGGGTTCGATTCCCGCCACTGCCAAAACCGCCGCCGTGTTCATGTAGAGTACGATCACGCTAAACATGTGGGTCCGTAAGTCCTTCCGAGAGGTTGGCAGTAGGAGAAGGAGGGTACGGTCCCTGTGGATGTCTCCCCTACTGGGTTCCGGTCTAAATTGGGTGGTACTTCCTGGCCGTCCGAATAGTTACCTTACACCTTTCTGGTAGATCGAATGGTCTGGGTCTCAACAGCAACTCCACGGGATTTTGGCGCCAGCGAGTTTGCCAAGGTCAGAATTTTCAAGGGTAGCGAACAGGCTGGTGGCCGAAGGCGGCAAGTGTAAAATATAAATGTTAATTTATTTTTTCTTGCAATTTCCCATTTAGTTAATTTATGTGCAACCTATATTAAAAGTTTAAAATGTTAATTTTCAAATAAATCTAACAATCTCTTTATATGATTTTTCCATATTTTATTTACATTGTTCTGTAAGGAGTTTAGAGCAATCTAAGAGTTAGTTCTCTCATTGTAGGTTGTGTGAACTTAAGAAAAACCTTTAAATTGGGTTCCTACTATTTAGAGCTCGTAAAATCTTTTAACAAATAATGGCAGTGCAAAACATCGACCAGTATTATTAATTTCTATAATAGCTTTTAACAAAATAAAATTATAGATATATTCATACTCTAAAATTTTCATTTATTATTCAACCATTTTAATAAACGCAATTACTGTACGACCCCTAGCAAAACGTATTTATTGTACAAACGCATGACAAGTTTCGGTTGCAATTTCTACAAAAATGCTACTAGTGGATAACGTTTTCAAATTTTTATTATTTTCAACCAAATTGTATTTTCCATAAAATAATGGACTGTTTTCTTCAAAATGATTTTCTTATATTATAAAGCAACACTATAACTTCCGCTTTTAGATTTTTCCAGTGATTTTTTAAACACTTTACAACAAAGTTGAAAAGTGTTTATGACTTTGTCCATTCTGTCTGTCTGTCCGTTAGCACGATAACTGCCGTAAAAATGACTTAATCAAAATGAAATTTTAGTATGCTGTTCAGACGGTCTGTAGGACCTATGGAAATATAAATGAATAATATCACCCAATTAGTTTTGGATTGAACACAAGTTGAAAAAATGAAATACATTGAACCCTGTGGGACCTAATTTTTGAAACATTTTTTAAGCGGATTTAAAATTCACAATTGCTTCGAAAATTTTAGGTAATATTCAAATTATTCCATAAAATAAATTAAAAAAATTTCAGTAAAATATGTTAAGTAGTTTTTTAAATGAAAATTATTTAATATAGGAAGAAAAAGAAACTCAATTAAATGCTGATTCTTACTACATCCTCCAGAAAGAAAAAAGAGATATATTTTATAATAAATATATTTCCAAGTGTTTAATTATTACTTTCCTTATATACATAATGTATAAGGAAAGTATTGTGACGGGGTCGAAAATTCGAATTCGAGTTTTCGACGGGAGAGCACGTTTCAAGCATCCCTGATCACGAATCAAACATTTTTGAAGTGATGTCTGTGTGTGTGTGTGTGTGTCAGTGGGTCTGTGGAGACGATAACTGACGAACGAATGGACCGATTCGAACCAAATTTGGTACAAAAATCACAATCTGTAAACACTGGAAGCCTATTGTTTTTATACGCAATCGAATGTTCAGAACCCCCCTAAATTTTTGAATGAAATTTTGAAAAAATCGTCAAAAAATCAAAACCAATAATAAAGTTACGTAAATAGACATTTCTTATGTAATTTTTCATTAGAAAACGATTGATATAAATTTTAGAACGCTAACATGAACCGTTCTGGAGATATTGCACATTTTTCAAAAAAATTATCAAAAAGTCAAATAAAATAGAAAAAAAATATTTCCTATTGAGAAACATGTTCACTTTTCATATATAATATCATGCGATAAATTGGGTGACATCATTCTCGTGGATCTAGCTCGTTCCATTCATGAAAAAATATATTTTGAGTAATACATTTGCATTTGAACGCCAATTTATCTGCTGTAAGAATAACTTATTTCTTCGTTCATAATGCTTGGCGAGATTTTGGCGACGAAATTGGCGGAATGTCGCCAACTTGGCGACTTTTTGAAATGTTGCCAAATAAACGAAAATCTCGCCAAATTGATAAAAATGACGCTAAATCAATGAAAATGACGACTAATTGTGGAAAATTCAATATCTAATAAGTTATATAATATATAAATATATAATAATAGTTATATAATATATGTCGAAAATTCAATATCTAATAAGTTATATATATATATATATATATATATATATATATATATATATATATATATAACTTATTTCTTTGTCCATAACGCTTGGCGAGATTTTGGCGACAAAGTTGGCGGAATGTCGCCAACTTGGCGACGATTTGAGTCCTTGAGTAACACTAACATTCCTGGCAACATATTTTGTTTTTTAAACAACCATTTACTGCGCTGTTGTAAATGACTCAAGTAACTATTCTGCCAGCGCATCCAGATAGTTTGGACTAACTTTTGAGTTCTTTGCCATCTGTTTAATAGATTGTCTCTTTTGAAGATTAAATTTGGCTCTGGAATTGAGTTGATAGGCCTTCCAATCAAGAAATGTCCAGGGGTTAATACCTGGAAGTCATCAGCGTCTGCGGATTAAGGGGAAAGTGGTCGAGAATTTAGAATTCCCTCGACTTGTATCATTACGGTTACAGATTCTTCTAGTGTTAATTTTGCACAACTCACTACTCTTTTCAAATGGTATTTGAAGGCCTTTACACCTGCCTCCCACAGACCTCCAAAGTTGGGTGCCCTAGGAGGCAAAAATTTCCAAGTAATACCCTCTGAAACCAAAAAACTTGAGATATTTTCATCTTTTGTAACTAGCTTTTGCACCCTCTTGAGCTCCGCATAAGCTTCTACAAAGTTCGTAGCGTTATCGCTAAAGATGGTCGAGCTTCTGCCGCGACGAGCAAAGAATCTCTTGAGCGTTGCAATTAGAGCTTCTGACGTTAGTTCCGAGACAAACTCCAAATGGATAGCCTTAGTGGCCATGCATATAAATATAGCTACATAGATTTTTCTAAGTGTGCCCTTTCTCTGACCTTTGTATTTAATTTGAAATGGTCCATACAGATCTAAACCGACATTAAAAAATGGAGCGTTACAAATAACTCTCTCAGGAGGAAGATCCCCCATCATTTGATTTGCCACAATTAGCCTTGCTTTAAACCACGGTACACATTCATAAACAACTTGTCGCGCAATATTTCTGTCACCAAGCGGACAACAATTTTGCCTAACAGTGTTCAATAAGGCTTGTGGCCCAACGTGCAAATTTTTTCTATGATAATACTGAAAGATCATTTTAACTATTTTATTACCAGAAGGCAAAACTATTGGGTGTCTGTGATCGTAATTTAAATTTGAATTACTAAAACGACCACCGACCCTAATTAAATCTCGACTGTCTAGAAATGGATGCAAAAATCTAAGCTTACTTTTAGTTGTAACTGATGCTCCTTTCTGTAAGGCCGAAATTTCTGGAGTGAAATAACCTAACTTAACTTGCTTAATTAAACATTCTTCAGCCTCTTTACATTCATTTACAGAAAGAGCATCCTTTAATGCATGAGCATTACTCTTACAGTTTTTAATAAACCTAAAAATAAATGCTAATATTCTAATTAGTTTATGTAAATCATTAGTGCGATCAATTAAATTATCATAAAATTTAGAGTCACTATTCAAGGCGAAAGTTAATTTAGAAGGGACTTTGAGTTCCTCCAAATAGACCTTGTCCATTATGAAATCAGGATCACACAATGTCTCTTTACTCAAAATTGTTAACACAGAAGGATCTAGTCCACACCACCAGAGTTTACTGTCTGCAAGAGTTTCTGCGTCCAATCCTCTGGAAATGAGGTCAGCAGGATTAGATTCAGAGGGGATACGTTGCCACTGGAAGTCCTTGGTCAGCTGCTGGATTTGGGATACTCTGCTACTTACGAAGGTTTTGAGCAAGTGGGGAGAGGTCCTTATCCAAGCCAGGCTGATAGTTGAATCAGACCATAGTTGAACAGAGTCCACCTTCTGTCTTAAAGCATCTAAGACCTTATGGATTAATTGTAAAAGAAGGAGACACGCCGCAAGTTCAAGTCTTGGAATCGTCATGGTTTTGATGGGAGCCACCCGTGATTTACTACACAGAAGTTGACAGGAGACTTGGCTTGCATAGTTTACAGACAACACGTACACTACTGCGCCGTAAGCCTTAGAGGAGCCATTCCCCCTCTTTTAAGGAGCTGTGTTAATTCTAATTGAATACTTTCAAATTCCTTCAAATCCGATGAACCAGAAAGACAGTCATCCATATAGAAGTCGCGCAGGATAACACTCGATGCTAATGGGAAGTCTTTGCTTTCATCTAAAGCAAGTGGATGCAAAACTTTCGTAGCTAAATAGGGCGCACTCGCAGTGCCGTAGGTAACCGTTTTTAACTGATAAGCCTTGGTTGTTGCCGATTTATTGAATTTCCACAAAATCTTTTGAAGCTGTCTTTGTGACGGATCAATTTCAATCATTCTAAACATCTTTTCTATATCTGTGGTGAATGCATAGAGATGTTTTCTAAAACGTATTAATATCGAAAAAAGATCTTCCTGTATCACCCCTCCTTTGCATATTAAATCGTTTAAAGAATTCTTGTTAGTAGTTTTTGCGCTCGCATCGAAAACGACGCGCAATTTGGTCGTTTGACTAATTGGTCGCAAAACGCCATGGTGAGGGAGATAATAACCTTCTTCAGAATCTTCATCTTCCTTTATTTCCTCCATGTGGCCTAGAACTTCATATTCCTTAAGAAAATCTGAATATAATTCTTGCATGGTGGGATCGCGTTCTAATCGTTTCCATAAATGTTCCAATTTTTAGAAGCCATTTCTTTAGAACTCCCCAACATATTTTCAGAAAGCTCTGGTTTGAATGGCATTCTAACTACATATGTTCCATCTATGTTCCGTTAGTGCGTTTTTTCAAAGTGTTCGTTGCAATATTTTAATTCTTCACTGATACAAGTTTCGTGACTTTCGATGTTTTCTGTTTCCCAGAACGATGTAAGTGTTTTATTTAGAGTCTCCAAATTTTTAGACAAAAAACAATAGTTAGTTGACATATCAGAATTATCGTCCGAAACACTGCCCGAAACCAAATGTCCAAAAACAGTTGATTGTAGAAATAAATTTTCTGTTAATCTAATTTTATCCGAGTTTAAGAAAGCGAAAAAATATTCAGCACCCAAAAGTAAATCAACCCTTTGAGGCAAAAAGAATTTAGGATCCGCGAGTTTTAAGTTCCTTGGAATCTTCAAATTAGAAATCTTAAATTTCTTCGAAGGCGTAACCTCGGTTATTTTAGGTACAATAAGTAACTCAAATTCCCATTTTGAATCCTTACTTTCGTTCGATATTTCAGCGGTGACCCTTGACCTGACATTCAGAGTAGTGTCATTCAAACCGCAAATTGGTATTTGTATCCTTTCTTTCTTTAATTTAAGTGCATCAGCCGCTTTGTACGATAAAAATGATGACTCAGATGCACAGTCCAAAATTGCTCTCAATGCAATTCTTTGACCACATGAATCCTTCACGTACACGATTGCTGTATTAACCAACACACTTTTCGAATTTCCATTTGTAAAAAAGGAAGAACGAGTCTCGTGCGAGTCAATAAATTGAGCAGAATTGTTTACTCTATCTTGCTCATAAGATTCCGAAATGTCTGCCGATTTCTGCGCTTTAGTTAAAGTAGGTGTATAATAATACTTATGTAGCAGCGTATGATGAGTCGATGCTTTACAAACGAAACAAGAACTTTTCGAATTGCAGTTTGATAGAATATGAAGATCGCTCAAACAATTAAAACATAGTTTGTGTTCTTTAACAATATCTAATCTGTTATCCAGCTTCATATCCTTGAATTTTTCACAATGATAAATAGGATGATATTTGTATTTGCATGCAACACATAATTTCGAGAAATTCTTGGATTTAACGATAAATGATCTTGATCGTTCCACATTGGGTCTAGCAATATTTCTACTAATACTACTAAGAATTTGACATCTTCTTTCTAAAAATTCCAAAAATTCATCGAAATCTGGAACTTCATTGTTTGTTAGCGTTAACTCATATTGCTTGCGTGTTTCGCGATCTAATTTGTTAAGTATTATATTTAATAATAATGCATTAGAAAATTTGTCGCGTTTAAATTCCAAAACCCTTAAAGCTCTGAGATTATTCTTTATAATATCTAATAGGCTGTGTTGGGTTGCTTTAGAATTTAGTTAATTTGGAGGTTTGGAGGTTTACTTTTGTTTCTTTTTCCCTGGCTCAATATTCTTAATTTGGTAATATTTAAATAATATTTATTGGCTTTTCATTTATTCTTTAATTAGAATATTTTTTAATCTTCTAAATTAATTTTCTTTAAGATATTCTTAGTTAAAAATGTTCCATTCCTTAAATTAATATTACTTTTGATTTGCAAGTTTTAAAAATTATTTATTTATTTGATTCCCCTTAAAATTCCCTTTAATTTGATATCCCATTTTCCCATTTTGGTTAGAAATTCCGTTTGTTCTACAGTTTCAAGTTATTTCTATGTCTCACTGTAATTCAAAAATTTCAGTTGCGGCCATTTTCGGAATTCTGTTTTGCGGGCTTTTTACTGCGATTAAAGGCGCCACCTAAGCGTTTTTCGCGCCCCTTTGGAATTTGGGATTTTTTTAATTGGTTCGCGTTTTTTTCGGATCGTCTGCTCTCGGAATTAAGAGTATTATTTTGGCAATTCTAATTTCGGTAAGCGAATTTTAATTGCTGCCGTTTATCTAAACTCGCCCTTTTGCCGCAAGTATAAATACGCGCGCAGAACTTTTCAGTTTCAGTTTTTTGTTGAAATCCTTCGTTGTGGTTAGCGCGAGAAGCGCGTTGTTTATTTTCGAATGGAACTTATGTTCCACGCGACCTTTTAATGGAACGTTAAGTTCCTCGCGTTATTCTTTTTTTTTTCATTAGTTGTTTTAATTTAAATTATGCATTTTTCAAGCTTTTATCGCGGAATTCGCGACGTAACTCTCCAGAAAAGTACGTGGTGAAAATTCCTTATGCGAGCTGCGTGAACGTAGTTTCTGACGAGGACGGCCGTTCTAAAAAGATCCGAGTGTTCCAGAAGTAGTTGTTAGGTCTGATCTCCTGAGTTTGCAATCCTTTTCAAGAAAATGCTGAATCCTCTCCTGTTTCAAGTTTGGGTGAATTCCAGAAAACCAGTGTAGTTTTATTCCTGTCAGCTCAACTATTAGAACTTTTTGTCTCCAACCAGTGCAGCTCTAATGATTGGAACTTCGCCCCCCCCCCATGTCTGATGACCCAGCTGGTGAATATTACTGTTATATTTAAACTCCTAATTTCTTAAATTCTCAATATTTTTGAAATGCATTTAATCAAAATTTATTCTGTAAATTTAAAATTCTAAAACTGTATTCTGAGAGCAAATTTCTAAACCTTCATAATTTTTAAGAGCCTGTATTAAATTCTAAAATTATTTAAATTTAATATTTTTGTTAATGATTTTTTTGATGGAATTTAAAATAGATTGTTTTGAGTAAAGTTTTATGCTAATTCCTTAATTTTAACCAAGTTGATAAATTCTAAAATTCTAATGTCTAAAATTCTAATGTTAATTCTTCCTGAGTTGCCTGCCTGTGAGCAGTGTTTTTTGTATTTGTTAATTTGAAATAATTGAAGTTACAATTTAATAAACTAATTTTCTTTAAACTAAATATTATGTCTTCATTTATCTTTTTTAAACACAGCAGGTTTTATTCTATCTGTCAAACACAACAATAGTTTTGGTGCCGTGTACCAGTCTAGAAATTGCTCTCATGTTTTATAATATTTATTAGTAGTATTAAACTTTCAATTGTATTGCAATTATGGATGATGTTAGAGAAAGTAACTGTATGTATATTTCTGTATTTGGGTCGGATGAAACTGGAGATGGCTCTAAAGATAAGCCTTTTGAAACTTTATTATATGCTATGTTCTCTGTTGGTAAAGAGCCATTTCCTTCATTTCTCACAAATTCAAACGATGGTAAAGATTGGGATTTAATTCCCAGAAGTCAGGTTGCTAGTACCAAGAAAACTTGGTTATCCTTATTGGAAAGAAATTTACCCTCTAAAATAAACATTGAGGCAACCTCTGATAATGTAAATTCTGTTTGTAACAAAAATATTGATTCAAATGTTAATAGTAAACAATATGACTTAAATGAACAGGGATTAAAAATAGATTCTTCTAAATGTAATGTAATGAGTAATTTTAAAACAGTCTCTTCAATAGGAGACTTTTTGGATTCAATCCCAGTATTTTCAGGAGAGGAATCTGGCCTCCCATTAGAGGATTACATAGATAGAATTAAAATGTTAGCTGACCATGCAAATTGGTCTGAGTCAGACAAGGTCTTAGTTTTAAAGTTAAAACTCTCAGGCATAGCTGCAAGATTTATTAGAGATAATCCTAAGTTAAAAGAAGAGAAATCTTTCTCTCAAATTCTTAAAGCTTTACGCGACAGATTTTCCTCAACAGAATGTTTACACAGTAACTTGAGAGCATTTCTGCAGAGTTATCAGAGACCAAATGAATCTGTGCGTCAGTTTGCTGCTAGAGTTGAGGCTTCCTCATACAAAACTGTTTCACCTGGCTTACTAAATGACAGAGTGGCAAACCAGCAAAGACTTGATGTCTTGTGCTCGGTTTTCATTGAAGGCTTGAAGCCTCATTTCAAACGGCTAATCCTACCTCAAAACCACAAGAGTTTTGACTCTGCAAAAAGGCATGCTGTGGCGGAGGAAGAGGTGTGGAGCAAGCAACATGGGGATGATCCCCAATATGTTATGAGTCTTGGAGAGTCTGAAAATAAGCAGCTCCATGATGAGCTTAAGAGAAATAAAATGGAGGTAGAGAACCTCACTAAAAGGCTTGCTGAGTTGCAAACTCAGATTAACACCAAACCACAGCTGCCTCAAACTAGAGTGACAAAGGATAGCCGAAGGTGTTTTTCATGTGGTCTATTAGGTCACATAAGTGTGGATTGTAGGAAATTTCCTCAATCACACAGGTTCAATAGAAATTCTAGGTCTCTGCCTACTCGAATGTATCAACAACCTTTTTCTTTTCCACAACCTACACAAAACTATCCATATGGTTTTCCACAACAAATGCAAGGATTTCAACAACCTACTCAATTTTTTTACCATCAGCCAAATCAAAACTTTCAGCCTGACATTAATGAAACTAAACCTAAAATGAGTTACAACACTTTTTATACACCTAGGGGTGATAAAAATGACAACGACAAACAAAATTTAAACTAAGTAAGGGTGAAGGGAGTTTTCACTCCAACTTACCTTCTGAAGCCCTTGGGGTGTTACCTGTGGTGCAAAATTCAAATTTGATTTCATTACAGAATTTGTCTCTACCAGTGATTTCTGGTATGATAAATAATGTTGATATTCCTATACTTATTGATTCTGGTGCTTCTATTAATGTGTTATTTACAAATGTATTATCTCAATTAAATATACCTGACAGTCAGTTAACAAAGTGTAATATAAATTTAAAAGGCATCTCTAGTGATATTATAAAAGTTTCCAGGAAATTAAATATTAATTTACATTTAAATAACAAAATATTTAATGTTGATTTTTATATTATGGACTGTGATTCTTGTAATTATTCAGCAATACTTGGTGTGAAATTTTTAAAGGGTTATAAGATGTCAATAGATTTTAGTAATAATGTTTTATACAATAATATTGTAACTGTGCCTTTTGCAATTAAAGATGAATCTGTACCATTTTCATTATCTAATGCAACTCAATTCTTTAATAATTATGAAATTAACAGAGAAAATACTTTGAATTCTGAAAAATATAGGGATAATTTGTGCTATGCACTTAGGAAATACACAATTCCTCCTCTATCGGAGGCTTTCATACAACTAAAATTAAAAGAGATTGTTAAATTTAATTCACCTACTGTGATGATTGAGCCTTTAAACAACAGTAAAATTCTGGTCGCTAGATCAGTAAATAATGTATCTAGATCTAATATATATAATGTAAAATTATTGAATTTGTCAACTGATGAGTTGCACATAAATAAGCATTCAAATTTAGCAAAAATTGCTCCTATCACAGTAGTATCTTCTTTTTCAGTTAACAATATTACTGAGTCAAGTGCAGAGAGTGGTGATAATTTTGATGTTTGGGGAGGAAATTTTGATCTTTCACACTTAGACTATAATGAAAAAAGACAAATAGAGAGTTTAATTAATGATTATAAGCATATTTTTGCTAATTCTATTCCAGATTTAAAGGGGTGTGATACGGTTTTTCATAACATTAACTTAAAAGATGATATTCCTGTTAAACAAAAACCTTATAGAGTTCCTTATCATGTAAGAGATGAATTAGATAGGCAAATTAATGAACTTCTTGAGAATGATATTATACAAGAAAGTGATTCACCATTCTCCGCACCTGTACTGTTTGTTAAAAAGGCAGATGGAACATTAAGATTGGTAACAGATTTTAGAAAATTAAATGATAAAACTATTGATGATATTTTTCCACTGCCAAATATCACTGAATTGATTGATAGTTTAAGTGGTGCGAAATATTTTTCTACATTAGACTTAACATCTGGATTTTATCAAATGAAATTGCACCCAGACGACACACACAAATATGGCTTTTCTACACCTTTTGGCCACTATGAATGGAAAAGAGTCCCTTTTGGTTTGAAAAATGCCCCCAGCTCCTTTCAACGACTTATGTCCATCGTCCTAGCTAAGCTTTCCCCTTTACAAATTTCTATTTACATAGATGATATTGTTATTGCATCTAGAACCTTTGAGGAACACTTAATGAAATTAAAGGTAGTATTTGATAGATTATCTCAACATAAATTATGTTTAAAGCCAAGTAAATGCAATTTTTTTAAATCTTTAATAAATTATTTAGGTTTTCAGGTTTCTGAAGGTATTGTCCAGCCTGACCCCTCAAATTTAAAAACTGTTAAAAATTTTCAAAAACCCACCTCTAAAAAACAAATTCGCCAATTTTTAGGATTAACTGGCTTCTACAGAAAATTTATTGAAAATTACTCCTTAAAAGCTCTTCCCTTAACTAATTTAACTAAACAAAATATTAAATTCTCTTGGACCCCTGAAGCAGAAAATTCTTATCAAACCTTAAAATCCGAATTACTTAAAGAACCCATTTTACATCTCCCTGATTTTTCAAAACCATTTTCGGTATGTACCGATGCATCAAATCTTGCTCTTGGAGCAGTTCTCTGTCAAGAAGGAGAGGATGGATTTTTGCACCCTATTGCTTATGCTAGTAAAAAACTAAAAGATGCAGAAATAAACTATAGCACAGTCGAGAAAGAGACTTTAGGAGTTGTCTGGGCAACATCCTATTTTAAGCAATACCTTTTGGGAAAACATTTTACAGTTTATTGTGATCAGGCCTCCCTTTCAAATGTTTTGAAATTAAAAGACCCCACTTCTAGGATAGCACGATGGATAATGTCCATGACCCAGTTTAATTACAAAATTATTCATAAACCTGGTCGCCTAAATTTAACAGCTGATTATCTATCTAGATGTGTAAATAATGTAAACGTAAACACTATAGACCTGGATGTTGATACAAACCTTCTTTTAAGTGTACGTAATTCTCAAAATTCTGACCCTAATTGTATAAGAATTGGCTCATGCTTAGATAAAAATATTGACCCATTCCCTAAAAATTTAATGTTTTTCTTAAAAGATGATGTATTATATTGTACTAATAGAAAACCTAAATTAAAATATCAAAGAAAAGAGCGTATTGTTGTTCCACAAAATTTGATCTCTGATATTCTAAATTATTGTCATGATTCGATCACTGCAGGACATGGTGGTTTTAGAAGGACTTTGAGAAAAATTCAGTAACACTTTTATTGGCCTAGGATGTATGTTCAAATTTTAAATTATGTTAAGAGTTGTCCTGATTGTTTACAGAAAAGAGGATTTAAACAAAAACAAAAAGCTCCTTTACAGAGGTTTCCAAATTCTACTTACCCTATGGAAAGAATAGCTATGGATTGTATTGGCCCCATGCCTCTAACTTACTCTGGCAATAAGTACATACTGGTGATTACGGACTATTTTACTCGTTGGCCAGAAGCTTATGATATCCCCAATATTAAATCTGAAACTATTTTAAATTGTTTAGAAAACTTCTTTTCTCTTCATGGTGTGCCAAAACACATTATCACTGACAAAGGATCTAATTTCATTTCGAATGCTGCCATGAAGTTGTATGAAAAATTAGGTATTGAAAAACATACCACTACTAGCTATCACCCACAATCGGATGGAGTCTGCGAGCGTTTAAACAGTAAAATAATTAACACACTTAGTCATTTAGTGTCTGAAACACAAGAGGATTGGGATCGACATTTATCTTTTGCCTTGCTGGCCCACCGAACTTCAATCCATTCCTCGACTGGTGAGTCTCCAGCTAATCTTCTCTATGGTAGAGAATTAATTTTGCCACATCATCTTCTTTTTAATTTAAATGAACAAAATTTTACCACTGTTAGTGATTATAGTCAGGATTTGGCAATTCGTATGAAAAAATCTTTTGAAATAGTAAAGAAGAACTTACTTAAAGCAGCTAAAACACAAGAGACATACAGAAATAAGTCTGCTGTTATAAAAGATATAAAAGTTGGAGATTTAGTATATTTATACATTCCTGTTTTTCCAAGAGGACATTGTAAGAAACTCTCCAAACTTAATAAAGGTCCTTTTAAAGTTATACAAAAAACATCTAATGTAAACTTTAAAATTCAATATGTAAATGACACACGAAATATTCAGTTGGTGCACATTGACAGATTAACAAAAATTCCAGAAAGAGATTCTGTGTTCTTTTCTTGTGCACAATCTGATAATTCAACAAGTAATACATCTCATGAGAATGATATAATTCCAACACAAAGATATAATTTACGACAAAGGAAAAACTAGAATGACATTTTTTTTTTATTGTTGCGCAACATAATTTTTTTTAAGTGTATAATTTTTATATGTGTGTATTTGTTATTGATACATTGCAGAATGCTGCAAACTGGATTTAATTGATGTTGATTTAAGATAAAATTTGTTGCTATTGATATTGCAGATTACTGCAGGATTTAGAGAATGATTGAGAAAAGATTAATTTGGATTATATGAATTGATTATATTTATATTGATAGAGATATATAGTTACTTATTTATTGTTATTGAGAGTGCAGATTTATGCAAATATTTGATTACGTGGTCCATGACGTAAGTTCTGATCACATATGTTGATATTTTTTGGTATATATTTGTTGTCGTTAAAAGTATTAGAGTTCTGCAAAGATAAAAGTGGCAGTGTATATTAGATAACTGCAGATGCAGATGATGTTATGTGTAGTTCTGAATGGACATGAATAGATACTTGTGTCTTTGAAATTTTAGTATATTATTGTTACTTATTGATAATAATTGTTATTGTGTGAATTGTCATTTGACACTTCTATTGAAATTTTATTTATTTTATACAACTTATGTACATTGTTTTATTTTTTTAGATCACTCTATTTACACATTTTTTTTTTCTCTTTCCAGCTGGTATTTATATTTTGTAGTGGAAGTGAGAGTTGTTTCTCATTGGTTATTCAAGGTACCTTTTCAAAATTCAATGTTTCGATTCTTTGAAAACTATTTGGCTGGTCCAATGTTTTCTTAAAAATTTATTTTTATTCATAGCTAATGAGAATCAATGTCAAATCCTCTACCTTTACTTTTGTCTACACAAATTTAGTGATCTGATGTACAAAAATTTATTCATTATATAATTCTTGTTTTAGTCTATAGTTTGTTAACAAATTGCTTATTCCGAAATAGAGGTTGAATTCGGATAAATATTGCTATGCTTAAATTGGTAACTTCTGATAGATATTTTATTTTATTATCAAAAATTTTTCATTTTTCAAATGAAAAATTTTTGGGGGATAGGTGGAAGGAATGTGTTGGGTTGCTTTAGAATTTAGGTAATTTGGAGGTTTGGAGGTTTACTTTTGTTTCTTTTTCCCTGGCTCAATATTCTTAATTTGGTAATATTTAAATAATATTTATTGGCTTTTTCATTTATTCTTTAATTAGAATATTTTTTAATCTTCTAAATTAATTTTCTTTAAGATATTCTTAGTTAAAAATGTTCCATTCCTTAAATTAATATTACTTTTGATTTGCAAGTTCTAAAAATTATTTATTTATTTGATTCCCCTTAAAATTCCCTTTAATTTGATATCCCATTTTCCCATTTTGGTTAGAAATTCCGTTTGTTCTACAGTTTCAAGTTATTTCCATGTTTCACTGTAATTCAAAAATTTCAGTTGCGGCCATTTTCGGAATTCTGTTTTGCGGGCTTTTTACTGCGATTAAAGGCGCCACCTAAGCGTTTTTCGCGCCCCTTTGGAATTTGGGATTTTTTTAATTGGTTCGCGTTTTTTTCGGATCGTCTGCTCTCGGAATTAAGAGTATTATTTTGGCAATTCTGATTTCGGTAAGCGAATTTTAATTGCTGCCGTTTATCTAAACTCGCCCTTTTGCCGCAAGTATAAATACGCGCGCAGAACTTTTCAGTTTCAGTTTTTTGTTGAAATCCTTCGTTGTGGTTAGCGCGAGAAGCGCGTTGTTTATTTTCGAATGGAACTTATGTTCCACGCGACCTTTTAATGGAACGTTAAGTTCCTCGCGTTATTCTTTTTTTTTTCATTAGTTGTTTTAATTTAAATTATGCATTTTTCAAGCTTTTATCGCGGAATTCGCGACGTAACTCTCCAGAAAAGTACGTGGTGAAAATTCCTTATGCGAGCTGCGTGAACGTAGTTTCTGACGAGGACGGCCGTTCTAAAAAGATCCGAGTGTTCCAGAAGTAGTTGTTAGGTCTGATCTCCTGAGTTTGCAATCCTTTTCAAGAAAATGCTGAATCCTCTCCTGTTTCAAGTTTGGGTGAATTCCAGAAAACCAGTGTAGTTTTATTCCTGTCAGCTCAACTATTAGAACTTTTTGTCTCCAACCAGTGCAGCTCTAATGATTGGAACTTCGCCCCCCCCCCATGTCTGATGACCCAGCTGGTGAATATTACTGTTATATTTAAACTCCTAATTTCTTAAATTCTCAATATTTTTGAAATGCATTTAATCAAAATTTATTCTGTAAATTTAAAATTCTAAAACTGTATTCTGAGAGCAAATTTCTAAACCTTCATAATTTTTAAGAGCCTGGATTAAATTCTAAAATTATTTAAATTTAATATTTTTGTTAATGATTTTTTTGATGGAATTTAAAATAAATTGTTTTGAGTAAAGTTTTATGCTAATTCCTTAATTTTAACCTAGTTGATAAATTCTAAAATTCTAATGTCTAAAATTCTAATGTTAATTCTTCCTGAGTTGCCTGCCTGTGAGCAGTGTTTTTTGTATTTGTTAATTTGAAATAATTGAAGTTACAATTTAATAAACTAATTTTCTTTAAACTAAATATTATGTCTTCATTTATCTTTTTTAAACACAGCAGGTTTTATTCTATCTGTCAAACACAACAGCTGCGAAGTTCCCTTTCAGATTCGTATTTGATTGAATCCATATTAAGAATAGGTTTCATATGCGTGTCAACAATAATTCTATGATTTTCATAGCGTTGTTCCAAAGCCTTAAAATAAGAATTGTACGAAGCATCGGAAGTTTCAATAATCTTAGCCTCACCCTTTAATGAACCGCGTAAATAATGAAGTTTTTCATTTTCTGATAAATCTTGATTTTCAGTTATTAAGGCACTAAATTGACTTTTAAACAGGTTCCATTCCTCAAATTGACCACTAAATAAAGGTATTGGAATTTTGGGTAGTTTGATCGAAGCCTCTTTATGCTGAACTGTATGTAATGAACATACCTCTTGAGTAGAACTCTTCCCAGTCGTTGTAGAATTATCTGAATTATCATTAATTTTATTTATAGAGGTCCTAATTCTAACCTCTATTTTTTGCATCTCTTAATAAGTATTCTATGTTGGTTATAAATGATTTTACTTATATACATCCATGCCTTACGTGGGACTCGAAGCCACAACGCGGCGATCGAGCTATTGCTGTGGAAACGCTCACCTTCGTTTAATTAAATCATTCGTTTAATTAAATTTTCGTTTAATTAAATCATTGACCCGTTCTTGAAACTGTGATTCCAGAAAGCTGTAATGAATAAAATTACAGCAGATATAAATAAAAAGTAAAACACCATACATGCACAAGAATCTTCAACTATAGGCAAGGATGTTACACTTGAATAAACCTTATGTTATTAAAATATGGGTTTAGGTTATTTCACTAGCAACTAATTATGAGATGAATAGTTTTATTGAAAGGAACTGAAAGAAGTGGTGATACCAATGGGATTGATAGCGCGTGCCATATTTATAGAATAAAAATAATTTATTGAAACCCAATAATTCAACATATATTTAGTATTTAGTCCATTATTTGCAATAGTGTAATATATATATATATATATATATATAAACTTATTAATTCCGTCATATATATATGCTGCCATTAGTGCAATAAATATATGTTACTCCCCTCCCCCCCCCCTCACACACACCGATCCTCCGAGGACACAATGTTAAGTACAGGGTGCCCCAAATTAAACTATATTTCCGAGAGGACTACATGGAAAACTATTCATCAGAATGTCATGAAATTTGAAGAGTCTCGTAAGGAGATGATGGGAATTTTTTTTACTGCAAAAAAAGTTAGTTCAAAAACCACCAATAGAGGGTGTATAATATCTTTATACAGAATATATAATGTGAACTACATAATGTATCTGTCTAATGAGGACAAAACATGTTCAATATGATGGCCATCATTGTCTGCTACCATCTGGAATCGTAACATAGCATGTTCAATGGTTGATTGCAGTGTATAAGTCGGAATGTTACAACCATGGCGTGGGCGCGGTAGCCCAGTGGTTTGCGCTCGGGAATTGCACTCGGTAGACCCCGGTTCGATTCCCTCCGCTGCCAAAAGTGCCGCCGCGTTCACGTGGAGTACGATCACGTTAAACATGTGGGTCCTTGAGTTCTTCCGAGAGGTTAGTGGTAGGGGAGGGAGGGTACGGACCCTGTGAATGCCTCTCCCACCGGGTTCCGGTCTAAATTGTGTGGCTCTTCCAGGTCGTCTAAACAGATACCTTTCACCTATCTGGTAGGTCGAACGGTCTGGGTCTCAACAACAACACCCATGGCGTGCTATGCTGTCTTTAAGATAGGACAGGGATCTTATGGGATCACGGTAGACCAAGTCTTTGAGATATCCCCAGAGCTCAAAATCGCATGCATTCAAATCTGGGGATCTTGCAGGCCATACCGTAGGAAAATGGAAGCTGATGATTCTGTCATCAGAAAAGTGGCTCCTCAGCACTTGTTTCTCAGCACTTGTGGCTCCTGAGCACTAGAATTTTCCAATAAGGATGCGTGACATTGCTTGGTGGCAAAGCACGTTGTAGGACCTGCGGATCTAATTTCTTAAAATTAAGAGGATCCCAAAATGAAGGTGGCAGTAAAACCACACAATACCGTTACCTTAGAGTAGCATAACGGAACTCGTAGACACACATGTGGGCAAAAAAATCCACCAATAGCGACCGCTATTGGTGGTTTTTAGAACTAACCTTTTTATTTTTTTTTGCTCTAGAAAAAAATCCCATCATCTCTTTATGACACTCCCCAAATTCCATGAATTTTTGATGAATAGCTTGTATTGTAACCTTCTTGGAAATGTGTCAATCGAAAAAAAATTTCAAGCTTTTTAAAGTAAAGGTCAACACGCTGTAATTGTAGTCAATTGAACCCATGATACCAATTTTTTTTAATATTTCTTGTAAAATTTGAAAGAAAAACAAAACTATTTGAAAAGGGATTCTGATATAAAACATTCGAGTTAAGCCACACTCTAGTTTATTATCAATTAAATCTTTTTCAGTCAACAATTAATTGCATCAATACCGAGTATTTTTCTCGATGTTCTAAGAACCTTAAATTTTTTTTCAAAATCAATTACAACATATATTAGTTTCGGTAAATCCGGATAATAGGTCACCGCACGTTTTTTTTTTAAGTACAAAATCGGGTCCAGTTGGCGCATTCTCCCCAAATTGGCCCCATCCCTTCTCAGTGACGTCATTTTCCATCTTTAAAAATGGGCTCCTCCTACCAAAATGACGTTTTGGTAGGAGAAGCCTATTTCTTAAATCGGGTTACTGTGTTTATTCTAAACAAGATTTTCTAATGTAAATGATAGTGTAATTTAATTTAATTAACATTGAATAATACTCACAAAAACGTTACAAAATCAGACTTTTGTGTATTTTAAGAAAATTGAATAACTTTGTAAAACTGTAGAGTAAAAAAATGAATAATACACATATAAATGTTCTAAAATCAAATTTTTGTGTAATTTAAAATTTTTATGCTACAATTTTATCTGTGCATTTCGCACTTAGCGAAATCACTTTCTCCATGCAACCGAGGAACCATTATAAAGGCAGAAGTTCGACCTAAAGGTCAAAATTAGTGAAACGAATGTACCAGTAGTCCGTGTAGGGGAAGGGGTTCGACAAAAACGTTACAAAATCAGACTTTTGTGTATTTTAAGAAAATTGAATAACTTTGTAAAACTGTAGAGTAAAAAAATGAATAATACACATATAAATGTTCTAAAATCAAATTTTTGTGTAATTTAAAATTTTTATGCTACAATTTTATCTGTGCATTTCGCACTTAGCGAAATCACTTTCTCCATGCAACCGAGGAACCATTATAAAGGCAGAAGTTCGACCTAAAGGTCAAAATTAGTGAAACGAATGTACCAGTAGTCCGTGTAGGGGAAGGGGTTCGACCTAAAGGTTGAAATTTGTGGAACGGATGTACCAGTGGTCCGTGTAGGGGCAGGGGTTCGACCTAAAGGTCGAAATTTGTGGAACGGTTGTACCAGTGGTCCGTATGTACCAGTGGTTCGAGTAAGGGCAGGGATTCGACCTAAAGGTCGTTTTACAGCGGGACGATTTACAGCTTTCTCTAAGAATCATAAATTCATCAATGGCATTATCTATAGCTATTTACACACACACCCTAATTCTATAAATTCAACATTATCAAAACCATACTCTCTTAAATAATATAATCTCTTATTATTCACTTCAATCAAAATCCACCCAAGTGTACACTTTATTCTAAATTCATCAAGATCAATTTATATGTTTTGATTCTCCCTTTTGTACTAACTCATTGTATTGTTTGATTCAATAAATCACATTATCCATGTTTCCGGCAGCTATTATCTCATTTGTAAATTATCGATCAAATTTCCATAAGTTAATTAAATTTATACCTAGATGCGGGTTACTTTAGAATGGCCTAATCCAAGGCGAGCACCTGTTTTACCTGCACAATAAATAAAGTGTTATGTGAGAAATCGCTCGACTAAGTACCTTTGAATTCATTGCCTTAGAAACATAATTATACCAAAATATCTTATTATTTTTGTTTATTCTAAAATCATTCTACTTGCTTTTTCCAAATTCTCTTAGTAATCATTTGTATATTCTCTTAACTACTTTCCATACAATTCCTCTAGGGATTCCTAACTCATATGTAGCAATTAATTCCAAATTAACAAGGTAATTCTAATTATACCGAATTTCAGAGTACTTTAGAGTGTCCTAATCCAAGGCGATCACCTGTTTCTTCTGCGGATAAATGAATGTTATGTTAAAATTTAAAATTCCATCAATACCTGTTGAGTTTAGATATTAAAGTTATCAAAGAGTGAATTTAGTGTTTTAGCCAAATATATTCCTAATTATAGTGAGCCGCTATAATTACTTAATTCTGTCAGGACTTGCCCTGTATGAAGATTTTGCAATTGCAATACAAGGAATTTATATTTTCTTCCACTTAGTTCACACTTATATAATATTTAATTCCCTTCAAAAAATTTCTACTTCAATACCAAATCATATTTATGTGTATTTATCCACAGGTTTCCAGATCTGATTCTTAATCTAATTTTCATATTATCAGCATTTGTCTTAAAGTAAACTTATATTAGGTGTGTTGTGTTAATTAGCTTATTATCAACATGTACTTCAATCTACTTATGTGAAAGCCCCAGGCCGTCCGGCTCGTCCAGAGGACTTAGAGCATCTATTTGGACGACCGGGAAGGTCAATCTACTTATGTGTATTAAATTGTTAAATATGCATGATTACATCTTATACTCAATTTTGATCATCTTCTCATTAATCAAAATCTTCTACTTCATAAATGTGAGATACATATATATATATTTTTTTGACATGTTTATCAAGCTCACCATCTCTATACTCCATCATTATGTATTACCATTGTCGTACGGCGTGCACGACATTTTGTAATTTCAATTACGGATGCCTACCAAAATAATGACAGTAGTTATAAAAGGGGCGTACCAGTCCAAAGAGGGGAGGTGGGGCAGTGTGGCACAGGAGGAAGCTTGCTCTTTGGGAGGATCCTCTCGGAGGGTCTTTAGACCCCCCCAGGAGGGAGGATGCCTCTTTTGAGAGGATGCTCTCTTGAGAGCCCCCTCTTTTGGGAGGAAGTTTGGTGAGGCTGTGCAGCACCGGATGCCTCTTTCCTAGTATTGCGAAAGAGGCCTGATGACTCATACCCTCGGAGTGAATTGTCTTGACCTTTGACCTGAGGAAGAGGGGAGGACCTTCGAAAGTGGATGTCGCAATCAGCGATTGCACAATCTGGAAATGACGTGTCGCAATCGGGAGCTCCGAGCACACGTCCTTCCACTCTGCTGGTCAATGACAAAGTGAAATCGCTTATCAGCGTGACGTAGTTAAAGCGCCCTCTGGCGAATTTTGATGAAGTGCTGCCATCTATCGGCATTTTTTTTTCCAAACGAATTTAATTTCTCAGTTGTCACGAGCTGGACCCGAACTCATAACCATTTGATTGCAAGACTGTCGTTCTACCGACCACGCTATAGCGCCTTGCTCCATAGATTTTTATCTTCGAACTGTACCTTATCAGAGGAAGCAGGAGATTGAATATTTTTCGAGGTTCGCTCGAATCGCTCGGTGAACCGATTGAATGGAGATGTCTTTCATAAAATGATTTCGGTGCGTTTTAAAACATAATGTTACGGACTGAATATAAAATTGTTGATTTTATATTGCGATTTTTAGCATATGTTTTTTTAAAACAAATTGAATACGGATGAACACATAAATTGTATTCAGTGGACACTACGATTTTTTTTTAAATGAATTGAATACACTCAAGTTTAAACTCAAGTATAGTTACGCATTTTTAAAATTGTGTTAAGTGAACAAGATTCGACCCTCTTGTGTTTTGAAAAATCTGCTCTGAGAAAGAATATGTATATGAATACATATTTTCCATAAATACAGCCCTCCTCCCCCCCCCCCCCCCCCCACCACCACATCCATACATACACACAAAATTCAAGCCAAGGACTCTCACCCTGAATACTTTCCAAATCGGCTCTATAGCTTATAGTGCTTATCAGTAAAATAGATAGTGACCCAAAGTTCATGTTCGCAATGTGAGAAAATTACAATGTTATTGTTTAAAGCAGATCACATATTTAAATGAAAAATGTATCAAATTATACAACATTTAAGATCATTAAATGACTATATATATATATTTTTTTAAACTGTCCTAAAAATTATAGAATATAACTTACTGTTTTTAAGGATATGCGATTGTTAACATTGAATTTAAATGAAAGAGTGCCCCTCTGATACAACTACCCTACATTGCAGCAACATTAAAAATATGAAAGATATGCAATTAACATCTTAGAAACATGTAATGAGTTTTGATATCTTTATACTGGGCATTATTGACATCCACATAAAAATGTCACGATTTCGCGACTGTGGGTGCATCATAAAACCAACCAGTTCTTATTGAATGACCACATTTGAATATATATATTTAACAACACACAGAAAATGACAGAACTAAACTGAGATCTACAACAACATTTTACAGAATAAATCTCAACTTCATAGATTTTTAAGAAACTAGAGTCGAATTTTCACTGATTCTTAGAGATTGAAACACAACATAGTTTATGAATCTTCATGCTTTAGAGAATGGAAAATAACTTAGCATTTATTTTGAATGAATAAGAATATTTCAGAATTTTAACATTGATTATAAATTTTATGATTTAAACTCTGTAAAGTGTAAATATCTTTCATTACGAAACTTACACTGTAAACATCTAATATGATTCGAATAAATTTATTTTTAATTTTTTTTTGTATTTTATTTTAAAAAGCGATATTAGTAAACCTGTTATACTTGAAAATATAGTTACATAACCTACGAGCACAAAGCATTTTAAAATAGAACATATTAAAAATGAGTTGATGAACGTAAATAAGGAGTTCAGTTTGAAAGATAAAAATCCGTTTAATGAATCTATTATTCATAAAATACACATTAAACATTATTTTGTTACACATTTAAACAAGTTAAAATAATTTTCTTATTGCACATTCATAGTCCTCTGATTTAAATGACTTGAAAAAATTTCGATCATACCAGTAAAAGACTTCTTCACCACGCAACAAAACATTCTTTGCTATGTTATTAATGTCAAATGGTCGAAGTAATGGTCGAATCCTGTTCACGTAACATAATTTTAGCTAAGTATTGCATTCATGTTTTTAAGTACACTCTTAAAAGGGTTGAATCTTGTTCACTTAATTTTAGCTAAGTATAATGCGTTTAAATTTGTTTTTAAGTGCATAACACATAAAAGGGTCGAATCCTGTTCACCTAATACAATTTTTGTGTTCACTGGAAATCCGTAATCTCTTATATTTTTGTTTTTAAAGATATGAAATCATTTCGTCATTATTATAAAAATCATATTGATATATGCTGTTAGATTTATTTTTAAAAAATCACATTGGTATATATAACTTGGAATGGTCGAATCCTGTTCACTTCATTTTAGCTAAGTAGAATACGCTATTTTAAAACTTAGCAAATATATTGTGTACGTGTATAAATTTTAAGTGCACAAAAGGGTTGAATCTTGTTCACTTAATTTTAACTAAGTATAATGCGTTTAAATTTGTTTTTAAACATTCGAAATCATATTGATAGTTAGATTTATTTTTAAAAAATCACATTGCTATAAATCACTTAATACAATTTTAGCTAAGTATAATGCGCTATTTTAAAGCTTGCCAAATATACTGTGTATGTGATTAAATTTTAAGTGCACAAGAGGGTCGAATCTTGTTCACTTAACACAATTTTAAAAATGCGTAACTATACTTGAGTTTAAACTTGAGTGTATTCAATTCATTTAAAAAAAAATCGTAGTGTCCACTGAATACAATTTATGTGTTCATCCGTATTCAATTTGTTTTAAAAAAACATATGCTAAAAATCGCAATATAAAATCAACAATTTTATATTCAGTCCGTAACATTATGTTTTAAAACGCACCGAAATCCTTTTATGAAAGACATCTCCATTCAATCTTCCCCTACACGGACTACTGGTACATTCGTTTCACTAATTTTGACCTTTAGGTCGAACTTCTGCCTTTATAATGGTTCCTCGGTTGCATGGAGAAAGTGATTTCGCTAAGTGCGAAATGCACAGATAAAATTGTAGCATAAAAATTTTAAATTACACAAAAATTTGATTTTAGAACATTTATATGAGAATTATTCATTTTTTTACTTTACAGTTTTACAAAGTTATTCAATTTTCTTAAAATACACAAAAGTCTGATTTTGTAACGTTTTTGTGAGTATTATTCAATGTTAATTAAATTAAATTACACTATCATTTACATTAGAAAATCTTGTTTAGAATAAACACAGTAACCCGTTTTAAGAAATAGGCTTCTCCTACCAAAACGTCACTTTGGTAGGAGGAGCCTATTTTTAAAGATGGAAAATGACGTCACTGAGAAGGGAGGGGGCCAATTTCAAAACACGGGAGAATGCGCCACCTGGACCCGATTTTGTACTTAAAAAAAACGTGCGGTGACCTATTATCCGGATTTACCGAAACTAATATATGTTGTAATTGATTTTGAAAAAAAATTTAAGGTTCTTAGAACATCGAGAAAAATACTCGGTATTGATGCAATTAATTGTTGACTGAAAAAGGTTTAATTGATAATTAACTAGAGTGTGCCTTAACTCGAATGTTTTATATCAGAATCCCTCTTCAAATAGTTTTGTTTTTCTTTCAAATTTTACAAGAAATATTAAAAAAAAATGGTATCATGGGTCCAATTGACTACAATTACAGCGTGTTGACCTTCACTTTAAAAAGCTTGAAATTTTTTTTCGATTGACACCATACACGTTGTCCCAAATTAAACTACACATTTCCAAGAAGGTTACAACACAAGCTATTCATCAAAAAGTCATGGAATTTGGGGAGTGTCATAAAGAGATGATGGGATTTTTTTCTAGAGCAAAAAAAAATAAAAAGGTTAGTTCTAAAAACCACCAATAGCGGTCGCTATTGGTGGGTTTTTTTGCCCACATGAGTGTCTACGAGTTCCGTTATGCTACTCTAAGGTAACGGTATTGTGTGGTTTTACTGCCACCTTCATTTTGGGATCCTCTTAATTTTAAGAACTTAGATCCGCAGGTCCTACAACGTGCTTTGCCACCAAGCAATGTCACCCATCCTTATTGGAAAATTCTAGTGCTCAGGAGCCACAAGTGCTGAGAAACAAGTGCTGAGGAGCCACTTTTCTGATGACAGAATCATCAGCTTCCATTTTCCTACGGTATGGCCTGCAAGATCCCCAGATTTGAATGCATGCGATTTTGAGCTCTGGGGATATCTCAAAGACTTGGTCTACCGTGATCCCATAAGATCCCTGTCCTATCTTAAAGACAGCATAGCACGCCATGGGTGTTGTTGTTGAGACCCAGACCGTTCGACCTACCAGATAGGCGAAAGGTATCTGTTTGGACGACCTGGAAGAGCCACACAATTTAGACCGGAACCCAGTGGGAGAGGCATTCACAGGGTCCGTACCCTCCCTCCCCTACCACTAACCTCTCGGAAGAACTCAAGGACCCACATGTTTAACGTGATCGTACTCCACGTGAACACGGCGGCACTTTTGGCAGCGGAGGGAATCGAACCGGGGTCTACCGAGTGCAATCCCCGAGCGCAAACCACTGGGCTACCGCGCCCACGCCATGGTTGTAACATTCCGACTTATACACTGCAATCAACCATTGAACATGCTATGTTACGATTCCAGATGGTAGCAGACAATTATGGCCATCATATTGAACATGTTTTGTCCTCATTAGACAGATACATTATGTAGTTCACATTATATATTCTGTATAAAGATATTATACGCCCTCTATTGGTGGTTTTTGAACTATCTTTTTTTGCAGTAAAAAAAATTCCCATCATCTCCTTACGAGACTCTTCAAATTTCGTGACATTCTGATGAATAGTTTTCCCTGTAGTCCTCTCGGAAATATAGTTTAATTTGGGGCACCCTGTACTTAACATTGTGTCCTCGGAGGATCGGTTTGTGTGAGGGGGGGGGGAGAGGGGAGTAACATATATTTATTGCACTAATGGCAGCATATATATATGACGGAATTAATAAGTTTATATATATATATATATATATATATTACACTATTGCAAATAATGAACTAAATACTAAATATATGTTGAATTATTGGGTTTCAATAAATTATTTTTATTCTATAAATATGGCACGCGCTATCAATCCCATTGGTATCACCACTTCTTTCAGTTCCTTTCAATAAAACTATTCATCTCATAATTAGTTGCTAGTGAAATAACCTAAACCCATATTTTAATAACATAAGGTTTATTCAAGTGTAACATCCTTGCCTATAATTGAAGATTCTTGTGCATGTATGGTGTTTTACTTTTTATTTATATCTGCTGTAATTTTATTCATTATAGCTTTCTGGAATCACAGTTTCAAGAACGGGTCAATGATTTAATTAAACGAAAATTTAATTAAACGAAAATTTAATTAAACGAATGATTTAATTAAACGAAGGTGAGCGTTTCCACAGCAATAGCTCGATCGCCGCGTTGTGGCTTCGAGTCCCACGTAAGGCATGGATATATATATAAGTAAAATCATTTATTAACAACATAGAATACTTATTAAGAGATGCAAAAAATAGAGGTTAGAATTAGGACCTCTATAAATAAAATTAATGATAATTCAGATAATTCTCCAACGACTGGGAAGAGTTCTACTCAAGAGGTATGTTCATTACATACAGTTCAGCATAAAGAGGCTTCGATCAAACTTACCAAAATTCCAATACCTTTATTTAGTGGTAAATTTGAGGAATGGAACCTGTTTAAAAGTCAATTTAATGCCTTAATAACTGAAAATCAAGATTTATCAGAAAATGAAAAACTTCATTATTTACGCGGTTCATCAAAGGGTGAGGCTAAGATTATTGAAACTTCCGATGATTCGTACAATTCTCTTTTTAAGGCTTTGGAACAACGCTATGAAAATCATAGAATTATTGTTGACACGCATATGAAACCTATTCTTAATATGGATTCAATCAAATACGAATCTGAAAGGGAACTTCGCAGCCTATTAGATATTATAAAGAAGAATCTCAGAGCTTTAAGGGTTTTGGAATTTAAACGCGACAAATTTTCTAATGCATTATTATTAAATATAATACTTAACAAATTAGATCGCGAAACACGCAAGCAATATGAGTTAACGCTAACAAACAATGAAGTTCCAGATTTCGATGCATTTTTGGAATTTTTAGAAAGAAGATGTCAAATTCTTAGTAGTATTAGTAGAAATATTGCTAGACCCAATGTGGAACGATCAAGATCATTTATCGTTAAATCCAAGAATTTCTCGAAATTATGTGTTGCATGCAAATACAAATATCATCCTATTTATCATTGTGAAAAATTCAAGGATATGAAGCTGGATAACAGATTAGATATTGTTAAAGAACACAAACTATGTTTTAATTGTTTGAGCGATCTTCATATTCTATCAAACTGCAATTCGAAAAGTTCTTGTTTCGTTTGTAAAGCATCGACTCATCATACGCTGCTACATAAGTATTATTATACACCTACTTTAACTAAAGCGCAGAAATCGGCAGACATTTCGGAATCTTATGAGCAAGATAGAGTAAACAATTCTGCTCAATTTATTGACTCGCACGAGACTCGTTCTTCCTTTTTTACAAATGGAAATTCGAAAAGTGTGTTGGTTAATACAGCAATCGTGTACGTGAAGGATTCATGTGGTCAAAGAATTGCATTGAGAGCAATTTTGGACTGTGCATCTGAGTCATCATTTTTATCGTACAAAGCGGCTGATGCACTTAAATTAAAGAAAGAAAGGATACAAATACCAATTTGCGGTTTGAATGACCCTACTCTGAATGTGAGGTCAAGGGTCACCGCTGAAATATCGAACGAAAGTAATGAATCAAAATGGGAATTTGAGTTACTTATTGTACCTAAAATAACCGAGGTTACGCCTTCGAAGAAATTTAAGATTTCTAATTTGAAGATTCCAAGGAACTTAAAATTCGCGGATCCTAAATTCTTTTTGCCTCAAAGGGTTGATTTACTTTTGGGTGCTGAATATTTTTTCGCTTTCTTAAACTCGGATAAAATTAGATTAACAGAAAATTTATTTCTTCAATCAACTGTTTTTGGACATTTGGTTTCGGGCAGTGTTTCGGACGATAATTCTGATATGTCAACTAACTATTGTTTTTTGTCTAAAAATTTGGAGACTCTAAATAAAACACTTACATCGTTCTGGGAAACAGAAAACATCAAAAGTCACGAAACTTGTATCAGTGAAGAATTAAAATATTGCAACGAACACTTTGAAAAAACGCACTAACGGAACATAGATGGAACATATGTAGTTAGAATGCCATTCAAACCAGAGCTTTCTGAAAATATGTTGGGGAGTTCTAAAGAAATGGCTTCTAAAAATTGGAACATTTATGGAAACGATTAGAACGCGATCCCACCATGCAAGAATTATATTCAGATTTTCTTAAGGAATATGAAGTTCTAGGCCACATGGAGGAAATAAAGGAAGATGAAGATTCTGAAGAAGGTTATTATCTCCCTCACCATGGCGTTTTGCGACCAATTAGTCAAACGACCAAATTGCGCGTCGTTTTCGATGCGAGCGCAAAAACTACTAACAAGAATTCTTTAAACGATTTAATATGCAAAGGAGGGGTGATACAGGAAGATCTTTTTTCGATATTAATACGTTTTAGAAAACATCTCTATGCATTCACCACATATATAGAAAAGATGTTTAGAATGATTGAAATTGATCCGTCATAAAGACAGCTTCAAAAGATTTTGTGGAAATTCAATAAATCGGCAACAACCAAGGCTTATCAGTTAAAAACGGTGGCTCCATTTCGCCAGCCCCCCCACCTCGGAATTTCAAAATTTCAATGATGCCATTCGTTTGTACTACGTTTGTACCGTCAAAATTTTCGTTTGTACCACTTCCGGAACGGGGTTATTCCCATTTCAAAGTGGGGGGGCTGGCGAAACGGCAGCCCCCCCACCTCGGAATTTCAAAATTTCAATGATGCCATTCGTTTGTACTACGTTTGTACCGGGTTGTACCGTCAAAATTTTCGTTTGTACCACTTCCGGAACGGGGTTATTCTCATTTCAAAGTGGGGGGGCTGGCGAAACGGCAGCCCCCCCACCTCGGAATTTCAAAATTTCGTCGATGCCATTCGTTTGTACTACGTTTGTACCGGTTTGTACCGTAAAAATTTTCGTTTGTACCACTTCCGGTATGGCGTAATTTCTATTTAAAAGTTGGTGACCTTGAGCTCCGGTAACCCCTCACCTCGAAATTTCAAAATTTCGTCGATGCCATTCGTTTGTATTACGTTTGTACCGGTTTGTACCGTAAAAATTTTCGTTTGTACCACTTCCGGTACGGCGTAATTTTAATTTAAAAGTGGATGACCTTGAGCTCCGGCAACCTCCCCACGTCGGAATTTCAAAATTTCGTCGATGCCATTCGTTTGTACTACGTTTGTACCGGTTTGTATCGTAAAAATTTTCGTTTGTACTACTTCCGGTATGGCGTAATTTCTATTTAAAAGTTGGTGACCTTGAGTTCCGGCAACCCTCCACCTCCAAATTTCAAAATTTCGTCGATGCCATTCGTTTGTACTACATTTGTACTGGTTTGTACCGTAAAAATTTTCGTTTCTACCACTTCCGGTATGGCGTAATTTCTATTTAAAAGTTGGTGACCTTGAGCTCCGGTAAACCCCCCCCCCATCGTCGATGCCATTCGTTTGTATAACGTTTGTACTGGTTTGTACCGTAAAAATTTTCGTTTGTACCACTTCCGGTATGGCGTAATTTCTATTTAAAAGTTGGTGACCTTGAGTTCCGGCAACCCCCCCCCTCCAAATTTCAAAATTTCGTCGATGCCATTCGTTTGTACTACATTTGTACTGGTTTGAACCGTAAAAATTTTCGTTTGTACCACTTCCGGTATGGCGTAATTTCTATTTAAAAGTTGGTGACCTTGAGCTCCGGTAACCCCCCCCTCGAAATTTCAAAATTTCGTCGATGCCATTCGTTTGTATAACGTTTGTACTGGTTTGTACCGTAAAAATTTTCGCTTGTACCACTTCCGGTATGGCGTAATTTCTATTTAAAAGTTGGTGACCTTGAGTTACGGCAACCCCCCCACCTCCAAATTTCAAAATTTCGTCGATGCCATTCGTTTGTACTACATTTGTACTGGTTTGTACCGTAAAAATTTTCGTTGGTACCACTTCCGGTATGGCGTAATTTCTATTTAAAATTTGGTGACCTTGAGCTCCGGTAACCCCCCTCCTCGAAATTTCAAAATTTCGTCGATGCCATTCGTTTGTATAACGTTTGTACCGGTTTGTACCGTAAAAATTTTCGTTTGTACCACTTCCGGTACGGCGTAATTTTTATTTAAAAGTCGGTCACCTTGAGTTTCGGCAAGCCCCCACCTCGAAATTTCAGAATTTAGTTGATGATTCCATTCATTTGTGGGACGTTTGTACCGGACTGTACCAAAAAATGTTCGTTTGTACCACTTCCGGTACGGCGTTATTCTCATTTCAAAGTGAGGGGGGAGAAACATCAGCCCCCACCTAAGAATTTGAAAATTTCGTCAATGCCATTCGTTTGTACTACGTTTGTACCGGATTGTACTACCGTAAAAATATTCGTTTGTACCACTTCCGGTACGGTGTTGTTCTCATTTCAAAGTGGGCTTGCTTTAGAAACGGCAGCCCCGTTCACCTAGGAATTTCAAAATTTCGTCGATGCCATTGGTTTGTACTACGTTTGTACCAAATGGTACCGTAAAAATTTTCATTTGTACCACTTCCGGTACAGCGTAATTTTTATATAAATGTGGGTGTCCTTGAGCATCGGCAACCCCCACCTCGTAATTTCAAAATTTCGTCGATGCCATTGGTTTGTACTACGTTTGTATCGGATTGTACCGCAAAAATTTTCGTGTGTACTACTTCCGGTACGGCGTAATATTCATTTCAAAGTGGGGGCTAGAAAAATAGCAGCTTTGACCTCGGAATTTTCATATTTCAATGACGTCGTTCGCATGTACTTCATTTGCATGGAATGTACCGCTAAAATTTTCATTTGTACCGTTTCCTATATATAGTTGTTCCCATTTTAAAGTGGGAGACTCCATTTCGCCCCCTCTCAGTTCCGAATTTCCAATATGCATCAAATAATTAAAGAACATGCTTTTATGACAATAAAATTTATATATGTATTAAAACATACAAATACAAATAAATATATTTTTACAAATCAGCACATTTATTCAGTACATTATTCAAATATTTTGCTCAAGCCGACGCAGTGGTCGAGTGCTCAAGGCGAGTGTTTCCACAGCAATCGCTCGACCGCCGCGTTGTGGGTTCGAGTCCCACGTAAAGCATGGATGTTTGTGTTGCGGGCGTAGTGTGTTCCGCCCCCCTCTGGTGCGCCTGGGGCAACGTCTTAGAATGGCTAAATGGTTCACGTTCTGGCCGCTGACGAAAGGCGAATGACGAAAGTCAAGTGCCTGGCCATTAATATATATATATATATATATATATATATATATATATATATATATATATATATATATATATATATATTTTGCTTAACATATATTTATACAAATATTCAACTCAATTTACATTTATATAAATATTTAGTTTAATTTACATTTTCACAAATATTTAACTCAATTGACATTTATATAAATATTTAGCTCAATTTGCACTTATACAAAGTAGCACTTATACATGCTAATACGAATATGAAGTACATGTACATTGGAAAATTTGAAGATATATTTCGGTATTTGTGAGTATTTAAAATAGGTTTCAGGAAATAAAGTATTTAAAATATTGATTAATTAAAAAATGTTATGTACCCAACACAATTGAGTATAATATAGTTTTAAAAGTAAAGTAGGAATTAGCTATCATGGATGTGAGAATTTGGTTGCAAATCATTTTAATTGCATTCATTTAATTTTATTTATATAAAAATTAGCGAAATTATTTTGCAGAAGTACTGCTTTTACTGTCCTGCATATTAGTTTCCCTATAGAGTATAGGGAACTTATTTAACTGGGGCAAGTTTTCAAAGGAAGAACACGTTTCAAGCATCCTAGAACAAGAACCGAACGTTTATGAAGTCATTTCTGTATGTGTTAGCACGTGTGAATACACGCTAATATACTGTTACGACGTATTCTCTGGAATCGTGTGTGTGCGTCCAGGATACAAGAAAGAATCCAAATTTCTGGATAACTAACACGTTTATAAGCACAACATAAACAGGAATAAGATACAGCAAATGGTTCGATAACTATCTCACAAGATTACTAAACAACTTCTAGGTACAGTAAAATAGCAATTAAATACTCAGTTAATTTCACAAAACAGCGGATGCTATCCTGAAAACAATGACTTATCTCATAATTTCAATGTAGCTCGTATCACGTCAACTGCTCTCCAATTGAGCGATGACTCTTTTTATATATTCTCAGTAGAAACTACCAGAAGGGGCTCATATCTCGTAGAATACTCGTCATTTTAATAAGGTTCTCGAACATTCGAAATGTCGCCAATAAAACACCAAATCTGGCAACCATAGCTCGACAGTCCTGAAATGGCATCCCTAGACCCACATCATAGGAATGGCTGCCTGTACGGTGTTTCACTTCTGGTTCTCAAAAGTGCTTCCACTGAAGGCTTCATGATCGGGACAGTACATAGTGTATGTGTGTGCCTGTGAGTCCGCGGAGGTGTTATCTCACACGCGAATGAAGAGTTTTGAATATAATTTGGTACGATTATTGAGTGTATACTGGATTCCAATTGATTTTAAATGTAATCGAAAGTTTGGAAGACCCCCCCCCCTCCCCCATATTTTGAACGAAAGCTTGAAAAAACCATTAACCAGAACTTTCAATAATGATAAAAAAAAAAAATCATTTCAGACGTAATTGATAGACAAATGATAGAAACTTTAGAATGTTAGAATGAACCATTCTCGAGATACTACACAAGTTTCGAATAAATTTTTGAAAAAATTATTAAAGCAAATTAAGAATCTGAATGCTGTTAAATGTTTAATTATTTCATACATAATATCCACTTAGAAAACGATTGACATACCACATACGACATTTCGAGATATTGCACATTTTTCATGTAAATTTATTCAAAACATAATGTTAAGTTAAACAAGAAAGATCAATCATGCATAAGCATTGATTATGAAACACTTTCCAACTGAAATGTAATTTCATTTAAAAATTTCTGAAATGTGATACATTTAGTGTTGATATCTTTTACATTATCACAGTACTACAGTAATTTATTATACTTAAATATTTAAAACTGTATCGAAATATAAATCATCTGATTCTTTATGCAAAATCAATGAATATTTCATTCATATAACTTGTATTCCAGACTCCAGAGCTAAATAATTTTGTGTGAAAAAAATTCAGCAATTCTTATGTAATTCATCTTACAATCGCTTGAGATATTTGCATTCTGCATATGTTAAAATTAGGCTTCGTTGAAGAAATAATAAAAGTTTAGGGATCATTTAAAATCACAACTATTGTAATTGCATAGGCACGGAATTTAGGTACACAGATAATACACAGTTAATATATGTGTGTATGTGTATGTACTCAAAGTATTGGAATCGTGCCGAAGATCGGAACTCGAATTTTCAAAGGATCTACACGTTTTGGGACTTCTAGAACACGAAAAAAGTATTTTTAGGAAGACGTCTGTGTGTGTAAGGGTGTATCTGTGTATGTTTCTGTGTGTCTGTGTGGATATTACATCCACTCTAATTGAAAAACTAATGGACCGAATTTCATAAAATTTGGTAGGTATGTTTTTTGTAGGAAATCCTGATGTTCATTAGATTATAGTACGATTCGTAATAAAAGAATCTGCCTTCTTTGCGAAATGGCCGCAGAAATTGCCTTTATCCACTCTAGCTAAAAACTAATGAAAAAAATTTAACAAAATTTGGTGCATAATATTTCAATAACCTACAAGTGATTTATATACCAAATTTAACAAAATTTTGTATATAAATCATTTGTAGGTTATTCTAGTACGATTCGGGAAAAAGGAACTGGCTATTTTTGCGAAATGGCCCGCAAAAATCGTTATATATAAAAATATAAGACTACGTGTGTTCAATTATATCAATTAAATTCGTATTTTATACGTGATTTTTGACAACAAAAAGAATAAGACTAACCCCATTACTCTAGGACTAGCCGTTCCTGAGATATTCTAGTTTTTTCGCGTTTTCGCTACTCCACCTTTGACAATAAGTCCAGCTATCAAATGAGAACCAAATTTAAGTTTAACGTGTAAATTCAATGTCATTTAAAATACTTATGGTTGTTATTTTATGCAGATAAACTCAAATTATTATTGAATAAATAAAGAGAACGAATATGAGTCTGCAGGGAAAGACATGTGCTGTCCACGTCAGAATTTTTAACAATATTACAACAATGATTTATAGAAGTGAACGGGGATTATTTTCAGGCCCTTTCGAAAAAAATGTATGATCTATATTTAAAGATCCATTAAATTTTTGTCGAATAAAATGTTCAACAAATTTAAGCTGTGTACCAAATTTTAAATCTCTAGGACGTAGGAAAGTGCATTAAAAATGCCATCAAATAAGTATATCATGGAGAGTTATATAAAATTAATAAAAAATGAAAAATTGTTATCTACAAAATTTATTTTAAAATGTGAAGCCTCTCCCATATGCACTACGTTTAAACAAATGGAAAGATATTTATTATATAATATATCTCTCTTTTCTTTCTGGAAGATATCCCAAAGTCAGAATTTAATTGAATTTGTTTTTTTGCCTATATTAAATAATTTTTAATTAAAAAACTACTTAACATATTTTACTGAATTTTTTTTTATATATTCTATGGGATAATGTGAATATTTCCTAAAAATTTCGAAGCAATTCGTGAATTTTAAATTTACTTAAAAAATGTTTGAAAAATTAGGTCCCATAGGGTTCAATGTATTTCATTTTTTCAACCCGGGTTCAATAAAAAACTAATTGGGTGATATTATTTATTTATATTCCCATAGGTCCTACAGACCGTCTGAACAACATACTAAAATTTCATTTTGATAAAGTCATTTTTACGGCAGTTATCGTGCTAACGGACAGACAGACAGACAGAATGAATGAACAAAGTCATAAACACTTTTCAACTTTGTTGTAAAGTGTTAAAAAAAGGGAAGAAAGTATCGCCACATATAACACTTAGTAACAGTGTAGTAACACCTTCCACATACAATATTATGCAACATTATTCATATAAATCTAGATCATTCCATTCACTGGAAAAAATACATTTTGACAGTGATAGTAATTTGACGCCTATGAATTCGCCAATAGTAGTTTATTTCATGTAATTGATATTAAACAAATTTTGATGTCATTTCATGATATTGTAATTAAGTAAACGTGAATATGAGAAGGTCATTCATTTGGACTAGTAATTTGCCCAAAGCACCTAATTTCAATTGACGTCGTACTATTTTAATACCAAAAACATTGTTCTGTGGACCTTGTACACCATTGTTTCGCCGTGAAAGAAGTAGAATCATTGCATTATGTAGGAAAAGTCATGTTCTGCCCACATCAGATTTTTTAATCCATTCTGAGCCAACTGATAATTAATTTGCACAAGCAGCTTGCTAGACAATTCTGTGAAACAAAACATTGCAAATTTCCTTATTATTAGGCCAATTAGCAATTGCACACCAGGGTATCACCGAACAAGAAAGATCAATCATGCTTAAAGCATTGATTATGAAACACTTTCCAACTTCAATGCAATTTTATTTAAAAAAGTCGAAAATGCAATACATTCCTCGGTAATATTTTAAAACTTATCACGATACTACATTGATTTATTATATTTGAAAACATTAACCTTCATTGAAAAAAATGAACTTCATTCAAAAGACGGCATTGAAATATAAATTGCGTGGTTTAAATATCTCTAAAATGCAATACATTCCACGGTAATATTTTTAAATCTATCATAATACTCGTACTACGATGATTTATTATATTTGAAAACTTCATCGAAAACAACTGAAATTAATTCAAATGACGTCATAGAAAAAATAACACGCCTGGATCTCTCTATAAAAGCAGGATTTCATTCATAACTTTCTCCATTTCATTCATCACAATACTATAATAATTTATTTTATTTAAAAATTAAGACCATGGAGCTACAATTCATAAACTTTATGCTTAAAACTTCATCGAAAAATATCGTCCTTCTGTTTATAAAATCAATTAATATTTCATTCATATCATACTCCATGGACTGAATTATTTTGTGTTAAAGAAATACAGTAATTCTAATACAACTCATTCTACATATTTTGCTGTTTACATTTTACATAGGTGAAAAATAGGCTTAATTGCAGAAATAATCAAATTTGAATGAGAATTTAAACTCAAATATATTGTCATTGTGTTGTTTTAGTATGTAGATGCACAGAATTTAAGCAGAAATAAAGTAGTTTTAGGATGGATACAACACTCAATATGAATAAAAAAGAACTTTAAAAAATCACGAATTTGAAACAAGATGGATGCCATATCTCATTTTGAAGTGGGTCATGTGATCGTTTCATATCATGGTCACGTGATCGTTTCATATAAGATGTGTAATTATTATTCTAATTTTTATTTAAAAAACTACTGAATATATTTAGCTGAATTTTTTTTTATATATTTTATGGAACAATTTGACTATTACCTAAAATTTTCGAAGCAATTTGTGAATTTTAAATCCGTTTAAAAAATGTTAGAAAAATTAGGTCCCATAGGGCTCAATGTATTTCATTTTTTCAACCCGGGTTCAATCCAAAACTAATTGTGTGATATTATTCATTTATATTCCCATAGGTCCTACAGACCGTCTGAACAACATACTAAAATTTCATTTTGATTAAGTCATTTTTACGGCAGTTATCGTGCTAACGGACAGACAGACAGACAGACAGACAGACAGAATGAACAAAGTCATAAACACTTTTCAACTTTGTTGTAAAGTGTTAAAAAAGTTTAAATATGAATTACAATTACTGCTTACAGAAAATCCACCAAGAAAGAAGGAAGGCCGCCGCTCTGACGTCGCAACCTTTCAGTGGACTAATCCCATCTCCTCGAATGAGTATCAATTTAGTACTTGTGAAATTTCAGAAAATGTAACATTGAGTAATTAGATTGCATGCTATTGAAGAATTATCTCATTGTATACAAAAAATATAAAATAATAATATTATAACTTCTATCAGCATAAATTTGTACAATGTAGCATTAGTAATATACTAACGTAATATTTTGAACTTTTTTTTTTTTAAATTAAAGTACCTGTACAAGCAAGTATTTCTTTAATTCTCTATACTTTCACTCGAAATTTCTTCGAAACTAAAGATCGATATAAATAGTAGGCGACAAAAGTATGTATTAGAAAATTTAGTTTCTAACAGATTCCTTTTGAAATTTGCCGCAAAAGGCAACACTCCTCTAGCAGGATGACCATACTTATCTCATACCTAATAGAAATATATTTCCTTGAATTCCTTTAAATAAAAAACACTTGTCAGAAACGTAAGGATTTCCCTCAAAATCTAAACTGCTGATTAATTTTAAATGCAGAAATAATGAAAAAATAGACCAAATTACTAATTAATACTCATAACAAACAAAGATTAATAATTAAAAGCAATTAAAAGAGTTCAAAACATAAAACAATAAGAAGTTATCTTGTTGAACACCAATGTTTGTCACAGAAATGTCAGTTTTATACTGGAACGTGGTGATGTCCATGTACACAACTAGTTTCAAAAATTATAATATTTCATTAGTAAATAGTCCCCCTTCTCAAATTTAATGTCTTGCATATTTTCTATAAAGCTATAAAAATAATTTTATTACCTATGTAATTGTACAAATAAATATATGATATATGAATATCACTAGAAACATGGTATGATTAATAAAAACAATATGATATTTCTTAATGACAGATTAATTGATTTGCATAATTTTGAATCCAGGTGAATTTGAATTACAAAGTACAAGATCTTATTGGCATTGATAATCACCTAATGACATTTTGTCTTACAGAAAAGACTATGATGGAAAATTAAACTGTAACATTAAGAAGATATATCATGTAAGCTTAAGATGTACAGCAGGTAAGCTTAGATGTATGGCATGTAAGCTTAAGAATTGGTACAAACGAAAATTTTTATGGTATAATATCCGGTAATTATCCGGTTCAAACGTAGTCCAAACGCATGGCATCGACGAAATTTTGAAATTTCGAGGTGGGGTGGGGGTGGGGGGTTGCCGAAGATCAAGGTGACCGATTTTTAAATAAAAATTGCGCCGTACCGGAAGTGGTACAAACGAAAATTTTTACGGTACAAACGTAGTACAAACGAACGGCATCGACGAAATTTTTAAATTTAGAGGTGGGGGGTTGCTGGAGCTCAAGGTCACCCACTTTTAAATAAAAATTACGCCGTACCGGAAGTGGTACAAACGAAAATTTTTTCGGTACAAACCGGTACAAACGTAATACAAACGAATGGCATCGACGAAATTTTGAAATTTCGAAGTGGGGGGTTGCCGGAGCTCAAGGTCACCCCCTTTTAAATAAAAATTACGCCGTACCGGAAGTGGAACAAACGAAAATTTTTACGGTACAAACCAGTACAAATGTAGTACAAACGAATGGCATCGACGAAATTTTGAAATTTCGAGGGGGGAAGTTACCGGAGCTCAAGGTCATCCACTTTTAAATAAAAATTACGCCGTACCGGAAGTGGTACAAACGAAAATTTTTACGGTACAAACCGGTACAAACGTAATACAAACGAATGGCATCGACGAAATTCTGAAATTTCGAGGTGGGGTTTGCCGGAGCTCAAGGTCACCCATTTTAAAATTAAAATTACGCCGTACCGGAAGTGGTACAAACGAAAATTTTTACGGTACAAACCGGTACAAACGTAGTACAAACGAATGGCATCGACGAAATTTTGAAATTCCGAGGTGGGGGGGCTGCCGTTTCGCCAGCCCCCCACTTTGAAATGAGAATAACTCCGTACCGGAAGTGGTACAAACGAAAATTTTGACGGTACAATCCGGTACAAACGTAGTAAAAACGAATGGCATCATTGAAATTTTGAAATTCCGAGGTGGGGGGGCTGCCGTTTCGCCAGCCCCCCACTTTGAAATGAGAATAACTCCGTACCAGAAGTGGTACAAACGAAAATTTTTACGGTACAATCCGGTACAAACGTAGTACAAACGACCGTCATCATTGAAATTTTGAAATTCCGAGGTGGGGGGGCTGACGAAATGGAGCTAAAAAGGGTTACCTTCGGCACTGCGAGTGCGCCCTATTTAGCTACGAAAGTTTTGCATCCACTTGCTTTAGATGAAAGCAAAGACTTCCCATTAGCATCGAGTGTTATCCTGCGCGACTTCTATATGGATGACTGTCTTTCTGGTTCATCGGATTTGAAGGAATTTGAAAGTATTCAATTAGAATTAACACAGCTCCTTAAAAGAGGGGGAATGTCTTTACATAAGTGGTGTTCCAATACAACTCACACTTCTGAACAGATTTTTCCCTTAGATCGAAATTCAGAAGAGATAACAGTAAAAACGTTAGGCATGCTTCGGAATAGCTCAACTGACACATTTACATACAACGTTTCAATCGACAAGAAGTGTAGTTTCACTAAACGAGATGTGCTTTCACAAATTGCCCGCATCTATGATCCTATTGGTCTTCTCGGGCCAATAATTGCCAAGACGAAGATTTTCATGCAACAATTGTGGTTGCTGAAATTAGGCTGGCATGAAACATTACCACCAGACTTTTCGAAACAGTGGATGTCCTTTATTAAGACACTGCCAGATTTGGAATTCATCAAAGTGCCCAGATGCGTCCTTAAATCCGAGGTCAAGTCTATTGTTCTCCATGGATTTGCTGACGCCTCCTCTAAGGCTTACGGCGCAGTAGTGTAAGTGTTGTCTGTAAACTATGCAAGCCAAGTCTCCTGTCAACTTCTGTGTAGTAAATCACGCGTGGCTCCCATCAAAACCATGACGATTCCAAGACTTGAACTTGCGGCGTGTCTCCTTCTTTTACAATTAATCCATAAGGTCTTAGATGCTTTAAGACAGAAGGTGGACTCTGTTCAACTATGGTCTGATTCAACTATCAGCCAGGCTTGGATAAGGACCTCTCCCCACTTGCTCAAAACCTTCGTAAGTAACAGAGTATCCCAAATCCAGCAGCTGACCAAGGACTTCCAGTGGCAACGTATCCCCTCGGAATCTAATCCTGCTGACCTCATTTCCAGAGGATTGGACGCAGAAACTCTTGCAGACAGTAAACTCTGGTGGTGTGGACCAGATCCTTGTGTGTTAACAATTTTGAGTAAAGAGACATTGTGTGATCCTGATTTCATAATGGACAAGGTCTATTTGGAGGAACTCAAAGTCCCTTCTAAATTAACTTTAGCCTTGAATAGTGACTCTAAATTTTATGATAATTTAATTGATCGCACTAATGATTTTCATAAACTAATTAGAATATTAGCATTTATTTTTAGGTTTATTAAAAACTGTAAGAGTAATGCTCATGCATTAAAGGGTGCTCTTTCTGTAAATGAATGTAAAGAGGCTGAAGAATGTTTAATTAAGCAAGTCCAGTTAGGTTATTTCACTCCAGAAATTTCGGCCTTACAGAAAGAGCATCAGTTACAACTAAAAGTAAGCTTAGATTTTTGCATCCATTTCTAGACAGTCGAGATTTAATTAGGGTCGGTGGTCGTCTTAGTAATTCAAATTTAAATTACGATCACAGACACCCAATAGTTTTGCCTTCTGGTAATAAAATAGTTAAAATGATCTTCAGTATTATCATAGAAAAAATTTGCACGTTGGGCCACAAGCCTTACTGAACACTGTTAGGCAAAATTATTGGCCGCTTGGTGACAGAAATATTGCGCGACAAGTTGTTCATGAATGTGTACCGTGGTTTAAAGCAAGGCTTATTGTGGCAAATCAAATGATGGGGGATCTTCCTCCTGAGAGAGTTATTTGTAGCGCTCCATTTTTTAATGTCGGTTTAGATCTGTGTGGACCATTTCAAATTAAATACAAAGGTCAGAGAAAGGGCACACTTAGAAAAATCTATGTAGCTATATTTATATGCATGGCCACTAAGGCTATCCATTTGGAGTTTGTCTCGGAACTAACGTCAGAAGCTCTAATTGCAACGCTCAAGAGATTCTTTGCTCGTCGCGGCAGAAGCTCGACAATCTTTAGCGATAACGCTACGAACTTTGTAGGAGCTTATGCGGAGCTCAAGAGGGTGCAAAAGCTAGTTACAAAGGCTGAAAATATCTCAAGTTTTTTGGTTTCAGAGGGTATTTCTTGGAAATTTTTGCCTCCTAGGGCACCCAACTTTGGAGGTATGTGGGAGGCAGGTGTAAAGGCCTTCAAATACCTTTTGAAAAGTTTTGAAGTTATGCCAGTGGCAGACGGAAATGTTCGTGTCGTAGACTTACGCACTCCGGCAAGCAATTTTAGAAGATTCGTTTCTAAAATATGCATCTTGCCAATTCCAGATAATCACAGTCCAATGTAAAATAATTATTGTGATATTTACTTTGTATATATTTATATTGATTTGTTAGAATATGTTTTGTTTGTAAAGTTGTGTGATATTTGAAATAATTGAATATTTCAACGCCGGGCGGGATGTTCCGTATCTGTTTCGTGATCGCCACTTGGCGACTGAACACTCCGCCTTGGCGCAATTTAGGTTGTTGTAACCCAGCCGAAGAAGGTAGAAAAGAGCGAGAACTTGTGTGCGAGTTCAGTTTTCGCTGTTGCACCCGTCATGTGCGGTCGTGGTGTTTGTTTTGCGCAAATAAAGTTTTGTTAATACAGTCCATTCGTATCATTTTTTTCGCCTACCGCCGCACAAAAAGAAATGCTCTTTGAGAATCGATGGGTCAGTTTGAGAAGGAAAATGAGCATGTACGGGTGTAAATAGATTACTAATATTGTGTCTAATAGAATAGTGTAAGATAACTTTTTATTGTATTAATCAAGCATAATTATCTAAATGTGAATGATTTGTAATAATTGTTTAAAGCTTAATGTTATGCTTAAATTCAACGATTATATTAAGTAACCGAAACCTAAAATGGTTGTAATAAGGTAAATTTGTGCGTATCAAAATTATTACTATAGGACTTACCTATGATGCCGACACTAAGGGTGGAGCATGTAAGCCCCTGGTTCTCAAGCTATAGAGACACACGCACAAAATGTCAATAAATATACTCATCTAAATTTAATCAATTATTTTAATATTTACTTTCATATATATACATGTAGAGAGATCTTGATTATTAAAATTATTCCTAAATCTTCTGGACACATATATCTTTAACAACATTTAATCAACACATATATTAAACACACATATATTATACAGTACATAATTTAAAAGACACATATATTTAGAACACATTAATTACTATTAGCTACCGAAAATCTAAGTAGTTCATTACTTTAACTACACGAGCTCGTTATTGCGATAGGTTCGTACGACCTATTGTTATTTATACGATAAGTACTATGAAATGTGTGCCTTCCATAATCATTATAACAGATGAAACATATCCATACCTTATGTTTGTTGTATCTCGATAGTAGATGAAGCCAACACTATATTGGAAGCCTGCGTATAATATTTTAATACACCACTATTTCACTGTGGTCATATTTCGTTCACACATCACAATTTTTGCCGATCCGCGCATCTTTGCGCGATCGCAGGAGATATTTTTTGAACACTACTAAAAAACATCAGGTGCGTCTAGGACGCTGCCGAAATTGAATCTCTTGGAAAATTCTAGAACATTCTCGAAAACACTTTTTCTTTTCACCTTGTAGTGTCATACCTCGTCTTTTGATAGGTTGTTGGGATGGAGGGGATGCGCGCTGCTTATTTATGTTTGGATTGCCATTGGTTCCCTCTGCAGCATTTAGACTCCGGAAGAAGTAAAGCAATTGACTCCGGAAGAAGTAAAACTGGCTACTATAGCCATTATAAAGAGAAAGGAAGCCGAAAAAGCCAGACAGGCAAGACAGGCGGAACTAGAAGCTAAAATTGTAAATCAATATGCTAAATCAAAAGAAGAAATCAAAACACGTGAAGCCAAAACAAAACGAGTCAGAGAGGAAGAGCTCGCGCAAACCCAGCTGTTAGAAAAAACGGTTGAAAAAGGCAAAAAACTACTGAGGTCCAAAAGGATACTCACAAAAATGACCAAACCGCGGTTGAGGCTGAGGATATGGAAGCTGAGACTGAACCTGCTGGTAAAACCAATGATGAAAAGATGGATGAAATCCTCAACCTCATCAGAGGGTTTATCACCATGTTCGACCTAGATGCAATAAAACACCTGTTGATGCAATTCGCAGAGCTAATACAAAAAAAGAGTGATCCAATGCAAATGGTCTTTGAGGCTTTTAAATTAATCGCGGACTTTAAAAATAACAGTGAGAATCAAATCCGCCATGGCTAGGTCCCAAAAAGAAAGCTTTAAATAATATTTTGGAATGCGAACGGCATATCTCCAAGAATAAATGAACTTAGGAGCTACGTAAATGAAAATGATGTAGATGCCCTGTTAATTCAGGAAACTAAAGTTAGAGAAAATAAAAAACTAAATATAGCAAACTATATTGGCTATCACAACCTAAGCTCAAATACAACTGCTAGAAACCCCCATGGAGGAACAGCAATATATATCAAAAGAAATATTCCCCACGAGGAAATAAACAACATAAATCTTCAAGGAGTAGAAAATAATAGCATAAAAATTAAAATAAATAATGTAAACCCATTTATCCTAACTTCAATATATGTCAAAAACATGAGTGGTATAAATGTAGCTGCGCAGCTGGAACTGCTTTTCTCGCGATATCCAAACACAATACTCGCGGGCGACTTCAATGCACACCACCGAGCGTGGGGCAGCGGGAGAGCCAACATACGCGGTACACAGATACACAGATTACTGAACACAACAAACACCAACATCATTGCACCGTCGAGACCAACCTGCTTCTCAGGTGCCAACGGCTCATTCATAGACTTTGTCCTAACGAGAAACATAGAATACGCTCACACTATCGATACCCTAGATGAATTCGACTCGGATCATTTACCGGTATTGGTGACATTCGATCTGAACACTCCCCTTCCAGCCTCTCTGGGACAAGAGAGGGTGAACTGGAACGTTTTCAAAAGAGCACTTTTTGAGCCGCACTTGGCAGTACCCAACATTATGAGCACGGCGGATATTGACTCTGCCACACACACACTCACAACAGAAATCAAGAGAGCTATTGCCTCTGCCACAACACATCGTGAGTCACCAAAAATGCCCAAACTTTCCCACCATGTCAAACAATTAGTTAGGCAAAGGAACAGAATGCGTAAGACATGGCAGGCTAATAGAGACCCTACCCTCAAAAGGGAGCTTAACAGACTCACGTGGAAAGTCAGGGATAAAATTGTCGCAGAAAAGCAGCAACAGTATAAAGAGTTAATTGAGTCCCTCAGCCCAGAAGACGTATCGCTCTGGCAATTCGCTAAAAGACTCAGAAAACCTCAAATTAAACTCCCGCCACTAATAGATGGCGTTAAAATCGCGTACTCAGACGAAGAAAAAGCAGAGGCGCTTGCTAGGCATTACGAAAAGCAATTTGAACCAAACCACGATCTAATGTGTCAGGACACCCTAAGAATGGTTAGGCAAACTCTAAACAACTTCAGGAACTCCCCGGTCACGACTGAGATTAACCCAGCCACCCCGCAAGAGATAATTGATGTCATCAAAAACCTTAAAAACCGTAAAAGCCCAGGGCACGACAAAATCAGGAATATTGCGGTCAAAAACCTACCCTTAAATATAATATTTTACTTGACCACCCTAATAAACAAAATACTAAAACTAAATTATTTCCCCAAAGAATGGAAGGAAGCGATAATTATAGCGATCCATAAGCCTGGTGAGGATGCCACAATTCCAGCCAACTACAGACCAATCAGCTTACTACCGACACTTAGTAAAATTACTGAGAAAATAATTCTTAATAGACTGAACACGCACCTTAGTGAAAATGATATTATCATTCCGGAGCAGTTTGGATTTCGGCCAAAACACTCCACCACTCATCAATTGCTGAGAGTGGTAGAGTACATATCTTCTGGACTTAATAGTAAGACACCCACAGCTGCGATTTTTCTTGACATACAAAAGGCATTTGATAAAGTGTGGCACTGTGGATTAGCATACAAATTGATCACTCTAAAAGTCCCTGACGCACTTGTCAAACTTTTAATCTCATACCTAAATAACAGACACTTCCAAGTTAGAGTAAAAGATAACTTGTCTACACCCAAGCTCATTAAAAGTAGTGTACCGCAAGGATCCATCCTGGGCCCGACACTCTTTAACATATATCTAAATGACATCCCCAGGACCCTAGACACGGAGCTGGCACTCTATGCAGACGACAGTGCGATACTTGCAAAACATCCTTACGTCTCAGTAATGCACAGACAGCTACAACAACACTTAGACATACTCCAAACATGGCTGGAAAAATGGCGAATAAAATTAAACCCCAATAAATATCATTGGATTTATTTCTCTAGAAAACGTAAACCTCCGCCGCCTCTGTACATAAACAACCATGCCCTAAAAGCGGAAAAATCTACTAAATACCTAGGTGTAACGATAGATTCCCACCTAACCTGGAAACAGCACGTAACGAACTTAATCAAAAAAGCGTATATGGCCACAGGAGCCTTATACCCAATGATAGGAAACGGAAATCTAAATTATCAAAATAAACTCCTAATTTATAAATCGGTCATCCGCCCGGGAATGCTGTATGCAGCACCCGTATGGGGATATGCCTGTAAAACTACTATAGACTTACTAGAGACAAAACAAAACAAAACCCTAAGGATTATAAGGAAAGCTCCTAGATACTTAAGAAACTCGGTAATTAGGAAAGACTTCAAAATAAAAACTGTTAGAGCCCAAATTAAAAAGCTAGCGCTTAAATTCTACAAAAATCTGCCATCTGTTCCAAATGAACTACTATTCAATCTGCATGACTATGATCATCGCAAGGCCAAATCACCTAAGAGACCCCGCGCGGTACTTAATATTGAAAATCGGAATTAGGTAAGTCCCACCTCAAATAGTTGAAATTAAATAAAAACCGCGATCAATCTTTTGCTAAAAAATGTTCTTAAACCTTAAACTGCCAAATTGCTAGGAAATCCTTAGATCTGCATCAACTCCCCAAAATTACTCAAACTCTAAATGTGCAACAAACTGCCACACTAGGAGCTAGGTCAAATAATAAAAACAGTAAATCAAAAACCTCAAACCTCCAACTATGGGCAAATGAAATAATGTCACAGTATGAAGATAATAACCACACCTAGAGATTGGAGATTAAAGGCGCTTCGCGCCTGGTGCTCTTTTCTGGACGAAACCCATGACCGTACCAGTCCAAAGAGGGGAGGTGGCGCAGTGTGGCACAGGAGGAAGCTTCCTCTTTGGGGAGGATCCTCTTTGGGAGGATCCTCCCCAAAGAGGGGATCCTCCCGAGAGGATCCTCTCGGAGGGTCTTTAGATCCCCAGGAGGGAGGATGCCTCTTTTGAGAGGATCCTCTCTTGAGATCCCCCTCTTTTGGGAGGAAGTTTGGTGAGGCTGTGCAGCACCGGATGCCTCTTTCCTAGTATTGCGAAAGGTACTAACGAAAATATCTCGGTACTAACCGGTACTAACGAAGTACAAACGAATGGCATAGTCGAAATTTCTGAATTCGAAAGTCGACGGGCTCGCATTTCACCAGCCCGCATTTTTGAAATTGCTATAATTTTGTACCGGAAGCGGTACTAACGAAAATATCTCGGTACTAACCGGTACTAACGAAGTACAAACGAATGGCATAGTCGAAACTTCTGAATTCGAAAGTCGGCGGGCTCGCATTTCACCAGCCCGCATTTTTGAAATTGCTATAATTTTGTACCGGAAGCGGTACTAACGAAAATATCTCGGTACTAACCGGTACTAACGAAGTACAAACGAATGGCATAGTCGAAATTTCTGAATTCGAATGTCGGCGGGCTGGTGAAATGCACCTATTTTTATGCCAAATTTATCCAAATTTATACCAAATATATTTTTCAAAGTTAGTTGCCAAGCCTTACAGACAGACGGAGAGAAGAGCATTTATTGTATATAAACGACTATAGGCGAATGGTTAGACGACGATATACAAAACTATTACACAAAATATCTTTCAGTGAGTGAAACGAACTAGATCCATGAGAATGGTGTTAACAAATTTATAGCGTAATATTACATATCAAAAGGGAACATATTTCACAATAATTAATATATTTCTTTTGTTTTATGTGATTATTATTATTTTTTTTGGCAATTTGTTTGAAAATTTTTAATGTATCGAGAACAATTTGCGCTACTGTTCTACAGTTTGTGCTAATTTTGTTTTAGTGAAAAAATTGCATTAGAAAGAATATTTACGTAATAATATTGAAGGCTCTTTTTTTTGATGAATTTTCACAATTTCATTCCAAATTTTCGAATGGGGGGGAGGTTCGGAACATTCAATTACGTTTAAAATCAAAAGGTTTCCAGTATTCACTTATTTTAATTTTGTACCAAATTTCGTTCAAAGGGCCACATTCGTTCGAGAGATATCGTCTCCGAACACACACTCACAGATAAGTCTCGCGGATAAACACACTCACGGATAAGTCTCGCAGTTACACACACACACAGATATCGGGCGCGGTAGCCCATTGGTTAGCGCGTTGGAGTTGCACTCGGTAGGCCCGGGTTCGATCCCAGCCACTGCCAAAACTGCCGCCGTGTTCACGCGGAGTACGATCACTTTAAACATGTGGGTCCGTAAGTACTTCCGATAGGTTGGTGGTAGGGGAAGGAGGGTACGGTCCCTGTGGATGCCTCCCCCACTGGGTTCCGGCCTAAATTGGGTGGCACTTCCCAGCAGTCCAAACAGTTGCCTTACACCGTTCTGGTAGGTCGGACGGTCTGGGTATCAACAACAACAACACACACAGATATCACATCAATAACGTTCGATTCGACTTCAGGGATACACTGAAACGTGTTCATCCGTTGTAAACTCGAATTCAAATTTTCTACCCCATAACCATAGTTCCCCAATACATTAAAGTATGTATCTGGGGAAAGTAAAAACGAAGGTTTCACATATAGACAGCATTATGTACACAGAATATTTTCTGCTCATAATTGGAAGAAAATTATACCATGTTGCTTAGTAAGGGAATTAAATCGAATGCGTATAAACGTCATACCATTTTTATTAAATATTTTCAGATTTAAATAATAATCGAAACTTAGAAATTGCATAATTGTCCGGCTCCAATTTCCGCAGCCCGCCATTTTGAAATTGCTGTAAATTTGTTTCGGTAATAACCTGCACTAATGAAGCAATAGCGAATGTCATAATCGAAATTTAGAAATTGCTTACCTGTTCCGGCTCGTATTCCCCAGCCCACCACTTTGAAATTGCTACAAATTTTTACCGAAAACGGTACTAACAAAAATATCTCGGTACTAACGAAGTACAAACGAATGGTATAGTCGAAATTTCTGAATTCGAAAGTCGGCGGGCTCGCATTTCACCAGCCCGCATTTTTGAAATGGCTATAATTTTGTACCGGAAGCGGTACAAACGAAAATATCTCGGTACTAACCGGTACTAACGAAGTACAAACGAATGGCATAGTCGAAATTTCTGAATTCGAAAGTCGGCGGGCTCGCATTTCACCAGCCCGCATTTTTGAAATGGCTATAATTTTGTACCGGAAGCGGAACTAACGAAAAATATCTCGGTACTAACCGGTACTAACGAAGTACAAACGAATGGCATAGTCAAAATTTCTGAATTCGAAAGTCGGCGGGCTCGCATTTCACCAGCCCGCATTTTTGAAATGGCTATAATTTTGTACCGGAAGCGGTACTAACGAAAATATCTCGGTACTAACCGGTACTAACGAAGTACAAACGAATGGCATAGTCGAAATTTCTGAATTCGAAAGTCGGCGGGCTCGCATTTCACCAGCCCGCATTTTTGAAATGGCTATAATTTTGTACCGGAAGCGGTACTAACGAAAATATCTCGGTACTAACCGGTACTAACGAAGTACAAACGAATGGCATAGTCGAAATTTCTGAATTCGAAAGTCGGCGCGCTCGCATTTCACCAGCCCGCATTTTTGAAATGGCTATAATTTTGTACCGGAAGCGGTACTAACGAAAATATCTCGGTACTAACCGGTACTAACGAAGTACAAACGAATGGCATAGTCGAAATTTCTGAATTCGAAAGTCGGCGGGCTGGTGAAATGCACCTTCTTTCTTCTATATTCTTGATTTATGTTGTAGATTATACATCGATAGAACTAATAATCATTGCTTTCCCTCTTTATGATAATTACGAAAATGACATTCCAATTAAGATATTTTTCGTGAATTTCTAGACGAACAAAATGCAATGTTTGGCCCATACACGCACAAACATCATTAAGTATCTAGCATCACTTGTCAGAAATTTCTAGTTTATCCCTTTGAATTTGAGAAAGTTTGTTTTTGAAATCAATTTCAAAAAGTTTTCTATATTTATCAAATTCATAATCATAATCTAAATTTCGTTGTGTCAGAGCACTGATAAAAAACCCGCTTCAACTATATGTCTTCAGTCAACCCATCAGTGATTTATGTCACTGAAGGCTCCTTCACAATCTCCGATTTTATTTTTAATTCGAACAAACATATAATCCTTAATAGCGTCTTCGTATGATGGTAACATTCTCTTACCAAATTCTAGTGGATTTCCGAAATAGGACATATCTCACTATGATGCTTTTTCCTTGAGGATGCCGCCATTACTCGAAGGCAACACACGCCTTGTTGTTGAACACAAATATTTTCGAAAACTACATTCTGGAGCTCAACATCTTCAAAATCAAAAGAACCCGCTAGTAAGGGTGTTATCAAAAAGTTCGAAGACAACCCAATTGCATTAAACAGCATTTATGGACCAGTTTCTCGCTTATTATGCTCTCATCAGCATAGAACAGCCGCTATCTACAAAAAAATCTGATGTGGGCAGCACATGACTTTCCTTCTATAAAGCAATTAATCTACTACTTTTACAGTTAGAAATATGTTATTCTTATATTGTTTCAAAGATATTGAATTTTCTTCAATTAGTCGTCATTTTCATTGATTTAGCGTCATTTTTATTCATTTGGCGAGACTAACGTTAATTTGGCAGCATTTAAAAATATCCCCAAGTTGGTGACATTCCGTCAAATTCGTCGCTAAAATATCGCCAAGCGTTATGGGCGGAGAAATAAGTTATTCTTACAGCAGATAAATGACTATTGGCAATCAAATACAAAAGTATTATTCAAAGTATTTTCTCGTGAATGGAACGAGTTAGATCCACAAGAATGATGTCACCAAATTTATCGATATTACATATGAAAAGTGAACATGTTTCTTAACAGTTAATATATTTCTTTAATTTATTGAATTTTTTAAAAAATTTATTTTAAAAATGTACAATATCTCGAGAGTGATTCATGCTAACGTTCTAAAGTTTATGCTAATCGTTTTCAAAGGAAAAATTACATAAGAAATGTCTATTTGCGTAACGTTATTAAAGGTTTTGATTTTTTGATGATTTTTTCAAAATTTCTCTCGAAAATTTAGGGGAGTTCTGAACATTCGATTGTGTTTTAAAACAATAAGCTTCCAGTATTCACGGATTGTGATTTTTGTACCAAATTTCATTCGAATCGCTCCATTTGTTCGTGAGATATCGTCTCCACAATCTTACTGACACACACACACACACACACACAGACATCACTTCAAAAATGTTCGATTCGTGATCAGGGATGCTTGAAATGTGCTCTCCCGTCGAAAACTCGAATTCGAATTTTCGACCCCGTCTCAAAACTTTCCTTATACATTATTACTTTCCTTATATACATAATGTAAAAGGAAAGTATTGTGGCGGGGTCGAAAATACGAATTCGAGTTTTCGACGGGAGAGCACGTTTCAAGCATCCCTGATCACGAATCAAACATTTTTGAAGCGATATCTGTGTGTGTGTGTGTGTGTGTGTGTCAGTGAGTCTGTGGAGACGATAACTGACGAACGAATGGACCGATTTGAACCAAATTTGGTACAAAAATCACAATCCGTAAACACTGGTAGCCTATCGTTTTTATACGCAATCGAATGTTCAGAACCCCCCTAAATTTTCGAATAAAATTTTGAAAAAATCGTCAAAAAATCAAAATCACTAAAGTTACTCAAATAGACATTTTTTATGTAATTTTTCATTAGAAAACGATTGGCATAAATTTTAGAACGCTAACACAAACCGTTCTAGAGATATTGCACGTTTTTCAAAAAAATTATCAAAAAGTCATATAAAATAAAAAAAAAATATTTCCTGTTGAGAAACATGTTCACTTTTCATATGTAATACCATACGATAAATTGGGTGACATCATTCTCGTGGATCTAGCTCGTTCCATTCATGAAAAAAAATACTTTGAGTAATACTTTTGTATTTGAACGCCAATAGATATTTGTCTGCTGTAAGAATAACTTATTTCTCCTTCCATAACGCTTGGCAAGATTTTGGCGACGAATTTGGCGGAATGTCACCAACTGGGCGACTTTTTGCAATGTTGCCAAATTAACGAAAATCTCGCCAAATGGATAAAAATGACGCTAAATCAATGTCCGACAACTAATTGTCGAAAATTCAATATCTTGGAAAGAATATTAGTATCTACTATAAGAAAAACCTATTTTTTTACTGTAAAAGTAGTAAATTCATTACATTATATAAGGAAAGTCATGTGTTGCCCACATCAGATTTTGTATATAAGGAAAGTAAAAAAGCAAGAAAACTGGCCACAATTTTGTAAACTCCTATGAGAATTGTTAATTTCAGTCCTTCCACGTAGACGACATAAAATTCTTATACAATTTTGCTAGAGCTGCATAAAACATCCAATTTCGAAATCAGATGAACCTGCCAATAAGGGGCGTTCCCAACAATTTCGAAAACACTCCCACTATCGGAATATCACCTATTCTCTAAATATCATGTCTGCACTATGAACTCATCTGATTTAAGTTTTATGCACAAACCCATATAGTGGGAGTTGGTGGCATCAGAGAATTTCACTACTTTTCCTCCCCCCTCAGAGAGTGTAGGAAATTCAGTCATTTGGTCTGCAGTTGATATCGTCGTCAGCTCACGTTGTATGGTATTGAGAACTTAATCCTAGCTTTTAGAGGTCTTGTCATACTCCAAGAATGTAGGTGCAGATTCCGACGTAAAAGTATTACGCAACATATGCTTGCCACCTGGGAACACCGCGGACTGTTGGCACATTTCGGGCGCGGTAGCCCGGTGGTTTGCGCGCTGAATTTGTACGCTGCCACAACTGCCGCCATGTTCATGCGGAGTACGATCACGTTAAACATGTGGGACGTAAGTCCTTCCGAGAGGTTGGTGGTAGGGGAAGGATGGTACAGTCCCTGTGGATGCCTCTCCCACTGGGTTCCGGTCTAAATTGGGTGGCACTTCCCGGCCATCTAAACGGTTACCTTACACCTTTCTGGTAGGTCGGACGGCCTGGGTCTCAACAGCAACATATGCTTAATTTTACTTCATTTTATACTTCATTGTTTTTTAATCCTCGTAGTATTTCAGTCGAACGTTTTCCATTTCATATAAACATAAAATTTTAATTTTATAGGATGAAACTTGTATTACAAAAGAAAAATTTTATCTAGTTGGACATAGTCTCGGGGCTCAACTCGCCGGACTCATTGGCAAATTATTTGCTGTGTATAGGATTACAGGTATAAAATTAGTTTCTTCTTAAATTTACCACTTTTTTGTCACAATTTTAGTGCAAATGATTAAAAATTTTCTATTCTTGAAAGATAACAGGATGTATACTGTTATTATGCATAAACTAAAATTCATCACTCTGCAAAGTTGAGTCATTTTTTTTTTCTCAAATAAAATTTTTATTACAATTTCCATTTTATATTATTGATATTCTAATTATTTAAATTTTCATTAACATTTGACATTTATAAATCTTCATCAATTCTTATGTTGTCGAACAAGGTTTTTGAGCTGGTGTTTTGAGTGTGATATTATAGGCTGATATTTGGCTTGCCTTTAATATCAGATTAATTGTAATGATCCAAGGTTGTGAGTAAAATTATTATCTTGATTCTTTGTTACAATCGTCTGCAGGCGTTGGGTCCCCTGGAACTCCGAGGTCGTCATTTCGGATTAATTAACACATATGTCCTCTTTGAACTCCTCTTAGTCCACTTTTCGAATATTGTCTTCACTACATCTCATCTTAATTCAACTATTGAACTATGTCTGTTCCTTTGGTATTTTAACTTTCGCTGCACTATGTACTCGCAAAACTCCGCCTTGGCTGCCCATTGGTTAGCAGGCTTCGATAAATAAAATATATATATATACCCAAATATATATTCAGGGGAACGTCCTTCCACCGATTCCCATCCACATCCTCCCGTCATGAAATTCGGTCTATTAGTTTTTGAGTTAGAGTGGATACATACATTGTACAGACAGACACACAGACGTCACGCTAAAAATAGTTTTTTCGTATTTTAGAGGTCCCGAAATGTGTAGTGTAGATCCGTCAAAAACTCGAGTTGCGATTTTTGGCATGATTCCAATTCTTTCCCTATATATTACCATGTATTGCAGGGAAAGTAAAAACGATGTTTTAAAAAAAATGAGTTAAAATGAGTTTAAAAAAAATTCTTATATATATATATATATATATATATATATATCTTAATGTATCCTTTTTTCATTTTTTCATTTTTTGATGCCTGTAGTCTGAGTTTAAGCATTTATAGTAATGTATTGCTTAATCTGAAACAGGCATTTGTTTGGGTTAATTAGAATTAAATACTCAGACCTGAAGATGAATTTTATTCTGATTAATCATCGAATTTGGGAAGGTTCTGTTCTTTTCTCTTATCGGCATTATGGCCGTGGATTTGCTTCTATGGTGGTGTTAATATTACTTGAATTGTATTTTTATTTTTTTATTTTTGCATAATTCTTATTATTACATTTTAAATAAATAAATAAATAAATATATATATATATATATATATATATATATATATGTAATATATATACCATGGAATAATATTTGAATTTAACTTCATATGTGTATTTAAGGTCTAGATCCTGCTGGACCAGGATTCAGTGAAGATACTCCTCCTGAGGACCGACTGATTAGAAGTGATGCAGATGTCGTTGACATTTGGCACTGCAATATGGGATGTCTTCCAAATTGTACGTATATACATACAGTTATAAAGTAAGAGGTCCTAAGACATGAAATATTTTTTTACTATAAATTGATTGTATTTTTTATTATTATTAGAACCCAGACAATTCAACTCATATATTAAGTAATGAATAGTTTTACGCATGATCGGGAAAGGCTATTGTATTAATTGAGAACTTTGTAAATAACGGTTGAAGAATATATCTAGAGGTGCTGAGAAAAGCACATAAATCAAAATTTTCAATTTTTCATAACATACATATTTAGTTTAATTATCATCTTTGTTGTGGAGAAAGCACTTAAGTCAGTTGGGCGATTAAGATGTTAAAAAAGAAAACGTAACGCACTTGATAAATTTTACAGGAATATCAGTGGAGTGATAAAATATAAATTAAGAACAAATATTATTTATTTAGCTTATTATGAGCTTTTACCCAAGAAATATTAAGCAAGTTTTTATGAAGTAAGGCTTTGGATTTGATAGTATGAAGAAAATTGGATTTATTTTCTGTTGAGTTTAAGGCAGCAATTGAAGAAAAACTATCAGAGTAAATATTGATTTACAGGTTATTAGAAGAGGCCCAATTAATGGCAGATATTAAGAGATTGCAGAAATTTCGGAATGGAATACTGTATTATTGTCACCAATTTTATGAGATATATCTTTCGTCAAAATATCATGTTGGAAGATGCAAATGGCAAAGCCGGTTTTACTATTAATTTTGGAACCATCAGTAAAAATATTAAAATCTGAGAACTTCTTATTAAGTCTATTGATTAGATTAACAGTGCGTACAAAAGGATGGGTTCTAGAAAAAGGGATCACAAAGTCAAAATCAGAAGGGGGAGGGATAGAGTTAAAAGAAATAAATGTATTTTATGTTTCGAAATCATGTATTTATAGTAAATGTTATTAATAGTAAAATGGATAGGGGCAATACCAGTAGTAGAAAATAATGAAATGTTAGAAGTAGTTTTGTTATTTAGAAGGAAAACGCGTTGGAGGGAAAGAAGTTTACGAGTTTAGATGAGATTGAACGATTTACCCCAAATACCGGAGCCGGAAGTAATGATTTTTCTATAACACATAAATATCAACATTTTAAAAAGATCTATTTAGGCCCCAATTTGACCGAAAATGGAAACAAATTTAAAATATTTTTCTTTGATAATTGAGGGTTCCGCGAAAGCTTATTATCAATAATAATACCTAGAAATTTTGGTTGATTTTTAATTTTAATTATAGAATTTTGAATCTTAAAGATTGGATTTCTGCGAAAAATATTACGGGATTTGGAGAAAATAATAGAGCAGCTTTCAGTAGTGGAGACATTAAGAAATGGAGATCGAAGGGAGTGAGAAATATAATTTAGAAGGGAGTTTGTATCATGTACTAGAGAGATTCTGGTTTAATCAAGAGTGATAAGGGCAAGGTCATCCGCAAGAGCTGGGAGGTAAAAAAGATCATTGTTAAGGAGGAGGATTTTATTGAAATAAATGTTCCAAGTAATTGGGGCGAGGACCTTAGGAAATATGCTTAGAAATTGATAGGGAGTTTTCATTAAAACATGGAGGAAAGATAAGAAAAAATGAAAATTTGGAAGGGAAGAGGGAGATTAATTACGCTGAAGGAGTGGGGAAGATAAGCCTAATTGATATTATCAAACGCTCCTTTAATATCTAGGGTAGTGAGAGCAACATGATGATTTGACTTAAGAATCTCAATAGTGTTTAAAAGTTTAAAACAAGCGTCTTCGCAACTATGGAGTTCGCGAACGACATATTGATTAGGATGAAGAATGTCATTAGTGGTTACATTAATCTATTGGCGAACCAAAACATTAATCTATTGGCGAACATTTTTTCAAGAATTTTGCTTAGGGTTGGAAGAAGACAAATCGGACGGAAAGGGGAGCAATTCGAGAGATCACAACCTGGCTTAAAATTAAAAATAAATTTTGCATTTTTCAAACAATTTGGAAAATAGCAAAACATTAAACAAAAGTTAAAAATTATAAGAAATAGCTTGTTATTGAAATTAAAAAGAGATTGTCAAATTTTATTATCTAGATTATCAAGACCGGGGGCTTTGCCATTTTTATGGTTGTTAAACTCTAATGACATATCAGAGAGTGAGAGGACTCCGAGACCGCTAGAAGGGATAGAAAAAACGTGGAACAGAATTAACATTGAAGTCAGTTTCAAAACAATGATTCAATGGACGATTAATTTTATCGGCGTAGTTTAAGTTAGAATCATAAGGAAAAGTTAAGTTTATCTTTTTATTTTTGTGAGATTTTAAAAAAGTAAATTTAAATAGAGGGCCAAATTTAGAATTACAGTTATTGCAAAAAAAAATTACAAGCATTAGTTTTAGCATTATAAATTAATCGCTTGAATTTAACTTTATTAAATTTTTTTTAATTCTGACTTCATCGATCATATCCAAGGGAGCATAGTGTTTAAATGGGAATTTAACTCATCCAGACAAAGCGGTCACAAAATTCCTAAATTTAGCAATACCTTTATTCCATCAAGAAAAGCCAAAGTGCCGAGAAAAGCCAAAGTGCCGAATAAAATTAAATGAACAATGTTGGACAATATAAATAAAAAATTTAAAGATATTTTCGAGGGAGGAGATATCATTAATATTATTGAGACGGTAAAGTAGTGAAGTAAGGTGACATTTAAAATTAAATATGAATTTGTTATTACTAAAAGAGGTTTTAAGATGAAAAGATTTATCCAAAGGGGAGTCAAATGAATCGGAAATTTTTATAAATTTATGATCACTAAAAGATTCCTTGTCTAGAACGTTCCAGCTTTGGATATGAACAAAAATAGAGGAATATCAACAAAAATAGAGGAATTAGTATTGAATTTGAATTTAACTTACGATTGCAGATAATGATGGCAGCTTTTTGAGAAATGGAGGGGGAAAGGGAAAAATGAAATGGAGGATCAATTATTTTGCTTTTATTGAAGTATGGCTCTTGTAAACAGATAAAGTCTATTGGTAGTTCTACTGTAATTTGAAAGAGATAATTATGAGCTGAGAGAGATTTGTGAACATTAATTTGAAGACCGGATAAAACTATTAATACCCAGGCTGCGATACAAGGATATAGTGGAAAAGCTATTGGTTTCCTTGTAAATTTTTAATTCTTTCTAATGCAGCCAGGTAAATAGGACACATTTTTCTGTTTATTGTTGAATGGTTCGTTTTTAGTTTATTATCATTGTTTCGAGAGTTATGGTCGCTACAATTAGTGCAAGATATGTTATTTGAAGTGCAAGATCTAGTTTCATGTCGACCAGCACACTTGCCGAAGTAGGCATAGTCGTAAGTGTGAGACTAGAAATAAATCTCACATGTGTTTTGGTGAGACATTTTTATGCCATTTATTTATTGATCTGAAACATCGACCAATACTTGGTAGTCTGGGTGGCGCCGAGGTTTACAGCAAACCATGGATTTAGGAGCGTCAAGACAGAGGGGGCCGAGTGGGTCCTTACGAGGATGCCAAGTAGCGACATTGGTTCAATGTTTAACCAATGAAGAAAGTGCTTGTTGCGTCACACTGAATGCTGCAAATGAAAGCAAAGGGGGACTGACACCCTCGAGGGAAAAAGAGAGTCACAGCCTGTGACCAAAAAAGGACACTGGTGGTAGATACAAACAGATAACTTCGAGACGATGACTTAATAACGACTTGTGGAGTAGAAATTCGAGTTCGACATTACAATTATGACTTAATAACTTCTGCAGAGACTAGAGAGATACTTGTGCGGCATGATGACTTGTTGATGTGCGGGTGTGCACGCCATGAGTACAAAAGTGATCGTCGATATTACGGGTCAGTGAATAAGTACTTCGAGTCTATTCCGGTAATATGATCGGCGAAATACCTGGTGGTGACGAAGTACAAGACATACTTGAAGGTATGTGTTCCTCAAAAAGATATCTAGGTCTAAACAAATATATTAGGCCAGTTAGGTGGTCCCACATGTTCCCCGGCCAAAACTAATAATTAATTGTGTAGTGAATTAATAAGTGTTTATGCTGGTAATAAATGTTTTATTGTTAAAGTTTAAATGGAGTAATCGATTTAATGTTATTCTAATAATATTCCTTTACAGAACTCACGCAAAGATAAATAATTGGAGGGTTTTATATAGCGACGCAACAAAGCAATGTACTAATTCAATAATAATGAGTTCCACTAATACGAGATTTTACTGCCCTGTTAAGATACACATATTTGAGATATTTTAATCTAATAATTAATACAAAAGCTCAAGCTAAAAGTTCAACTTTAAGTTTCTTTTTTAAAAGTTACCACAGTAAACACATGAGTTGGAAGTCTGCCCGTACTCTTGACATCGGTAGCATATTCTGAGTGATCCATATTTCTTAATCTGATAACCATTAAAATGAATATAGATTCATTTTAGTTTGTTGAGTTCTGATGACAAATGGTGTTGGACAAGTAATTCCCATTTCATGTTCTCTTTAGAATTTTTGAAGTTTTTAGGATATTGATATCCTATAAGAGAGAAAAGAATTGGAATTGCAGCAAATGAGATCTTTAACGTCTTGGTCTTGGTAAGATGGAGATAGATTAAGAATGATGATGGCTTGTTTTCTTAGTGTTTGTCCCTCTATAGTGAAATTTTTAGAAATATTAGTATTTTTTAAGGTTTTAATAACTTCTTCAGGGTTTGGATTATTGCAGATGATCTTCAGTAGACACCATGTGAGATGTTTCTCACAAATTTTACATTGACATCTTTAGAACAAAGCACGTTGGAAAGATCCTCACGTAATGTTGCAGATTTCTTGGTTTTATCCATACTTTTAAGTAAGATAGAATATGAAGGTTTAACAGGATGCATTGAAGAGAATGAAGAGAGAGTTTTAGGAAGGGTTGAAGAAGAAGATGGAGGTTGAATAATCATAGCAGCATTAGACTGGACAGCTTTCATATCGGAAATTGTCTTCTGAGCAAAAGCTCTGAAATCATTTATTTCGTCAGAAATTACCTTGATGAAATTATCATAAATTGAAGATATTGATTTTTTGATATCATCCAGATTGATAGATTCCTTGATAGTTTTTGATAACAAAGTTTGCAACGATTTCATGTATTTCAGTTTGTCATTATCAGTCTTGGAAGAGGAGGTGGAAGCCTTGTGAAGAGATTCATATTCAAACTCCTGATAACTTCTTCTTAAACGATCAAAATTAGTCGAAATAAGTTTTCGATGTTGAGGTTTTAGTTTGGATGATTTCATAAAATAATTAGACATTCTTTCCAATGTTACATTAACAAATTTAATAAGTTTTCTATTGTAGATCTTAGGCTGGATTAATTCCTCATCAAAAGGAATACTTTTGGAATGTGAAGGAATTTCTTCAGCAAGTATTATGGTTGAGGCAGGGGTTGAATTATTATTAGAGAGGTTAGAGCTTGTGCTTGAAGAAATGGAGCTATGCCTATTTTTAACCTTTGTAATACGTGGAATTCAGTCTTGGAAAGTAAGTGAAGTTGAAAAAAGAGAGGAAGCAGTCTCAGTAGTGTCCATGGTTGGAGCACAAACAAAGGCAGTGGTCGGTAAAATGGCTAATGATTTAGAGCAGTAATTATTCATAGTTGAGAGTGGTAGATATACGTCCGATAAATAGTTACTCTTTTATAAATACTCAAGAAACTAATATAAGATAAAATTTAAAATAAATTAGGAAACAACCAATGGCAATTTCCACAAATATTAAATAAATTAAAAGGTTAAAATTAGATTGACGTTACATGTATAGAAAACAGCCATTGAAATCAAACAGATTAAAAAAAACAGATAGCAAAATAAATTAAATCAGCTAAGTTATTATAAGAAATATCAAGGCAGGATCATATTATATAAATATTTTTATTAAGAACTTTAAAATGTGAATAGTTTAACAATTAAAAGAAATCTAGTTAAATGATAGGTTATGATATGTTGGCCATAACCAACATCAATGTTAATATTCATTGATGTAATGAATATGTAAGTTACATTGTTAATATTTGAAGAGAGTTATGAAAATTAAAAAAAAAATCATTTTGACACACAAACCATACATCGTATAGATAAGAAACATGCATGCAAATGATCAGTCTAAAAAGGGCAATCTGAATATAAAAAAATTAGGACACAAATTTAAAAATTACTAAAACTAGACGATAATTCACGCACAAACCAAAATATGAATGAACAAATGAGTCGCCTTGAACTAGGACCTATGTGGATTGTCTTTGTAACATTATGATTTTGTTAAGTGATTTTATTTATTTATTTTTTTAATTATAAGAAGTATTTGTGTTCTACATGGATATTTCTGAATTTGGTTTGCGTTGTCGTATTTCGTAAAGGAATTTGAGATTTTTCCTCTTTGTTGCATTTTCCAAAGCTGAAAAATAATATAAAAATGTGCCGTTTATACCAACCCTTTGCTCTTCATATATGTGGGTCTGAAAATTCTTCAGAGAGGTGGGTGGGAGTGTACGATCCGTGTTTGGATGAGTCTGCACTGGATGGTTGTCTTAATTAAGTGCCACTTTCCCGACCGTCTAAATATATTACTTACCCCTCTGGATAGATAAAACGATCTGAGTTTGAATGCAAAAATTAAAATCTATTTTTTCTGAACAATTTTGTATTTTCCAAAATTAATTCACTGTCTACGGGTTCTGATAGATGTCAGTTTATCACTTTCTGGCTGTTACGGAAACCCCTGTTATAAAGCAGTTGTCATTCACAGTCATCCTTTTGTTTTGTTAGCACCAAATTCGCCTTACTCTACGTGAATTGAAGATCGCTGTCAGAAATCATAGAATAATGCAATAAGTCTAAATTTGATTTTTTGTGAGTTTAGTAACTCATTGCATATGCATTACAGCATTAATGTGTTTATAAACACTGCGGTAATTTGACGCCAATATAAGAAGCTGATGTTCAAACTGGGATTACAGAATGATGCCATTTTCAATGGGAGCGTAAACCAAAAATTATTTTCTCCTTCAAACGCTTTCCTTTGCTGATACTCCTGGAAGTTTGTTAAGAGAAAAGTATTTCTAACTTACAGTACAGTTTACCATGATAATGCACTGTTAGACCTGAGTCTGTCCTCTGTGCGTTCCAATAATAATAAACCAAATTAATATGCCTTTTGCAGGCTGGAAAGTTGGATAGAAACTTTAATAAATTCGTTTTATTACCGACTCACGCCGTTTCATGTTTGCTGCACTCACGATCTTCAGTTTTCAAGTTATACACATACGCATTTCAAATGGAATACACTTATTCCATTTCTCTGAGATCTTTTATTAATTTTCAGATATCAAAATTAAATATCCTCGAACTATGTTATGTGGTTTTGAATGCACTTTATATTATGTTTTGTATGGTGTCATCTAAATACTACTCACATGAACTTCAATATTTATGATATTTGATTTTTTTAATAATAATGTATCATTTTCTGTAAGATTGTTATTCTCAGTGATTTTATTTACTTTGAGGACGCCGTTTTATCTGGCAACTTGGGCAAAAACGATTGTTGATATGGGGATCACCACCCTAAGAGACTGGTGAGAAAAGTATGGTCATTAACTCTTAGTATGATATGCAAGAAAATACAACAGGTCTAAACTATTCAATAACAAATTATTTTAACTAAACTAGAAAATAGATATACATTACAGTATTGCATTGCTTGGTTTTAAAATGTCATGTCCCAAGCTCAGCTGATCAGCATCTAGTACAATCATAGCGAGCGAGTATCTCGACATGTGTACTTAAGAGTTGAAAATGCGAAACAGCGAAACTGAAGTTGTAGCAATTGCAGAACATTAAATCAGTTGCTACAGACATGCGCATTACAGCGTTGGCTGGTCAAGCAAAAAACTGCGCAGTCCCGCAGTAAATGCGGCACCACAGTATTTCCCCAACAGACCCCGGCCTGAAATCGTACCACAGGCTTAGACCGTACCACAGACTAATTCAATCTATGGCCGCTATAAATGGGAGTATTAAAAAAATCGGTGCGCTCACCTGCCTCGGGACTAGGCAAGTACGCTGGCTTGACTCAGCCCAACGAAACATATTGCTTTCGGTTATTTTGTAGAATAGTGAACACTTTGTTTGTTTTTGATAAAACAGGAAATGGTCCTTGATAGGGTGGCATTAATGGTCTCTTGACCACATCTACTCGCAAAAACACATGAAAAGAGTCACGTTAGGCATCGAATGGCTCGATGCCGGGATCAGTCTCAACTTTAACATCTTGTCCCTGAGGTTTTGTGTAAACTCAGTTGGAGCTACAACATCTCGATCAGAACTCTGTAACATATCACCAGCAAGTGGGGGCTGTACCATATACCAACTCGGTCGGCGCAGCATACAACTCCTCTCGCACCGCCGATCGTAGTGATAATAACACTAATGGCGAAGCCTTAGTGTTATTATCACTACGTTCAAGTGTTATTATCACTACGTTCAAGTGTTATTATCACTACGTTCAAGTGTTATTATCCAAGGAACTAGATTTACGGCCATTAGGGCCGATTTCAGGTTTCTGTGAAATCGTTCGACCATTCCATTCTATTGAAGATGGTAGGAGTTGATACGACACTTCTGCACTATTTAAGTATTTGGATAAGCACTGGAAAAGTCGAGATTCAAAATATGCTCCTTGGTCTGTCGTAATAAAATCTGGTACTCCAAAGCGTGCACCCAGCTTTTAAGGCCGCAGCCACCGTTCCCGCATTCTGATTGGGAATCGGGAGTTCTTCCGGCCAACGTGTATATCTATCGATACACATCATGAGATATCGGTTTCCTTTAGATGGTAGTAATGGTCCCATTATGTTTAAATGGACCTGACAGAATCTATCTATTGAAGGAGTGAACTCTGCTAGCGGTGCTCGAGTATGCTTAAATACTTTTGTTCTTTGACACACAAGGCATTGTCGGCGTCATTCTACACAATATTTTCACACTGAACACCACACCAAATGTTGTTGTAACAACCTCAAAGTGGCTTTCGTGCCAGGATGTGACATGTTATGGATCTTTTCGAGCACAGTCTTTCTATAAGTAGCTGGAATGAAAAGTCTAGATACACTCGTAGACATTTTACAATAAATAGAACTGTTACAAGCAGGGAAAGATATAGGACGCAACTCAAGGAATGTATGCGATTTTAACAAATCCTGCAACTTCTGATCCCCTAATTGATCTACAGCAATGCTTTTAAAAGCGATAGAACCCGACAAACTTATAGTGTTAATTCCAGACAAAGTATCAGCGACCACATTTTCGTCCCTAGGAATATACCTAATATCGGTTGTGCACTTAATGATTAATTCGAAATATCAAACCTGTCGAGCAGAAGAGTTATTCAGCTTTCGGTAAATACATACAGTAGTGGCCAAAATTGTGGAAACCTTTTAAAAATTGTATGTTTTGAGGTTTGATGGCCCATGACACCACTTTTTTATCCCAATACCATAAAAGTATATATCAATGAGAGATAATTTAATCAAGATTGCAATGTAATAACATTTGTTCAATTGTCTGTAATCTATCAAAAGTTATAGCCAAATAACCAGAAAAATGAAGCACAACTTGCTTAGATTTATATGAAGTAGCTTTCTTTCATTTGAATGTAGTCAATGAGCATGAGTGTTTGGAGCAGTGTTTCCCAGACTTTTTTAACTCGCGGCGCACTTTACAACAAATGAAAATTTTGCGGCGCAGTAATTATATATATATATATATATATATATATATATATATATATATATATATATATATATATATATATATATATATATATATATATATATATATATATATATATATATATATGTATGTATGTATATATATATATATGTAGATAGATAGATACTATAGCTTACTAAAATATGAAGGATACTGTGCAAATATGGTTAAATAAAGAATTTATATATATATATATATATATATATATATATATATATATATATATATACAGTATAAAATATTTTAAAAACATATGAACAAGTAGACTTAAAAGCAAAGTATTGTAAGGCGCAATGCCGCACTTTCAATATAAGCCGAAATAAGTTAGAAAATCGTTGAAAAAGTTTGAAAAGAGGAGGGCGTGGAAAGGGGGAGGAGTTTAGAAAGTACTTACAGGAACGGCAGTAAAACGGCCGGAGGGGGATTGTGACCCCCCGTTCCCGGTTAAAACGCTTTTATCCCATGGAAACACTCCCGGTAACTCTGCCTTCCCGAAGCATTTTTCCGTCCGATGAAAAATAATGAAACATCCAAGAGGAAAACGAGCCAAAATTCACAAAGGGGAAAGTGGAAAGAAACTAATCACACCACCACTAATTACACCACCATTTATATTATTTTAATATTAATGATTTACATTAAGAATTTTATTTCATATTTTATTCATTTGTAATATAATTTTAATTTTTTCGCGGCGCACCCAACTATACTTCGCGACGCACCAGTGCGCCGCGGCGCACGGTTTGGGAAACACTGGTTTAGAGATTCAACAAGGTGTGATCTTGTTTTGGCAATGAGCCAGCAGGTCACAGGGCATTTATCAGTGTTTTAGTGGTTGCTATCAAGTTGGTTGGTTTTTTTTGTGTTCTTTGATTTAATAAGCTTACAAAACGTAATAAAATTAAAGAAATAGCGCAAAAAGTTGACTGATCACCCAGAAAGCAATGTAAATTAGTACTATTAAGTGAACAAGGCTACAGTTATGAAGAAATTAGAAGGCATATTAAGGGAGGCTTAACCAAAGGTGGCTTTTCTAAATTTTTGAAGCGGTATAAGGAGACTCAGTCGCTACAAAACCAGCTTGGTAAAGGCAGGAAAAGGTGCACAGCAGCAAGTGATGATGGAAGAATTAAAAGACTGTACCTAGGTGACAGAAGAAAACCACCTGGATGTATACAAGATGCAATGGCGCAATGCAATGTGAAGTTGGGTGTAAGGACTGTTCGGCGCACACTGATTGAATTTAATCTGAATGATAGAATTCCACGAAAAAAGCAATTTTTATCTCTCAAACAAAGGTTGAAAAAATTAAACTGGGCTAAGACCCATGTTAATTATACAACGGAATAATGGGACAGTGTCATTTGGAGTGATGAGACTGCCTGTTTCGTAGTGATTGAGTGAAATACAAAGGAGAAGAATCGGAGAAGATTTGCATCCTGATTGCATTACACCTATCGTGAAACAGCCAGTTAGTGTTATGCTCTGGGATTGTATGGCATCAAGAGGTGTGGGCAGAATATGCGTGATGAATGGAAATATAAATACCCAAAGATACACAAATGAAGTAGATGATCCCAAACTGCAGCCTTCTGCACATGATCTTTTCCAAGATTATGAAGCATGTATATTCCAACAGGATTCAGCTCCATGCCATACTGCTAGTGTGCGCAAAAAATATCTTCAAGATCATATTCAACTGCTGCAATGGTCTGGGAATAGCCCAGACCTTAGCCCCATCGAAAATCTATGAAGTCGACTAAAGAAATTTATTAGTCAGAAGATACCCAGCAATAAAACCCAATTAACTGAAGCAATAATTCAATCTTATTTTCACATTATAACAGCTGCAGAACTAATAAACTTGGTTCACTCCAAGGGAAAGCGCTGTTAAGGCCGTAATTAAGGCTAAACGTTACCCAACTAAGTATTAACTGATATGGCGAGAATTTTTGTATAACTCATTTTTTCTTTGTTTTTCACTTTTCTTCTTTATAAGTGCTGTTCTGTTAAAAACAATTCATAAAACTTATTGCATTACAATCTTGAAAAAATTATGTTTCCACTGATATATAATTTTATGGTATTGGTACAAAAAAGTGGTGTTATGAGACATCAAATCTCAAAAATACTCAAAAATATGTAACCCCTTTTTCCAAAAGGGGTTACACAATTTTGGCCCCTATTGCATGTTAATGGATTGTAGTCGGTATAAATAATTACGCCACGACCCTCCAACATATGTCTAAAATGCTTCATAGTTGCATAAACTCCTAATAACTCCCGATCAAACGTGCTGTATTTAACTTGCGCAGGGGAAAGCTTTTTAGAGAAAAACCCTAAAGGTTCCTGACCTTCTTCAACCTGCTGTTCCAATACAGCACCTGTCGCTATTTCAGAAGCATCGACCATCAATAGTAATGGCACATCTGGAGCGGAGAATGCAAGGAAAGTGGTGTCAATAATAGCCTTTTTACGAAAAATCCCAAGAAGGAAATTTCAGGTACTCCAAATTCACATTTTTGTAAATTTACTACCAAACCATAACTCTCAATCTCTCTAACAAACAATATCTCTAAGTGTTTCTCATGTGTTTCCTTATCATCAGAAATTCACGAAGAATTTTGTCTAAAACGCATTAAAGTGTACTACCAGCATTACGTAGTACATACGGAATCTTCAGGAAATCAAATAACTACAAATTCAAATAAACGGGATTCGACTGGAATTTGCTGATACGCGTGAATTAAATCAACCTTTGAAAAACCTTTTTACCTCCTAATCTCAACACAAAGTCATGTATGTGTGGTAGAAAATCTCCGCAAATTCTTCACATATTGTCCTTTTCTTTACCATATGAATCGTAGTAGCCCAAGGACTTTCTGAATTTCTTATCATACCTTGTTCCATCAAAACATGCATTTCTTTTCTAACGCCACTAACTATTCTGGATTTTATCCCCTAGGCTTTGAAATAACAGAAGTACCGGTAGTCTCAATGTGACGAATAATTAAATCACTATCATGTTTTAACTTCATTTCGGGATCGGGACCAAACACCTGAGTAAATTTGGAAATTATGGAATCATACGGAGTTTTTTCCACCAATTAGAAATTAAATTTATAGATGGTCCAGATATAATAGATCCGCAAGCGAATAACTGAATTTTGTTGTCACAAATTCTCCGGTTCTTTAAGTACACCAAATGGCCAAACCTTTCCAGAAAATCCGCGTCTAAAATGGGTGTAGTAATATCAGCTATAGTCAAGTTACAATTAAACTTCCTCCGAAGCCAAAAATCCAAATCCAACCTATACTACGAAATGTTTTAATACCAAATCCATTAGTTGCATACAATTTCACATCACCTGGGTCTTTTTGCGAAGTCTTTGGGGATAACAATAGCAGCTCCGCTATCAACCAAGAATTTAATTTTAGTAGTTATTTCGCATATAAAGAGTCGGCAACCAGCACACTTATTATTTGCTGACGACTGAACAAACATTCTCACTAGATTCCCCGACCAATTACACGGGGCGGTACATTTATGAGCTTTCTCTTTAAATCTCTCGTGATGCCAACATAAATCGCTAGAGCGCGAACTTGATGAGGATCCATATCTTTCACATTTGAAACTACTACTTCTAGTGCATTTAGGTTTTGATCAAGCTCCGGAATTGAAATTCTGAATTGCAGTTCTCAATTCAGTTATCTCTGCTCGGATTTCGTCCAAAGTAGCAGCACTTCCCGAAACACTCGACATTACTGCATTATTTTGGGGATCCTCGCAAATTTTGTCAGCGATTCCAGAAAGCTTAGATAATTCTAAAGATTCTTCCGAGCAAACACTAAGAATTTGTGGAACCAGAGAAGGTTATCCTTTCATCCATAGTGTACATAAGGCACTTTCCTTAAATTTGACTCCATTCAAACTCCCCACCTCGCACAATAACTGCGATAGGCGTTGACCACTTAAATGCAAGTCATTTAACAATACCCTTAGATTTGAGTCTTCTGACTGTTCATAATAAGTTAAAACTCGTTCATTTAAAGTATCATAAGCTTTCTTAGCTGGAGAGGTTAAGAATAATATAGCGAACACATTTCAGAATTCAAGTATGAAGTGCCGTAACCACCGAAAGAAATTTAGTCAAATCAAACAGATATGCCTGCTACTATAAACTGTGATTCTATTTGAGCAAACCCCAACTCAGGATCTGACTCCCAAAAGCTAGGTGCCTTAAAAGCTACCCTACACAGATCTAACTTTTCCTGTTGTATTTCAACCTGAACCTGGGTATTTTTCTCAGTTCAGTTATTCCCTGGCATGTTTACTAATTTGAAGATAATCCGTTGTATGTAGTATCAATTCGGGAAATTTAACTCTATTCCAAATCTATTATCATACAGCTGAATTAAAAAAAGATTTACAACCCGTACATTACCGTACGTAATATCATATATATTCGAGGACAATCTAACTTCCGAACGCTTTGCACAACACAAAAATGTATTCTAAAATCACTCTCTGTATATTAAGCATGTGTAAAGCCAGTGTAAAAACTATTTCCATTAAACCAACAATTTAGGATAAAAGACAAGATTTCCTAATTCAAAAACACTATATGCAGTGAGATGCATTAAATACGTCAGCCCCCAAAAATGTTAAAACCCAAATTTCATTTTATACAGCACTTAACTGGGACGTAGTTCAACATATACGTATTTAAACTAAAACTCAAGAAATGCATATTGAAAACCTATGTAACCCATACCTGGAAATGTAACTCTAGACATCAAAATCAGAAAATGCGACATGCAAGAATTTCCATACTGACAAAATTCGCATACATATCAATGCCCGAGAAGCATATCAAATTTCACCTACCTGAATTCCTTTAACATAGATTCTTGTCATCTAAAATTCGGATCCATGAACAGAACAGTCAATCCGCATCCAAAGTTGTAGCGTAAGTGTCCATCAGAATTAAAATTTTCGAACGGCGTACTTTTTCGTGTACAGGACGAAATTCACTATACTTTCGAATGAGTCACCACTGTATGGGGGTAGCCACTTAATGAGAGTCATGCGAGAAGAATAGCCTCCAATATTATTGCATGTAGCAGCATAGTGTCATTAACTCGCAGTATGATATAAAATAAGAAAGATCAATCATGCTTAAAGCATTGATTACGAAACACTCTCCAAATTCAATTCAATTTTATTTAAACATCTCTAAAATGCAATACATTCCCCGGTAATATTTTAAAACTTATCACAGAACTACATTGATTTATTATATTTGAAAACTTAAACCTTCATCGAAAAAAATTGACTTTATTAAAATGACGTCATCGAAATTTAAATTGCCTGGTTTAAACATCTCTAAAATGCAATACATTCCTCGGAAATATTTTTAAAATTATCATAATACTACAATAATTTATTATATTTGAAAACTTCCTTGAAAACAACTGAAATTCATTCAAATGACGTCATAGCAAAAATAACACGCCTGGCTCTCTCTATAAAAGCAGCATTTCATTCATCAACATTTTCCAATTCATTTCATTCACCACGGTACTAAAATAATTTATTTTATTTAAAAATTTAAGACCATGGAGCTACAAGTAATTAAACTCCATGCTTAAAACTTGATTGAAAAAAATCGTCCTTCTCTCTGTAAAATCAATGAATATTTCATTCATATCAGCTATACAGATTCCATGAGCTAAATAATTCTGCGTTAAAGAAATACAGCAATTCTTATACAACTCATTCTACATATTTTGTTGTTTACATTTTACATAAGTGAAAAATATGCTTCGATGTAGAAATAATCAAATTTGGATGAACATTTAAACTCAAATATATTGTAATTGCGCTGCTTCTGTATGTAGATGCACGGAATTTAGGCAAAAATAAAGTGGTTTTAGGACGGATTCAACACTCAATATTATGAATAAAAAAGAACTTAAAAATCACGATTTTAAGACAAGATGAATGCCGTATTTCATTTTGAAGTGGGTCACGTGATCTTTTCATATCATGGTCACATGATCGCTTCATATAGGAGGTTTAAGACCCAGACCGTCCGGCTCGCCCTGAGGGCTTGAGCAACCATTTGGACGGAGGTGTAATTATTATTTTAATTTTTATTTAAAAACTACTGAATATATTTTGCTGACCTTTTTTAAATATTTTGCGGGATAATTTGAATATTTCCTTATAGTTTCGAAACAATTTCTGAATTTTAAATTGTTTAAAAAAATGTTTGAAAAATTAGGTCCCATAGGGTTCAATGTATTTCATTTATTCTACCCGGGTTCAATCCAAAACTAATTGGGTGATATTATTCATTTATATTCCCATATGTCCCACAGACCGTCTGAACAACATACTAAAATTTCATTTTGATAAAGTCATTTTTACGGCAGTTATCGTGCTAACGGGCAGGCAGACAGACAGAGAGAATGAACAAAATCATAAACACTTTTCAACTTTGTTGGAAAGTGTTAATAAAAGACAATAGGTGTAAACTTACCCATTTAATAGCAAATAACTTTAATTTAACTAGAAACTAGACATACATTACAGTTTTACATTGCTTGGTTTTAAAATGTCATGACCTAAGCTCAACTGATCAGCATCTAGACACACTCATAGCGAGCAAATATCTTGAGATTTGTACTTAGTCTTGAAACTGCAAAAGTGAAGTTATGGCGATTGCAGAACTATAAATCCCTTGCTACAAACATGCGCATTACAGCGTTGGCTGGTCAAGCAAAAACTGCCTAGTCCCTCAGTAAAGGCGACACCACATGGAAACCAGATTTAATCAGTCGGGCAATAAATTTTTAAATGATAAATTTCTGAGATTTACCGAACTCATCCTTTTAATTTATAAGATCATTTACATAATTTTTTAAATTAACTGCTTTGCATAACATTTTCACATTTACATTGTATTTATTACCTTAACATTGAAATTTTCCATTTATTTCTTTCCTACCGACCTTTTCTGCATATAGATTGCAGAAAACGTCGGTAGGAAAGTTAATACGACGCAGATGCTATTCCAGACAGTAATAGACCACAGTAAGGTTTCTGAAACTCCTTAATATGCAGGTTGTTGCAAGACCGGCCATCTTGACTATCAGTTACAAAGATGGCTGTATATAGCAAAAAGCGGATTATTTTTTCGGAAACTTGAGAAAATCAAAACATTTTAGAGTATATTATTGAATGCTTGGTAGAATATTCAGAAGCATTCATTTTACAGTTGAATTCCGTGTCAAGTATCACCGTGCTATTAAAATAGCAAAATGGCACAGACAGACGACAACCAATGTTAATGACCTACCACCAATGTTAATTAACCACCTACGGATCTTGGACGGAATTTGTGCATTTACAGACCTTGAACGACAACTAATTGGACCTGTTAAAGTCAAAATTGCGGTTGTATTAGCCTGTATAGGAGCCTTAGTCCATCACAAGGAGGAAGTCTACCACAGCTCTCTCATTTGGCCAAATATCGAAAAGTTGTAGTAAGGACGTATCCAGAAATTTCATTTCGGGGGGGGGGGGGGGGAGTCCAAAGTACAGTGAACTTTCAATCCAAAAAAAATATTTGAAAAAACTAACTAGATTAAACTTGACTAAATTGATACTGGAACACAATTGAAAGAGAAAACACGAGGCGCAGAAGCAAAGACGTATCCAGAAATTTCATTTCGGGAGGGGGAGGGGGAGGAGTCCGAACCCACCGGACCCCATCTATGAATACGTGGTTGAGTTGTAGATAGTTATTTACAGAAAGTGGTACAAAGGAGCACCACAAGGAAGTAGATCCACTTTGCACCTCACATAACTTTATCAGTATACCAATATTTTTCAACCTTGAAGCTACAATACCTCTTTCGTGTTAGTTCACAACATATAATGAACTCAAATCATTATATGTATATATTATTAAAACATAAACATGTATATTTTTACAATTGATGTGAATCTTCTTATTTGTATTTTTAGTTGGAACTAATTATGATCACGGCACCGTTGATTTTTACATAAATGGTGGAAAATATCAACCGTCCTGCCACAAATATGCGTTTCAGTCTCTTCTGAAAGGAGACATGATCTACGGTAAGTTAAATAGTAGTAAAATTCAAAATCATTTAATTTCGGTGCTTAATTACTTTCAATTGATTTGCTTTCACAGTCCGTTATTATAAATCCATACATATTATTGAAATTTTACTAAATAGAAAATGGTAAATGATGCCATTTTGGTCTGCGCTGCAACACAATTCAGAAATGTATCATATTTGAATTAGGAAGTTTATTCATGGTAAGGCCTGAATTTTTAGATCCTTAGAGATTTTCAAAATCATAGCCCTTAGGAAGTTTGCTTACTATGCTTGACGACTTAAGGGTACACACACACACACACACATATATATATATATCCAATGCAATTAACAGATTGAACTAGTCACGTTCTCGTCGTTACAAGTACATCAATTTGCATATTCCTTTCAGCACGTTCGTCCTGTTATCTCACAGGTACGCACTACGTCACTGGCATTACATGCATTCGCTCATGATTCGTTTGCCAACGATTGAAAAAGAAATTTGTATTGTTACATGATTGCGCATCTAGTAACCGATAAAATATGACTGGTCTTTATGGTCTTCCACACAGGCGTTTTGTACGTTCCTAGTGACGACGCCCACTAATTAGAGAATGCTCTACAACTTTCTAACAATATATTTTCGTCTATCTCACTTTATTATTGATTTCGTTATCGTAACTTTTCACATTCGCCTCTAGGGGCGCATCAATTCATTTTAGTTGATAGAGCATAACAACTTTACTATAGACAGACCTAAAGTGCACTCACATGGACTTTATACGATGTTTATAAAATATGTCATAAGTTGTGGGTACTTCATCACTATGCGTATCTGCTTTGCTCTGGCCAGTCTTATGTCATCTCGGTTATTATTTGTATAACTGTATAGTGGCTTTTTTTTAAATAGCATAAATATGTTTGAATATTAATATTTACATGAATTTTATTTGGGTTTTTTAGTAAAAAAAGTATACAAAAACATTTTTTTGGAAAATGGAATTATCACGAATATATTTCTCCCAAACAGAAACACATATTTAACATTAGGATCAGCAAATTTCAAACATATGTAAATAGATGAAAAGGTCGTGTGTTCCTTTTTCCTAAGTGCTTGGGTGCCTATTTTATATTTGATAGTTGTATTTGCCAATGAAATAGAGACTTGCATATTTAGAAGTTGGAATATCTTCACATCTTCGATTTAGGAGATAGCATCGGTTTTCTAATGTTTCGTTAATTTAGAGTTATCGCATATTACAAGTGTAAGATTTGCGAATGAAATCCAATTTATTAAAGTGTTTATTGAAGGGAACAATCTACCAAAAAATGTTCGAAATACGACCTTTTGCAAAAACGTGTTTTGCAATGAAAGGAGATATTTGAAATGTGCAAAAATAGATATTTTGGTAGTAAAGAGCGAAAATAAAATTTCCCAATATTTGCTATTTTAAGGTTTCCTCAAGCTGATATCTTCGCTTTGTTGATTTAATAAGTAATATATCATTTTAAGAGATATAGAGATATAAAATGTGAGGTATGGACAAATTGTTTGATATGACTCACTGGAATATTCGAGTTATTTAAATATTTAGAGTTATTAATAATTACATTTTGATAATTAAATACAGTTAAATGAAAATGTAGATAACGATTCGGGATTTACTTCTTGTAACACTGCTGATTGTTCACGGGTATTTAGCTATTTGTAATAAACTTCAATAAATTGATATTTATTCTCAGGTATTGGAACTGTTCTTTCACCGACTCTTTGTTGGCATGCCCAATGTGCTCAGTACTATAAAGTAGCTATCAATCCAGGTGAATGTCAGTTCGTAGGAGTTAAAAGTAGCAATTGCAAACATTTAAAATCAAAGCGTCGACTCAGCTGTTGCTCAGATGGCAGCAAGTGTACAATAATGGGATATGATTGGGACAAATGCTATAAGAAGACCGACACATTTCCTCAGAGATACCATGTTGAAACAAGTCTGGAGTGTCCATATTGTGGTAAGTTGTTAAATATAATTACACATATGATATTCCACGGGTGTTATTTAGTCTGTGCTATTTGTAATGATGCAATATTCTTCTTATGTATTCAGGGGCACAAAAATTAGCATATGTAATTTTGCAGAATTTAGACGCTTCATACCCTCTTAACATAGTAAATCCTTATATAAATGTTTTTCTCTAATAGTCCTGTGCAGTATAAGTTGGATTTTTTTTCAATTTGATGCTTTCAATTTGATGCTTATTTTTTTTAATTTGATGAGTTTCATTGGCCACATACATTCATAAAATTAACTCTAAAGTCAGTCATACCATACGTTAGCGATACGGTCAGTCATACACATTCATGTCATGCAGCCCACTTCATATTAAGGATGATTTTGCGAAAGATGCACAAGGAGTTAATAAAAGAGTTAGCAGTTGCGATCACAATTCAAATCTGTAGGTGAGACTCTTATAGGCGAGTTTTGTGACTATTAGTTTGAGCACTGTAACCTCATCTATTCTTAAATTAATGTTCATTAAATGTGAAGTCGGTTCGGTGTTATGAGTGTAAATCAATACAGATGTTCTCAATATTAGAATCATTGATATTTAGAAATAGGGCGTACCCAAAGTTACTTTGAAGCGGATCGCGTGATATAACTGAATTTGTCTGTGTCCATAGAGGTTTGAAAAATCTTGGCACATACCAAGTTCTCTTTCTGCCATTGAAGGAATCGGCCAGATATTAGAAGGTTAGAAGTTGCTATTGTTTAGCCATTATCTTGTTTGTGGCTTCTAAATTATATCATGAAGATTAACTAGATTGCTTTTTAATTAAAAATATGGTAAAATAAATAATATAACAGTTTCTAAAGGTTCTGTGTTTCATAATTGACCCTTATTGAACCGTGTAGCGGGTACTAACTCGTAAATCAAATATAAACATTGTAATTTTAAAAAGTGTTGCTCGTTCATTTACTTGGAGAGAATAATAGAGTTCTAAAAGATGGCTCAATCGCTTCCCTTCATGAACCCTTCACTGTTCACGAAAGTTTTCGTAAGCTCGATTATTGATGGTGTGTCGTTTAGATTGGTTTGAAATCGCTATTCCAATTCGTCCAAAAATTTGTCAATGGCGTTGAGATCAAAAATCTAGACAGGCTAATCAAAAACTTCAACACCCATCTCATTAGGTTATCGCTGTACTGTTCCACGTTGGAAACACAGTATTATCAAGTATATTGATATAGTCGTCAGAAATAAATATTCCCATGACAGGAATTAAAGCGTCTACCTTGAACTACAAGCATAGCACAGTTCAAGTCAGTTCATATTCATTTAGCATAGCACAATTAGGCGGGTAGCTGTCTTCCTTACATCCCCATACATAGATATGATCATCATCTTCCAGATGTTGAAATTTGATTCACTAGTTCATATAATGTGATTTAATTGATTTATACTTAAATAGGAGTTTCGTTGCGCTTCGCCAATCCCTTTCGAGAGGCTTTGCCTCCTATTCGCTGTGCTCGCAGAGCTCGCTTCATGCCTCTCCTAAAAATTCTGCTTTCAAAAATATCTTGTAGCTATTCTTACCTATTTTCAGCAGGATGTAAAAGCAAGGATATTTCTTAGCCCAGGGAATCCAAAAACTAAATTCTTTGATCCTGAGCTCGATTTGCGAGCTATTTCATGCCAAACAAAAATTTAATTCGATAAACGGTTTATGCTATCATGTTACTCTATTATTTCTCTAAATGTACCAAATTTCATATTTTTGTATATTATAGTTTCTGCGGTACGAGATAGAGAAATCTCTAGACGTGCCGAAACAAAAAAATGATTCTCTTCAGAAGTGCATAAAAAGTAAAATATCTCAAAAACTACATCGAAGTTAAAAAAGGGGATTCGTCCTGCAAAAACCCATTCTTGTAGGTACCTGCCTGCAGAAATGAGTAGTCTTGCTATTGTTAGTCTATCCAGGACGCGAACTCGCAGCTCATATATTTCGTCTTTGATTTTGACATTAAATATTTATACATATATGAAAATGTTTTGGGTGCCAATCATAAATAGTGAAAACATCGTTATATGTACTTCAAGGCCGTGTTAAAATAGATAGTTTATAGTAATGTTTCGAACGTTTTGAACTGATTACTGCGAAACTTGTGCAAAAATTTTACTTCAGCATCAAAAAATAAATAAATAGAAAAATAAACTAAATTCACTTATTCAAAAATTTCTACGACATGGTCTTGGATTTGTATCGAAATATCTTTGTACCGAATTTCATAACTGTCTAGATTCCTTGAACTTTACGCTAGAGCAGCAATACACACTTGTGTGTGTGTGTGTGTGTGTGCACATTTCTATTATTATTTAGTACTACCTAGGTGGTCATTATTTGTACCGAATTATGGCCCTTTTAGCAGCAAAAACTTTAACAACTGATTTTCGAAAACAGAAGAGTACATTCTCGGCCAAGAGTAAAAGAATGGATACTACACTCGGAGCAAAAACACCCGATAGAAGATCAAAATTTGAATCAAACTCGACACAATTTTTTCGGCAATCGTGGCTTTGGGTTACAAAACACTTTCTGACTTTTGGGGAATATTTCATTATGACCATCATTTGTAATAGATACGGGGAATACAGTGTTGAGTAAATGGAATTAATGAAATAGTCAATGTAGGCTTTGCTTTTTGTAAGTATCGATTAGAAATTATAATTATAACTATGTAATTCTTTTATCTTTTCAAATAAAAGCCATATACGTCTTCAAGGGTTCACGGGAACATGCTCATAATCTATTCAATCTGCAGGAATATGAAACCAAACTGACTCCAATCTATGCTGGCTGTGTATGCACACTTGAGGTGACTGTCAATCGATGCAATTAAAAAGAACTAATGAAAAATAAATGGGTTACCATTTACTAGTTTGTTATTTTAAAGTATTAGACAAGAAATGTTAGATAAGAAATGATCCCCAAAGTTTTTCCCTCTCTGTGTCAGCATAATTTCTTGAGTACTCTGAACGCTGTGGGTAGGAAAAATCCTGACCCTCTTCCCTTCGCATAATTCGCATTTCCGGTAAACTTGGAAAAAGCTCTCGTAACCTCCTGTCTAAATCTGAATTCTCTTTTGGCATAAAAACATTTTGCTTCCTTCCTATGTCTGTCGACTCTTTAACTTTGAGCTTATTTATTTCCCTAGTTATCGACTCCAGTAATTGGTAATTGAACTGTTCCTGCTGTTTGCGCAGTATTTGTATTACATGCTTCTGAGTAATATTATTTACCGCCACTGCCATAGCTGCCAAATTCGCCGATTCCAAGTTTTGCGCTAATCTGACTGCTTCAGTAAAAGTTTTGGGGTTCCCTTTTTTACCTCAATTTGAAATTCAGGTCTAATTGCTTCAATAAACTTACTGAGGATCAATTTATCTATGATATGTTGGGTGCCATCATTTATCTGGGTATCTCCTATATAATCTAATGTTAGTGTCCTGATTCTATGGGACAGCTGTTTGATTGATTCACCTTGATGTTTTGCGGATGAAAAAATAACTTGGTTAGCGGTAGCATGAGGCTTATCCGTAAAAAATCCAAAAATTTCTGCTTAAATACCTCGAACGACGTTTCATTTCTCAAGATTCCTTCGAGCTCATGTAAAACTTTTTTGCATTGTCACGCAATCTTGGTTTTTATTATCGCTAAATTCTCCACGCCGTTCCAGTTTCCCAGCTCACTCTGTGAGCTAAATTGCTCAAAAAACAATTGAGTTTCCTCCGTATTTGCCCCATTCAATTCTCCTAATAAATATGTGATCCCAGGTGTCTTACTGACCTGAGCCACTGGTACTTCGCCTCCTTCTGCCATGTTGGAACCGAAAAAATATTCTAAGATCTCCTTACCCTAAATTCTCTAACCTAAGTAAATTTCTCCCTTCTTACCAATACCCTATCACATATAATAAGCACTAATTCTCATGCAACATATATATACTCTCTTATTATTAAAAACATTTTCCATACATAAAATCATAATTTTACACATAAAATACATTCCCTTTTGTATAAAATATTTCTCATTTCCCAAATTCTCATATCTTATTCCTGTACTTCCCTCAAAATGCATACATCCCCTTAATATGGCATAACCATTGGTAGAGGAGAATTAAAAAAGAAAACAACATTTTTTTTCCTTTACAGTCCTCATTTTCAAAAAAAAATTATTTAAAATTTTTCTAACGTGCATATTAATTTTTATCTTCTTAAAAATAATTTCCATGATTATTATATCAAATATTTGTCGAATCCTGGTCTCGGAACCATTTACTGTTGCGTGGGTTTTCCCCCACACGCCCGGTTAGGGCGCGATAACTACCATTATTTCTCATTGAATATTAAATCTATAGGCCACCGTGTCGTATAAAGTCACCTGAAAATCAATAGTATTTGAAAGACTCGGTAAATGAGGACATCGATGAATTTATAAAACAAAAACAATTTATTTACATAATAAAAAATAAACATAAAAGATTTTGATTACTCGGATCTTTCTTCCGATGAACTAACATTGGCTTTTCGCAATCAACATAATGTCTAATTATTCCTCCACTAAATTATTCGAATATAATCACAAGCTTTAAAATTTCATTTCTTTTCTAATATAGGATAATACACAATTCCGTTAACTAGCACAATCACATACTTAAAGTCTATCCCTTCTCTATCATGTAAAATAATATACAAGCACAAAAATACATTGTCAGCTCAATTCAAAGCATAAGTACTAAGTCTTAGGCCTTACCTTTATCTCTTCGCCAGATCGGCTCTCGTACGACGGTAGACGGGAACATCGGGATCACATTGCTCCGTAACCTTTTTAGACCTTTCCCCTTTGAAAACTTAGGAAGCATTCCTGATTTTCATTCTCAAATATCTGTCTCTCGAAAAACTCAAAGTCGCTTTCTCCTCCCTCTTCTATCTCATTCGCTCCGAGGTTTAAGCCCCCCCTTAATTTCATTGGAAGGTGTATGGTTACCCCTTTTACAATGGCCAGATCTTGACATGGGGCTTGGCTACAGGCCCTAGAATTATTACCGCAGGTGGCCGAATTTCCACGCTAATGCCTCACACCTACGTCCAGCTGCGCCCCAAAGGTTTCTCGCCACCCATCGAGCGTTCTTCTATTTTCAATGTGCCCCCCCCCCTCCATTGGCATGATATCCAAGTCCACTGTCGGTTTCCATTTCAGGTAGCCAAAGGGGAACCTCATAGATATTGCTGAAAGAACTAGGGACCGTCCTTTGTAGGTCGAAGTCCTTCCCACAATTCAGCAATGTTACATATTCTAAAAATAACTATGTAACAGTATGTATGTATGTATGTATGTATGATCCAATATCACGGGAGAACGGCTGAACCGAACTTGGTGAAATATGGTGGGTAGTTTTAAAATAGTCCAACTTAAAATATTGTCCAAGTTTCGAGCTTCTAACACCAGAGGATGTCGCGATATTAATGAAAAATGAAACTTTCGTTTGTCTCTTCATCATGGGAGAACAGCAGCACTAAATTTAATGAAATTTTGCAGGTAGCTTTGAAATAGCCCCCCATAAACTTGTTTCTAGTTTCGAGTTTCTAAGACCAGGAGTTTTCGAGATATTAATAGAAAACGAAATTTTTCTTAAGAGTTCCACTCTCCAACTCCATGATTCCCATTGAAAAAGGTTAGAAATCGTTGGTTTAAAACGTGAAAATTAATTAAATCTCTGAGTTTTGTGGGAGTTTATTGAACGTATTAGTCACTTTTGAAAATCGTAAGTTTGATATACGAATTTAAATTCAAACTTTATCAGCATGGTTCATTTTTCACAGACTTACTCAACAACGAAAAGTATTAAGCAATCAAAATGGTTATTTAATTATCAGCATTTTATGAGAAAGATTCTTTCTTATGTCATGAGCGATTACCCGGTGTATTATTATCTAGCAGCGATTACCCGGCATTGCTCGGGATTTACGATGCAAAATGCTGATAAAAACTACACCGGAAATATAGGGCCGTAAATCTTATATATTGTGTCTTCACTGTGAAAGAAGTAAATTCATTTCATTATGTAAGAAAAAAAAATCATTGCATTATATAAGTCACAGCTGCTTTCGACGTGCCAATATATACCGATGGTCTATGTGCCTATGTCCCTATATATTCACAGCCCTATATTTTCCGGTGTAATTTTTATCCGAGTTTTGCGTCGTAAATCCCGAGCAACGCCGAGTAATCGCTGCTAGTTATCTTTATAAAAATAAAAAAATATAAAATTTATTTTTAGGTATTGTCACCAATTTTAAAAATGTCAACAAATTTTTCTTTAAGTCATTTATGATATCAAATCTTGTATTTAGAATACAATACACAGTCTGCTGGGGGAATTTCTATACACTCGACTTTGCTCGGCCAAACAATAAGCTACCAGAAGCCTTCGGGTTGGTCGTGTGGTCTGGGATTTTAACACTCGACTTTGCATATAGTAAACAGGGAATGAATAATGAAAAACTTCAGCAATTAATAACAAAAATTCAAATTTATGCATGTATGTGTACATTTTCTCAACTAAATAGGTACAAAACCATTAGGGGTTCGGGGAATCCACAACAGAATTATTGGGGGTCCAAATGTGTCCGTAACAAACTAAGTCAGCGCTTCTGAGCATTAGTGATCATTAGAAATAGAAAACAATGAATTCAGAACCTCCCAAAAAAATTCGAGGTGTGTTAAATCCGGGGTTATCAGTACTTACAGACACAATATGAACACATAAATGAACAATGAAACAAGAAAGATCAATCATGCTTAAAGCATTGATTATGAAACACTTTAAAACTTCAATGCAATTTTATTTAAACAACTCTAAAATGCAATGCATTCCTAAGTAATATTTTAAAACTTATCACAATACTACATTAATTTATTATATTTGAAAACTTAAACCTTCATCGAAAAAAATGAACTTCATTCAAATGACGGCATTGAAATATAAATTTCCTGGTTTAAACATCTCTAAAATGCGATACATTCCTCGGTAATATTATTAAAATCATCATAATACTACAAAAATTTATTATATTTGAAAATTTCATCGAAAACAACTGAAATTCATTCAAATGACGTCATATAAAAAATAACACGCATGGCTCTCTCTATAAAAGCAGCATTTCATCCATAACATTTTCCCATTCATATCATTCATCACAGTACTAAAATAATTTATTTTATTTAAAAACTTAAGACCATGGAGCTACAAGTAATTAAACTCTATGCTTAAAACTCCATCTAAAAAAATCGTCCATCTCTCTGTAACATCAATGAATATATCATTCATATCAGCAATGCATACTCCATGAGCTAAATACTTTTGCGTTAGAGAAATACAGCAATTCTTATACAAGTCATCCTACATATCTTGCTGTTTACAATTTGCATAAGTGAAAAATAGGCTTCGTTGTAGAAATAATTAAATTTGGATGATAATTTAAACTCAAATATATTGTAATCGCGTTGTTTCAGTATTTAGATGCACAGAATTTAAACAAAAATAAAGCGATTTTAGGACGAATACAACACTCAATATGAATTAAAAAGGATTTCTTTTAAAATCACGATTTTGAGACAAGATGGATGCCATATTTCATTTTGAAGTGAGTCACGTGATCCTTTCATATCATATTCACGTGATCCTTTCATATCATATTCACGTGATCCTTTCATATCATATTCACGTGATCACTTCATATAAGAGGTGTAATTAATAATTTAATTTTTGTTTAAAGAACTACTGAATATATTTTACTGAATTTTTCTTTTATATATTTTATGGAACAATTTGAATATTACCTAAAATTTTCGAAGCAATTTTTAAATTTTAAATCCGCTTGAAAAATGTTTGAAACATTAGATCCCGTAGGGTTCAATGTATTTCATTTTTTCAACTTAGGTTCAATCCAAAACTAATTGGGTGATATCATTCATTTATATTCCCATAGATACTACAGACCGTCTGAACAACATACTAAAATGACATTTTGATAAAATCATTTTTACGGCAGTTATCTTGCTAACGGACAAACAGACAGGCAGACAGACAGACAGACAGATTGAACAAAGTCATAAACACTTTTCAACATTGTAACTTTGTTGTATAGTGTTAAAAAAGAATACGAACCGCTTTCAAGCAAAAATTCAGTTAGCTAAGAAGAACGATCTTATTTTTAACACTTTACAACAAAGTTAAAAAGTGTTTATGACTTAGTTCAGTCTGTCTGTCTGTCTGTCTTTCTGTCCGTTAGCACGATAACTGCCGTAAAAATGACTTAATCAAAACGAAATTTTAGTATGTTGTTCAGGGGGTCTGTAGGACCTATGGGAATATAAATGAATAATATTATCCAATTTGTTTTGGATTGAATCCGGGTTGAAGAAATGAAATACATTGAACTCTATGGGACCTCTTTTTTCAAACATTTTTAAGCGGATTTGAAATTCACAAATTGCTTCGAAAATTTTAGGTTATATTCAAATTGTTATATAAAATATATAAAAAAAAATCAGCGAAATATATTCAGCAGTTTTTACAATACAATATACAATTACAATTGCAATTACAACTTATTTCAGTTTAAATGATCATCCAAACTTGATTGTTTCTACAACGAAGCCTATTTTTCACTTATGTAAAATGTAAACAGCAAAATATGTAGAATTAGTTGTATAAGAATTGCTGTATTTATTTAACGCAAAATTATTTAGCTCATGGAGTCTGCATAGCTGATATGAATGAAATATTCATTGATTTTACAGAGAGAAGGATGATTTTTTTCGATGAAGTTTAAAGCGTAGAGTTTAATTACTTGGAGCTCCATGGTCTTAAGTTTTTAAATAAAATAAATTATTTTAGTACTGTGATGAATGCAATGAATGGGAAAATGTTATGAATGAAATACTGCTTTTATAGAGAGAGTCATGCGTGTTATTTTTTCTGTGACGTCATTTGAAGGAATGTCAGTTGTTTTCGATGAAGTTTTCAAATATAATAAATTACTGTAGTATTATGAAAATTTAAAAAATATTACCGAGGAATGTATCGCATTTTAGAGATGTTTAAACCAGGCAATTTATATTTCAATGCCGTTATTTGAATGAAGTTCAGTTTTTTCGATGAAGGTTTAAGATTTCAAATATAATAAATTAATGTAGTGGAGTGATAAGTTTTAAAATATTCCCGAGGAATGTATTGCATTTTAGAGATGTTTAAATAAAATTGCATTGAATTTGGAAAATGTTTCATAATCAATGATTTAAGCATGATTGATCTTTCTTGCTAATATGAACACTGAACTCAAGCAGCAGTGCACGTGCAACATCAATGGGTGATAGAAAACATTTAGTGTTCATGTGGAGGGTTATGAAAATGCTGATGGTATGGGTTAGTATCTAAATGGAAATGTTTATCTGTGATTGAAACGTATTTGGCAACATTCTGTAGCAGCGTTACCCAGATATAGTCAGATAAACACACCTATAACTGTTTATAGTATTAATCTATTTATAAAATTATCATGGATGATTCTTGTTTGATGCTAGCAAATTCGCAGATTGTCACCGCGTGTATTCTTGCAATGTGCGTTCAATTGATAAACGGGCAACTTGTTTTTAGGTTAGCTTTTCATTAGTAATAAATCGTTAGACAGTTTATTCTGCGGTTAATTATGATAATTCAGTATAATCTTAAGCATTTTGATGAGTAGAAGCAAAGCTTGATAAAATAACTTGGTAAGATAAAAAACTCGATAAAAAATTAGCTAGCAAATAATTTGTTTGCTATATATTTTAGCACGGTTACTAATACAAAAAAATCGGATGTGGGCAACACATGACTTTCCTTATATAATGTAATGAATTTGCTACTTTTACAGTAAAAAAATAGGTTTTTCTTATAGTAGATACTAATATTCTTTCCAAGATATTGCATTTTCGACAATTAGTCGTCATTTTCATTGATTTAGCTTCCTTTTTATCCATTTGCCGAGATTTTCGTTAATTTGGCAATATTTCAAAAAAGTCGCCAAGTTGGCGGCATTCCGCCAAATTCGTTGCCAAAATCTCGCCAAGCGTTATGCACTATGAAATAAGTTATTCTTCCAGCAGATAAATGACTATTGGCGTTCAAATACAAAAGTATTACTCAAAGTATCTTTGTTCATAAATGGAACGAACTAGATCCACAAGAATGATGTCACTCAATTTATCGCATGGTATTACATATGAAAAGTGAACATGTTTCACAATAGGAAATATTTTTATTTTATTTTATATGACTTTTTGATAATTTTTTTGAAAAATGTACAATATCTCAAGAACGGTTCATTTTAGCGTTCTAAAATTTATGCCAATCGTTTTCTAATGAAAAATTACATAAGAAATGTCTATTTGCGTAACTTTATTAGTGGTTTTGATTTTTTGACGAATTTTTCAAAATTTCATTCAAAAATTTAGGGGGGTTCTGAACATTCGATTGCATATAATAACAATAGGCTTACAGTGTTTACGGATTGTGATTTTTGTACCAAATTTCATTCGAATCGGTCCATTCGTTCGTCAGTTATCGTCTCTACAAACCCACTGACACACACACACACACACAGACATCACTTCAAAAATGTTTGATTCGTGATCAGGGATGCTTGAAACGTGCTCTCCCGTCGAAAACTCGAATTCGAATTTTCGACCCCGTCACAATACTTTCCTTATACATTATGTATATAAGGAAAGTAAAGATATACATTAAACTTCCCATAATCCGATACATTGAGGACTTCAGCAGCCCCAGATTATCAAATTTGCCGAATTATCGGTTCTCAAAATAAAATGAAAAATAATCTAAAATAATCTAAAATCAAATAATGGAAAATAATTGTGATATTTTTGCCTAGGGCGTTACACAGCCTGAATTTGTTGTACAGTATATGGAAAAATCCGATGTGGGTAACGCATGACTTTCCTTATATAATACAAGAAAGATCTATCATGCTTAAAGCATTGATTATGACACAAAGTCTAAAATACAATACATTCCTTGGTAATATTTTAAAACTTATCACAATACTACATTAATTTATTATATTTGAAAACTTAAACCTTCATTGAAAAAAAATGAACTTGATTCATTGAAATATAAATTGCCTGGTTTAAATATCTCTAAAATGCGATACATTCCACGGTAATATTTTTAAAACTATCATAATACTACGATAATTTATTATATTTGAGAACTTCATCGAAAACCACTGAAATTCATTCAAATGACGTCATAGAAAAAATAACACTCCTGGATCTCTCTATAAAAGCAGCATTTCATTCATAACTTTCTCCCATTCATTTCATTCACACAATACTATAATAATTTATTTTATTTAAAAATTAAGACCATGGAGCTACAAGTAAATAAACTCTATGCTTAAAACTTCATCAAAAAAATCGTCCTTCTCTTTATAAAATCAATTAATATTTCATTCATATCAGCCATGCAGACTCCATGGGCTAAATTATTTTGTGTTAAAGAAATACTGCAATTCTAATACAACTCATTCTACATATTTTGCTGTTTACATTTTACATAGGTGAAAAATAGGCTTCGTTGTAGAAATAATCAAATTTGGATAATCATTTAAACTCAAATATATTGTATTTGCGTTGTTTAAGTATGTAGATGCACAGAATTTAAGCAAAAATAAAGTAGTTTTAGGACGGATACAACACTCAATATGAATTAAAAAGAACTTACAAAACTAATTGGGTGATATCATTCATTTATATTCCCGTAGACCCCACAGACCGTCTGAACAACATACTAAAATTTCATTTTGATAAAGTCATTTTTACGGCAGTTATCGTGCTAACGGACAGACAGACAGACAAACAGAATGAACAAAGCCATAAACACTTTTCAACTAAGTTGTAAAGTGTTAAAATGTGTGAAACAAATGTCAGCAATCACAAGTTGAGTTACTTTTAAAGGGATTTGCCTACATTTTATCATCATATCTGCTATTTCTTCTTTAATCTACCTAGCAACAGTGACTGTTATTAAAGATGTTAGTGCAACTAAAAGAAAAACTCTTAAAAACCCCTAAAGTTGATTCAAGGTTTTCACAACTTATGATAAAGGGGGCGCGGTAGCCCATTGGTTAGCGCGCTGGAGTTGCACTCGGTAGGCCCGGGTTCGATTCCAGCCACTGCCAAAAACTGCCGCCGTGTTCATGCGGAGTACGATCACGTTAAACATGTGGGTCCGAAAGTCCTTCCGAGAGGTTGGTGGTAGGGGAAGGAGGGTACGGTCTCTGTGGATGCCTCCCCCACTGGGTTCCGGTCTAAATTGGGTGGCACTTTCCGACCGTCCAAACAGTTACCTTACACCTTTCTGGTAGGTCGGACGGTCTGGGTTTCAACAACAACAACTTATGATAAAACAGAGACGACATAGTTTCGTCTGGCAGTCAGTGTAATAGAACTGCATGTCTTTTTTAATGTCTTTTACTCTAATAATATTTGCCGTGGAAATCTATCACATGCAGGTACAGAGGTCGAACGAAATCTAACTGTGTCGAACACGGCGGCGATTCCAGCCACTGCCAAAACTGCCGCCGTGTTCATGCGGAGTACGATCACGTTAAACATGTGGGTCCGAAAGTCCTTCCGAGAGGTTTGTGGTAGGGGAAGGAGGGTACGGTCCCTGTGGATGCCTCCCCCACTGGGTTCCGGTCTGAATTGGGTGGCACTTCCCGACCGTCCAAACAGTTACCTTACACCTTTCTGGTAGGTCGGACGGTCTGGGTTTCAACAACAACAACACCTGTTGCTCAGTTACCTTACACCTTTCTGGTAGGTCGGACGGTCTGGGTCTCAACAACAACAACAACACCTGTTGCTCAGAGCACACATTATGCCTCAAGATATTTCCCTGGAATCTGTAACTCTTTTACGCTCGTTACACGAAAAGAATACAAAACATAATCTGATGTGGGCAGATGCAAAGCAATAATAATTTTACTCCTTTTACAATAAAAAAAAAATCTGATGTGGGTAGCACATAACTTTCCTTATATAATGAAATGAATTTACTACTTTTACAGAAAAAATAGGTTATTCTTATAGTAGATACTTATATTCTTTTCAAGATATTGAATGTTCTTCAATTAGTCGTCATTTTCATTGATTTAGAGTCATTTTTAACCATTTGGCGAGATTTCTTTAATTTGGCGACATTTAAAAAGGTCGCCAAGTTGGCGACATCCAGCCAAATTATTCGCCAAAATCTCGCCATGTGTTATGGAGGAGAAATAAATTAATCTTACAGCAGATAAATGACTATTGGCGTTCAAATACAAAAGTATTACTCAAAGTATTCTTTTTTCATGAATGGAACGAGCTAGATCCACGAGAATGATGTCACCAAATTTATCGCATGGTATTATATATGAAAAGTGAACATGTTTCTCAATGGGAAATATATATATTTTTTTACTTTATATGACATTTTGATATTTTTTTTTGAAAAATATGGAATATCTCGAGAACAGTTCATGTTAACGTTCTAAAATTTATGTCAATCGCTTTTTAATGAAAAATTACATAAGAAATGTCTATTTGTGTAACATTATTAGTGATTTTTATTTTTTGACGATATTTTCAAAATGTCACTCGAAAATGAAGGGGGGGGGGGGTTCTGAACATTCGATTGCGTATAAAAACAATAGACTTCCAGTGTTTATGGATTGTGGTTTTTGTACCAAATTTCGTTCAAATCGGTCCATTCGTTCGTCAGTTATCGTCTCCACAGGCTCACTGACATACACACACACACATACTTTCACACACACACACATACTTTCACACACACACACATACTTTCACACACACACACATACTTTCACACACACACACATTCTTTCACACACACACACATACTTTCACACACACACACACAGACATCACTTCAAAAATGTTTGATTTGTGATCAGGGATGCTTGAAACGTGCTCTCCCGTCGAAAACTCGAATTCGAATGTTCGACCCCGTCACAATACTTTCTTTATACATTATGTATATAAGGAAAGTAATAATGTATAAGATCCATGATACTGTGTTTTTAACATTAAATTGTACATTTGGCGATTATCCGGATGACAACAAGTAATGCTATTTCAAAGTACCCAATTAACTTATATTTCACACAACTCTAAATTATCAATTATCAATATTATAATAGCTTCCTCAATAAGCGATATAGTCCATATATTAAAATATTTTAATAATAAATTCATCAATTAGGCGTCATTCTCATTAACTTTGATGATATTTAATCTGGGGTGCAATCTCGCCTAGATGGCGATATCTCGCTAGATTATTCGCCAACTTCGCCAAATGTATCGCCAAGTATTACAGAGAAATTGAGAGAAGATAATTTCTTATATACTAGAACGCACGCTCGTCATAAGATGGAAATTAGAATTTACGAAACATTTCTTCTGATTGGGCGTCATTTTTATAAATTTCGCGATATTTTTGCGATTTTGGCAATGTTTAAAAAGTCGCCAAGTTGACAACTTCCCTCTAAATCTCTCGCCAAGCGTTACAGACGGAGAAATGGGTTATTTTTATAGTCTATTCGTATGTTCTGTCCAAGATATTGACCTTTCATCCATTATTCGTCATTTTATTGATTCAACGTTAGTTTCATCAATTTGGCAAACTTTTATCAATTGGGTGATATTTTCGTCAATTTGGCAACATTTTAAAAGTCATCAAGTTGGAGATTCCCAAAAATTCGTCACCAAAATTTTATCTAAACGTTAAGGACGGAAAAATAGGTTATTCTTATAGCAAAATTAAACACACATCCGTAACAGAAGGTCTTTATTTCACTTCCTTAAGACGTATAAAAGTTTAAAAAAGGCCATAGCGCTTTCGAGCATAGGCATGCCCTTCATCAGTGGCTACACGGAAATAAAGTTTGAATCGTTCATATATAGACAAGATATAGCGACAAAATTTGCATAAATACAATTTGCAAAAGAATCTACGTTTAGACAAGGATGAACCGCAAACAATTTTTCAAAAATTTTAACAACAAAAAAACAGCATATTAAACTACAATTTAATTACAGAAATCGAAAAAAGGGGGGGGGGGAAATCAAGCATAATCTCAAAGAGGGAGACGTCAAAGATAACTTTGCAGAGACTTGAATTGCATGGAGTCGAGAATGAGTCGCCAAGCGTAACTCAATTTCATAACAGGGTCAAAATTACAAGCGGACTCACGGTAAATATAAATAAAAAGGGATTCAAAAAGGAGAATATCACGAGGGTTATTACAACGCATCAAAAGGAATGTATTTTCAAAAAGAAGCTGAAAATTATCTTTAACAACAAATTGAGCAAGAGCCGTAGAAAATGTACTATCCCTGACATCCTGAGCATGTTCGGCTAAACGGATGCCAACGGTGCGTTTAGTACTTCCAATATAAAATTTAAAATTACCATCGGTGGACAACAGGGGAACAACATACACCCCAGCAAAGCTTTTAAAGTCATCCCTATCACCCAGTTCATCAGACCGAATACGGTTAAATAAAGTAGAAATATTAGAATGTGCAGGTCTGAAACCAAACTTAGAATAAAAGTGGATAAAGGGGCGGAAAATCGCAAAGAAAATAAAACTGGTTGGATTAAAAATCTCATTTTCGGAATCAGAAAACTTTACATCAAGAGAATCTGGCATAAATTTAACGATTATCCATTACATGTGGATCATTAGGATAACAATACTGTAGTAACTACAAACTTTGAGATTTTCTTGAACATGATCAAATTGAGAGCAAAACTGCTTCACATCGATTTGGTAAGGGAAGATCAAAATACTGGCAAAAAGGAATATTTTATTACAACATTCATGAATAGGGGATACGATTCAATACCTTTTAAAGCAATCTTAAAAGACATGACTTACCTCTTACCCATACCTAATATTGAAATAAATATCACTTATAAATTTGTAAAAACCAATGGACGCAGCATATTCAACTATAATGTTATTGGTAAAAATGTGAAACTGTATGAATCACCTGATTGCAAGTGCGCTAATAGCAAGTACCCCGATCGAGATCACGGTCACATCATAACAAGGGACTTGAATATAGTCGAATATACTAACCTTGATGCATTTCTACAACTAGGAACTAAATTCAGAAAACAAGAGTTTGTATCCATAGAAAATAATTTTAACAAAGAACTCAATGACTGTATTTATAAAATGGCAGTCAAGTACAGTGTGTCATTAATAGCATTTAATGAATGGGAATTCAATATTTTAGAGTTATTCCGATATTACTATCGAATCATAAGACATGACAAGAATCAATGCAAGATTAATGAAACCATAATGAATAAATATAGGAAAGATTATATATTAACATATACGGATAAAGTCATGTCTAATTATACACTTCCGTGTATTAAATATTATGTGAATATTTTAAATAATAATTATAATAACGAACTTGTGTATACCCATTTTATCGAAAATAAAATAAAATCCTTATATAAACGTATGGGTTATGAAATAAAACATGTACGTTTTCCATACCTTGTCATGATACCTAAGTTACATAAAACCCCAGTCAAGTTCCGTCCGGTCACTGTGGGTTTCAAGCCTTACTTTACTATTGCTAACTCTAAGCTTTTAACACTGTTGAAAACCATTATGTCTACTATAAAATATCTGATGGGGACAACACATGACTTTCCTTATATAATGCAATAAACTTTCTAATTTTACAGTTAAAAAAATGTTATTCTTATAGTAGATACTCATATTCTTTCAAAGATATTGAATTTTCATGAATTAGTCGTCATTTTCAATGATTTGGCGTCATTTTTATCCATTTGGCGAGATTTTCGTTAATTTGGCAACATTTTAAAATGTCACCAAGTTCGCGAAATTCCGCTAAATTTGTCGCCAAAATCTCACCAAGCGGTATGGATGGAGAAATAAGTTATTCTTACAGCTGATAAATAACTATTGGCGTTCAAATACAAAGGTATTACTCAAAGTATCTTTTCTCGTGAATGGAACGAGTTTGATCTTCGAGAATGATATCACCCAATTTATCGCATGGTATTTCATATGAAAAGTAAACATGTTTCTTAACAGTCAATTTTTTTTTAATTTATGGGACTTTTTGATAAATTTATTTGAAAAATGTGCAATATCTCGAGAACGGTTCGTGCTAGCGTTCTAAAATTTATGTCAATCGTTTTCTAAGGAAAAATTTCACAAGAAATGTCTATTTTGCGTAACTTCATTAAAGGTTTTGATTTTTCGATGATTTTTTCAAAACTTCAGTCGAAAATTTAGGAGGGTTCTGAACTTTCGATTGTGTTTTAAAACAATAGGCTTCCAGTATTGATGGATTGTGATTTTTGTACCGAATTTAATTCGAGTCGCTCCATTCCTTCGTGAGATATCGTCTCCACAGACTCACTGACACACACACACATCACTTCAAAAATGTTCGATTCGTGATCAGGGAAGCTTGAAACGTGCTCTCCCGTCGAAAACTGGAATTCGAATTTTCGACCCCGTCACAATACTTTCCTTATACGTTATGTATATAAGGAAAGCAAAAACAAGCAAGACTTACTTGACTATTGCTAACTCTAAGCTTTTAGCACTGTTGAAAACCATTATGTCTACTATTAAAAACAGAGGTTCTATTATGGTTAATAATAGTTACGAGGTACTGAATAAGATTAAATATATTCCTGAACGATTGAAATATCGAAACTATGACTTTAAGGATCTCTTTAACAATATTAATCTAGCAGAACTCTTTGATATATTATTAGAAACTTTTGAAATCTATAATATACATAATTGCATTGCATTAAATAAATATAAAATCATGATCAAGATCGTATTGCCTGAAAACATTCTATTTAACGGAACACATTATTATCAACAAACTAAAGGCATTCCTATGGGTGGAGGATGTTCCTCAATGCTTGCGAACCTCTATTTATACAAATATGAGGAAGGCACTCATATTTTAAATAAAATTCCTTATTTTAGATTCGTGGATGATATTCTTATAGGACAGAACGAAAATATGGAGGATTTTGACTTCAGTTTATACCCTACGAATTTAGAACTTATCGAAACACATATGGAAGACAAGGACGAGGTCAACTTTCTGGATATATGCATAAAATATGATAGAAGCGATAGAATATTTACTATTCAATACGAAAAGAGAAACTCTTTCAACATCAACATTAATCACATCATTGATTGGGATTCTAATTTGAGAAAAAACATATTACGCATTTTTTTCAAAAATCATTTATATAGAAACAATCGAATCCGTACATTCAAATCTGTTCGTACTATCAATGACCGAAAAATTATAAGTGAAACAATCAAAAGAATTATCCTGTACGTTTCCTAAGACACAACTATAATGCTATCTACAATAAGGTAAATAACGCATTTTTTGTGGATTTTGAAACTATTTGAATTTGAAGTTGATAATGGCAACTCAAAGAGTAACTGTAATTTTAACCTGTCTTTGGAGCAATTAAGCCAGGCACTATCATGTTACTTAGGATTTCTGTTGTATAAAAACCGGCACACATTCATGACTATATTCAGTGTTTACTTCTTTCTTTTGATAGTCGATTGTCAATTCTTCCTACTTTTGTTCTCTTCCACAGTTTGTGCCTTATAATTGACATGCTTTCGGAAATTAAGCTACAGCAAGGTATCGGTTCCGGAAGTGTTATCATGGTGTAATAGCATGCTATAACCGGGATCAAGGAGTCACAATCCCCCTTGGCCATTTAACTGCTATGTATATTCCATAACTATCAGGAACCTTACTCCCCATTATGGACAGCTGATTCCCCTGAAACTTTCAGTGATATGCTTGAAAATGTTTTACAGTGTACTAAATTGAGAAAAAAACGCTCGACAAATGTGTAAATAAAAAGTTTCGCCTGTCTTGCTTCGTTTTCGAAATACGATTTATAACTTCTTCAATTCACCGCTAAAAGCGCTGCAAACTTTCTCAATCTTTAGTTCATATGCACTTTCCTAATCTTCTTTAACACTTTAATCGAACGTTAAAGTGATGCATAATATCGTAAGCGGGAACAATTTAATACCCTACGTAATTTACTATTTGTTATATCTATCGATTTATCCAACCATAAAACTGCTTTTACTGTATAATTCCCGCAATTATTTTCTTATTTTATAGTTTGCGTAATAAACGAACATGATTCATTTTTTTATTTAATTCATATTTATTTATTAAATTATTAAACTTTTATTATCTACTAAATTATCTTATCGTACACATATGCATAAGAACATGTTTTATGTATTTTATTCCCTTTGGTATTAAGAGCGTTGTTTTCACGATGTTTAAAAAATAATTAATTTCGTTTTTAGTTTAAAAACTGTAAGAGCTTAACATAATCAGTCTTTTTTGAAAATTTAATTAAATTTCAGTGAAAGAAAGATAAAATAAACATTTAACTCATTTATATAACTAACTGCAGTAATAAAATATATCAGAATTGCTAAATAATTTACTTTATATTCATATATGTTCTTCCATAGTTATTTTATGAAGATACATTATTGAATGAGATTGCTTCTATTTTTCAATTAAGAAAATGATGCATTAAGTATGACAAAACGATGTTTACCTTCGCATTAACTTAATCTGAAATTAAGTAGCGTTTATAAATCTATAGCATAGTTATTATTTTGAATATTGTTCGTGTTTACAAGGTTAATTCATAATATGTAGTTATTTAAGACTTATCACATAAATCATTCTAAATATCGAGTTCTGACGTAATATAGAGAGATAGATCCTTTAAAGTTTAAATAAACCCTTGACTAGGTATATGGAGAAGCATACAGGTAGATTTAAAAAATGTACCAAACGTTAAGAGGTGGTGGTATACACCAAACCAAGCATTTTTCGTTATAGTTTACCGGATCGGAAATGAAATGTAAAAGCGCCAGTTAGCGCTTAATGATGAAATCGACGAGGTGAGGTGAAAACACAAGAATGATTTAGAAGTTATAAAATAACATTTAATGAAAAATAATTACAGTAATTGCTCAAAAGAGCGACCACCAACCTGAATGCACGTCTCTAAGTGGCGATGGAGAGATTGGCGAACTTTCTGGAATTTCCCAAAGTGTGGTACGCGTACCCCCAGGGGTACGGGAAGAGTTTGGTGGGGGTACGCGTTGCACCGGAGTTTGGTGGAGATATGCACTGCACCGTGCTTAGCCGCGCATAATTCTACGTTCTCATGAGTCAAGTCAAGAAAGTCTTGTGAGGCGTGAGATGGTCCGGTGCGACACGGCGGAAATATACCACACTTCGTTACAGAAACAACTTACTTCGTTAATAGTTAGTGGCTTCTCCAGGCGCCTGTGTATTTTTAGCTTATGTGTCATTTTTCTTATAGGAAATGTCTGTTATGTGCTTTAGTAAATCCCACTCATTTTGATTATTTTTATAAAATATAATTTTTATCCCTAACATAGATTATGGATCGCTGGTTGATATATGGAACTACTACACCGAAAGAAAGTAATGATTGTAGTAGCAATCAACTAACAGGAAATAATGCAATTAACGACGAATCAACTTCAATTCTGAAGGAACCTGTTAAGAAAAAAGCAAGAAAAACTGGCAAGTACGGCAAAGAATATCTTAAATTTGGATTCTCATAGACTGGAGACGAAAATGAGCCTATTCCATTTTGCGTCATTCGTTTTGAAAATCTTCCAAGCGAAAGCATGAAACCATGCAACTTAAAGCGCCATTTTGAGACAAACCATAATCAGTACAAAGATAAACCCATAGATTTTTTTGAAAATAAACTTAAGGATTTAAATCAGTCTCGAAAAGTAATGCGGGGTTTGACAGGAGGTGACAATCAAAAAATGCAAGAAACTTCGTATCGCGTGTCGCTTTTAATTGCGAAATGTAGTGCAGTGGAAACCATTGGCGAAATTTTAATCAAGCCTGCAGCCAAGATAATGGCAGAAGTACTGATAGGAGATAGAGCGAAACAAACTTTTGACTGCGTTTCTCTCTCGAATAATACAGTTCATCGACGAATCATTGATATGTCTAATAATGTGAAACAGATGTTATTATCTGATATTTCTCAAAGTCGTTATTATGCATTGCAAGTCGATGAGTCCACTGATATTGCGAATTTTGCAAATCTTATGGCGTTTGTTAGATACGAAAAAAATCAAGAAATTCATGACGACGTTTTATTTTGCCAGCATTTATTAGGTCACACAGCAGGAGAAGATATCTTTAATGTTATGAAAAAATTTATGCAAGAGAACAAAATTGATTGGAATAGATGTGTTGGAATAAGCAAAGATGGAGCAAAAAGTATGGTCGGAATTAATAAAGGACTCGTTACAAGAATTCAAAATGTTGCCTCAAATGTCATATCCACACATTGTTGCATACACAGAGAGGCTTTGGCAACACGTAAGATGCCCGCTGATCTACAGAAAGTTCTGGATGAAAGCGTAAAAATCGTTAACTACATTAAAAACCGCCCTTTGAATGCACGACTTTTTCGTAATGCGAAGAAATGGGAAGTAGTCATACCCACCTTCTTTATCATACCGATATTCGTTGGCTATCTCGAGGAAAAATTCTAAATCGATTGTTTGAACTTAGACATCAACATCAATGTTTTCTTAATGATAGATTTCAGTTGAGAAATTGTTTACATGACTGGAAATGGCTTTGTAAACTAGCATACTTAGCAGATATATTCTCTGTTTTAAGTTGCCTCAACTTATCGTTACAAAGCAAAGATATTTCATTGTTTTACGTTCAAGATAAAGTGAACGCTGCCATCACAAAACTAAAGTTATGGCAAAAGAGAGTTGGTTATGGAGAAGAAGACTCGTTTCCCTCTCTTCATGAGTTTATAACAAGTTCGACTACTAAAATTGATGCTGATACTCTGCAATGCAAAACACAGCATTTGGAGAGTTTGCAAGTGGGCTTGAAAAACTATTTCCCTGATTTAACCAAAAATATTGAATGGATAAGACATCCGTTTAACATTAACACAGCATCCATACCAGAAGATTTGTCTCATGCGGAAGAAGAGCAATTGTTGGAATTGACTTCAGACTGATTCTTGAAAAAGAAACATAAGGAGAGTACTTTAACATCATTCTGGTTACAAATGCAACTTGTGTATCCGATTTTAACAGAAAAAGTTCTGAAATACATCTTGCCTTTTCCAATTTCATATTTATGTGAAGTTGCTTTTTCAGCACTTGTAGACATTAAGTCGAAAAAAAGGAACAGACTATTGGACTTGGAACCACATCTCAAATTAAAATTAACAACCAGGGAACCAAATTATGACGATCTGTTATCTCAGCACAAACAATTTCATCCTTCTCATTGATCCAAATAAACGTTATTCATAATATAACTTTTATTTATATTTTATTACGAATAATTTTATTTCTCTTTTCTTATTATTTTGTGTATGTCACAAAAAAGAAAAAAAAAATACATTTTGATTGTTATTAAAATACATTTTTTTTAACGAGGGGTACTCAGCGTTACGAAAATTATAAAAGGGGTACACATATGTCAAAAGTTTGGGAAACACTGATCTACCCCATCACTGGATTCGCCGTGCTGGGTCAAACGATATGCCATTGGTTTGTTGGGCACCGAGATCCCCAGATCTAACCCCATGTGATTTTTCCCTATGGAGTTTTGATAAAGACAAAGTGTTCGTGCCTCCATTGCTCCAGGACTTACAGCAACTGAAGCAGCGGATAACTGAAGTGCTCGAATCATTAACAAAGGATATTCTATCACAAGTGTGGCAGGAAATGGAATACCACATAGTTATTTGCCGTTTCACCGGAGGGGCACACATCGAACATCTATAGAAACTTGGATAACTATAGTTTCACTGTAAATTTGATTTATCAAAATAAAGTAATTACAGCGTTCACAGGTATTCTTTCCTTTTGTCCCATTCAATATGATACACCCTGTATTTCTGATTTAGAAAATAAAGATATATAATATGTAAGTGGTTTAAACATTATTATTATTGACATTTTCAAGGATTATCGATTCGAGGATTATTCATATTTTCAATTTATTATGTCATTGTTTTATTTTAGCAAAAATTTTTGAAACTCATATATTGTAAGTAGTAAAGGTAACCTTCTGCAAATGCACGGGTATATCTTCTAATCTACGAGAATATAAGTAACACAGGTATATTTGCATATATTTTCACATATATTGACGTTATCTGGTATATGTCATCTATTTTATTTTGATAAAGATATTAGAAACTCATGTTCTGTAGTACGGGAAATCATTACGGGGGTTATTGTACTTTCAATTTGTAACGTCATCTGTTTTATTTTGGTAAAGATTTTTGAAACCCATATTGCAATACGGGTAATTTTCTACTAACACGCGGGTATATCTTTTAATCTACGGTAATATAAGTAGTACAACTATATCTTCCCATACAATTTTAATGCTTTCATTGTGGCATATATTAGAATTAATTACGGTCTTCAGGTTTAAAGATTACGGGATTATTGATATTTTCAATTTAATACGTCATCTGCTTTATTTTGGCAAAACTGTTAGAAACTCATATGTTGTAGTATCTTCTACTAATACACTGGTATACCTTCTAATATTCTCAAATATAAGTAGTAAGGATTCCATACAATTTTAACGCTTTTATTCCATTTCATATTTTTGTAAATTTGTTTACAGACTGGACCAGGATGTTTTATTCTTCAAATCTGCCCGTAAAAAAAATTTTGTATAGCGAGAACATAGATTATTAAACTTCTTTTATGAGCATTAAATTAACATAGATTTTTGAACTTCTTTTTATGAGCATTAAATTAAATATTTTAATCAACAATGCCATTTAGTATACTATAGGAATTTACACATGCTTCACAATTTTAAGTTTCTTTATAATGTATATTCAGTACGAAGAGCGGGGATACTGTTAGTCAATATAAATAACAATGAAAATCTGTCTGTCTGTCTGTGTGTATGTATGTATATTTGTCTCATCATCCCGGGAGAACTGCTGAACCGAATTAAATAAAATTTTGTGGGTAGCCTTGAAATAGCCCCACTTAAAAGTACATGTTTCGAGTTCCTAGAACCAGGAGTTGTCGATATATTAATGAAAAACAAAATATTTCATAGGAATTCAGCTCTCTAACTTCCTGGTTCCTCCAAACGAAAAATGTTGAAAATAGCTGGTTTAAACGTTAAAGTGAATTAAAAATCTGAGTTTGGTTGGAGTTTATTGCTTTAAACAGCCACTTTTGTAAATCGCAGGTTTGAAACATGAGTTTAAATGGAAACTCTATCACCATGGTTTATTTTTCACAGTCTCTTACTTAATACTGAAACGTATTAAGATATCAAAATCGTTATTTAATTATTAGCATTTTATGAAGAAAATTATTTGTTGTATTATGTTGCTCAGCAATGCAATTAAATCAAATGTGTTTGTTAATTATTATTATTATTTTTTCGATTTGAATAATAAATAAATGGATATAAAAATATAGCTTATAAATGAATAGTTTGATTTTTTTTAAATTATACTCATTCCGGATTGCGTAAATCACTTTCCTTTATTTTGGCAAAGAGTTTTCAAACTTATATATTGTGTTTAGCCAATAAACTCATATGTTGTGTTAGCCGATTGTTGAAACAGAATAAGAGTTGAACGGGTATATCTTCTAATATAATTTTAGATTGTCCATTTAGTATATACAAACGGGATCAGGATATCTTATTCTTCAGATCTACGAATTTGACGGGATATAGCTAACTTGGCAACTTTTCTTAAACGTTGCCAAATTGTCGGAAATGTCACCAAATTGATAAAAACGACTCTAAATCAATGAAATTAATTTTGATTGGTTAGAAGAGAGTACTCAAATGATGTTTCGGTAGCATTTGTCTATCAGTTCAACCGTCCTACTTTGTAACACATTTAGCGAATTTTTAAAATGTCGCCAAATTGATAAAAATGTTTGTAAATCCATAAACATATCTTGAAATTGATATAATTCGCTAAATAAATGAAATCAAATGTGTTGTATTAGAAAATAGGATTTTGATGATGTTTCCTCAATTTGTAGTCAAGTGGGAATACATTTTTTATACATTTTTAAAAAAAATTAAATTTAATATTTTAATAGAATATTTTGAAAAACAAAGTCATTTAGAATAATACTATAGGAATTGACACATAATTGTGAGTGTTAGGTTTGTTTATATAATATTTTCCACACGAAGAGCGGGTATTCAGCTAATCTGCAGTAAGACTCTTTTCCAAATATTTGAAATCGCCCCTAACAGGCGGGATTTATGATTATATTTTGCATATAATTTGTTCTTGATTGCTTTTTGTTCGTGTATCGTGCACCTTTTATTATTGTGATGACATCGTAATTGAATATTATTTTTAGGCATCAAATTAGTAAATAAATATATAAGGTTAATATTTTATTTTACATCATCTGCTATACTTTGAAATATCATTTTTTACCACATCTCGAATTAGGAACCTACAGCAGTTGCGAATTTTCTCAGACACATAAAAATGCATTTTCAATATAACGTGAGTTTCTAATTAGCAGGTGCTTTCTAATTATTAAAATTCGACTCTAAGCGCATATATGTGTATTCAGGATTATTATAAGATTGCTTTCTTATTTGATAATTACATTTTAAATATACGTAATTTAAACTCTTTTAACCATTTCTTCCTATAGAAAAAAAATACATTTTGAAGGTTAGCGCACACATTAATTAGCTTATAAATTACATTTGAGCATAAATTAAAATTGCGATGATAATAGTAATTGAATCGCTGATTTTGAAAAGAGTGTAGGACCAAGAATAGACGTTTTAGGTAAATAACAAAATCCATTTTTACTTGATTATTTAATTAATTATTAAAATTCCGAGATGTATAAAATGTTGATCTTTATTAGGTTCATTGATTGTGCTCATGAATTTTACATTAGTTTTCTATAGAGGTGGAATTAGACTTAACGAGTGTTCATAAAATACAATATTTTCAAAAATCTGCCAATATTGTTTACTATATGCTAAAGTTATTATAAAGAACAGTAATAATAAAAGTAAAAGACTAATGAAATTTCAAATAAGTATTTATGTAATGGAAATTGTTTATGTTTACATTATACAACAAAACATATGCTGTTAACGGGTTGGCGTAGTACTAATCGTCATAGCTGGAGTCGGTGTGAAATTCGACAGTCGTAGCTTTCCATGAAAGAATAATATGGGAACAAAGAAAGAGATAAATATATATATCTGTATTTAGAAATATTATAATAAACCAGGCTCTTAGAATCAATAAAATTTGTGATGAATATTATAAATTAGCGCACTTTATGGAATTACTGAGTACAGCGACTAATAATGCATATCCCCCCAATTTTGTTATTAAAATTATTAACTCAGTGTATCAAATTTCACTCGATAACATCCTAGAAAACATTCCCAATTATAGTGACTAACATACAGGAGAGAGAGAAAAAAAAAAAATATATATATATATATATATACATATATGTGTATGTTATATATAATTATTTATTAATTATATAAATAAATAAAAATGAAAAATAATAAACTAGGTCAAAAACATTAGAAAAATCAAAAAATCGGAAAATAAGATGCATTAACATTAATGTTTTGAATTTTATTTTCGCAAAAAAATGTAACTTTTGTCAGTATTGAAACTACGTTTTGTGCGCCCTTATAATGGTGTATAGTGGCATTCTCGATTATCCAGTTTTCCTATGAATTACTTGTTTAGTAGGAATTTTCATCTATGATTCATATTCATATTCAGTTCTGCATGTTTGGGAAGTTGTATTCTGAATTGCTTGTCCAGTCTCCAGCTTAGACTCACTGGACGGGTTTGGGAGTTTTTCCGTGAACGTTCGTACTGCCTCCCTGGTAGAATTTCGACTTGTTCATTCCGGTAGTTCTAGATTAAGTTGTTGAGGTTAATCGTGTATACACGTGGTAGAAGAGGAATGGTTCATGCCGCAGGGTAATACAATTTTCTTAATGTATCCTTTTTTCATTTTTTCATTTTTTGATGCCTGTAGTCTGAGTTTAAGCATTTATAGTAATGTACTATTGCTTAATCTGAAACAGGCATTTGTTTGGGTTAATTAGAATTAAATACTCAGACCTGAAGATGAATTTAATTCTGATTAATCATCGAATTTGGGAAGGTTCTGTTCTTTTCTCTTATCGGCATTGTGGCCGTGAATTTGCTTCTATGGTGATGTTAATATTACTTGAATTGTATTTTTATTTTTTTTATTTTTACATAATTCTTATTATTACATTTCAAATATATATATATATATATATATATATATTTATATATATATATATATATATATATATATATTTATATATATATATATATATATATATATATATATATATATATATATAGGAGTTCAGCATTCAATTTAAAAAAGTTGGGCGTCGACGACTTCAAACGCAACAGTAAAAAGTATGAATCTAAATTACGACTTAGAGCCAGCGGGAGCGAAAGTGTTAGAAGTCCTCTCACCGGCCTGCTCCTTTCAGGAAAAAATTGTCACTACGGGGCCGGAAGTTTTTGTTACTAACACTAATTTGTTAAAAAAGTTCGCAGAATATCGAGACTTATATGTGTTGACTTGATATATTATGTAGATACTGAAGATTTATTAGACAAAAAATCACTTATATATTACTAAAAATATACAATAAAATTATTGTTCGATATTCTTTTAAATAATAGGCTATATATAAATTTTATATTTACATAAAAAGAAGTAAAATCGCACATTACACATATGCAATGTTTAAGAATAGCAATACAAACCGTACTTATGATGTTTATGCGATATTATCAAACTTTTTGCTGTGTTTGAAAGATCTCGAAACACGGACCAACACAAAGTCCTGCATCACACTTTGCATTCATAATAGGGAGTTTTCTGGCGTTTTTCTTCTGTAACACTTTTTGACCAAATTATACATCTTCTGCGAGACATTCTCCCATTAATATTATTGCTGAGAAACAGATTTGAAAAATGTAACTCCTTTTCACTGCACACTGTACAATAAGAATGTCACAAGGATGTCACCTTAAGATAAAATCCACAATTTAATTTACACTCTGGGGGGGAAGCATCAGATTCGACGGCGTCTACCCAAATGATTTACAACCAAGTAACTTTTTTTATTTTCCTTATATATGTTACCGTTAAAGTATGAAATCCGTTATTTCATAGAATACCCAGTTATTCCATGAAATAACTGATCGTGTCCGTTAAAGTGTAAAACTCTCTTGTATTTCATGGTTTAACTAGTTATTTCATAGAATAACGATCTGCAGCCCGTTAAAGTGTAAAATAATCTATATCATATATCTCGCTTTCTAGTATAAGGTACATTTACGTTTCGTTTAACAATATGGAAAGTAGCGGGGAAAAAAACGTTAATTTCGAATTCAAATAAAAATAATTTTTGAAGGACGGCAAAAATACCAAAGCATAAAACAACGAGAATACTTTTTCGCCATACTCTCAAAATGTCAACGACAAATACATTTACCTTCCACCCCTACTGCATTTATGAACTATTCCAGGCCATAGGAAGAGAGAATTTGTTTAGCGTGTTGGCGCCAGTTCATTCCGGTTAATTGATTGCTTGCACGTACAGTGCCGGCTGCTGTTCGTCAAATACTGTTCTCACGTATCAGGTATTGAGATACATTTATTTTTTTAAGTTTTATAATTTAGTCATTTGTTATTAGGTTAATTTAGTTTGCTTACGTTAAAGTGCAATTACTTTAAGACCTTAAATTGCCTTGAACCATGAATTCTTTAAGTGATAACGAAAAAAAAAGCTGCAGTGAAAGAAAAGTTTGAATCTTTACTAAATAAGCGTGATGTGAAAGAGAACAGTTCTTTGCTCACCCGTGAAAAACGATTAAGTTTGATAGCTGATGTAAAGAAATCTAGAACATCAGATAAGAAAGTGCCACGTGATTATTGGTTACTTCAACATTACGATGTCCTTGAAGTTCAAGGAGTAGAAAAATTAATAGTCCCAGTTACAAATGCAGCACCAGATGTAATGTTTTATTGCTCAAGTGATTCTTTGTTTGACATTTTGTACGAAACTCATTTATCTATTGGGCACGGTGGTAGAGACCGAATGATAAAATAACTTAATCGTCGTTACAAAAATATTACGCAAAATGATATTAAGATTTTCCTGAATTTTTGTGAATCTTGTCAACAAAAACGCAAAGCGGGCAGAAAAGGTGTTGTTGTTAAGCCCATGATTTTTTCACATATGAATTCAAGATGTCAGGTTGACCTCATAGATTTTCAATCACAACCAGATGGAAACTATAAATTTATTTTAGTTTATCAGGATCACCTTACAAAGTTTGTGGTTTTAAGACCTCTTCAAACAAAGAGAGCAGAAGAAGTTGCAGGACAGTTGCTTGATATATTCCTGTTGTTTGGAGCCCCATGTATATTGCAGTCGGACAATGGAAGAGAATTTATTAACAAACTTATTGATGACTTAAAAGTAACTTGGCCAGAGCTTAAGATCGTGCATGGCAAACCAAGACATAGCCAAAGCCAAGGCAGTGTTGAGAGAGTCAATCAGGACATAGAAAATATGTTGACGACTTGGATGCAAGGCAACCTGTCAACTTCGTGGAGTAACGGGTTAGAATTTATCCAGTTTATGAAGAACAGAGCGTTCCATTCTGGTATTAAAAGGTCCCCCTACGAGGCTATGTTTGGTTGCGCAGCTACAGTTGGACTGTCAACAACTGCCATTCCGAAGGAAGCACTTAATTCGTTGGTCGACGAAGATCAATTACAAAATACTTTGACTGCAATGAATGTTTCTTCTCAACCTGATAATGAAAAAGTAGTTAAACAAACAGTATTAAATAATCCCATTACGAAAGTATGTGTTGTCTGTTTAAAAGAATGCAGTGAAGATATAGTTTGCTTCAAATGTATGGAGCCTGTCCATATATCATGTTCGGAAGATTATGTTTCAGAAGATGAAGTTGAGCAGAAAATCTGCAAATTGTGTTTTAATGAACTTAATGTTCAAAGAGAAAGAGAAAAGTCTAAAAAATGTTTAGAAATTCAAGCGAAAAAGATGAAGTTAATGTCGGATAAATCTCATTGTGAAGCCTCTGTGGGGTTTAACGTCCGTATCCCAGTGCCTGAAGTTGACAGAGGAAAAGGTGATGCCAAATCTATTTTAGCTATCATCATAAAAATAACCGAAGAAGGATTTTTCCAATTGGGCACAAGAAACGGCCGCATAAAACAATTATATTCCCGATCACAGTTCAGTGTCTGCGAGCAAAAATTAATTAAAATCGAAGAAGTACCGGATGTAGAAATATCGGTCCGGTCGGTTGCTGCAGCTCAAAGTTTAGGTACTGGTCAGGGATTTAAAAAATGTTCGTGTAAAACCCAGTGTGTCAACAAAAAATGTTTTTGTTTTAGAAATAATGTTCTTTGTAATTCCAAGTGTCATTTTAGTAATCCTTGTTGTAACAAATGATTTTATGGTGCGTTTCCATAAATACCATTTATACGCTGCATAAATTAGATAAGTTGCTTCTTTTTCATTTTAATTGTCTATCATTAGTTTATGTATAGAATACCAAGTTATTTCATTTTAGATAAATTGATTATTTTACACTTTAACTGTCTCTCATTAGTTAATTTATAGAATACCTAGTTATTTCAGAGAATAACTAGTTAAAGTGTCAAATTATTAACATATTACACACTTTAACGGACACGATCAGTTATTTCATGGAATAACTAGGTATTCTATGAAATAACTGCATTATATACTTTAACGGTAACATATACATAATGTATAAGGAAAGTATTGTGATGGGGTCGAAAATTCTAATTCGAGTTTTCGACGGGAGAGCACGTTTCAAGCATCCCTGATCACGAATAAAACATTTTTGAAGTGATGTCTGTGTGTGTGCGCGTGTGTGTGTGTGAAAGTATGTGTGTGTGTGTGTGTGTCAGTGAGCCTCTGGAGACGATAACTGACGAACGAATGGACCGATTCGGAGCAAATTTGGTACAAAAATCACAATCCGTAAACCCTGAAAGCCTGTTGTTTTTATATGTAATCGAATGTTCAGAACTCTCCTAAAGTTTCGAATAAAATTTTGAAAAAATCGTCAAAAAATCAAAACCACTAATAAAGTTACACAAATAGACATTTCTTATGTAATTTTTCATTGGGAAACGATTGACATAAATTTTAGAACGCTAACATGAACCGTTCTCGAGATATTGCACACTTTCCAAAAAAATTATCAAAAAGTCATATAAAATGAAAAAAACAATATTTCCTATTGAGAAACATGTTCACTTTTCATATGTAATACCATACGATAAATTGGGTGACATCATTCTCGTGGATCTAGCTCATTCCATTCATGGGAAAATATACTTTGAGTAATACTTTTGTATTTGAACGCCAATAGTCATTTGTCTGCTGCAAGAATAACTTATTTCTTCATCCATAACGCTTGGCGAGATGTTGGCGACGATTTTGGCGGAATGTCGCCAACTTGGCGACATTTTGAAATGTTGCCAAATTAACGAAAATCTCGCCAAATGGATAAAAATGACTCTAAATCAATGAAAATGACGACTAATTGTCGAAAATTCAGTATCTTGGAAAGAATATTAGTATCTACTATAAGAAAAACCTATTTTTTTTACTGTAAATGTAGTAAATTTATTACATTATACAAGGAAATTCATGTGTTGCCCACATCAGATTTTTAATTATATATTATTAGAAATAAATGAATAAAGTACTATTTTCTTTCAAAATAAGCGAAGGATAATGCAGGCATATTTTTGCTCTAATTTGCGCCAGATCCTCAAGTGACGCATATTTTTCAGAATAGACGTATCTCAAAATGTTTACCCAAAATATCTACCATTAGGAATTATTTGTCATTGGAAATGGAACCGAAAACGTATGCGTGTACAATTATATCAATTAGCTGTCGTATAGGCCCCAGTAGACGTGTCTACGCTGCAGGATTTTTAAGGAGAAAATTTTCCCTTTCTCCCTTCACGATAGGATTTTTTCGTTATCTGAACCGTTGTGTTCCAAGGAAACAGGGTGTTTCTTCAAAATCAGAAGAACCTATTAGGAAGAAGCTTCCCCCAAAATAAGGAAAACATTTCCATTGCAGTTAACATAATAACATGGATAGCAATATCCATGAAATATAGATACTGCTATCTGCAATTGGAGTATCTTCCTTATACTGTTTTATCACTGAGGAGTTTGGAGTCTATATTCAATACTTAATATCCAATTTCATTTAGAAGATCCCAAAATTATAGTAGATTTGATACATATGAATGTGAATAATGTAAACTTTTAATAAGTCAAAGAGTGAAGTTTAGTGAATGGTATACTTATTTTCCTACTTGTTTACCTTGATTTCTATATACTAGATTAAATATATTTCCGTGTGTGTTGTGTTTAGTAACGTTTTCGAACCAATTTCATACTGTAATAACAGAATTGCATAACGTCATTAATTTATTAACATTGTAATTCAGTTGTTTATATATTATTACATTCCTTATATACATAATGTATAAGGAAAGTATTGTGACAGGGTCGAAAATTCGAATTCGAGTTTTCAACGGGAGAGCACGATTCAAGCATCGCTGATCACGAATCGAACATTTTTGAAGTGATGTCTGTGTGTGTGTGTGTGTGTCAGTGAGTTTGTGGAGACGATAACTGACGAACGAATGGGCCGATGCGAATGAAATTTGGTACAAAAATCACAATCCGTAAATACTGGAAGCCAATTGTTTTAAAACACAATCGAATGATCAGAACGCCCCTAAATTTTCGAGTGAAATTTTGAAAAAATCATCAAAAATCAGAACCGTTAATTAAGTTACGGAAATATACATTTCTTTTAGAAAACGATTGACATAAACTTTAGAACGCTAGCACGAACCGTTCTCGAGATATTGCACTTTTTCAAATAAATTTATCAAAAAATTGCATAAATTAAAAACAGAATGTTAACTGTTAAGAAACATGTTCACTTTTCATATGTAATATTATGCGATAAATTTGGTGACATCATTCTCGTCAATCTAACTCGTTCCATTCACGAGAAAAGATACTTTGAGAAATACCTTTGTATTTGAATGCCAATAGTCATTTATCCGCTGTAAGAATAATTTATGTCTCCGTCCATAACGCTTGGCGAGATTTTGGCAACGAATTTAGCGGAATGTCGCCAACTTAACGACATTTTTAACTGTTGCCGAATTAACGAAAATCTCGCCAAATGGATAAAAATGTCGCTGAATCAATGAAAATGTCGACTAATTGAAGAAAATTATTCAAAGTATCTACTATAAGAATACCATTTTTAACTGTAAAAGTAGTAAATTCATTGCATTGTATAAGGAAAGTCATGTGCTGCCCAAATCAGCTTTTTTATTTGCAATCTTGTTACGATATACGGCATGAAACTTTTTGTTTGCAAAATTTCGTCCCTGTTTTTATGACCCCAAATTATTTTAACACGCTTTGTCACTATTATTTACACTTCGTTCTATTCTATGCATGCTACTTTAAGGTATCTTGAATGGAATGATGCCTCATTAAATTTCAGTAGTATAAATTTAAAATCACGTAGTCGTTAATGCTAAAATGCAGAAAAGACAATTTAGTGTTTAATTGGAATTTTAATTAGCATGAATATTGTATTTCACCGAAATATATATATGTGAGGCTGATAATATTAATTAAGCCGTCCGTGCATTTTCGCATTTGAAATATAAAATATGATGAGCGCAGCACATGCGAATTTCTCGTCTTTCTATAATGAATTCTCTCATATTTAAATATTAACAAAGTTTAATAAAATTTCGCAAATTAATATCTTGGAAATGAGAATCTGGAATTAATGTTTGCGTAATCCTTACAGTATATAATGACTGCAATAATTGAACTAACTAATTTATATGCACGTGCAATATAAATACAGAAATAAGAAATTAAACTGTCAGGCTGTATAAGGCTGATCAGGATTTGTCAGACAGTTTTTTTTTTACATAGCATGTATTCTTTTCTATTATTTAAGATACTGGCTATCCCATGCAGAAGAGCGCATAAAAAACGTAAAACTAGCCCGTGAATGCATCAATATGCCATCGTAGCACGATCCTAACGAATCAACCAGTTTTACAGTGATTATATTACAAAATCATTGGCAAAAATAGAACTGAACTATTGTTGACATGACATTAAAATGTCGACATAACAAAGATAATATAATACATATGTTTAAACGTATAAATTAAATGCTTGTTTTATATGCTTGTTTTCCTATTCCTATGATTGTTTCATATTAAATGCTTGTTTCATCATTTTTCATGGCAAGAAGAAAAAGACAAAGGTATTTTACAATTATAAATCAAGTTCGAAGATATTGGAGTTTATTTGCATTTTGGCAACACTTCTATCATTTCGAGTGGTTCAAATGGAAAAGGAAATTTGTTAAAATCTGCAAATTTGAAGTCATTAGAAATAAATAAAAATTTAATGCATTATTTTGTGAAACAATGCTTATATCAAAATTATATATATATATATATATATGTATAAAGTAGAAATGAAATTAAGTCTGAGAGAATCATGAGTTGCATACGTCAGATTTTTATATGTAACATTTGTGTATGGTCTAATATTGGAAGAAATAAACTTCTGGATAGATTGTTTGTGAAGCAACCTGTATAAACAAATAGAGTTACTCCAAATGGTTAAACTTATTTTTACCATATTTGCCTAGTTCTAGCTCTCTATCATGCTTTTCTTTTCTGCATTACCAATAGCCCTGATTTAAACTTTAAAGAATAAAACTTTAAGTTGAGAATTTTAGAAGAAAAACAGTTCAAAATTTTCAACGTATCCCGAAATTCATCTGCTTCAGTTTATCTTTTCAATTTTCGACAAGAATAAAATTTCAAAATTTCCAACCTAAAGAAGAGCAAAAGAATCCTAAAGTAAATCAATCACATTTTCAATTCTTCCTTTTGGATTTGCCCAAGGAAAAATATTTCTCTAGAAGAAATTCTCTTTAGCATTGTTAAAGCGCCCTACTATCTGCAGTGTTTTCATTTTGAGATCTTATCTGATCCCGGAAAACCTATTCTTGAATTTATACGTAGACATGCAAATACTCCATTAATGCTAGAATACGTGTCTATATAACAATAAAATGACGGAAGGATTTATACAAAATGAATGGAATTTAAAGTTGTATCGACTGTTTTATACACTGAGTGAAATTAAATTTGCCACACATATAACCACATGTTTGATTTGCCTGTCATTTTGCTTTCAAGGACGTCACGGCAAAGTATAACAAGAAAGATCAATAATGCATAAAGCATTGATTATGAAACACTTTCCAACTTCAATGCAATTTTATACAAACATCTCTCAAATGCGATACATTCCTCGGTAATATTTTTAAAATTATCACAACACTACATTAATTTATTATATTTGAAAACTTCATCGAAGAAAATGAACTTCATTCAAATGACGGCATTGAAATATAAATTGCCAGGTTTAAACATCTCTAAAATGCGAAACATTCCTCGGTAAAATTTATAAAATTATCATAACACTACAATAATTTATCATATTTGAAAACTTGATCGAAAACTAATGAACTTTATTCAAATGACGTCATCGAAATATAAATCGCCTCTATATAAAAACAGCATTTCATTCATAATCATTTTTCCAATCGTTTAATTCATCACAATACTATAACAATTTGTTTTATTTAAAAATTTGAAAAATTTTTATCTACCATACTTATTTTAAAATGTGAAACCTTTCTCATATATAAAATAATTAAACACTTAGAAAGATATTTATTATATAGCATATATCTTTTTTCTTTCTGGAGAATATAACGAGAGTCAGAATTTCATTGAATTTGTTTTTCTCCCTATATTAAATAATTTTTATTTAAAAAACTACCTAACATATTTTACTGAAATTTCTTTTACATATTTTATGGGATAATTTGAATATTTTCTAAAGTTTTTGAAGCAATTTGTGAATTTTAAATTCGCTTAAAAATGTTTGAAACATTAGGTCCCATAGGATTCAATGTATTTCATTTTTTCAATCCGAGTTCAATAAAAAACTAATTGGGTGATATTATTCATTTATATTCTCATAGGTCCCACAGACCGTCTGAAAACATACTAAAATTTCATTTTGATAAAGTCATTTTTACGGCAGTTATCGTGCTAACGGACAGACAGACAGACAGAATAAACAAAGGCATAAACTATATTGTAAAGTGTTAAAAAGAAGTATCATGGAAATCCAATAGAAGCGGTTGCTGATATAAGACAACAGCTAGCGAGTTGTGACTTAGACGCCTCATGCAACTTTATTGAACAACTTCTTTTAGAAAACAAATTAAAAAAAATTCTAAACAATTCGTTTAGAATACATAGGACTAATTTTCGCAAGAAATATAACTAACTAATGGACTTTTAGGAAAGAGTGATTAACTGACTTTATAAAGAGCTCTGATGCCCCAACCGGGAATCGAACACTGGATCTCCGAACTGGTCATCCGAATCTCTACCGTTGATCTACTGGAACGAAATTGCAAGCGCGTATGGCCAAAGTGGACTCTGTATTCACCACTCTCTATTGTCAGATTGACGGGCAAATGACTATCTGACTGACCACCTCCATCTGTTTTTACACAGGTTAGTACCCTACATGGTCGTTATCCTCTCGATTTGAAATCAGCGCTCAGTCTTCCAAAGCCCACTAAATCCATACTAGTCATGCTAAGGTCACTTTCGGACCTCCGACATCTTTACATTAACCTACAGGGTTGATTTGCTCTGGTTCTATTGTAAAGAGCCTGGCTACCCCAACCAGGAATCGAACGTTAGATCTTCGACCTGGCCAGCTGACACTCCATTGAGTTTCTGGGACAAAATTGCAAGCACTAATCGTCGAAGTGGAGTATGCAACTTTTACTAGGCTGGGTTGTCAACTCGACGCATAAAGGCACGTCTCGACTAGAATAACACTACTGTCCAATGTTATGTCCAGAAATGTTTAAAAAGAGGCACCCTCTCTGAGAAGTCGAGACATAAGCACGTAAAGTTCCTATAGTTAGCGTGATGATCGTCTAATTAGACGATTACTTTAGTCAGCATGACTCTCGTCTAATTAGACGATTACTTTAGTCAACGTGAAAATCGTCTAATTAGACGATCATCACGTTCACAAGACCTAGATATATCTGCAGTCAATCTAACGGCCGTTAGACGTACGGTGAAGTATGCAATCAGTTAACCCATCACTCATAGAATTATTTCCTATCAACTCGCGAAAAAAAGAATGCCATGCAGGAACGTCGTCAATTGCGCTACTTAGCAGTAAAATCAACTTTCTGGTGGTAATGATTGTATTAATGCCTTTCCCGCATGACCTGGAATGCAGAATGGCATCAAATTGGATTCAGTGACGAATTCCGTTTTCACTTAACTTCCGATGATGGATTCATGAAGAGATGACGTGGTGAACAGGATAAACCAGCCAACTGTGTCGAACGGCACACAGTCAAAAACGCAATATATGTTCTGAGTATCGGTCAGATATAATAGTCCTTTCTTTGTGGTATGTATTGAACGCAATTTAACAGCTCAGCGTTATAGATGAATCTTAGGCCCTGTGGCAATACCCTTTAGAGCTGGTGTGAATAACTCCTTATTTATTCACAATAACACACGATAACATCAAATGTATCACGAGTGTGCCAGTGCCATGACTAGTAGCGAAATGCCTCACAAACCCCATTCCGCGGTAATGTCACTAGGTAAGCTTTCTTTCTCACAATACTTTTTTTTCTGCTGTAGAAAATTTTTATCGTCACTAACTGGTCTTGTTCATATGTTTTAGATAAAGCACACTTCCTTTTCTTGTTGTTGTAATTTTAATTTCCCTGAGTGTGCATCGATAAATATCATTTTTTAAATTTACTCACGTCATAATTAGTATCCCATTACCTTAATAAATACTGGAAAATATAAACCCAGTCACACTTGTAGCTGATTTTTGTTAGTACATATACTATTATTACAACGTATCTTCTGAAATCATGAGTATGCTCTCATAATCATGAAAATAGTGAAAACTGGAATCGGATACTTGATTGTTGACTCGTGGTGGAAAAAGAGCTTTCTTAATAAACCCGAACTTCGCATAAAGCATGTCTGCTCAATGTTATTACTTTTCCTGCAATACATGGCAACGCATAGGGAAAGTATTGGAATCATACCGACAATCGCAACTCGAGTTTTCGACGGATCTACACGTTTCGAGACCTCTAGAATACGAAAATACTATTTTTAGCCTGACGTCTGTATGTGTGTCTCTCTGTGTGTCTGTCCGTGTGTCTGTGCAATGTATATATCCACTCTAGCTCAAAAACTAATGGGCCGAATTTCATAAAATTTGCTAGGTAAGTCACTTGGGTGTGACCCTGGCGCTGATTAGTTTTTAGTACTATTCGAAATAAAAGAACCCGTCTTTTTTTGCGAAATGACCCTCAAAATTTGCATGTATCCTCTTTAGCTGAAAAACTAACGAACTGAATTTCACAAAATTCGGGTGATAAGTCGCTTGTGGGTTATTCTGGTGCTGATTAGATTTTGGGTTAGATTCGGAAAAAATTAAGCTGCCTTTTTTTGCAAAATGGCCCTCATAAATTGTCAAAATCTAAAATAAAAATCTATGTATGCTCAAATATATCCATTGAATGCTAGTTTTATACGTAATTTTTAACGAAAACAAGAATAAGCCCAATCCCATTACACTACGACTAGCCGTTCTCGAGATATTGTAGTTTTTTCGTATTTTCTCTACGCCACCTTTGAAAATAAGTCCATTTACCAAATGAGAACGAAAATTGAATTAAAAGTGAATTAAATTTAATTAAAAAAAGAGAACATGGATATAAGTTTGCAGGGAAAGTCATGTGCTGGCCACATCAGATTTTTTGAAGCTGACACTGTATATATAGGGAGAAAATTCCCAACTTTTAATTAGTATTAACTTATGGATTATTGCAGATAATTGCACCAGGTACATTTTTGACTCTTGTAACTGTAGAACGCAACACTTTCAAAATTAAACATGTTTGTCCAAGAAACCCTAAAGAAATGTAAACCCCTATTTTTCTGAAATGGTCCCCTTCAATCTAAAAAAATTATATGAAATAATTTAACGATTAATTTTAACAAAGTCTGAAATCGGATTTATGTGTCTAAAACCACTTGCTGAAGCTCAACAAGCCAGGTTAACTATGTTAAAATACCATGTACATGAATGATTGCCATATAAATGGCGAATTCCTTTTACCAAATTGTAATCATTACTTCTTATACCCCTATATAATTCATTTATATATCATCTTCATTCCTGATATAAGCTTACAAGAATAAAAACTTTACGTTCTGAATTTTTGAAGAAAACAGTTCAAAATGATTAACATATCTAGAAATTTATCTGTTTCAGTTTATCTTTTCAATTTTTTGCGAAAATAAAATTTTAGAACTTTCAACTCAAAGAAGTCTAAAAAAATACTTGAATAAATCAATCGCTTTTGAAAATTCACTTCATCAGGGTTTACCAAACAGAAACTATTTCTTTTTAGTAATTTTTTACCATTGTTAATGCATTCCACTCTCTAACTGCTTTTTTCTGGATCCTACAAATAAAACCTGTTTCTGAGTTTGGTTATTTGGGTCATTTAAATGTTAATACTCCAGGTATACTAGTATAGAATATTTTTTGTTCTAAGCCGTTTTAATAAATTCAAAGTTAAAATGTGTGATGCCAGACCCTTACAAGAAAACAATAGTTGTTACAATGTAGGAATACAATGATAAGAATACCATTCAGCTGACACAAAATTATATTACTATATTTATAACTTACTGAGAATCAGGTAGGATAGCTCTCCTGATGGAAATTTCCACAATTACATTCCATGTCATATTACGCAAAGTTGTCACGATACAACCAGAATTGGGAGACAGGCCCTCGGTAGTCGCCCGTTGTCGTGCAGAAAAGTGAACAGAGCTGATTAATCTCGGTAAATTTTCAATAAAGGCAAAACTGATGAAGAGATGATAAGACGATGATGATGATGAAGAGTGATTGTTCAGAAGTTAACTGATTGGTTATAAGAAAGAGATTGGTCATAAGAAAATGATTGATCTTAAGAAATGATTGATCATGAGCAATAACTGAACAAGTACAACAGTCTATTAGTATGACAAACATAAATTGTGAAAATTTGACCCATTGGTCATACAAGTGTATTCAAAGAAAAAATAAGCAATACTGTGAAGTAATGTACTAGTTTATCAATTTGCGTTGTAATGAAGGCATTAAAGACAAATTAAGGCATTCATTGGATGCATCATATCCGTTCTTCGCGTAAAATATATAAATAATTGAAAATTCACAATTATGTGCAAATTCCTATAATATTTGAAATAACAATTTTGTACAGAACCTTCTATTTAAATATTTAATTTTATTCTCCTAAAAAGATATATAAGAATATCTGTTCTCGCTATACAAAATTAGCTTAACGGACTGATCTGAAGAATATAACTTCCTGGTCTCGTTTGTAAACGAATTTACAAAAAATATTATTTAATTCATTTGAAGCGACAGGGATTTTATCAAATGAAATGAACTTAATTTTGCCAAACATTGAATCTTCGTCAATTTGGCGTCATTCTCGTTAATTTAGTATCATTTTATCAATTTGGTGATACTTTCATGAATTTGGCGACATTTTAAAATGTCGCCAAATTTGTCAGAAAGTGGGGCAGTTGAACTCACTGACAGTCAAATGCTACCAAAACTTCATTACAATACTTTTCTCTTTCACAATGCAAATAATTTCATTGATTTGGTGTCATTTCTATAAATTTGACGAATATTTTTATCAATCTGGTGGCATTTTCGTTTATTTGGCGACATTTTGATTAAAACATTTTAAAAGGCACCAAATATGTCGCCAAGAGTGGGGGTTGAACTGACACCTACCGAAACATCATGCAAATACTACCTCCTATCAAAGCACAATTAAATTAAATGATTTGGCTTTATTTTTGTCAGTTTAGAGCCATTTTCATCAGTTTAGCAACATTTTCTTTCATTTGACGATATTTTAATCAATTTAGCAATATTTAGAAAAAATCGCCAAATTTATCGCCAAGTGGAACGGTTGGACTGCCAAATAAATGCTACTGAAACATATTGACAATACTATCAATATGTTTCGAATAGCATTTCAAAACACAATTAGTCTCGCTGAATCGGCGTCGTTTATATAAATTTAGCGATATTTTTATCGATTTGATGACATTTTTGTTAATTTGGCGATCATTTTGTCAAATTAGAGACATTTTAAAAGTCGCCAAATTTGTAGCTATGTGAGATGGTTGGACTGACACACAAACGGCATCTAAACATCATTTCAATACCATTGCAATTACATTCAAAACACAATTGATTTCGTTGATTTGGCGTCATTTTTATAAAGTTGGAGACCTTTTTATCGATATGGCGAAAATTTGCCAAATTCATCGCCAAATTTTTCGCCGTGCCTTACAGAGATAGACTGACGGAAGGAAAAAGAAATTCGTTATTCTTATAGTGAATAATAACAATTTACTGTTTGGCGTCATATATATACTGAAATCCACTAATATCCAGAATAGTAAATTTTAATTATATTAGATTTATTTATGTATAAATAATAAATATGCAAAATTTAATTATGAATAATTATTGCATTCTCACTAATGAAATTCTCTTACAGTGGAGCGTTTGTATCTGTACTGCATGCAGCAGCAGAAAATATGTGGTTTTAATTTAAAACATAGCCCAATGAGTAATGAATATTTACAAGAAATTCTGGAAACTGATTTTAAATTAACAAATTGTTTACAAATAATATCATAATCCTACTAGTAATTGAAATTGTTTCTGAATTAATTTACAAAAGTAGTTAAAATCTAGATAACAATTTACTATTTTTACATATAAAACTCCTGCAATATCAGGAAGTTAGGATCGCTCAAAAATCCTAAATTTAGGATCGCTCTTTACTTGCAAATAATAACGTCCAAAAAAGATTTTGCTCTAATTAAACGCTCTACAGCATGGAATGGCCGATACCTACAATATCTGCAAGAAAATTTTCTATATGTCACAAATTTCCAAACCTCTTTGAAAACAGATAAATTTATTCCCTACCAAGCAACTGGTTTCAACTTATATATTATTGCTGTTATCGGCTATTCCATGTTGAGGAACGCGCAATAAGCACAAAACCAGTCTATTGATGTTGTTTTTACTTTCCCTACAAGATATGCTAATGCATAGGGAAATTACTGGATTCATACGAAAAATCTCAACTCGAGTTTTTAACTGATCTACACATTTTGATGCTTCTAGAACGCGATAAAACTAATATTAGAGTGATGTATGTATGTGTGTCTGTCTGTGCAATGTATGTATCCACTCTAACTGAAAAACTAATTGAACAAATTTCAAAAAATGTGGTAGGTAAGTTGTTTGTGGGTGACCCTGGTGCTGATTAGGTTATGGCACCATTCGAGACAGAAGAATCTGCCATTTTTGCAAAATGGCCCTCAAAACTCGCATGTATTCACTCTAGCTAAAAAACTAAACAAATTTCACAAAATTTGGTAGATAAGTTACTTATAGGTAACCCTTGTGCTGATTAGATTTTGGTACGATTTAGATCTGCTTTATTTTTGCAAAACTGCCCACAAAAATCATTAAAATCTAAAATAAAAACTACATATGCTCAAATGTATGAACTAAATTCTTCATTTGTGAGTAATTTTTGAAGATATAAAGGATAAGATCAACTCCATTACTTTATCATTAACCGTTCTCGGAAAATGTCAGTTTTTTCGCATTTTTGTTACGCCGCTTTTGAATAACGTGCAGTTATCAAATAAATACAAAAATTTAGTTAAATGTGCAAATTCAGTGCAATTTCAAAGAAATGTGCGTGGGTTTTTTTTTTTGTTTTGTGTGTTTGTTTGTGCAATAAAACTCAATTTAATAATTATTAAATAAATAAACAGAAAACACATTTAAGTCTGCAGGAAATGTCATGTACCGTCCACATTATATTTTTTGCGATGGTAGCGCAATCGGCCTTATGATATCAAAACGATGGATCTAGATATATGTTTTTCTACATTTTTATTTTCCTTACAATGCATGTAGAGGGAAAGTATTGGAATCATGTCGGAAATCGAACTCGAGTTTTCGACGGATCTACACGTTTGGAGCCCTCTAGAACACAAAAACACTATTTTTAGCGTGGCGTCTCTGAATGTGTGTGATTGTGTGTAAGTGTGACTATGTGTGTGTGTGTTGGTGTGTCTGTGCAGATTTTGTATCTACTCTTACTCAGAAATTAATTAACCGAATTTCATAAAATTTTATAACTCACTTGTAGGGGACTATGGTGCTGATTCGTATTTGATACAATTTAGGATAAAAAACCTACATTTTTTTTGCGAAATGACCAGCAAAAATTGCCTATATCTACTCTACATGAAAAATTAATTGACCTAATTTCACAAAATTAACCTAATTGCACAAAATTGACTAGAAAAGTCCCTTGTAAGTTACTCGGGTGCTGATTAGATATTGCTCTGATTCGGAAAAAAAGATCCTGCTTTTTTTACGAAATGGCCCAAAAAATCGTCAAAATATAAAATAAAAGACTACATATGATCAAATGCATCAATTAAGTGCTTGTTGTAGATGTAAATTTTGACGATGAAAATAATAAGACGGACCCCATTACTCTAGATCTAACTTTTTTCGAGATATTTTAGTTTTTGTTACAATGGTTTTGAAAATAAATCCGGTTATTGAACGAAACCTAAAATTGAATTAAAAGTGCAAGTTCTGTGTTCTTTCAAATAATTATGAACGTTATTTTGTGAAATTAAATTCAATTTAATGAATTATGAATGAAATAAAGAGAAAATGAATAAGAATCTGCAGGGAAAGTCATGTGCTGCTCACAGCGGATTTTTTATGGTCTGTGTACATTTTATGTGCAAAACGCACGCCTTTCCGTACTAAAAACAGAACGTTCTAGAAGTTTGAAATTGAAAAGTTTGGCCTATCATGTTTCGTTTTCGATACGGTAATCCTAACTTCTTCAATTCGCCGCTAAAGGCGCTGCGAACTTTCTCAATCGATAGTCACTTTCCTATTAGTAGACTTTGCTTTTGCTACTCTAAAATGGATTCATTACGACAAATAAGAACACCCTGCATAGCTTATCTTTCAAGTTTACAGAAAGGTACACCATTATTTATCGATAAAATGTATCACAGGCTACCTTCGATGAAATTTTGCAATTTCCAAACTTATTGATGTTTTTGATTCCGTTGAACCTTTTTTCCATACTTTATTTTCTAAGGAAATGCATTTCGACTAGATGTATATTTGTTTCTGGGAAATAATAATTTGGAATCCAGGTTATGATCTAGAAAATATTCAGAAACACATTTACACCGCAGCGCTTCATTTTTCTTTTCAAATGTATTTTTGCAATCGTAAGACTAGTTGTATAACAAGAATGCTTTGTAAATGCAGTATATATTATTAATTTTCTTATATACATAGTGCAAATTCTGAATAGTGCAAATATAATATATATGGAAAGTATTGTGATGTGATAGAAAATTCGAATTCGAGTTTTCAACGGGAAAGAACGCTTCGCGCATCCCTGATCACGAATCGAACATTTTTGAGATAATGTCTGTGTGTCTGTGTGTGTCAGTGAGTCTGTGGAGACGACATCTCACGAACAAATGGAGCGATTCGAATGAAATTTGGTACAAAAATTGCAATCCGTGAATACTGGAAACCCATTGTTTTTAAACACAATCGAATGTTCAGAACCTCCCCCCCCCAAAAAAAAAATTGAGTGAAATTTTGAAAAATTCTTCAAAAAATCAAAACCTTTAATAAAGTTACGCAAATAGACATTTCTTATGTAATGTTTCCTTAGAAAACGATTGACCTAATCTTTAGAACGCTAGTATGTACCGTTCTCGAGATATTGTACATTTTTCAAATACATTTATAAAAAATTCCCATAAATTAAAAAAAATATATTAACTGTTGAGAAACATGTTCACTTTTCATATGTAATATTATGCGATAAATTTGATGACTTCACTCTCGTGGATCTAGCTCATACCATTCACGAGAAAAGATACTTTGAGTAATACTTTTCTATTTGAACGGCAATCTGCTGTAAGAAAAACTCATTTCTCCGTCCATAACGCTTGACGAAATTTTGGCGACGATTTTGACGGAATGTCGCTAACTTAGTGACTACTTAAATGTTGCCAAAGTAACGAAAATCTCGCCAAATGGATAAAAATGACATTAAATCAATGAAAATGACGACTAATTGACGAAAATTCAAGATCTTGGAAAGAATACAAGTATCCACTATAAGAATAACATATTTTCTTTTACTGTAAAAGTAGTAAATTCATTACATTATATAAGGAATGTCATGTACTGCCCACATCAGATTTTTTTATATAGTGAATATATATTATTTGCCTCTGTAAAACTCTAAATTTTATGTAGCATATCAATAGATCGGAAAAATGGCAATAAAATTAAGAAGGTTAATTGTAAGAGATTTTCTTATACCCATTCATTTGAAACCAGAAAATGTATTACTGTTCTTAAAATATTCTGTCTAATTTGTAAATCATGCTACATTCTTATAGTATTAATTAATTATTGTACAATTATTAAGCAACGAGATAATAATAAATGTTGCAAAATATCACTTAATACAACCTTATAATATGTAATTTTTTTTGTTTGCCTATATTGAGTATGATTTACGAGAAAGAAAAATATAAAATGCAATCATTTATTCCTTATCCCTAAAAAATCACTATTTTGCAGTTAATGTTGTTTAACATTAAATTCGCGATAAATGATAAATATAATATTAACTACCATATATTTTTTATAGTAGCTATAATTGACATTTTTATTAACATTTTATGAAAAAAAATAAATAAAAAAGAAGATACTTAGAAACTATACACCGATCCATTGACAGATGGATGAGGAAGAATCGAGTGACAGTGATTACAAAAAGCTATTAAATATCCCAGATTTAAAACGAACGGTGCTTGTATGACGAAATACCCCCACCCCACCCCACTTTTGAAATTGGATATAAAATTGAGCAGTAGGAATCGTGGATTTGTCTCGCTGATAGAATATATATGCGAGAGATTGAAAAATGCTTAGGTTCCCCTAAGGGGAAAACCCAACTAATTAAAAAGCAAGAATTGTGAAGGTAACCCTATACTACAATTTTATACATGGAAAGAAAAATCTATAAAAAGGCTATCAAAATGTAATTTTGTTGAACTCTCTCGTTGCCCTGCTTTGAGAGGCTATAATCGTACTTCCTCATTTCAAACACTTGGAGATAGATTTTGAAGTAAATTTAAACCTCTACGCATCAAGAACAGGGGGGGGGGGGGGGAATAGCAATGTGCACATTATTCGTATTAACGGGATAGAAGTAAAATGGGAAAATGAGGTGACTACAGTTGTTTCAAGGTCATTATGAGCCAACGCCGCCAGACCAGAAAAATGAATTAAGCGAAAAATCATATACAACTGCCTTTTCTGAAGTGGTGATAAAGATTCATAACGTCCTATAAATAATTGTAGTCACATAATATTTATACATCTACTTCTATCAAAGAAGTACAGAGGATTTATGTTCTCACATGAAACAGTTATATTCACTGTGGCCTTACAATGTGTCTACTATTTAGAGGTGTTTGCTATTCGGAAGATAAATGTGCCCAATATGAGATATGATAAAGATTTCTTAATTACCTATTATTTACTGAGTTCATAATTAAGTGCATGCAGTGATACGCTCTTAAATTTCAATATTATACAATGAAAAAATAGACATTTTTATTATTTACAACTTGCTAAAATTTACAATAGAGAGTCTTCATTTTCCGAAATAGTTTAGCAGATTTTTTATGAATAAATTCTGACAAATGAGTTTGGTGTTGTCATTTACCACTCAAAGCCTTTTTTCAATAGATTTTCAATTGCGTCATAAGAAGTAAGTCCAACATAATCACATTCTCTGGCACAATATTTCTCAAATTCTGAAAAAAAAATTACAGCATATTTGAAATCTTGACACATGGCTCCTAGTCTATAACTTCATCCCGTGCTCTTTTAATTGCATCAATTTCTGTTGTTGTTTCTGATGACCTCCTGTATACGAATCATAGCCGACACAGGACCAGTGACACAGGAAAAAACGAACAAGACAATACAAGAGAACAAAGTTTATTACGGACAAGCATCACTCACGAAGGTTACAGGGGGTACAGCTTCACTTTGTAGATGAGGACCCAGTAGCCGGAAGTCTGACATTACTTCGATATACAACCATGCCTTACTCGGGATTCGAACCCGAGCCCGGACAGCAGCCGACGACACTATACACTTCACCGCCTGGGCAGCGCATCAATTTCTAAAGGAAAGGAAATAATGAAAATCACATTTCGTTTCTTACACCTGTTCACTAGTGTTTTCAAAAACCACAGTTGTAGCCCAGAATCATAAAAATTTGCAATTTTATTTGTTTTATTATTTTGAATATACCACTCTTTAACTTTATCCATGGGGAGGTAAGTATATATTAAAATAGTAGGAAATAGTAGGTAAGTATATCATAGAACGGTAAGTATATAGAAATGTAAATACTTCAGGACTGGACATTTTCAATTGATTTTTCGGGTATTTCGGGTATTGATTTTTATTGTAACGGGGTCGAAAATTGGAATTTGAGTTTTCGACGGAGAAGCAAGCTTCAAAAATACCGCTAAATTCGAATTGAACACTTCTGAAGGGATATCTGTATGTGCGTATGTGTCTGTATTTTAATTTTGTACGTATGTATATATGTTAATGGATATGTTAGCGTATGTGTCTGTGAGTCTCATGCAGTATCTCACGAACGAATGGAGAGTTTCGAACGCAATTTGGTTGAAATATTACAATTGCTTAATAATTGAACTCTATTCATATAAAACGCAATCGATTGATCGGGAAGTTCTCAAATTTTTGAATGAATTTTCGCAACATCATTAAAAAAAATCAGAAGATTCAGTTATGTTACACAAATAATCATTTTCTACATAACGTTTTCTTCTAAAACAAATGAGACAAACTTAAGAACACTAGCTTGAATAATTATCGAGATATTGCACGATTTCCAAATAAATGTATGTAAAAAATTACTTGAAAATGGACAATAGTACATCAAATATGTAACACTGGGCGACGTATTTGATGACGTTGGTGCTACTTTAGCGAAATATCACTAACTTCTTAATGGGTTGCAAAATTTATGAAAATGTTGCCAAATTGACAAAAAATGACGTCAGTATTAATAATTAAAATATTTTAATATGATGGAGGATATTGCTTTGCAGTTGTAAGCAATATTTCTAATTGTCAAATTAGATTTGCGCGAAATATAAGTTAATTTCGTACTTCAAAATACTTTTACCAGTTGTCATTCAGAAAAGCACCAACATTTTCAACTTTAAAAACATTGTGCTATGATTCTTGTTCATCACTATTGAGAATTGAAAGAAGTAAAGTAATTGCATTATGTATAGAAAATCAGGTGTTTCGCCACACGATTGCATTATGTAGGGATTATCATGTGCTTTCACCGCATGATTGTATTCACCATATCGAATTTTCAAACTGCTTGCCATAAGCAGATCTTAATATCGTAAAAGGTTTTACTGTATAATAATATGTTAACGCAAACTTAAAAAAATAGGCTTCGTTGTAGAAATAATCAGATTTGGATGATCATTTAAACTCAAATATATTGTAATTGTGTTGTTTCAGTATATAGATGCACAGAATTTAAGCAAAAATAAAGTGGTTTTAGGACGGATACAACACTCAATATGATTTAAAAAGAACTTTAAAAATCACGATTTTGATACAAGATGGATGCCATATTTCATTTTTAAGTAGGTCACGTGATTTTTTCATATCATTGTCACGTGATCCCTTCATATAAGAAGTGTAATTATTATTTTAATTTTTATTTAAAAAACTACTGAATATATTTCGCTGAATTTTTTTTTGTATATTTTATGGAACAATTTGAATATTACCTAAAATTTTCGAAGCAATTTGTGAATTTTAAATCCGCTTAAAAATGTTTGAAAAATTAGGTCCTATAGGGTTCAATGAATCTCATTTTTTCAACCCGGCTTCAATCCAAAACTAATTGGGTGATATTATTCATTTATATTCCTATAGGTCCTACAGACCACCTGAACAACATACTAAAATTTCATTTTGATTCAGTCATTTTTACGGCAGTTTTCGTGCTAACGGACAGACAGACAGAATGAACAAAGTCATAAACACTTTTCAACTTTGTTGTAAAGTGTTAAAAAATCGGTTATGGTTTTGAAAGTTATTATCGAACAATTTATATCAATAATGGTGGCTGTTCCCAGCTCACATAGTTTTTCTCAGAAAACGTTCAGCACAGGACTGTAAAATAATAATTTGTATCATGTATTTAATTTTTAGAAAATTATGGTGTATTACAAGAGTTATCGTCGGACAAAATATACATATATATAATTGAGCGTAGCACCTTCAATCTTTATCGGATCCATATATTGCACACATACACACAGATATCACACTAAAGTAGTTTTTTCGTGTTCTAGAGGTCTCGAAACGGGTAGATCCGTCGAAAACTCGAGTTCAACAACTCTGCCTGTACAACATCATTGTATACCATATATCCAAATTTCTAAACAGCCTTATACGTTTCAGGGAAATTGTCGTCGGACAAATCATGCGAACAAGCAACCAGACAGACAGACAAAAGCAAATTACGTGCAACTTAAATATAAAAAGTGTAGTAACTTTGCTGCTTCCCTTTAATAAATAAAAAATCTGATGTGGGCAGCACATGGCTTTCGCTACAGACTCAAATTTATTTTATCTTTTTCTTTAATAATTCATTAAATAAAGTTTAATTGCACAAAATAATACGCATCATTATTTGAAATGACACTGAAATTTAACTTTTAATCCAACTGTCCTTTTCATTTGTTAACTGGGCGTATTTTCAAAGGCGGCGTAGTATAAAAGCGCAAGAACTGAAATATATCGAAAAAGGCTGGTCCTACAGTAATTGGGTTTATCTTATTATTTTCATCGTCTAAAGTTGCGTATAAAACAATCATTTAATTGACAAATTTGAGCATAGGTAGTCTTTTATTAACACTTTACAACAAAGTTGAAAAGTGTTTATGACTTTGTTCATTCTGTCTGTCTGTCTGTTAGCACGATAACTGCCGTAAAAATGACTTAATCAAAATGAAATTTTAGTCTGTTGTTCAGACGGTCTGTAGGACCTATGGGAATATAAATGAATAATATCACCCAATTAGTTCTGGATTGAACCCGGGTTGAAAAAATTAAATACATTGAGCCCTATGGGACCTAATTTTTCAAGCATTTTTTAAGCGGATTTAAAATTCACAAATTGCTTCGAAAATTTTAGGTAATAGTCAAATTGTTCCATAAAATATATATAAAAAAAATTCAGCGAAATATATTCAGTAGTTTTTTAAATAAAAATTAAAATAATAATTGCACATCTTATATGAAACGATCACGTGACCATGACATGAAACGATCACATGACCCACTTCAAAATGATATATGGCATCCATCTTGTTTCAAAATCGTGATTTTTTAAAGTTCTTTTTAATTCATATTGAGTGTTGTATCCGTCCTAAAACAACTTTATTTTTGCTTAAATTCTGTGCATCTACATACTAAAACAACACAATGACAATATATTTGAGTTTAAATTCTCATTCAAATTTGATTATTTCTACAACTAAGCCTATTTTTCACCTATGTAAAATGTAAACAGCAAAATATGTTGAATGAGTTGTATTAGAATTACTGTATTTCTTTAACACAAAATAATTCAGTCCATGGAGTCTGCATGGCTGATATGAAAGAAATATTAATTGATTTTATAAACAGAAGGACGATTTTTTTCGATGAAGTTTTAAGCATAAAGTTTATGAATTGTAGCTCCATGGTCTTAATTTTTAAATAAAATAAATTATTATAGTATTGTGATGAATGAAATGGAGAAAGTTATGAATGAAACCCTGCTTTTATAGAGAGATCCAGGCGTGTTATTTTTTCTATGACGTCATTTGAATTTATTTCAGTTGTTTTCGATGAAGTTTTCAAATATAATGAATTATCGTAGTATTATGATAGTTTTAAAAATATTACCGTGGAATGTATTGCATTTCAGGGATATTTAAACCAGGCAATTTATATTTCAATGCCGTCATTTGAATGAAGTTCATTTTTTTCAATGAAGGTTTAAGTTTTCAAATATAATAAATCAACGTAGTATTGTGATAAGTTTTAAAATATTATCGAGGAATGTATTGCATTTTCGACTTTTGTAAATAAAATTGCATTGAAGTTGGAAAGTGTTTCATAATCAATGCTTTAAGCATGATTGATCTTTCTTGTTTTAGATTCTAATAATTTTTGTGTGCCATTTTGCAAAAAAAGGCAGGCTCTTTAATCCCGAATCATACAAAAATGTAATCCGCACAAAGGTAACCGATAAAATTTACTTATATATAATTACCTACATATAAAATTTTATGAAATTTGGTCAATTCGTTTTGGAGTTAGAGTGCATCCATATATTGCACACATACACACAGACGTCACACTAAAGTAGATTTTTCGTGTTCTAGAGGTCTCGAAACGCATAGATCCATAGAAAACTCGAGTTGCGATTTTCGACACGATTCCAATACGTTCCATATACATTATTATGTATTGTAAAAACCCAGATTGTATAATCAGAGTAAATGCTGTATGGCAGGGTATATATTAATTGCTAACCTAAATAAAATATCAAAAATTTTTAATTTAAGTAATACAATTTCAGAATTCCAAAATGTATATAAGATTTCATAGAATGTTACAAATAATCGTCAATAAGTTATATTCCTCTAGGCAACAATAAAATAAAAATAATTATCCAATATGTATGCATTTAATCTTTCTTGCGCATTTTAATGCACTTTTATTCCGGACTTATATTCGGTATGTTTCATTCTTTTTTAGAATAAAACGTTAAAGCAAATATCCGCTGTATTTTAATTCTCGTTAGGGTTTAGTTTTCTGTGTAAATAATGAAGGAGAATAAATAACGCCTAAGTAATGTTTTCAATGTATATAAATATTTGTTTTTGATTCTAGGAACGGTATGCAGATTTTATGATTGCTTAGTAGCAGTAGTGTATCAGTAGTTAGTCAAGTAGTTTTCCCAGTTTGGACTGTAAAATTAAATGTATTCGTTAATTATAAGGATGTGAAATAAGAGAAAAGGTGAATCATTATAAGTTTATATTTATCAATTTGTATTTTTCTTTTTTTAAATACTGTTTGTTTGTTTTTCAAATCCTATTTGTCAAACACAGTTTGAGATATGTGAACAAAATAGGAGAGTAGCAAATTTTAGAAGCTGTAAAAAATGAATTGTTTTAAGTATTAACTCGAATATAATGCGGAATTGAGTTTAGCACAGACCTTTACATTTTCCCCAAGAAATTCAAGAAAGAAAGTAAATATTTATTTCTTAAATAATAAAAATTGTTTGCCGGTCTTTCTGTCTGCGGCTCTGTAACGAAAGATCGAAGCTTCAGCGGTGAAATTTGCTATGGAGGTGCTGCCCGTCCACGTAATGAGCACATGGCCACAAATTAAAAAAATAATCAAACCAGTTTACAAGTTACGAGTTTTTAAATTCTAAAATTATAATTTTTCCGACATTTTGTCACATTAAATCCAATTTTTCTTAATGGTCGCAGACGATAGTAGGTATTTTGATTATATCACACACGTTTCATCTCCATGAAAAATTGCTGATTGTAAAATCAAATGCATTTAATTTATGAATTTTCTAATATTATGAATTTAAAAGATTTCGTCCTATTCTTTTCAATTTGGTATTCAGTTATCATTATACGTATTATGCTAAAATGTGACATAAATTGGATGAAAATTGCCGAGACAGCAATGGTTTTTCTTTTAACTTTAAAACAAGAGTAGAGAAACGTTATGTTTTATTTTTCTTGCAACTTTTAGTATCTTTATTATGTCATTAAGATAATGTGATCGAGAGCTTATTTAGGGCGAGTCACAGCTAATTTAGGCCGTATCAAAGGTGATTGCATAGGATGTTTAAATTGTGCCTATTTAGAATGCATTACGATTACAATGTATAATTGGCATAGTGCACAATTGGCATGGAATAAGTAAATGAAGCGCGGGAATAAGTTTAGTTTAAAACTGACTATTTGGTCATTGACTGGAGTTATCTTTATCTGTATAATTTAAGTAGTTGGTAGTTATTTAAGACCCAGACAATGCCGGTAATACATTATGGTATATACATAAATTTAGCAATATGTCTTCTGTACGTCTGTCCATCTTGTACGCTTCACGCAACAAATATGCTGAACTTGGTTGAACAAAATTGGCTCAATATCGCCAAATTGAAGACATTGGTGAAATATCACTAACAACAGCTTCAAGGAAATGTCGAGAGCGATTCATTCTGAATCGTTTAAATGCTCATTGTTGATAAACATCGGCAATCTGATTTGAGTGGTTTTAGGGCTCATATAATATTCCCATCCAGATTGTTGAAAACGCAACTTAATTGTTGGAAATGCATGCAACTTAAAGCCATTCACAATCGATTTTTGTTCAATTATCACGGTGTGCATATTTGGACCTCATGTGGTACATAAAGATAGTGTTAAAGGACAAACTTCGTTAAAACACATTATGTATAACAGTCAGTAATTTCAACCGTTTTCAGAGATAAACCATCTTCTTTTCTCAAGATAAAATAACAACAGATAAGACAACAAATAACAACAGATAAGACAACAAATAACAACAGACAAGGGCAACAACAGATAAGAAGGCACATGGCCGTGTTTAAATTTGTCGATATGCATGTATATTTTCTTTTAAACAATAAGCTGTTTAAGAATTAGAAACAGTTTGATATCGTCTGTATTATAATGTATTTGAATAATAAAATTAAATAAATCTGGTATACGCAAGTGTTAATTTTTTTTTTGCACATGTATATGTAACTGTCTAGATTATATAGCGTCTAACCGTATGGTATGCAATTATTTGATTTCTGATGATGGACGCCCTATAGATGGGCTGATGCCTTCTGATGCCTGATTTGCCTTATGATGCTGGACGCCTGAAAGTGCTCTAAAGCATTGAAAAACTGAATAAATGTACTGTGACATGTAAGAAGAAATCTCATAACGTTTTTAATATTCTTATTTGGCTTTTATCGTCACAGTTATTCCTGAAATTTTGGGGGGTTAATTTGTACAGAGTGAATCTAGTAAATATAAGATAAATAATGCAGATTTAAAAAGTCTAAATTGCTGTCTCTTAAAAAATTAAAAAACTATCGTTTCAACTAATAAATGCAGAAGATTTTTTTAGTTCGATTTCAGGAAAATATTAGTATAACTTTCAAATAATCATGTCCTGATTCATAATTCAATTCTGCGGTTTTTTTCTGCGGTTAAAAATACAAGTATAATAAATCTAGGTGTATTTTTATTTATATTTTCAAAATTGTATATAACACCCAAAAATTAATTATATAAAATAAATAATGCGAATGCATGCATATTCATCCACTGTGCGATTTATTGCTGAAAATATATTTAGTTTACACATAATTATATATAATACCAATATATTTTTTACTATAACTCCATTAAACATATATATAATATATATATATATATATATATATATATATATATATATATATATATATATATAAAACAATATATGACAATTACAATACCAAACCTATTAAAGTATAAAAGGAAGCATTCAGATATACACCAAATATATATACAGGATTTTTACTAAGGAATGGGCGCAATGCAGCTATATTTTCCGAAGTAGATGACATCAGATAAAACGAAAAGAAATGTGGAGTGGGAAATGCCAGATATATTGCATAAAAATGACAGAGGGGGACGGCGACCTCTCATTCCCGTTTAAAGCTGCTTTTTCGCCTAGGCAACGCTCACAGAACCAATGCAAAACAGTAACAAGTTCCCTGTATATGTGCAAATTGAAGGCACCCGAATGAAGACAGACAAGAAACACAGATATGCAGAGAAATCGAAACGTCGAAGATAAAACCATTTGAACCAGCCTAATTCAAGAAAACGCCTTAATGTACATATCATTAGCGCATGCGTAAATCAAGATTCGTTGTTATATGATGTCATATTACCCATGTGTCATGTTTAAAGGAGTTGTCTTCTTCGTTTTTCTTAAATAAGGAATTATAATAGTGCTTAAGGAAATTAATCGGGTAATTATTTTTGTATGCTTCATAAATGATTCTTCTGTTACAATTAATACAATCTTTTTTGAATGTATTGTTGTTGAGATTTCTTTTAAGATGTCTCATGATGATGTTTCTGAATTTTTTTTCTTTTTCTTTTTTTTTTGTTAAATGTGATTTTCTGACAATGATTTAATTAATTTTCATATTGTAACCTCCTCGTTTATATCGTAAAACATAGTATAAATTCCTTTTATTCTCTTGTATTTGAAGGAAATATCTAGAAAATTTACTTCGTCCTTAGTATTGGTGTTTTTGATTAGTTCTAATTCTTGGGGATAGAAGCTGAACTCAAACTCAGGAGAATGCATATAATGTCCCAAAAGCACATGGTCCACATATCTAAAATACAGCAATTCTTGTAATATGTGATTGCCCCTTTCCAAGAATGACAGATATATGTCTGCTAATATAGAGGAGCATCCCCCCCCCCATAGGGATGCCCTTAATTTGTTGGTAAAATTTATTGCCATTATAAAGTACATTTTCATATAATACTAATCGTATAAGATCTATATATCTACGATAAGTAATGACATTCTTTAAATTATGTTCTTCATGTACCACAAGAAGTATCTCGTATAATTTGGAAAGTTCTATATTGTTGAAAAGGTTTCGGAAGTCGTAGCTAGCAAATCGTATTTCTTTATTACAGAATGTGAGACGTTTTATGATGTCATAACTGTTCTTTATCATAATGGAATTGTGTTGTAATAATGCACCAACTATAGATTTAAGGATATGTAAAAGTTTCTTGTTAGCCAAGGTTAAGTAAGACCTGCAACCCACTGTTACAGTAGGAAACCCCATTGGTATTTTATGCAGTTTCGGAATGAGGACCAGATATGGAAGTGAAACAGATTTTAAATTGATGCCAATGCGGTTATATAATGCTTTGATTATGTTATACATTACAGCCTTAGTATAAGATAAAGGTTTATACATAGTAGAATCCGAATAACAGTTCTGTAAGGTATCAAGGTAATATTTTTTGCAAGTGAAGGCGTAATTGGAAATCACTTTGTCTGTATAAGTAATTACGAATCTTTCTTGAACATCTTTAATAGTACTTGGAACTGATGATTAGTTCAACTTTTTGATGGTAATGAGAAAGAAATCCATTGAGTATATGTGATGTTTCCATTCATCGAAGGCGTTGAGTGGTAAATTATATTTAATTGCCATTTTATAAATGAATATGTCAAGATCTTGATTAAATTCCTCCTTGACATGGTTGTATTCTTGGTTACGAAATGTAGTACCACCTTTAAACAAATTTCTCAATAATAGATCCTCTATTATTGCAAGATTAACTGTGATGATATGATTGTGGTAAATATCTTTATGAATACTGTCATTGCAAGTACATACTGTTGAATTATATAGAATTAACACACTAACTACTAACACATATTATTAACTACTAACATATTCTACTAACACGCAGGCATAATTTCCCAGACAATGCGCGTCAGTGAACTGTAGTCGTTCGCATTCGTCTAAAAGCAGCAGGTGCAATATTTCTGTCGGCGATATCCCCAAACGCTGGCAGAATTTGATGTTCGCACGTTGTTCTTCAAACCCCATTTCCGTTTCCGACCAACGCGAACGACTACAGTTCACTGACACACATTGTTTGAAAAACCCTTCACTGCGGACCTGCTTCCTTTCACATCTCGCGTCACATGTAACTCTACGCCACGGTAAAATATTTCCCCTCTCCTCCAATCAGGGTTAGAGATATCAGCACTGTCTCCGAAGTCTTTGATCCTACCTTGTATATATATGTGTGTATGTGTGTATATATATATATATATATATATATATATTTATTTATTTATTTATATGCTAATAACATATTCTTTTGAAACACTTTGATCAAAAAACAAAGACATCTACTTCGAGAAAACATTGAGTTCCTTATTTTCTATATTTCTATCGAAAATCAGGATATATATAGGCATCTAGCCAGAAAGAAAAAATATATATACCCTTGGTTCCAAGGTCTGTGGGGTATACTTTTGATTTTTACTGCTCTTGTTGGACTCAAGACTGTTACCTGTATTTTCCTTTCCAATTTTGGTATTGGATAAAATCATGCTTTGAATTCTTAAAGGAATTTTCATATGAAAAACTTTTATTATTCGTTCTCTTCTGTTTCTTTTCCACGTGGAAGAATATACATGAGTTTTTATAATAACGTTCTTGAAAGAGAATTGCATAGACAGTTGTATTGTAATAGATTTATACGTTTGGAGTATTACTGAATACGAATCAACTATATATCAATGACGGCAGCATGTGATTCAAACAAGTATTTTTTCAAATCGAGAAAACTTTATGAAAATATAATTACATTGCAAAATTATTATTTTTTTATAACATCATTTAAAAGAGAGTTACGTCGACTATAAGATGCTTACAAATGCCGTTCATTTACCCAATTATTTAGAAAAATACATGATTCTCAAGAAAGTAGAAATTTCACTTTTCTCACATGAAGCGCCATTCGTCTTAAACAAAAGAAGAAAGATCAATCATGCAAAATTATGGAATGTTAATTATGCATTAATAGCATCATAACGCTTTAATTATGAAACACTTTCCAACTGCAATGCAATTCTATTTAAACATCTCTAAAATGCGATACATTCGGCGGTAATATTTTTAAATTATCACAATACTACACTAATTCATTATATTTGACAACTTAAAACTTTATCGAAAAAAAATGAACTTTATTGAAATGACGTCATTGAAATATAAATCGCCTGGCTCTTTATCAAAAAGCAGTAAATGTTTCATTCATACACTTTTATTCTATTTCTTTTATCTAAAACAATACTATAATAATTTATTTTACTTAAAAACTTAAAACCATGGAGGTAAAATAAATTTAACTCTATACTTAAAACTTCATCGAAAATGCCTGCTATAAAGTCGTCTGCTTATCTATGTAAAATCAATGAATGTTTCATCCATATCAACTATATTTCAGACTCCAAAGCTAAATAATTCTAAGCTATAGAAATTCAGCAATTCTTATACAACTCATCTTACAGTGTTTACATTCTCCATAATAAAATTAAGCTCCGTTGTAGAAATGATCATTAAACTCAAAAGTATGTAAAGAAGTTTGATGATCATTAAACTCAAATATATTGTAATTGCGTTGTTTCAGTATATAGATGCACAGAAATTAAGCAAAAATAAAGTGGTTTAAGGACAGATACAACATTAATATAAATTAAAAAGAAATTTAAAAATCACGATTTTGATACAAGATGGATGCCATATTTTATTTTGAAGTGTGTCACATGATATCTTCATATGATATCGCTGTAATTATTATTTTAATTTTTACTTTCCTTATATATATAATGTATAAGGAAAGTATTGTGACGGGTTCGAAAATTAGAATACGAGTTTTCGATGAGAGACAGACAGACAGAATGAACGAAGTCATAAACACTTTTCAACTATGTTGTAAAGTGTTAATAAACAAAGACGAATGCAATTTGTTATAATTATTTCAGTCAATACACTTATAAAGTCGAATTTTAAAGAAATCTGACAAAACGTACAACGTTGATGATTTTTAATATTATTTTGAAAAAAGATCGAAAACAAATTATAAAACGAATATTATGCTAATTTATTGGCAAAAGTAACATTTTATCTGTAATATTTTTAATTTAAAATCGTGTTGCATATAGTATAAAATGTACTTTGACCCATTTTTCGAATACAGTCCAACCCTCCTACAACGCGGTACTTTCATAATGCAGTTTCAATATAACTCGGAGAAAAAATTGAAACATCCCTCTCACAACGCGTTACTCATAAAACGCGGTTTCTTTATATTACAACTGAATTAGCTTATGTGTTTGTTCTCCCTATAATATGAATTTTTCTTTTACACATTTAATGTTGAAATTAATGGGGAATTTCCCTGTTCTTTCATCCACTTACATCACCATTTTTCAATTTCAGTTATCAGGGGAATCCCCTGTAAAGAAATGCATTCACCTCAAATGCATTGGTAGACGTAAACGTGGATAAATAATGAGTTGCAAATTTCAATTTAAATGATGTAAAAATGAGATTGGATTTCGGTAAAAATTTAGAAAATTACTTTATTGAAAACGATCCTTCGATAATGTGAAGTGCAAGTTTAAAAGAGAATTACAGAATTGCTTAGTTCCTTATAGAGGGCTTTCAGAAGAGTTACAAAATTAAACTATTTTTGAAAAAATAAACGAAGATGTGCAAAGTGAAGAGGATATTAAAATAAAAATAATTAGGCCACTATATTTGACAGTGATGAATGTCAATGGAATTTTTGTTGGAAAAAAGTTATTAAGTTTGTATTTCACATTGTTTTTTTTAATTTTCTTATATGAAGAAAATTAAAATTGAAAATTGAAATTTTCTTATATTTCTTATATAAAAATAATTCGAAATATGTAAACATATATATATTGCCTTTTGTATCTATGAACTTATATTTCATAACCATATTCATCATATCATGCTGCTCTAAAAATGCAATTTTATATAACGTAGAACGAATCAGCCCGGTTTATATGTACCGAGTTTCAAACGCGGTTGCCATATAATGCAGTGCGAATTGTTACTTTCCTTATATACATAATGTACAAGGAAAGTATTGTGACGGGGTCGAAGATTCGAATTCGAGTTTTCGACGGGAGAGCACGTTTCAAGCATCTATGATCACGAATCAAACAATTTTGAAGTGACGTCTGTGCGTGTGTGTGTGTGTCAGTGAGTCTGTGGAGACGATATCTCACAAACGAATAGAGCGATTCGAATAAATTTGACACAAAAATTACAATTCATGAATATTGGAAGCGAATTGTTTTTAAACGCCGTCGAATGTTCAGAAACCCTCTAAATTTTCAAGTGAAATTTTGCAAAAATCATTAAAAAATCAAATCCTTTAATAAAGCTACGCAAATAGACATTTCTTATGTAATGTTTCCTTAGAAAACGATTGGCATAAACTTTCGAACGCCAGCATGAACCGTTCTCGAGAAATTGCACTTTTTTCAAATATATTTATAAAAAAATCCCATAAATTAAAAAAATTATTAACTTTTGAGAAACATGTTCACATTCCATATGTAATATCATGCGATAAATTTGATGACATCAGTCTCATGGATCTAGCTCGTTCTATTCATAAGAAAATATACTTTGAGTAATACTTTTGTATCTGAACGCCAATAGTCATTTATCTGATGTAAGAATAAACTATTTCTCCGAACCATACTCCACTTCGCGAGATTTTGGCGACGAATTTGGCGTAATGTTGCAAACTTGATGACTTTTTTTAATGTTGCTAACTTGATGACTTTTTTGAATGTTGCCAAATTAACGAAAATCTCGTCAAATGGATAAAAATGATGCTAAATCAATGAAAACGTGGACTAATTGATGAAAATTATATTGGTGAGAATGTAAGTATCTACTATAAAAATAACCTATTTTTTTACTGTAAAAGTAGTAAATTCATTATATTATATAAGGAAAGTCATGTGCTGCCCATATCAGAATTTTTTGTTTTGTACTGATTCAGGATTTCTTGTAACGTGATACGGATTAATCTGATTTGCACTAATCTGAGTTTCATATAAAGCGGTTTCCATATAGCGCTTTACGAATTAATCGAGTTATAGGAGGGTTGACTGGATTGGAATATTTATTATCTAAGTCGGAAAAAATACTCGACAGTTAGCGAAATAATTTTTCCGCTTGTCCAGTTATCAGCAAAAGCAAAAAATATAATGAAAATATATGATATTCAGTATATCACATATTCTATACCACATATTCTTCATTATATTTAGACTAGCAACTACACATGAAAAAACGTCAGAGGAATCTTTCTTTAAAAGTAAATAAATATAAATGATCTTAAAGTTTTATTTTTTATGTCAGAGATATCTTCAAGAAAAATTTTAGTATAAATTTGATATTTACCTTATCAAAACGACACAAAGTTGTTTGATGATTGATGAAATGTTTGATGATTAATTATAATGCTTGAAGATTATAAACAACTTTGAATATCACCTATTGTTGGTTAGGCTACTTGAGCAACATTCGAGGAGCCCACTTTGAAAATAAGATCTTGCAATTTCGTCCCAGTAGCTCAACGGTAGAGCGTCGGCTGGCCAGTTCGAACGCTCAAGATTCGATTCCCGTTTGGGACAACAGTGTTCTTTACAATGGCGTCCGAACGAATTTGCTCTGTAGGTTAGTACAAAGATGTCGGATGTATGAATATGACCCTAGTACGACTATCACGGATCCAGTGGAATCTGGGATATTGACAACAGATTTCAAATCAAGAGGATAACGTCCATGTAGGAAGCTAACCTGGAGGATGAAAATAGAAACAGGAAGTTAACCTGGGTAAACATAGCAAGATGTGTCAGTCAGATTGTCAGTTGCACGTCAATCTGACATTGGAGAATGGTGAATGCAAAGTCCACTTCAAAAATAGAACCTTGCAATTTCGTCCCAGTAGCTCAACGGTAAAGCGTCGGCTGTCCAGTTTGGACATCTAGGGTTTGATTCCGTTGGGACAACAATGTTCTTTACACATTCTTGAGCAAAACAAGGCTATATATTTTTACGTCTCACGGGAATATTTGCAACATTTAAGCAAGATTAATTTCAATCTTTTCTCGGAAAATCATTATTTTATGAGGGTTTCATTTTCTAATATATTTATCAGTTTACATATCCTATTCCTTAAGTGGCCGGAGAGTATATAATGGCGAATGGCACAAGTACATGTCTTGCGGGACACCCCTTCGTGGAATTGTAGGTGAATGTATGATAGTTTTATTTTTCATTAAACTCCAATTACTTGCCTGAAAGTTAGAAAAATCGCATAAAATCATTTTGTAAATTCTATTATTGCAAATAACTATTTTGAAATAGAGTAGATACCTACCTCACAAAAGCGAATAATAGCATAATCCTACCTTCGATCATGTGTTGCAGCCAGTACAGATTGTGCATATGCGTGTTGCCACTTAGCAACTGATAATAACGTGGGTAAATTATTCACACTCGTTTGCTGATTATGTGATTTTGCTAACCAAGGTTTGAGTAATTTTATTATTGGGAAGATGTGAAGGAAGAGTTTAAATATAATGCTCCTCGATTTCCCGATTTTCCCGGTTAATCAAAATATATCTTAGGGATGCACTTTCCAAAATTAAATAAATGCAAATAAAAATAAATTAAAATATCAAAATTTTAATCACTATAATTCGGAAATCAAAAACATGATCGAAAATCCAATTACACTTGTATTTCTGATCAGATGGAAAGCCAACGATTGGAAACGCAAGTAATAATACAACAAGAAAGATCAATCATGTATAAAGCGTTGATTATGAAAGACTATCCAAATATAATTTTATTTAAACATCTCTAAAATACGATACATTCAGTAGTAATATTTATAAAATTATCAGAATACTGCAATAATTAATATAATTAATTATATTTGAAAATTGAAAACTTCATCGAGAAAAACGAACTTGATTTAAATGACGTCATCGAAATGTAAATCGCCGGACTCTGTGTAAAAGCAGTAAATATTTCATTGATACATTTTTATTCCATTCATCACAGTATTACAATAATTTATTCTACTTAAAAACTTAAAACCATGGAGGTAAAAGTAATTTAACTCTATGCATAAGACTTCATTGAAAAAGTCTGTCAATAAATCGCCTGCTTCTCTATGTAAAATAAATGAATGTTATATTCATATCATCTATATTGAGACTACTCCAGAACAAAATAATTTTGCGTTAAAGAAATTCAGCAATTCTTATACAACTCATCTTAGAGCCTAAGCTGATTATATTCTCCATAAGTGAAAATTAGGTTTCGTTGTAGAAATAATCAAAGTTTGATGATCATTTAAACTCAAATATATAGTAATTGTGTTGTTTCAGAATACAGATACAGAAATTAAGCAAAACTAAAGAGGTTTTAGGCCGGATAAAACACTAAATATAAATTAAAAAGTACTTTAAAAATCACAAATTTGACCACAAGTTGGATAGCATTGATCATTTAAACTCAAATATATTGCAATTGCTCTGTTTCAGAATACAGATGTACAGAAATTAAGCAAAAATAATACGGGTTTAGGACGGATACAACACTAAATATAAATTAACAAGAAATATCAATCATGCATAAAGCATTGATAATGAAATACTTTCCAACTTCAATGCAATTTTATATAAACATCTCTAAAATACGATACATTCCTTGATAATATTTTGTACATTATCACAATACACATTAATTTATTATATTCGAAATCTTAAAACTTCATCGAAAACAATGAACTTTATTCAAATGACGTCATTGAAATATAAATTTCCTGGTTTAAACATCTCTAAAATGCGATAAATTCAGGGGCAATATTTTTAAAATTATCACCATACTACAATAATTTATTATATTTGAAAACTTCATCGAAAACAAATAAACTTCATTCAAATGAAGTCAGCGAAATATAAATCGTCTGGCTCTCTCTATAAAAGCAGCATTTCATTCATAAACTTTTTTCCATTCCTTTCATTCATCACAATACTACAAAAATTTATTTTATTTAAACACTTAAAACCATGGAGGTACAAGTAATTTAGCTCTGTGCTTAAAACATCATTAAAAAAATCGTTTGCGTCTCTATGCAAAATCAATGAATGTTATCAATGAATGTTATCAATCAATGAATATATAATAATTTATTATATTTAAAAATTAAGACCATGGAGGTACAAGTCATTAAACTCTATGCTTAAAACTTCATCGAAAAAAATCGCCCTTCTCTTTTTAAAATCAATGAATATTTCATTCTTATCAGCTATGCAGACTCCATGATCTAAATAATTTTGCATTAAAGAAATGCAGCAATTTTATACAAACCATCCTTCATCTATAGGTGTTTACATTCTCCATAAATGAAAATTAGACTTCGTTGTAGAAATAATCAAACTTGGATAATCATTTAAACTCAAATATATTGTAATTGTGTTGTTTCAGTATGTAGATGCACATAATTTAAGCAAAAATAAAACGGTTTTTGGACGGATACAACACTAAATATGAATTAAAAAGAACTTCTAAAATCACGATTTTGAGACAAGATGGATGCCATATATCATTTTGAAGTGGGTCACGTGATCTCCATATAAAGGGTGTAATTATTATTTTAATTTTTAGTTTAGAAACTACTGAATATATTTTTCTCAATTACATTCTCCATAAATGAAAATTAGACTTCCTTGTAGACATAATCAAAGTTGGATGATCATTTAAACTCAAATATATTGTAATTGTGTTGTTTCAGTATGTAGATGCACAGAATTTAAGCGAAAATAAAGTGGTTTTAGGACGGATACAACACTCAATATGAATTAAAAAGAACTTCTAAAATCACGATTTTGAGACAAGATGGATGCCATATATCATTTTAAAGTGGGTCACGTGATTTTTGCATATCATGGTCACGTGATCGCTGCATATAAGAAGCGTTATTAATATTTTAATTTTTATTTAAAAAACAACTGAATATATTTCGCTGAATTTTTTTTATATATTTTATGGAATATTTTGAATATTACCTAAAATTTTCGAAGCGATTTGTGAATTTTAAATCCGCTTAAAAATGTTTGAAAAATTAGGTCCCATAGGGCTCAATGTATTTCATTTTATCAACCGGGTTCAATCCAGAACTAATTGGGTGATATTATTCATTTATATTCCCATAGGTCCTACAGACCGTCTGAACAACATACTAAAATTTCATTTTGATAAAGTCAATTTTACAGCAGTTATCGTGCTAACAGACAGGCAGAATGAACAACGTCATAAACACTTTCAACTATGTTGTAAAGTGTTGACAAAGTCATAAACACTTTCAACTATGCTGTAAAAGTGTTGAAAATTCGAATATATTCAGTTCAATGCAAAACTTGTATATGTTACCGGCAATGTATGAAATGCCGGCATTCTATAGAATACCTAGGCATTTTATAGCATACCGGCCGTTTTTAGGCAAAGTATGAAATATGAGAATTATTATATACTTTCCGTAGGCATTCTATATAATACCTAGGCATTCTATAGAATGACAAATTCTATTTAGGCAAAATATGAAAAAAGGAATGAATCGGAGATGTATTTCATACTTTGCTGGTTTGTCATTTGTCATTCTATAGAATGCCTAGGAAATCTGTGAAATGTTAATCGTTTCATAGCCTGCTGACCAGTTTCCGGTATTCTATATAATGCCTAAGTATTCTATAGAATACCAGCTTTCATACATTGCCGGTAACATATACACATCTAAGGATTTCAAATAGCTACAAATTCTTGTTCATAGCTAGAACATTTAGATTTTTAACACTTTACAACAAAAAGTGTTTATGACTTTGTTCATTCTGTCTGTCTGTCTGTCTGTCTGCCGTAAAAATGACTTTATGAAAATGGAATATTAGTATGTTGTTCAGACGGTCTGTGGGATCTATGGAAATATAAATAGATAATATGACCTAATTAGTTTTGTATTGGACCTGGATTGAAGGAATGAAATACATTAAAGCCTATTGGACCTAATATTTCAAACATTTTATAAGCGAATTTAAAATTCACATATTGCTTCGACAGTGTTCAGAAATATTCAAATTATCCTATCAAATACGAAGAAATTCAGCAAAATATATTTACTAGTTTTCTAAATTAAAAAAAATAATAATTACACCCTTTATATCAAGAGATCACGTGACCATTATATGAAGACATCACGTAACCCACTTCAAAATAAAATATAACATCCATCTGTCAAAATCGTGATTTTTAAAGTTCTTTTGAATTCATATTCAGTGTTGTATCCGTTCTAAAACAGCTTTATTTTTACTTAAATTCTGTGCATCTACATACTATAAGAGCGCAATTACAATATATTTGAGTTCAAATGACCATCCAACTTTGATTATTTCTACAACGAAATCTAATTTTCACTTGAGAATGTAAATACCAAAGGATGTTTTTTTTCCAAATGGCCAGGCACTACCAAATGATGTAGAATTAGTTGTATAGGAATTGCTGAATTTCTGTAACGCAAAATTATATAGCTCATGGGGTCTGCAATATAGCTGATATGAAGGAACATTCATTGATTTTACATAAAGAACCAGACAATTTTTTCGATGAAGTTTTAAGCATAGAGTTAAAGTACTTGTACCTCCCTGGTTTTAAGTTTTTAAATAAAATAAATTATTAAAGTACTGAGATGAATGAAAATAATGGAAAAATGTTTATGACTGAAATGCTGCTTTTATATTGAGACGATTTATATTTCAATGACGTACGTCATTTGAAAAAAGTTCATTTGTTTTCGATGAAGTTTTCAAGTATAATAAATTATTGTAGTATTATGATAATTTAAAAATATTACCGAAGAATGTATCGCATTTTAGAGATATTTAAACCAGGCAATTTATATTTCAATGCCGTCATTTGAATGAAGCTCATTTTTTTTTCGATGAAGTTTTAAGTTTTTAAATATAATAAATTCATGTAGTATTATGATAATTTTAAAAATATTACCGAGGAATGTATCGCATTTTAGAGATGTTTAAATGAAATTGAATTGAAGTTGGAAAGTGCTTCATAATCAATGGTTTAGGCATGATTGATATTTCTTGTTTTATAATTAAATTCAGGGCATAAAGTGTTTACATTTTTCATAACGTCCCGATTTTCATCAACGTAACCCCACGTATAAATATGTTATTCACAACTAAAGAAGCCCATCTCATTTATTACGCTAGAACTTCCCAAACATATATGATTTGACCCATTGGTTCTGTGATGCACGTTTAGAAAAAGAACTAAAAGTTGAACTTTTAGCTTAATTATTATTAACATATAATATATCTTAACATGGCCGTAAAATCGAACATAGTGAACTCATTATTATTGTAATACATTGCATTGTGTGCCGCTATTAACCCTCCAATTGTTTATCTTCCGCGCGAATTATTGATTAATATAGTACTAAATGGATTATACCATTTTAACTTTAACAATAAATCAATTATTAACTACATAAAATACTTAATTATTTATTTACAACAATTATTATTCTTATTAATTACTTCGGCGGAGGGAGACAATGTGAGACCACTTAAATTGCCTAAAATATAAAACCAAAGACAAAGCGTTTTTAAAAATCGACTGGTCTTTTATTTAACATCCTAAAAGACATACAAAATATTGCTAAAAACTGCCAGAGCGCTTTCGGACGTATATACGCCCTTCATCAGTGGCTACATGAGTAGTAAAAGCATGGAATGTTTATATAGAGAGAGAGACCATTTTAAAACAAATTTGCATAAAATATAAAATGGTAAATTAACTTACTAAAATAATACAAGAAATAGACGCGGAAATTACAAAATAAGTTTAAACCCTTACGAATTTTAAAATATTATAAGAAAAGAACTAATACAAATTTTAGAAAAACGGCAAGCATAATATTCCTGAGAATGACGTCACAAATAACTATTAAGAGATTTGAATTGCATAGAGTCGAAAATGAGTCGCCAAGCATAACTTAAAATTTGAACAGGATCAAAATTACAAATTGAATCACGGTAAATATAAATAAACAGGGATTCATAAAGAATAATACTACGTGGATTGTTACAACGAACTAAAAGGAAAGTTTTTTCAAAAACGGGCAGAAATTTATCATTAATCACATATTGAGCAAGAGCCGCAGAAAGTTTAAAGTCATCAAAATTCCCAAGTTTATCGGATCGAATACGATTAAATAAATTGGTAATGTTAGAGTGAGCGGGTTTGAAACCAAATTCATGGCAGAAATTAATAAAAGGACGGAAAACCCTAGGATGGTAAGGAACACTAGATTTATGGGCTAAATGATCTTTAATAGCAACAAGTTCAGTATCAACTTGAGTGAATTTAAGACGAACGTGGGCGAAGATCTTATGAATAAATTCAAAAGAATAAGCAGCCTCATGGCCAAGTTTAAAAATAAAATTAATTTCATCAGTTAAAGCGGCGATAGAAGAGCAATCATTAAAGGCGCGATTAACATGCGCGTTAAAATATGTTTCTTTATAAGATACAGGATGGAAAGAATTATCGGGGATACCGGAGTTAATAAAAGTGGATTTACGGAAAACGGAAGTATGAAAACCAGTCATTTATCTGGTAGTTTGACAGAGGCCGTTTTGCAGGTGCTCGAGAATGAGAATTTGCCTTCTTTAACAATTAAGCCCATTCTTTGGTGCCGTTACGTGGATGATGTTTTTGTTATCCGGGATCGTGATTTAAATGAGCTCCTTCACCTTTTGGATAATGTTAATGATTTCTACCCTTCGATTAATTTCACTGTCGGACATGAATCTAACTGCTCCTTGCCTTTCCTTGATGTTCTGGTCACCCGTTCTGATTTTGGTTTTCATACTTCCGTTTTCCGTAAATCCACTTTTACTAACTCGTGTATCCCCGCTAATTCTTTCCATCCTGTATCCTCTAAAAAACATGTGTATTATCGTCCATAAGGAGGAAATCGGGATCAACTACTGCAGCGTAGAGTCCACAATGGGGTCTAGGACTTCATGCCGATATCCCGAAGCCATCACAGAACCGTTTTTAAAGATGTACAGCTCTGTGCGATATCCCAATGAAATTCCAGACCACACCATGACGTTGCTACCTCTGAATGTGGAATGTTCGATGATGTTCTTCGCCTGATTGAGTGTGCCTTGTTCTCTCCAGACCCTTAAACACTTATCATCTGATTCCAATGCAAATCTGGACTCGTCCGTTAACAGGACGTTGCACCAATCTGAGACAGTCCAATCGACTTGCTGACGACACCAATTTAATCTTACCCTAATAATTCCAAATTGTCGATATTTCTCCCACAGTGAACAAAATGGTGAGAGGTTATGTCTCAGAATATTGCTGAAGGTACATAAACATCTGAAACTCGACCAACGGGCAAAACCTAGTCCGGCCAATTTTTGATTGTGACAACTATTTTTGACGCAAAGTACCGTAGACTATTACTCAAAATAAAACTTATTAAAATTAATTATTAAAATTAATTTAATTATTCAAACTTATTAAATGTATTAAATAGTGTGGTTTAACTGGACTCTCTTATACCACAATCAATTTTTAAGCAGGTTGTGATTTTTCTTTTTTTTTTTGCAAATTTTACAATTTTATTTTTAAATCCGTATTGTTGATCCAAATGATCACAATTATAGCACGTTACCTTTCACTTTACTGGGCTTGATAAAAATATTTCTATTGATGCCAAATTTGATAATGTACCTCTTCAGTGGGGGTAACTTTCTCCCTCAAAGTGGCTAATAGCTAATAAGTCATGAATGCAAAAATTGTATAACAGCTGTTTTTCACTGCAATTATTGAAACAATTAAGTTTCGTATTCATTGAGCCATAAGTAACTCTGGTTATGCACGATTATGCCAAATTTGATCCTATGCTACAATATTAAGTAAATATAAAAGTTTTAGCTCGAATTAAAAAAAAATTCTATCTAAAACACAAAGCTCAATATAAACTGTTAACATAGCTGAATATACATTAATACTTCCGGCGGCTATCGTGTATACAAAAAAATAACCACAGACATACAGACGGACATCACCCCCAAAATAATGAAAACGTGTTCAGGAGGTAATAGAATATATATTGGCATCAAAATCTCGAAATAAAAACTTTCGTGAAAGCAGTACATTCTCAATACAATGTCTGGGAAAGTAAAATGCCATAGCTTAACTTTTGTTGTTGTTGTGACTTATCCTCCGGCTATCTGACGAAGTCAGACAAGATCCATTAGACCGTTGACCCTAAGGAAGTCGAGGACCAGAAGTAGCTTAATTTTTAAAGAGTGTTAGTTTTTCCGTCTTTGGCGGTCTTAACGTCTTGACATTCCTTGACGGTCTTAGTTAGTTCCCAACTAAAATTGCATAATTATATATAAATTGCCGTGCGATAATATTTTATTTCTATGAAATTGACATCTATCAAAATGACAAATTCATATGCCCGAAGAAACTTTGAGTGAACTTTTCCTTATTTCCCTATATTTCTGTTGAAAATCAGCATATATATGCATCTTGTTAAGAATAAGCAAGTATATATATACCCTAGTTGCAGTGTCTTTAAAGAATACTTTTGATTTTACTGTGCTTGCAGGAATCACGATTGTTACCTATATTATCTTTTCAAATTTTGATATTGGATAAAATCATGCTTTGAATTTTCAATTGAACTTTTCATGGAAACTTTTCTTGTTATTTCTCTCCCATTTCATTTCCACTTGAAAAAATATGCATTTGTTTCCAAAATGCTGTAAAATCAATAGCTTAAAGTAGAAGTAGAACATTTTTCTTTTATCTTAATTCAGATCAATATGACAGGGAGGTTAAAAATTACTAATTATCATTATAGAGGATGTCCCCAAAACATCGACCTCGTCTTTTATTTCTTAAATAGTGATCTTAGACATATATAATAAATTACACATTTGCGTAATAAAAAGTACAGAATTTTATGAAATCGATTAAAATTTTCAAGGGAATTAAATTTTAAGAAATACAAAATTTAAATTTTTATACGGCTCCCGTACAAAAACATTTCCAATGAGTAAAATGTTCCCCTTACGCTAAAAAGGTGACGTACAAAATTTCAGCATTTTATCATAAAAAGCCCCAGAGATATGTTTAAACAAAGTTGGTGAGGGATTAATCCCAAATTAAAATGTAAATATTTACAGCAAAAGTACAAATGATGCAACGAAGAAATGCATCATAGGCAAATAATGTCTGCCTCTAATCTTTAATGGATCTTTGGCATGGATGAAAAACATGGTGAACAACCTTTGTACTCTTTGTGTAAAATTATTATTTCTACAAAGTGTAGATACTTTTGCACCAATAAATAGCAAAATTATTATTTATTTATGTAATCATTGTTTTCTATCGTAATTTGTGCTTGGCTCCTGAAACGCAACCTGCCGACATGACATTTCCCCTCCAAAAACCCATGTCGATGCATCGAAAAGTGGTTTAAGTCAGCATTTTTTAACACTTTACAACAAAGTTGAAAAGTGTTTATGACTTTGTTCATTCTATCTGTCTGTCTGTCTGTCTGTCTGTCTGTCTGTCTGTCTGTCTGTCTGTCTGTCTGTCCGTTAGCACGATAACTGCCGTAAAAATGAGTTTATCAAAATGAAATTTTAGTATGTTGTTCAGACGGTCTGTAGGACCTATGGGAATATAAATAAATAATATCACCCAATTAGTTTTTTATTGAACCCGGGTTGAAAAAATGAAATACATTGAACCCTATGGGACCTAATTTTTCAAACATTTTTTAAGTAAATTTAAAATTAACGAATTGCTTCGAAATTTTTAGGAAATATTCACATTATCCCACAGAATATATAAAAAAAAATTCAGTAAAATATGTTAAGTAGTTTTTTAATTAAAAAAATTATTTAATATAGGGAAAAAAACAAATTCAATTAAATTCTGACTTTGGGATATCTTCCAGAAAGAAAAGAGAGAGATATTATATAATAAATATCTCTCCATTTGCTTAAACGTTTTGCATATGGGAGTGGCTTCATATTTTAAGATAAATTTGGTAGATAACAATTTTTCATTTTTTTTAAATTTTATATAACTCTTCATGATAAATTTAATTGATGGCATTTTAAATGCACTTTCCTACGTCCTAAAGAGTTAAAATTTGGTACACAGCTTAAATTTGTTGAACATTTTATTCGACAAAAATTTGATGGATCTTTAAATATAGATTATACATTTTTTTCGAAATGGCCTGAAAATAATCCCCGTTCACTTCTATAAATCATTGGTGTAATATTGTTAAAAATTCTGATGTGGACAGCACATGTCTTTCTCTGCAGACTCATATTCGTTCTCTTTATTTATTCAATGATAATTTGAGTTTATCTGCACAACATAAGTATTTTAAATGACATTGAATTTACACGTTAAACTTAAATTTGGTTCTCATTTGATAGCTGGACTTATTGTCAAAGGTGGCGTAGTGAAAACGCGAAAAAACTAGAATATCTCAAGAACGGCTAGTCCTAGAGTAATGGGGTTAGTCTTATTCTTTTTGTTGTCAAAAATCACATATTAAATAGGAATTTAATTGATATAATTGAGCACACGTAGTCTTTTATTTTTATATATAACGATTTTTGCTGGCCATTTCGCAAAAATAGCCCGTTCCTTTTTCCCGAATCGTAGTAGAATAACCTACAAATGATTTATATACAAAATTTTGTTAAATTTGGTATATAAATCACTTGTAGGTTATTGAAATATTATACTCCAAATTTTGTTAAATTTGGTTCATTAGTTTTTAGCTAGAGTGGATAAAGGCAATTTCTGCGGCCATTTCGCAAAGAAGGCAGATTCTTTTATTACGAATCGTACTATAATCTAATGAACATCAGGATTTCCCACAAAAAACATACCTACCAAATTGTATGAAATTCGGTCCATTAGTTTTTCAATTAGAGTGGATGTAATATCCACACAGACACACAGAAACATACACAGATACACCCTTACACACACAGACGTCTTCCTAAAAGTAGTTTTTTCGTGTTCTAGAAGTCCCAAAACGTGTAGATACTTTGAAAATTCGAGTTCCGATCTTCGGCACGATTCCAATACTTTGAGTACATACACATACACATATATATTATCTGTGTATTATCTGTGTATCTAAATTCCGTGCCTATGCAATTACAATAGTTGTGATTTTAAATGATCCCTAAACTTTTATTATTTCTTCAAGGAAGCCTAATTTTAACATATGCAGAATGCAAATATCTCAAGCGATTGTAAGATGAATTACATAAGAATTGCTGAATTTTTTTCACACAAAATTATTTAGCTCTGGAGTCTGGAATACAAGTTATATGAATGAAATATTCATTAATTTTGCATAAAGAATCAGATGATTTATATTTCGATACAGTTTTAAATATTTATGTATAATAAATTACTGTAGTACTGTGATAATGTAAAAGATATTACCACTGAATGAATCACATTTTAGAAATTTTTAAATGAAATTACATTTCAGTTGGAAAGTGTTTCATAATCAATGCTTATGCATGATTGATCTTTCTTGTATCTTTCTTTTTTCTTTTGAAATTTTATACATCACCTTATTAGCGTATGGGACACATTTTACTCATTGAAAAGGCTTGTACGGAGGCCGATTAAAAATATAAATTTTGTATATCTTAAAATTTAATTCTCTTGAAAATTTTAATCGATTTCATAAAATTCAGTACCTTTTTTACGCAACTTTGTAATTTATTATATATGTCAATATTTAAGGATCAATATTTAAGTAATCGATATTTAAGGAATAATAGCGAACATCAATGTTTTTGGGACACCCTGTATGAACTAACGTGTTTTTGCCCTTTCAGACCCTGCAGAAGCCCCCTGGTGATCTAGAAAGCTGAATTTTTTAACACTGATAGAATTGACTTCAGTACAGAACCTAGTAGAGCCGGAATTTCAATTTATCCCTCAAGATAGGGGAAGAAAGGGATATTCAAAAATATTTTTCGGATTAAAAAAATTCTATAAAATATCAATTTTTCAAAATTAGTTATAGATAGTAGTCCGATGAGGTCTGATGTGAATTCAGCCATAAATTTCGAAGGAGTTAAGTGATTTACTAAAGATTTTCATTTCAGGTTAAAAAAATGTCCTTGAAATATCTATTTCTAAGGATTCTCTATAATTTAGATGATGACAGATGTAGATTAGATTTTAGATGGCGATTGATGTAGATTCATCGGGGTTTAAGGGGTTGACTGAGGAATTCCATTTCCGTTCTGTAGATGTCACTTCGGGTTTTTTCCGAAAACCTATATATCTGCACGAAATAAATATGCAAAAGGGAATAACAATGTATAGTTCTTCCATCGAAATCGAAATGTACACACCATTTGCAAAAATATGCATAGGATGCATAAATTTCCTGTATAAAAATGTATTTCTAAATCTGATATTTTTATCTATATTGTACAAAAAGTTACATAAAAAGATCCTCCTCCTTAAAGCAATTCTCTGGTAAATGATACGAGAGAAACGTTGAGAAAGAAAAATGTTTCTGTAAGTATAAAGAAAATGATGATCAATAATGAAGCACGTTGCTTAAATGAGATGTTAGGGCAGCTAATTCGTATTGCTCTATTACATGGATAGAAGTAATTTTTTGAGAATTGGGTATTTTCGAAAGATATAAAATTGAATGTAACATGTATGGCATGATATCACCGGAAACTGATGTTAAGGCATTGATTATTACATGCTACATGAAAAAATCAGTAAGTATAGAAAATTAATGTCTATATCGTTTGAGAATTTTATTTATTTACTGGTAAAATTACTTTCAGATAAAAAAAAATACTTTCAGCCATGTTTTAACGTAATCAAAAACAAAGAAAACATTATAGTTATAGATTTATTTCATGATAAATGAAAATATAAATCATAAAGGTTGATGTTAATTTTAACTGCTGTATATACTAGTAAAATCTGCTGGCATTCTGTCCTATTAGTAATTTCTAAAACTGGTATATTCATGGAATTTTTGCTGTATAATCGTCAAAATAAAAACAGCATCCTGTTTTTAAAATGTGTTTATATAATATTATATAATATATATTTACATATATATATATATATATATGTGTGTGTGTGTGTATGTGTGTGCATATATACGTTATAATAAAAGTTTGAAATCCCAATGATGGAGCAGAGACGAATTGCAACTCAAAAATCCTAACTTTAAATAAGACCTACATAATAAAATAAGTATTAAATAGCGAATTATCAAGCAAATGGGAAAAATGCAAATTTAGAGTCTACGAGCTAAAGATAATAAACAAATACTATATATATATATACATACATACGCACACACACACACACATATATATATATATATATATATATATATATATATATATATATATATATATATTCCGGAAGAGAGAGCCCCTAGCAGAAAATTTAAACAAGCAACCTAACGCACTAAGCACCAAAGTTAGATAGAAGAATGAAGCAATTACAAAGTCGTAGAGGCTTTTATAGTAAGTAGGAGTCAACATAAAGCCTAGTACAGAAAACATTTTTCGACACAATATGGTTATAGGCAAATTGTTGCCCTAATGTAGAATGCTAAAATAAACAAAATTTATATGCACAGAAGTCTAAAATACAGTAATTTTCAAAATGCCCTCCGTCAGCAACAACATTCTGAATTCGAAGCGAGAATATTTCTACGTCATTTAACAGACATTGCAGGTGTCACCGTATTGCAGGCCCTGATGGCACGCCTTTCTGAGAAGTATTTATTGCCTTCTATATGTAAGTTTTGTGCATTGCTGATATCAATGCATTCCGGATGTCAATGTCTAAAGCTATGACTGCTTTTATATACTATCTGTCGAAAGTTCAGAAGGATATCGTATCTCGTAGAACTTTCGTCATGCCGAAAAGGCTCATGAACATTCAACATGTCGCCAAAACTCGCGAAGTCAACAACTTAATTTAATTTAGAAATTTGAAAATGTTACATTAAAGGCTTTTTTTTTTTGTTGTTGGTTTGTCTCGATTTGTTGCCGTGTTCGTAATCCTAACTTTTAAATTATTCAAGAAACTCTACAATCACTTTTATCCGATGGGTCACATTCACTTTACTATAGATAGATCAAAAGTGTACACTTATGGACCTCTCCATATACATTTCCAGTTATGAACCTTTAAACTCATGTACCACTCATGGATCTTGTAAAGAACTTTGCTGCCCCAACCGGTAAGCGAAACCTGGATCTCCCACCTGGCCAGCCGACGCTCTACCGTTGAGCTACTGCGACGAAATTGCAAGATCTTATCGTCGTAGTGCACTCTACATTATCCACCCTCTCATGTCATATTGGCGTACAACTATCAATCTGACTGATCACCTCCTGCTATTTTTACCTCAGGAGAGTATCTTGCTACTACTATTTTACCCAGGTAAGTAACCTGCTTGGTCGTTATCCTCTCAATTTGAAATCGGTGTTCAATATCCCAAAGTCCACTGAATCACTGCTAGTCGTAGCAAGGTTACTTTCATACATCCGACATCTTTGCACTAACCTATAAGGTTAATTCCTTCGGACGCCATTGCAAAGAACTTTACTGTCTTAACCGGGGATTGAACCGTGGGTCTCTGAACTGGCCAGCCAACGCTCTGCCGTTGAGACACCATGACGAAATTGCAAGCTCTTATCATCAAAGTGGACACTACAATCTTTTTAAATTAATAGGGTACTAGGACTTTCTTCTGAACACTGTATATAATTGACCGTGGTTAATGATTACATCTGCCAGAACTGGAGTAACTTTTTTAAACTCCAATTCCCCGGGTCAAATTTAGCAACCTTATTTTCATAGTTGTAATGATAATTTTCCAAACAATGGTCTTTGTGTATAATAGTCTATACATAAATATAAAATGTTCAACTACGCTATTGTAAATGTCATTAAAATTATTTAATTAGAAACAGGCGATAACATTTACGTTTTCAGTTTGACAAGGATTATTAACTTGAAAACTGAATTTTTAAAATAATTTTTTAAGAACAGTTTTTTAAAAAAAACTTGCAAATGAAGAGATACATATTTACCTCCTGATATATATCCCTGAATAATACATGTATCTCATAATATACAGGTATCTGGATACAACATGGAATATCTATGTATGAGAATCTGAAGCGGAGATTCTCGCTGGATATTCTTAATACAAGAAATGCTTTATCTTTTAATTCTGCCATCCATTAAAGCTTTTATAGCCAATTTCCCTCGTGTTTAAAAATAATGCATACTCAATTTAATGTAAAACTTTGAAAATGTTAAATTAACGTAGAACGTAACTTTGACTGGATTTAAATTTGTCCTAAAATTGTTCTAAAATAACTTTCTGAACATAGTGGATGCTTGTCGTTTTTGTAAGAATCTCCCACATTCATCACATCCTGCTGTTTCGAAGATTTTTACTTCCTGAAAGTTCAACGTCTAAACACGTGGAGGAAAAGATGATCTATTGGATTATGGGAAAACGAACAAGTGTTCGGAAAGAAAGTTAGATAATTAAAGATTGTGAATATTTTTTTTGTTTCAAAGACGATACATTAACGTCATGATAAAATTGTCTGTTATGAAATTATACTTCGTATCATGGAGCATATAAGAACTAAAATACTAAGGATGTATGTGCTTAAACAGTGGTTTATAAAAAATGTATGCAGGAAAATTTGCTACGATAAACTGAAAATAAAAGTACACTTCATAGTGATGTACAGGCTAAATTTTAATGCCAGATATAAACGTGCAAGAGCAATTGCACATAAATGCGCAAGAATTGATCGTTCAATGAATTAAATTCTCATTGGGAATTGTACTTGATTATTTTGAGCAGATTCGTGAATTAACTTAATAATTTATTAAATAATATATTCCCGTGTGATAAGATTACGTAGATTGAGCAAACTGTCAATAATTATATATAACTATATGCATATAATTCTGAAATTTTGAATTTTTGTACCCAGAGACATATAAAAGATGCACATAGAACTTTCGTTCCCAAAATCTGACTTACGGTTTATTTTAGAAGATTTATTTGTAAATTTTAAAACGCCTTTTCGACGAATTGCAACTATCTTGAATGGTTATTTCAGCGAACAGGTCCGCATAATTTATCAAACATCTTCTTCTGTTCTGCGTAGTTTTAAAAATAATTTCGTTCTATAAAAATGAGAATGTAAATTCCATAAACTTTCACTTATTATTTAAAAACGGTTTTTTTTATTTGCCTTGTTACATTCATTGTGTCCCTTTATGTCTAGGTTCGTCAGTCGGTTGGTCGGTCAATAAATCCACTATAGGCTTGGCCTATATGTGAGACGCGATCATTTCCTGTGTTTGAGGTCCATAACCCCCAAAGGCAAAACAAATGCTCCAAACTGCAAAACTGATATTTTTCGCTCGCCAGGAGACCCTCAAGGCTAAATTCCTGCCGAATCCTTAGGGATTAATGGCAACATTGGTTCATTCAATCGATCGGCCAGCCTGTCGGTGCATTTTTGAACGTTCTATCTCGACTCTGCTCCTATCAAAGACATCGATCGAAAATAATAGGATCCTGTACCCGAATTATAAGTTCGGAGAGGGAGCTAGCTTTTAATCTAACCTTATAATGCCGGTCTTGTAACCACGGGGTCCCGAGTTCGGGCCTGGCTCGGAACGAGAAACATCAGTTCCTTCAATGGTGAACTGGACGTTTGATACACGCAAACAACACGATATGGCAGCACCACGCTGAGCCAGAGGCGCCGACCACCCCCTTCCTGGTTGCCACGACTGACGACACCGCAAGCTGGGGTACGACACGCCTCCCTGTTAAACAGTTACCTTACACCTTTCTGGTAGGTCGGGCGGTCTGGGTCTCAATAACAACGACAACGCCTTCCCGGCCATTCAGCCCCTCGACTGATTTTCGGATGGGGACACGCGAGGGTTTTCTAAGTGGCCCCCTCGTTGCCGCAATTCGACAGGGGGTTCTCTTTAGGGGATGGAGTGTGTGACAGCAGACGACTCTGCTCCTGCCAAAGACATCGATCGGAGATGCTAGGCCACTGTACCCGAATTATAAGTTTGTAGAGGAAGCTAGCTTTTACTCTAACCTTATAATGCCGGGCTTGTAACCACGGTGTCCCGAGTTCGGGCCTGGCTCGGGACTAGCAACATTCCTACAGTGTCCTAGTATGCAAAGTTGTATAAATTTCTATGTAGAATTTTCTTTTAAATAGCATCAAGTGTGTAGGAGTCAATTCTTAGTAAATTTACCGCCCGTAGTCGAATTTTTTATGTTCTCTCGAAATACTGAGAAAATGGGTGTTTACTTCTAATATAATTTTGTAATATATATTTCTATAATATATTAATATATATTTGTATAATATATATATATTTGTATAATATATATATATTTGTATAATATACTAATATATATTTGTATAATATATATATATTTGTATAATATATTAATTTGTATTTAAATACTTTCAGACTCTCAAGTATTCCCCCGTGATGACTTCGGGTCTTAATCTCTGCACAATTATGGTACAGACCAGTGGGAAGAACCTTTCACAGCCAGGTTTCCTAATTTATCCTCCCTGGTGCAGATAAAATGAAGAGTTTTCGAAGAGATTTTCCAGACATGAAGGTCCTTCGGTGACATAAAAGATTGAATCTTTGCACACCTATAGTATCGATTACGGGACAGAAAGTAACGGAGCCGGAGAAAATAAGTTGGTATATGTTTCAGACCCTCAAGTGTGCCCCCGATGATTTAAGAGCAATAATCTTTACCCGCTTATATCATAGACCACTGGGTAGAACCTGACAAAGCCAGATTTTAGATTTACCTTATATGGGAAGAAGAAAAGAATAGGCTTTAGAAAAGACATTCCAAATCCTCTTGAGATCCTCCTGCGGCTTAGAAGGTGGCTCTGGTAGCTAATTCAATCTTTTCCCATTCAATTTTCACGCGAACTCGAAATAATATCACACTAACTCAAAATAATATCACACTAACTCAAAATATATGAGCGCTGCTTGCTAATTAGCGGAGTCAAAGGCAGAACTCACCCGAAACCGGTGATAAGAACACAAGACATACAATTTGAAAGATGTGCACGAATATATAACTTCAATAAATGAGCCTTCTAATCACCAAAAATTGGCTTAAATGGTTTTATGCGTTTGTCTGTTCATAGACAGAGACACAGGAAGATATATTTCTGCATTATGTAATTAGTATGTACAGCGTGAAAATAACGTTCAACAGTTAGATTTGTTCAGCACCACAAATGCGATTGATTTCCATTTCCAGCTACTGTTACAAGTATTATGAGGCAAATTGAATATTTATGAGGAAAGGATAAATGCTCAAGGATGTTAATGGTAACAAATTTTTTTCTTTTTATGGCGTTAGGACTAAAAATTATTTTATGTTATTACATTGAAATCTAAATTTCTAATGTTTTCCGACTTTAATTTTATTAGTAACAGGTACCAAAAATGTTCCAAAATAAAGACTTAATTATAAGAATATAACCAAGTTGCGTTTCCAGATTCATTAAATGCTAATGCTACATGCTTAAAAACACCCGTTCACTTTAGGCGAGTTATTTATGGAAAATAATAAACGCAACGCTATCTAAATATTTTAAATTAGAGCTACTTGTCAAACTAAGATTAAGTAACTCGTATTATAATAATATCTATACCCGTTAAACGGTGCATAATTCCTCGAATCCTGCCCATATCTGACTTCTCTCTCATTACTATTATTTCGTCTTAAGTACATTCTGCATTCCCTCATAAAATGCCCGGGTCTGCCACAAAAATGACACAGAAAAGTGTTTTGTATATCCCATTTTCTTTGACTTTTAAATTATTTATTTTTTTAGTTATTGTATCTAATAATTGTGTATTGAATTGCTCCTGTTCTTTGCGCAGCTCTTGAATGTCGCTTTTACAATTCTCGATCATTAACATAATCATCATTAAAATAGTCATACACGTCAAAAGGTTATCTTCTCTTTTAAACCACAAATTATCATTAATCACTAAATACATATCTTGCGAGTCTGACTGATGACTTTTGAAACCAATGCATTTGGCTTGGGGCCACAATGCAAAATCATAGAACTCCTCGTATAGAGGTATTTAAAAATAATGGGAAAGAGAGAGAGTCAAAATTTGAGAGCTGTATGAAGTCAATAGCCTTACCATTGCTCTTTGGCCCGCGGACTGTCAAGCGGTGTGTAGTTGGGAGCAGGCGAGCATCATGCTCCGCCAAAATTCTACAACATATCACTACCAAAACTCAAGAGGCCCTCACTATTTTCCAACTCCAAAAATTATCTCTCGAAAAACCTCCAAGTCGCTCTCTCCCCCCCCCCCCTCTTAAATTTTCATTCGCTGCAAGGTTTAAGCCCCCCTTAATATTATTGGAAGACATTTGAATCCACATTTTTAGTGGCCAGCCCATGACAGGAAGTCTTGGTCAGTAACCCCTGAGTTATTATTGCAGGTGGCTGATATCCCACGTTCCTTCATGACACCTGGGCTTAGCTGCGCCCCCAACGACCGTTTACCACCCGTTGAGTCTTCCTCCATCTTGAAAGAGACCACCCACTGGCATGATGTCCCGAATCCACTGACCCTTTCCGTTGCAGGTGGTCAAAGGGGAACTTTATAAAAAATTTGTGTAAAAACAGGGACCATCTTTATAGGTATGTGAAATATTTCTACGATGTTACATTGCTTGGGGAAAACCAATGTAACACTAACTCCATCGACTACAACAAAGTATGAAACGATTTATCTACTCAAAATAATCAGTAAATGAGACTAGAATTAAAACAGATATAGCCAATTTGAAAGAAAAACAACCAGTTTTGGTTGTATATGAACTAACTCTTAAAATCAAAGACGTAAATGAAGAATACTCTTCTATCTAAGACGTAATGAACTGCATATTTATCAATAACAGGATTATTATAGTTCGAATAAGTAAACGTGCTCGTACACGCACGTAAACGTGCACTACTGATGCATGCACATAAGAAAACGTGCACGCACAAGGGAATAAACACACATCGAAACGTGTTTTTCTGCCACTCTATATCAAATGTTTTCGAGAAAACAATATTTTCTCAACACAATAGAATGGGAAAGGAAAGACATTAGAAGCTATACGTTCAAATATGGTACCATAGCATTTATGAATAATCCTTTGCATAATCCAGACTATAATCAAATTGCCAAACATAATAAGCTTTCTTCCCAAATCACTTAAATCCGCTTTGTCTCAGAGCTTAAAACTTCTACATTCTACACTTTGAAAGCGAACTGAAGCATAGAACTCTCAAATGTGTAGTATTTATTCATTGACGGTGGTTGAAATATGTAAAGTTTGTATGAGAGTAAATATTAAACACTGATTCGAATAAGTTCATTAAAGTATCGTGTTTATTTCCAGACTGTGTTATAAATATTTATTATAACCGGAGGGTATATAATTCTCATGAAAGTTAAGAGGTTTCGGAAATTAATTGAAGTTGCTTATTCCTCCACGGTTTTCATCAAACACCAAACGATTGATTAAGTAATTATGAAACAGTTTCTCATCATTCAAAATTTATAAAGCTGTAAATAATTCTTGTCTCCATGGGGAATTGAGCTACCGATGCCCGGCTCTCTATCAATATTTGACTCCGAATCTTTTAATATATTGTGACAGTTATCTTCCCTTTTATATTTGAAGTCTATACGTTTTCCTTTTTCATTCCTGAGATAGCTTATTCAATCACCTTCAAAACTATTTTGTAGATAATATTTTGTAGACAGATTAAATAATTATTAAATGTAATAATTAATAATAATTAATAATTATTATAAAATTGAGCCACCGATCCCTCGCGGTCTACCAATATTTGACTCAGAATCCATTTATGTATCGTGACAGTTAGTTCTTCTTTTACATTTAATATCTCTACATTTCCTCTCTTCGTTCCTAATACCGCTTATTCAGGCAAGTTCAAGGCCATTTTGTAGATAAGTGGCTCTTATACTGTAGTCCGCAAAACACTTGTTGCCTGTGGTACATTATCAAACTGTTCGCGACTATGTTAATCGCATTGGTTTTTCAATAACCCTCTGTACGCCTGTAGCACTCGCATACTAGCCAAATACCAACATTAGATCAACAGTGTCCCGATAAATAAATACCAAATAGTAATATACATATTATATAATTGTGGGTATTTAAATGTTTCTTACTCTGTTATCAAATGATTCGAATTATGGTTTGTCTCAACAGATTTGTCGAACTATCTAACATGTACTACATTCCCAATTCCTATTTTTATTTGTGTCTTCATTATTGGCCCGTGTACTTAATTCAGATTACCATCTCACGTAAAATATGTGTTTCATGTATTTTAGAACTCTTAATTTATCCTTTTATAATATCCTGTGTAGCACCAAATCTCAAGCAGAAGCCAGAAATTTACTATATGCCACAATTTTGCAAATTTCTACGAAAACAGGCAAATTTAGTCTTACCACGTAATTTCAAATTTCTTGGCAATATCTTTGCAGTGAGGCTGCATCTACGTGATACTACATATCTACCTGAGGCTACAGCAATCAAATTTATAGTCACAGAACCTGTAATGCCAACTCAACGTAGTCCTAACTGCGAAACGCCCCTTTCAAACGAACTCTGTGACTATAAAATTGCTTGTTGCAGCGCAGTCTCGTTACCTAAGATACATATAAACTTGATAAACCTTAGACAAATTTTGAAGACATTTGAATCACCCTATGTGTATACAGAATTTGTCAGTTTCAATAGAAGTTTCAGAAATTGCGTCATCTACTTGATTTATTGCTACTATTGCAGGTAAAGGCTATTCCATACTAGCGTGCATAAAATAAGCGCAAAACCGGTCCATTGATGGTAATATTTGCAATTGAATCGTAATCCTAGCATTAGAAACGTCCATGTAGCGCGAATGTGAAATGGCCAACCATCTTGTGCGGAGGTTTGATCAAGAGAAAAAGTGTGGTAATTCAGTATCATAGCTTTGAGCTAAAGGCGTCTCTTGGTCAAGGCATTTAATCCTGCCTTATGAACTTTAGTTCCCCCCCCCCCCCTCCGTCCTACAGATAGATTCTGTGACTATGAACTTATGTGGTAAATCTGAAATTTTCTATTCCAGTATATATTCGCAAAATTGTTCGTTTACCAAATTTTTTTGCGTATGCAGATATCTGCTATGTTAAACTGACGATCGTATAATAACCTCGAAACCGATCCATGAATGGTGTTCTCTGAAATGGGAGCTTGATCGTGCTTATTTTATTTGCCTATCGTACTTTTTCAGAAATATTATTACAAACATATTCCAGTTAATAACTTATCAAGCAAAAATATATTTAAAAAAATATTTGAACAAAACAATTCAGTTGTTAAATACCGTTTCAACATATTACAACAAGAAAAAGTTTAAAGGGCAGTATTTTAAAGTGAAATCATTTATAACTTTGTATGTAACTTAAATTCAGGAAAAATGTATATATTTAAATGCATCTAATATAATTGCATACAAAATAACGACATACCTGATTTGGATTTTTTAATTCTTCCGATTCTCGAGTCTTACGGTTCTCCAAAAACGAGTACATTCATATAGCGGGTTCATAACGTGTAATCCCGATGAGGTTGAAAATCCTAAGAAATGAAAAGTACCACAATTGACAACCACGTACCAAATTTCATGATACTATGTTTAATAGAACTTCAATAGTAACCCATTTACTACTTGTATGTAGCTTAAATGCCAGGGAAATACCTTTATGAAAATGCATTTAACATAAATGCATACAAAACAACGACATAGAAGATTTTGACTCTCTAAATGAAAAGGTTGAGTTATTCCTCAAAAACAGGTACATTCATATACCGGCCGAGGATTGGCAATCCCGATAAGGTTGAAAATCCAAAAAAATTAAAACGTACCGCAATAGAACACCACATACCAATTTGTATGTTACTATTATTAATAGAACTTGAGTAGTTAGAGCTTCATAGATTTGAAAAACGAATACATTATATAGCAGGCCGAGGATGGGCTGAGTCTATAAAATTAAAAATCAAAGAATTACAATTTACCACAAAAAACAACGACATACCACATTTCATATTAATATGATTAATGGAAATTAATTAGTTGATTAAAGCCTTAAAGATCTGAATCACACTAACAAACAAACAAACAAACACCAGATGCAGGTAATTAAAAGGTTGTAATGAAATTATATTACTTTATCTGGTGTGATAGCCTAAATTCTTTACTAAAAAACGATATAACTTGAGAAGGTAAAAAATTAAATAAAAATATACCACGCATATACAAGACAGTGATATGACAAATATGATCTTTCTAGCTATACTAGATCTCGAGTTATTCACGGAAAAACGAGAAAATTCTTATGGCGGGCTCAGTGCGGGCTAGCCCGATAAGATTCTACATCCGAAGAATTAGAATATATCTCAAACGAGTACGACATACCAAATTTGCATTTCGTACCTGCTCCAGCTCTTGAGTTATTCCCAAAACACTTGTATATTTTGATGGTGGCCCAAGAAAAGACTCGCCCTATAAGGTTTAAAATCCAAAGAATCAAGTATTACAAATAATTCCATTAAGGACAACATACCAAATTTGGACTTTCTAGCTCTTTCGATTCTAGGATTATTCATCAAAATCGAGTATATTCCTATCAGAGTCTCAGAACGTGTTGGCCTGACAAAGTTAAAAATTAAAAGAAATAAACGTTACCGCAAAAGACAAGGATTTTAATGTTACTATGATTAATGGAATCTGATTATTTAGGGCCTTAAAGATTTAAAAAACGAGTACACTATATAGCGGGTATAGGAAGTGTAAGATTGGAAGTCAAACATTAATAATAATTTAACAAATACTTCAAAAGGCAATGGCATATCAAATTTCATGTAACTATAATTAATGGAACTTGATTAGTTATTGATTTATAGACTTTAAAATCGAGTAAAATCTTGTGGTGGGCGCAGGACTTCCTAGGTTGAAAATAAAAAAATAATCAAAATGTATCTCCAAACACAACGATATACGATATTTCATGTTACTGTGATTAATGGAACTTGATTAGTTAGGGCCTCAAATATTTGAATCATACTGACAAATAAACAAGCAAACACCAGTTTAAATTAAATAGAAGTTTGCAATAAAAAAATTATGACATTTACGAAGTTTGTTATGAACACCCTTCTGCATCCACAAAGGTAGATTGAGCTTAAAAGTCCCTACCTATAGAGATGAATTCAAACACCTAACAAAATACGGGAAACTTTCTTCAATAGAGAATACACAAACGGTTGTTTTATTTACAAAGTCTGCTGCAATCTTATTAAAAGCAGTTTTCTTGACATTATATTGAAAAAGGTTCCACTGAATAGTCATTAAAATAAATCATATATTATATACAAACAATTTTAAAAAAATTTACGGTAGATGAAGAAATACATCATGCTTTAAATTTAGGTGCAAGCACAACGTGTGATAGATTTATATTCTTAATATAAATTGATAACAGCTATTGGTTTGTTTATTTGTCACTTAGATTTGAATCATAGTGACAAATAAACAAACAAACACCAGATTAAATTAAATAGAAGATTGCAATAACAAATTTAAAATATTATTGCATTTATGAAATTTGTTATGAACACACTTCTATCATCCACAAAGGTAGATTGAGCTTAAAAGCCCCTACCTACAGAGATGAATTCAAACACCTTACAAATTATGGGAAATTATCTTCAACAGAGAATACACAAACCGTTGTTTTATTGTAAGTCTGCTGCATTCTTATTAAAAGCAGTTTTCTAGAAGATAAATTTAGAATTATGCTCTCATGGTAATTAAAAGAAATCATATATTATATACAAACTGCTTTCAAAATTTTTGCGGTTGATAAAAAAAAAAAATCATTCTTTAAATTTTCGGTGCAATCTCAACATGTGATAGATTTATGTTTTTATAATACGTAGATAACAGTTATTGGCCGATTTTACGTTCTTTATCAGCTCTTCAACATGGAATATTGATAATGTCCTATATCAGTAATGACAGCAAAACCCCTTGCTATACGCCATGAATTTTCTGTCTATAGTCGAATTCTATGCGTTTCATTTAAGCTGTTATCATATTGTAATCATATTGGCTTGAATATATTACTAAAAATTATTAGTTTTTTTTTACTTATTCATACAAATAAATTTATATGTACTATACTAAAGCAGTTGACGCCATAACTGGGAAGTGTGCTTAAATATCAATAGAGCACATACAAAAAATAGCACTGCATTCTACCAGATTATTTGATGCTCCAAATGTAATCTTTAGCGCAACGTTAACATCTTAAATATCAGTCTGATATATACATGTTGTTTTACCAAAAGCCTCCGACAGGGATATAAAATTAACCATTGGTATTAGAAGTAGAATGACACATGTAAAATAATAAGCTATTGAGTGTGCAAATTTGTTGAAAGAAAATCTAGAAAAATTACCAATGGTTCTCAGTAGTGATTTCTGTGAGACCAGGAATAGATATGTGAAACCAGAAATACGTGAGACAGTTTTATGTTCAAAATTTATTAGGGCTGTAATGTCTAACAATGACATCATATTTAAAGACTCCAGTTTCATGGCACCCTGACCCGAGATGTCAAATAGGCCATAAACCTTGGAGGCCAAAATGAAGCCTCGAGATTGGTTAAAAATGTTAACCAATATGGAAGTTGTCTGGTCGCATGGTCCTGAGGTCAACCAATGATAGCCCCAAGAAGGTGAGTCGGACCTCAGGTGGAAAGAGGCGGCAACCAAATAGGTTCTACAGATTCCATATACATTTCGACGACAGAGGTGAATACGATATGTCCTGATATACATTTGAACGTGAGTTTCCCATAGAGTATTCCACAGAAATATCCTGATATACACTTCGGTGAATTAGATGATAGAGTTTGCAACGAAATATCCTGATATATAAAACTTCAACGGCTGATGCCAGATCGACTGCAGTGCGAGTTGGGGTACTACACCGTGAGTTAGTACAAGTACGATAGACATTGATGTTAGAGTACCAGATCCAAACGTGGCGGTGTGTCAACGTCTAAAGACAACCAGCAGATATGTGCGAGCCAAGTATTATAGAAGGTCATAAATGCAATTTCGGCATTTTTATCTTACCTGGTCTCACATGTCTTATCTCCTCCTCAAAATAATAATACGGTAATTGTTGTAAGTAATTTAATAATTAACCAAATGTTATTAGTAAATAATGTTATTTTTAAAGTTAAAAATGATGCAATTATTTGAGTGCTATTATGTTAATAAAAATGTATGCCAGGACTCGCACCGAAGATTATATGGTGGGTTAAAGCGGCATTTCAAGCATCAACGCAAGGTGTTTCTCGATATACGATATCACGACTATGTTTAAGAGTTTAATTTAATAATATGATTTGCATATCCTATTCCTTTTTTTCGCACATACATAAAAATGTTCCAAAATCGACTCAGATTGGTAATAAAGATTGTGATGAAACTAAAATTCAGGAAACTAGTTGTAAAGTTTCGCAAAAGGATAATAAACAATTTTTTGAAGTTAGCCATGTTAATGACTATACTTGTGAACATGGTAATAATAATAAAAATGTTGATTATACAGAAAATTAAAATTATTTTAAAACGGTGACTAGTGCGAAAAAGCCAATTGTCACACAAGATAAAGAAAAAGGCATATTTGAGTTTAGTGAAAATATTAAAAATGATTTTTTCACCATCAAAAGGCGGCACAGGGCGATAATGAGAATGTTCTTAAAAATTAAAGCATTAATGATGTCGCTGAAAAAGAATGGGTTAAGGAATCAATTTTTTTCATTTCCAATGGCAGAGAATAAGACATACATTATACAGACAGAACATAACTCATAGAATGTGAAAAGTCAATAAGATATCAAATTTTGACATCCAGGTGTATACCACACTCGCACGCATGCTTGCTTTTTGACCAGGCCCTTTGGCCGTGGAAGAATTAAATCTTGAACAGGAATTTTGGACAGGATAAGGAAGTGAAATTTATACCCAGCAAACATGCGAAAAAAATCTTTCCATTTGTAGCAATTATAACTGTAATATAAAATAACAAAATTAATATTGTAATAAGTAACAAAAGAAGGTTAAAATCACGTTAAATAAAAATATGAAAGTCGAAGTGATTAAAAATTTCAAAAGAATTACTAACGAAGAAATGCACGTCGGAGATATTGCATTTTTAAAAGAGGAAAATGAACCCAATATGCTACAAGATAGATAGCAGGGACATTTTCGAGTTATTAAACTTTGAGAAAAAATAATTTCAGTCAGAAAAGTTGCCTGGAAAATATGACAAAGACGATGAAATAAAGGAAATTCACGCCAATAAATGTCATATGGCTCAAAAGGTACAGTTTGAAAATAAATATAACGGTCACATATAAGTCATTGTAAGTCACGAAATCATGTAAATGTGCTTAATCAAAGAAAATGTATTTACTTCGTGAGTTCTTTCTGACTGGCAGCTACCATGGTTAAATTTAACTATAGATTTGGGGCATATAACGTAAGTTTTAAAACCAAAATATTTATCCCCAAACATATATAAATAAATTAAAAGGTATCAAAACTTAAGAGTATTTATTTCATTTTTTTTATTTCTGAATATGCCTATACTCAATGGCCATACACTTCCTTTGAGTAACCCCAAGAACGATGAAATTATTCTTCCATTTTCCTCTTAAGGATCATACAAAAAATCTTTTATCAAACATATAACAAGAGAAAGCTTTACATTTAGGCGTGAAACAACATCTTGAAGTATTTTACGAGTCATATCAGATTTTTTTCCTCAAAATTTATTTTTATTTTATCCTTGTTTACTTTATCTTTTCCTCTGAAGCTGAAAAAATCCCGATGGACTTAACTAGATTTATGTATAATGGGAAAAGTGAAAAGTATTTTTGAAACAACATTCATCCCCTCAGTATATTACTCTGTCTTATATATTGAAATACAAAATTGTACTGTAGTTACTGCTCTTGAGTAGATTACCGTAACAGAATTTATTCGTGCAAACTTATTGTTTTAAATTTATTTAAATTAATTGTAATTACGTATTTCATCGATGTAGTTTCTAAACACAAAAACTTGTGTATGGCCTTGTAAAGTTTTTTACTTCAATGCCCCATTAAAATAGTAAAAACTCTCATTTTGATTGCTTTATGTAAATTATTTTTGTCAGATACAAAACACAAAATCTTATGAGCCAAGATGTTTCTTATGATATTGCCTAGCGTTACAAACACAGACAATCTCCCAAAAATCATTCTTGCAAAATAAAAACTGAATGTATCTATTTAAGTATACAATCAACCATTTTTTTTTCAAATTAATTTTGCATTGTCAAGCAAATTCCTCCCAAATATGAAAATGCCAAAGCATTTAAGTAGAAGATTAAATCTATTTTTAAATGTCATAAATTTCTCTTTCCTTGGCAATTGTATAAATAATATCCTTCTTAACGCTTGATAAAACAGTGCACTATTAACATGTAAAAAAGCATTGGGGATATAACCCAAGTTTGTATTTATTTATTTTTTTAAAAATAAGCTACTTGAAATATCTACATGAAATTTTGGACCTTTTAAAATATATGTGTTCAGGAAATTGTTCAAAAAGGTGGAATATCAGTATTGTTATAGAATCAATACATTTCAAGTGTTACAAAAATTATATAATTGGTTTCTCGATAATTCTTATTTATTTATTTTTAATTTCTCTATGTGATAATAAAAATATCACACAAAAAATCTAAAATACCCCACATGTGTAGAATTCGAAACCACCAGCATTTCGTTTTCCTGATTGTCTTAGAGATGATCAAGTTACACAACATTTTCAGCCATTTTAGATCATTTTGCAAACCGCCATATATTATCTTCTTTACGTCCTAGGTTCTCCAATGTTCAAAACCACTGTCTTAGCAGAAACGAAGATAAAATGAAATTTTGCATAATCACAATTTGCCTAGGTCTATAGTTTTTGTGACAAGAGTGTTTGGAATTTCTCCTGATCAGAACTTATTTCATTCCATTTTTAAAATGTTCAAAGAACTATTTCCCGTTGTAAACAATGCTAATTCCCGTAAAATGATAAAAGAAGTGTATAGCAAACGGGCTGTAGCACCATGCTGATGATAGTGTATAGCAAACTGTGAATTGATAATTTTAACTATGCTATGGATGTTAAAGGCCACCCAATAGTTATCATTAACAGAGATAAGCCAAATGCATCTGTAGGCGTGGCAAAGATGATACGAACTTTAGAAAAGACCAAATGCCTCCAGAGGCGTTGTTGTTGTTGTTGTTGAGGCCCAGACCGTCGGACCTGCCAGAAAGGTGTAATGTAACTGTTTGGACGGCCGGGAAGTGACACCCTATTTAGACAGTAATCCAGTGGGGACCGCGTCCCGCCTCCAGAGGCTTGAAAAGATGATGCAAACTAGAAAAAGACCACATGCATCTGTAGGCGTGACAAAAATGATGCGAACTTTAGGAAAGACTAAATGTGTCCAGAGGCATAAAAAAGATGATCCAAACTAGAAAAAAGACCAAATGCCTCCAGAGGCTTAAGAAAGATGATGCAAACTAGAAGAAATACCAAATGCATCTAGAGACTTGGCAAAGATGATGCAAACTTTAGAAAAGCCCAAATGCCTGGCTAGAGGCATGACAAAGATGATGCAAACTAGAAAAAAGACCAAATGCATCTAGAGGCGGGACAAAAATGAAGCGAATTACACAAATTTTTTTTAAAGAGTTTATGCGAGTATTTTGGATATTTATTCTGAAAAAGATTATTCTTTGATTCTGATAATGATTGAGATACAAAAATAACTAAACATTATAGGTTATGAATGTATGAGGAAGTCGAGTAAAAATTTCCATTTCAGATACCTAAATATGTATTTTTACAATACCTACTTGTTTCCGAAAAGTATCCATACTCACAATTTCCTTTTTGCTTTTGTCTCAAGGATCAAAGTGAAGCTTTAAAGGGTAAAATAACATTTTAGCCTTTGAGGAATGACAGATTCTCAAATTTGATTTCTTTTTCACTATTCCATTTTTCTTCGCCTTTTCTTCTAAAGCTGAGAAATAGCAGCTGGATTTGACTAGATTTACTTACAATGAATAAAGTGAAAATCATTTTTTATTTTATGAAATTATTTTTGCAACGTGAAATCTGATAATAGCTACTTTACCTTAAATAATAAAGTTAATTGGATTTTATAAAGAAACGTAGAATTTTATCTTACCTTTAAACATCTTATTTGACTTGATTCTATGGTTTTTGTGGTTTATGTCCGGATTTTTCCGCTCTGATACTATTGTATAAAGTATTGTTTTCACGAAAATTTTAAATTCGAGATTTTAACTTATAAAACTTTCCAAACATATTTCAAACATTGTCAGCAATATACTATATGTGTATATACGTAAAATAATGATACATTTATTCAAGAACGAACGTATGGATTACTAATACGATAAGTATCATGTGGCGTTGCAATATCCAAACAAGAAAGATCCATCATGCATAAAGCATTGATTATGAAACACTTTCCAACCGCAATGCAGTTTTATTTAAACATCTCTACAATGATACATTCAGCAGCAATATTTTTAAAATTATCACAATACTACAAAAATATATTATATTTCAAAACTGCATCGAAAAAAATGAACTTTATTCAAATGACGTCATTGAAATCGCCTGGCTCACCTGCAACAATTTATTTTACTTGAGAAATTAAAACCGCGGAGGTAAAAGTAATTTAACTTTATGCTTAAAACTTCATCGAAAAAGTCTGCTATAAAATCGTCTGCTTTTCTTTGTAATATCAATGAATGTTTCATTCATAGCAGCTATATTGCAGACTCCAGAGTTAAATAATTTTGTGTTAAAGAAATTCAGCAATTCTTATACAACTCATCTTACAACTTGACAACTCATCTTGCAACTCATCTTACAGTTTGCATTCTCCGTGAAAATTAGACTTCGTTGTAGAAATAATCATTAAGTTAAATAAAATGAAATAATCATAAGTTTAAGTAAGAAATAAGTTTGATGATCATTTAAACTCAAATAAATTGTAATTGCAATATATTGTAATTGCGTTGTTTCAGAATATAGATGCACAGAAATTAAGCAAAAATAAAAATGTTTTAGGACGGATTCAACACTAAATATAAAATAAAAATAACTTTACAAATCACGATTTTGACACAACATGACTCTGGTAGCTAAATCAATCTTTTCCCATTGAAATTTCACGCTAACTCAAAATAATGCCGTAATAACTCAAAATAATAGCACACTAACTCAAAATAATAGCTCACTAACTCAAAATAAAGGAGCTCTGTTTGCTAATGGGTGGAACCAAAGGCTATCACGAAAGTGGTGACAAGAACACAAGAGATACAATTTGAAAGATGTGCACGAATATATAACTTTAAAAAATGATCTTCTTAATCACCAAAAAATGGTTTTATGCGCTTGTCTGTTCATAGACAGAGACTCGGGAAGAAATGTTTCTGAGTTGTGTAATTAGTAAGCGCAGCGTAAAAATAACGTTCAACGCTTAGATTTCATCAGCACCACAAACGCGATTGATTTCCATTTCCAGCTACTGTTACATGTATTGTGAGGCAAATTGAATATTTACGAGGAAAAGACAAATGTACAAGGATATAAATGGTAACTATGGATATAATGGTAACTATGGATATAATGGTTTTGGCGTTAGGGCTAAAAAAATTATTTTGTGTTATTACATTGAAATCTAAATTTCCTAAGTTTCCCGATGTTAATTCTAATAGCAACAGGTACCAAAACTGTTCCAAAATGAAGACGTCAATATAATAAATAACCAACTTGCGTTTTCAGTTTCATTAAATGCCAATGCTACATGTTTTAAAACTTCTATTCATTTTAGGCGGGTTATTTATGGAAAATAATAAAAGCAAAGCTATCTAAATATATTAAATTAGAGCAATTTTTCAAATTAAGATTAGATAAATCGCATTATAATAATATTTAGATGAATAAATAAGTAACCACAAATATATACCACTAAAATTAGCACATCTATGACAGGATAATTTAGCAATGACTCATATATGGAGTCGAAAATTAATAATAATGTAAATAAAATAAAACATTTTAATCACTCCATGCTGCATTTATTAGCTATTTACACAGAGGCAGTTTGCAGAGTTTTGAACGATTTTATAGAAAAAATAATAATACTCATACTAATTCAGAAAAAAAGGTATGGCAACACCTCATTTTTTAAAAGCTAAATTATAATTGTTCTAGTTAAATATTGTCCCTTTTAAAAATGGCTCTTTAAATTGAAGGCTACGTTTATGCACTTTTTGAAGAGAAATATTATTATTCCGTAATTGAAAAACTATATGAAAACCATGAAATTCGCATTTCTAATTGCAAATATATGTTATTAAAAATAAGAAAGATAAATCATGCATAAAGTATTGGATTATGAATCACTTTCCATCTGCAAAGCAAATTCATTTAAAAACCTCTAAAATGCGATACATTCAGCGGTGATATTTTTAAAATTATCACAGTACTTCAATAATTTATTATATTTGAAAACTTCATCGAAAGCAAGTGACCTTTATTCAAATAACTTCATCGAAATATAAATCGCCTGGCTCTCTATATAAAAGCAGTTAATATTTCATTGATAAACTTTTATCCATTCCTGTCTTTCAGCGGCGATATTTTCAAAATTATCAGAATACTACAATAATTTATTTTACTTAAAAACTTAAAATCGAGGATGTAAAGGTATTTTCCATGCATAAAACTCCATGCTAAAACTTTACCGATAAACACAATCCAATAGAATCGTCTGCGCCTCTATCTAAAATTAATGAATGTTTCATTCATATCAGCTATATTGCAGACTACAGAACTAAATAATTTTGCGTTAAAGAAATTCAGCATTTCTTACCAACTAATCTCACAGTTTGATGAGTTTACATTCTCCATTTCAGAAAATTTTGCTTCCTTGTAGTAATAATCAAACTTTGATGATCATTTAAATACCAAAATATTGTAATTGCTTCGGTGCACCATATAGATGCACCGACAAAAATTAAAAATAAAGCGGTTTTAAGACAGATGCAACACTAAATATGAATTAAAAAGAACTTTAAAAATAAAGATTTTGACGCAAGATGGATGCTATATTTTATTTTGAAGTGAGTCACGTGATCACTTCATATAATATGGATGCAATTATTATTTTAATTTTTATTTAAAAAACTACCGAACATATTTTGATGAATGTTTTTTTATATATTGTATGGGATAATTTGAATATTTTCTAAAATTTCGAAGCACTTTGTAAATTTTAAATTCGCTTAAAAAGTGTTTGAAAAATTAGATCCTATAGGGTTCATTGTATTTCATATCTCAACCCTGGTTATATCCAAAACTATTTATGTGATAATATTCATTTACATTCCCATATGTGACACAGCCCGTCTCAACAACATACTAAAATTCCATTTTGATTGAATAATTTTTACGGCAGTTATAGTGCGAACGTACAGACAGATAGACAGACAGACAGAATAAACAACGTCATTAAAATGTTTCAACTATGTTGTAAAGTGTTAATAAAAGGAACACTTGTTAGACATTGTATTTAACCGGAAATAGAACAACGAAAAAATACCCCAAAAAGGAAATATTTATAACTACTTCGAAAAAATAGTGTTTTGTCTCAAAAGAAAATCCACTGACTCAGAGAACAACTGTATTGTCTTTAAAATCTATAGTAGCGACTGTAAACAAGATAAATAATAAATAAAAATGTAAATCATAAAAAGTTAAAAAGCGTAGGGTTCACCGCTTTTTGCTTAAACACATGACTGAAGCGGAAAAGCTGTAAAATTATATATATAAACCACTTAGTCAGTGCCAGATGGAAATATATTGTGACAATTGATGAAGCATGGATCTAAAATGACTGTAACAAAAAGAGATCGGTTTACTCTTGCAAAAGAAAAGAAAACGACATAAAAACTTGATTTCAAGAGTCAAAAGATTGTTTCAATTAAAGATTCATGATTATTGCTGGCCTTTCGTACATCGGTATATTAGAGTTACAAAAAATTGATTAAACATGTCAAAACAAAATTAGCATATTATCAAGAAAATGTTTTAACTCCGTTATTTAAAGAAAAGATACCATACTCAGAGTCTTAATAGAGTAGAATTAATAGGGAGTTACCAATGACAAATCAAAATCGACCGCAAAATTTCTTGTAAAAATGGCAAAAGATACTGGTATTAAAGCTATACATTTTGCTCATATTTATTCAGAATTCTTCCATGTGTCAACAATAGATTATTGTGCTTTTAAATTGTTAAAATGAGAACTTTCTAAGCGCAGACATAAAACAATGGATGGATTACTGAAATCCATGAAAGAGGAGTAGAATAAAATACCACTCATAACTTCAAAAAAAGCTGCTTTATCTTAAAGACCAAGATATAGAGTGATAGATAATCCAAAGACAAGGCCATCAGACAGAACATTTAAAAATTTTATTACTTCAAACCTTAATTATATTACCTTAAATTTGCTCTAAAAATATTTAAACATCCTTTGTATATTCTAAAATCTCTAGAAGACAATAGAGATTGCTGTTAGAAGTTGTCAGAATATTTCTTTCAAAATTAAAGATTTTGGAAGCACATTATTTCTAACTAAAGTTGTTTGAGTCTTTGACTCTTTACATCTTTTTTCTATCTTTCCGCTCCAACCCTAAATGTAATTTATTCTTTGAAAAATGAAGAATCGAAACTTAATTTATTTCGAATTTTCTTCTTTAGAGCAGCGAAAATTATAGTGAATACATAAAAGTTTCACAGTTCCTATGCCGACGAAAGATTGGTTTCTATTATTTCTTAATAACCATTATTTGGCTTAAGTACAAAAAATCTTAAAGGAGACTTAAGAAGTCGATTGAATTGTACTTTCAGATGTTAAAACAGCTATATATATATATATATATATATATATATATATATATATATATATATATATATATATATATATATATATATATATATATATATATATATATATATATATATATATATATATATATATATATATATATTTATGAAACTTTTGAATCAAGTTCTTTTAGAACTATTTATTCTATGTTTTCCAAATTGATACGGAGAAATAATGTTTTAATTTCATTATCTCTAGAAGCTAAGATCTAATAGTAGCTAATATACGGTTTCTCATTCATGGCATATAAATTAAATTAATTAAAAATATTTAAGATATGCCTCAATATATGCAGACATGTATTTAGGAATATGCTTTTCTCCAACTGGATAAAATAAAACATATTCTAAAATTTTCTATTTTTTTATATTTTTTCGCGGGGCATTTTCGCCAGAAAAAGTCGGCTATATTTTTTGAATCATACTAAAATCTAATCAGCTTTAGAAAAACCTTCCAGGGACTTGACCGCAAAATTTTAAGAAATGTCATTGAATACAGTGAAAAGCGTTTCCAGTTCCTCAAAATTAAAAATTAAAATATCTCGACAATGGTCTAGGAAGTCTAGAATGTTCTGGAAGGAATGGAGATGATTTTATTCTATCAATCGTCAAAAATTACGTAAAAAACAAGCATTTAATATACTGGGTGTCCCAAAAAGTTTAAAAAACGTTTTAATTCTTTACCTGTTGGAGATAAGTGGGCAATGTAAATTGCAAAATGTTGAAAGTGAGATAGGAAATAAGACTATGTTAATGAAATTGTCTTACCATTAATTTTCAATTTTTCCCATTAATTTTTTAACAATTTCCATCGTCACTTTGTTTATGATCCTTATTTTCACTGTTGAAACAATCTTTCACATGATACAGAAAAGTGGCATGAGTCAGATTTTTTCCTTTATCATAATTCAGTTGATTTTAAAGATACAGATATGCGGGTTTTTTTAATGATCTTGTTGCAATAAAAATAAAAATTTTCTGGTTGACCAAATTAATCTATGGGGGGGAGGGAGGATAGTATAAAAATTTAGAAAGTTTAACTTTTTGATAATTAATGGGATGACTATTTTATTAACTTATCTTATTTTCCACCTTTCTTCCAACATTTCTGCCAATTACATTGCCCACTTATCTCCAACAAGTAAAGAATTTAAGCGCGTTTCAATATTTTTGGACACCCTGCATCCATTTCAGCATATACAGTCTTTTATTTCAGATATTTGAAATTTTTGTGGGCCATTTTGCAAGAAAATGCAGATTTTCTTTCACAAATCGTCACAAAATCTTATCAGCACCCATAAGGAACTTAACTACAAAATTTGGTCAATTGGTTTCTCAACTCGTGTATATACATACGATATTATCGAGACATTCACAAAAAAATTACTGGTTATTTTTTACTGCATCATACCAAAATCCATTCAGAATCAGTTCAGAACGCAAATGCTTTACCTGCCAATTTTTTAAAAATTTAGTCAATTTGTTTTGGAGTTCGAGAGAACAAAGTGTTTATGGAGAACAAAAAACTCCGGAGAACAAACTGTTTATGGAAAAAAGAGATTTTGTGTTCTCGAAATATGAAGATCCATCGAAAACTCAAATTGCGATTACTTCCTTTATATATTACAATGTATGATAGGGAAAGTAAAAATCTGATGTGGGCAGCACATGACTTTCCTTATATAATACAATGAATTTACAACTTTTACAGTAAAAAAAATATTTTTTTATAGTAGATATTTATATTCTTTAAAAGATATTGAATTTTCTTCAATGAGTCATTTTCATTGATTTAGCGACATTTTTATCCATTTGGTGAGTTTTCGTTAATTTAGCAACATTGAAGAAAGTCGCCAAGTTAGCGATATCCCACCAAATTTGTCGCCAAAATCTCGCCAAGAGTTATGGACGGAGAAATAAGTTATTCTTACAGCAGATATATGATTATTGGCGCTCAAATACAAAAGTATTACTCAAAGTATATTTTTTCATGAATGGAACGAGCTAAATCCACGAAAATGATGTCAAAATTTTTTCGCATGGTATTACATATGAAAAGTGAACATGTCTCTCAATAGGAAATATTTTTTTTTTATTTTATATGATTTTTCGATAATTTTTTCGAAAAATGTGCAGTATCTCGAGAACAGTTCATATTAGCGTTCTAAAATTTATGTCAATCGTTTTCAAATGGACAATTACATAGGAAATGTCTATTTGCGTAACTTTATTAGAGGGTTCGATTTTATGACGATTTTTTCTGAACATTCGATTGCATATATAAACAATAGGCTTCCAGTGTTTACTGATTGGAAGACCCAGACCACACGACCAACCCTGAGGCTTACAGTGTTTACTGATTGTAATTACAGTGCTGACTGATTGCAATTTTTGTGCCAAATTTCATTCGAATCTGTCCATTCGTTAAACTGTTATCGTCTCCACAGACCCACTGACACACACACACACTTCACACACACACACACACACACACCCACACACACACACACACACACAGACATAACTTCCAAAATGTTCGATTCGTGATCAGTGTTGCTCGAAACGTGCTCTCCCGTCGAATACTCGAATTCGAATTTTCGACCCCGTCACAATACTGTCCTTATACATTATTGTATATAAGGAAAGTCAAAAGTATTACCTATTGTAAAATATGTTCACTTTTCATATGCAATGCTATGCGATAAATTTGCTGACATCATTTTCGTGGATCTAATTTGTTGCATTCACGAGAGAAGACATTTTGGGAAATAATTTTGTACTTTGATACATAGCTATTCGTTAATAGCAATTTATATATAAGAAAAGCACTTTACTTCGTTTGGGTGTAGCGCTTGGCGATACAGTTGGAAATTTTTCGGGTAAATTCAAAGTATCGCCAACTTGGCTATATTTCGCCACAAATTGAAGAAAATATGGTAAAAATTGCAAAAATGGCACTATGAATATGAAGCAAAATTGATGAGTTAAGCATTAAAATATTTTAATATACGGACTATATTGATTGTTAGGGTTACTAGCAATATTAAAATATATATATATATATATTGTCAATATAGAGATGCGTTACATATAAGTTAATTGGATAATTCGAAATGATATATGTTGTTATCTGGAAAAGCGATCAATTTACAATTCAACTTTATAAAATTGTGTCGTGGGCCATATAGAATAATTCTTCACCGTGAAAGAAATAAATTCATTCCATTATAAAAGAAATGTCAAGCATTGCCCACATCAGATTTTTTAGCCACATATTACGGTGTAACATTTTAATTGCATTTCATCTACTAAGAAGAAAAATTCTTTTTCACCAAGTACCCACTAATTCATAAATGAAAGCATAAATAAGTCTAATTACCTTCCTTTTTAACTGATCTGAAGTCGCTTAATTGGCTGTCTTTCCTTTGAATTTGTTGTTAAACACCTCTAATAACTAATCTTTGAAATCTTTTAAAACAAATAAAAAATTACAATTTTGCATTCAAGAAGTTTTACGTGAAACATGGTGGCATTTATAAAATTTAAATTATCGAAATAAATTTGTAATTATTGAGCAAATGTATGGTACTCATGGAGATAAGCAAACTTGGAGATACACAAAAATACTCTAATTATTTGCATTTCGTATTAATTGCTTTAATTGTGTTTTCTTGTTAATTACTTTAAAGTTTGTTTTTCCTGTTAATTACTTTAAAATATGCTTTTCTTGTTAATTGCTTTAAAATTTGTTTTTCTTGTTAATTACTTTTAAACTATGATTATGTAATTTGCGAAAATGTTTGACTGCAATATTAGACTTTAAAATTTGTCTAATAGATTACAATATACCAATCATAAATAAATATCATAGAACTAATATTACTGAAGATTACCATTTCATTGCAGACAACATTTATAAATCGATTTCGCGGATATTACACACTCCTCAGGATTTTTCCCGGCCACCCAAACAGTTACTCTAAGTCTTCGGACGAGTCGGTTGGTCTGGGCTTTCGACACCCCTTTAGGATGAAATCGCCTATACCTGCAATGTTTGTAAAAATATTGCTATGTTCGACAATTCTGCGAAGTTCTATAGGAACTACGGCCATGTTTTTAATGATTAATAAACAATTAATATTAATATAAAAACAAATCTCTGCTCATTTGAATTCTTATTGCCACGAATATTTAAAACGAATATGACTTTACAATGTACACCATTGATAAAATTATTTATTTTTAACCAAAATTGTATTGGTACCCGATTATAACTCATGTAACTCACTTTTAAGTCACGTGATACTTAGATTTTTGGATTTTGTAGAGTATGTACATTAACATTTATAATTTTCTTGTACTATGTCATATAATATGGAGAACGCATTGCTTTCACGAAGTTTGGAATTCAAGATTTTGATGCCAATAAATGTTTTAAAACCTCCTGAACACGTTTTGAGTATTTTTGGATTAATGTCCGTCTGTTTGTCTGTGGTGTATTTCTTGCGTACACAATAGCGGCCACAAATGTTAATGACTTTCGGCACACTTTATATCCGGCTTTGTAAACAAATATCTGGAACTGGATAGATTTTTTTTTATATTCGAGCTCAAATTTCGAAATGTATTCGAGATTTTATATTCTTTACCATAGCAGCATAATGCAAAATTTGGCATAATTATGCATAAATCGATTTATTCATAGCTCAATGATCACGATGCTTAGTAGTTTCAATCATTGCTGTAAAAAATAGCCGCCATACGATTTATTTCTTCATGACGTCATTCGCCCCACCCCGAGCCGAGTTACCCCCTGCCGGGAGGTTACATTATCAAGTACGGTATCAATCGAAATATTTTTTCAAGCCCATTAAAGTGAAGGGTAACACGATTTAATTGTAATCATTTAGACCCATAATAGCTATTTTTCAAATTTTTCTTGTAAAGTTTGTTAAACAAAAGTTACTAAAAATGGATTTTGGTATGAGAAAGTCCAGTTGTGCCACATTTCTGTTAATTTTTTACTGCACTATAGAGTTTGTTTGAATTCAGATATTCGTTCACTAAATTCCATTTATTTTGGTTTATTACTTTCATTTTCAAACTTCCTCTTTGTCAACGCTTTACACGCTGGGGCACTAGAATAATTTTTTCTGATGTCACACGCTTCGCTGAAATGGCTGCTTTAAAGCACATACTGAAGAAGAAAATGGTTTGGAATCCGAAATAAATTGATACCTTTAGAGTTTTGAATACTGATTTGTACTGACGAAGATTTTTATTCACGGGTACTAAAGCGTTAATTGTAAAAAAACCGTTATTTTACCACTATTAACAAAAGTTTTATAAAACTATAAGTAAATTAGGTATTAGCTTACTATTTCTACCTCTAATGATTGGAACAAAACTAAGGACAAAATAAATCGTCTTATCTGTTTGCAGTAGCTCCATTGTCCTAAGAAAAATACGGGTAGTTTAGCCTGCTTTATTGTGTTTGGCGCAATTGATCTGTTCATTTTAGGAAGTTAATATATATACGTGAATAACTAGTAAATCATTTCATTAAACTAATAAATATACTTAATCCTTGAAAAATTCTTATGTATTTAATAATGTACATACTTTTGAAACAAATTGTCACTACTAAATGCGGATTTCTCATATCCATTATCGGCAACCAATTCTGTAGCTTTTTTAGCAGAAGTAAGTCTGTTAGCAGAAGTCTTTTAACAGAAGATGTCTGTTAGCAGAAGTAAGCAGCTCCCTAATAGCATTTAATATTGGTCCAAAATTGGACTAATAATGTAAGTCTTGGTATTACATTGGAAATATTTCCAATATAATCCCAATATGGGGCAAATTTTGAGGTTACATTGGCCTCCAATATTAGCTAATATTTTTATTAGAATATTATTCCAATATTTTTGTTACATTGAAAATATTTGCAATGAAACGGCAATATTTGCGTAATATTGTCCCAATATTTTAAGGCAATATTGGACGTATTCCGTCAAAATATCCACTTTCTCATATTGGGCCAATATCGGATTGCTACTATGATGTCGACGTTAGGTGACGCGAATTTTTCCGCAAAGAGCATTCCAAACAGAGCTAGAACACCCAATACGAAAATCCGCTAGCGGTTGATATCAGCCATTGATCATAATAACCATAAACATATCAACACGAGCAGATAAAATGTTCCTCCTTTGCACAAAAAGACGAGGTAAGCTGGTTATGAAAATGAAATCTTAGGCATTGATGAGATTTAAAGTGAAACAGAGAGAATAAATGAAAGGGTTTAGAGGTAGGAAATAATAATCACACCCTTGTAATGGAAGGAGGATAAAATATCACAGGCGAATGAGACAGTAATTAAGAAGAAAACAACAAACCAGTATGTAAAGTGCCTTGCTGCCCCAGCCGGGAATCGAACCTGCTTCTTCAAACTGGTCAGCCGATGCTCTATCGTTGATCCACTGGGATAAAATTGCAATTTCTTATCGTCGAAGTGGATTCTGCATTCTCCACACTCTAATATCAGATTGGAGGGCAACTGACAATCTCACTGATCATCTCCTGCTATTATTACCTCAGGTTAGCCTCCTTCTACTATTATTTTTACCTAGGTTAGTATCTTGCGTAGTCGCTATTCTCCCAATTTGAAATCGGCGCTCAATCTTACAGTGTCCACTGAATTCGTACTAATCGTTCTAGGATCGCTTTCAGACCTCCGACGTTTAAAATTTTATTATTTTCTTTCATTTTAATCTATTTTTCATTATGTTATTATTCCTCACTCTAAATATTAATTTTCAATGATATTTTTGTCTATATTCGCAATAACCATTTTCCCATTTTTGAAAAATGGACGTACTTGTCAAGTTCAAATATAATGTAAAACTGTCTGTTTAACCACAATATTTTTCATAAATTGTTATATATTTAGACCTAAATAAAAGTTCGTTTGGCGGGATGGTAGACCATGGGTGCCTCCTGAACGCAGGAGGTATCCTTTCCCGGCCGTGCAGCTAGCTACTCTAAACCCACTATGTGAGTCGTACTTTCTGGGGTCTTCAGACCTCCGAAGTCTTTTCTATAACCTACAGGGATGAATTTTGAGGCGCTATTGTAAATTATCTTGCTGCCCCAGTCGGGAATCGAACAATGGAACGTCGAGCTGGTCAGCCGACCCTCTAACGTTGAGCTACTGGGACGAAACTGCAAACTTTTACCCTCGAAGTGCACTCTGCAAGTATCCAATTTCGAATATTAATTCCATCAATCAAACTACTATAAAACAAACATTGGTTAAGGCTAAGTAAAAAAATTGTATATGATACACTAAAAAGAAAAGAACCGGTTTCAGGTGCTATATATGAGCTAACTCCAACGACTACAACAAAGTATGAATAAATTTATCTGCTCAAAATAATCAGCAAATGAGACTAGAATTAAAACAAATATAGCCAATTTGAAAGAAAAACGACCAGTTTTGGTTGCATATGAGCTAACTTTTAAAGTCAAAGGCGTATATTAAGTATACTCTGTTATCTAAGACGTAAAAAACTGCATATTTTTAATAACAAGATTATTATAGTTTGAATAAATAAACGTGCTTGTACACGCACGTAAATGTGAAACAACTAATGCATACACACAAGAAAACGTGCACGCACACTGAAATAAACACACATCGAAACGTGCTTTTCTGTCACTCTAAATCAAATGTTTGCGAGAAAAAAATATTTTCTCAATACAATAGAATGAGAAAGGAAAGATAACAGAATATATATGTTTAAATCTGGTACCATAGCATTTATGAAAAATCCATTGCATAATCCAGACTATAATGAAATTGCTAAATATAATAAGCTTTCTTCCCAAATCACTTAAATCCGTTTTGTCTCACAGCTTAAAACTTCTACATTCCACACTTTGAAAGCGAACTGAAGTATAGAACTTTCAAATGTGTAATATTTATTCATTGACGGTGGTTGAAATATGTAAAGTTTGCATGAGAGTAAATATTAAACACTGATTCGAATAAGTTCATTAAAATATCGTGTTTATTTGCAGAATGTGTTATAAATATTTATTATAACTGGAGGGTGTAATTCTCATGAAAGTTAAGAAGTTTCAGAAATTAATTGAAGTTGCTCATTCCTCCACGGTTTTCATCAAACTACAGACAATTGATTAAATAATTATTAAACGGTTTCTCATCATTCAAAATTTATAAAGTTGTAAATAAATCTTGGGTCCATGGAGAATTGGGATACCGATACCGGGCTGTCTATCAATATTTGACTCCGAATCCTTTGATATATTGTGACAGTTTTCTTTCCTTTTATACTTGAAGTCTAAACATTTTCCTTTTCCATTCCTGTGATCACTAATTCAGCCACGTTCAAAAGTAATTTGTAGATAGTGATTTGTAGACAGATTAAAAAATTAACAATCTCTCATTCAAAATTTATGAAGCTGTAAATAATTATTGTTTCACTCGGGAATTGAACCACCGATCCCTTGCGGTCTACCAATACTTGACTCAGAATCCATTTATATATGGTGACAGTTAGCTCTTCTTTTATATTTAATGTAAAAGTGGAACTCCCTGTTAAAAAAATCTGATGTGGGCAACACATGACTTTCCTTATATAATGTAATGAATTTACTACTTTTACAGTAAAAAAATAGGTTTTTCTTATAGTAGATACTAATATTCTTTCCAAGGCATTAAATTTTCAACAATTAGTCGTCATTTTCATTGATTTAGCGTCATTTTTATCAATTTGGCGAGATTTTCGTTAATTTGGCAACATTTCAAAAAGTCGCCAAGTTGACGACATTCCGCCAAATTCGTCGCCAAAATCTCGCCAAGCGTTATGCACTAAGAAATAAGTTATTCTTACAGCAGATAAATGACTATTGGCGTTCAAATTCAAAAGTGTTACTCAGAGTATCTTTTATCATGAATGGAACGAGCTAGATCCACGAGAATGATTTCACCCAATTTATCGCATGGTATTACATATGAAAAGTGAACATGTTTATCAATAGGAAATATTTTTTTTTTATTTTATATAACTTTTTGATATTTTTTTTAAATGTACAATATCTCGAGAACGGCTCGTGTTAGCGTTCTAAAATTTATGTCAATCGTTTTCTAATAAAAAATTACATAAGAAATGTCTATTTGTGTAACTTTATTAGTGGTTTTGATTTTTTGACGATTTTGTCAAAATTTCATTCGAAAATTCAGGGGGGTTCTGAACATTCGATTGCGTATAAAAACAATAGGCTTCCAGTGTTTACGGATTGTGATTTTTTGTACCAAATTTGGCTCAAATCGGTCCATTCGTTCGTCAGTTATCATCCCCACAGACCCACTGACACACACACACACACACACACACAGACATCACTTCAAAAATGTTTGATTCGTGATCAGGAATGCTTGAAACGTGCTCTCTCGTCGAAAACTCGAATTCGAATTTTCGACCCCGTCACAATACTTTCCTGATACATTATGTATATAAGGAAAGTAATAAGTCGGCAAAATATCCAGTTCCTTGCATGGAGCAGTTGACATGGCTTGCTTTTGGCTTGCCACGGGTCATGATTACTTTCAGAGTCAGCTTTATAGAATGGGACTCACAGATACAGATGTCTGTCCTGATACAGATGTGCGTTCCCATGACTGGAGAGCACCTCAACATATGCCCTGCTGTTCTTGACTGTTTTCCTGTATTTGTTACTGATAGGACTTTTAGTGACTATTTTTATCGCTCTGCTTTATATTGGGCTGCTAGCAGACTTATGACCGAGAGGTCGAAGACGGGCATAAGACAAAAAAAAATTTAATGTCTATACATTTTCTCTCTTTGTTCCTAATACCGCTTATTCAGGCAGGTTCAAGGCTATTTTGCTGATAAGTGGTTCTTGTACTGTAGTCCGCAAACCACTTGTTGCCTGTCGTGCATAATCAAATGGTTCGCGACTATGTTAATCGCATTGGTTTTTCACTAACCCTCTATACGCGTATAACGATCGTATTCTAGCCAAATACCAACAGTAGATCAACAATTCCCCGATAAATAAATACCGAATAATAGTATACATATTATATGATTGTGGGTATTTAAATGTTTCTTACTTTGTTATTAAATGATTCAAATTATGGTTTATCTCAACAGCTTAGTCAAACTATCTAACATGTACTATATTTTCAATTCGCATTTTAATTTGTGTCTTCATTGTTAGCCCGTGTACCAGACTTTTATCTCACGTAAAATAGGTGTTTTATATACTTTAAAACTCTTAATTTATCTTTTTATAATATCCTGTGTAGCACCAAATCTCAAGTAGAAGCAAGAAATTTAATATATGCCACAATTTTGCAAATTTCTTCGAAAACAGACAAATTTAGTCTTATCACGTTGTTTCGAATTTCTTAGCATTTTTTTAAATCTAAGTGAGACTACAACAATCAAATTTATAGTCACAGAACCTGTAATGCTAACTGAGCGTAGTTCTAACTGCGAACAGCCCCTTACAAACGGACTCCGTGACTATAAAATTGCATGTCGCAGCACAGTCTCGTTACCTAAGATAAATATAAACTTGATAAACCTTAGACAAATTTTGAAGAAATTTGAATCACCCTATGTGGTAGTACAGAATTTGTCAGTTCCCATAGAAGTTCCAGAAATTGGGTCACCTACTTCATTTCATGCTATCATTGCAGGTAAAGGCTATTCCATACTAGCTTGCATAAAATAAGCGCAAAACCGGTCCATTGATGACGCTATTTGCAAATGAATCGTAATCCTAGCATTAGAAAAATCCCTGCAGCGCGAATGTGAAATGACCAACCATGTTGTGCGAAGGTTTGATCAAGAGCCAAAGTGTGATAAGTCAGTGTCATAACTTTGAGCTAAAGGCGTCCCCTGGTCAAGGCATTTAATCCTGCCTTATGAACGTTCGCCCCCCCCCCCCTCCGTCCTACAGATAGATTCTGTGACTATGAAATTACGTGGTGAATCTGAAATTTTCTATTCCAGTAGATGTTCGTAAAATTGTTCGTTTACCAAATATTTTGCGGATGTAGATATCGGCTATGTTAAGCTGAAGATCGTATAATAAGCTCGAAACCGATCCGTGAATGGTGCTCTCTGAAATGGGAGCTTGATCGTGCTTATTTTATTTTCCAATCGTACTTTTTCTGAAATATTATTACAAACATGTTCCAGTTAATTATATAACTTATCATGCAAAAAGATATTTTAAAAATCATTTGAACAAAACAACTCAGTTGTTAAATTTAGTTTCAACATATTACAACAAGAAAAAGTTTAAAGTGTATTATTTTAAAGTGAACTCACTTATTACTTTATATAACTTAAATTCAGGAAAAATGTATTTATTTAAATGTATCTAACATAATTGCATACAAAATAACGACATGCTAGATTTGGAATTTTTATTTCCTCCGATTCTCGAGTCTTACGATTCTCCAATATCAAGTACATTCATATAGCGGGTCCAAAATGTGTAATCCTGATGAGGTTGAAAATCCTAAGAAATAAAATGTACCACAATTTACAACCACGTACCAAATTTCATGTTACTATGACTAATAAAACTTGAATAGTAATACATTTACTACTTGTATGTAGCTTAAATGCCAGAGAAATACCTTTATTAAAATTCATCTAACATAAATGCATACAAAACAACGACATAGCAGATTTTGACCTTCTAACTGAAAAGGTTGAGTTATTCCTCAAAAACGAGTACATTCATATAGCGGGCACAGCGTTCATGCTAGCGTTCTAAAGCTTATGTCAATCGTTTTCTAAGGAAAAATTGCATAAGAAATGTCTGTTTGCGTAATTTTATAAAATGTTTTGATTTTTTGATGATTTTTTCAAAATTTCACTCCAAAATTTAGGGGGATTCTGAACATTGGATTGCATTTAAAATCAATAGACTTCCAGTACTCACGGATTGTGATTTTTGTACCAAATTTAATTTGAATCCCTCCATTCATTTGTGAGATATCGTCTCCAAAGGCTCACTAAGACACACAGATACCTCAAAAATGCTTGAATCGTGATCATGGATGCTTGAAACGTGCTCTCCCGTCGAAAACTCGAATTCGAATTTTCAACCCCGTCACAATACCTTCCTTATACATTATGTATATAAGGAAAGTAATTATAAAATTTACAAATTTCAAAGATAAACATTTTTAAAAACTGTTTTCAAAAAACACCAAATATTTTAGAACATTATTATAAATAAAGGTAACTGTGTAGAGGTTTAACACGGACGGCATCGAGATACACTTGCATATATCTATGGCGGTCCCATAAAAGACAAGTATTATAATGTTTAAAATCCAAAGAATCAACTAATACATATAATACTATAAAGGACAACATACCAAATGTGGACTTTCTACCTCTTTCAATTCTATGAATATTCAACAAAACCGAATACATTCCTGTGACAGGCTCAGGACGGGTTGGTCTGAGAAAGTTAAAAATTAAAAGAATTAAACGTTACCGCAAAAGACAAGGAATTTAATGTTACTATGATTAATGATACCTGATTATTTAAGGCCTTAAAGACTTGAGAAACCAGTACACTATACAGGGTGTTCCAAAAAGATTGAAACGTGCTTAAATTCTTTACCTGTTGGAGATAAGTGGGCAATGTAGATTGCAAAAATGTTGAAAGTAAAGTAGGAAGGAAGACTACTTATATGAAATAGTCCTCCTATTAATTTTCAAAAAGTTAAACTTTTTGAATTTTTATACGACCCCCTTAGACAAATTTGGTCAATCAGAAAATAGTTATTTTTATTGCAATAAGATCATTAAAAAACAGCATATCTGTCTCTTTAAAATTGAGCGAGTTATATTTATTTGAAAATTCAACATTGTGAATGGGGACCATATATCAATTAAAAATGTAAATTTGTGATATATCACAAAAAAGATAAAACTGGATGATAATACATAGGATACCCAACCACGTAGTTAGTACCACTGCTTTATATGATATTTGTCTGTAGAAGACCCAGACCGTCCGACTCGTCCAGAGGACTAAGAGCAACTATTTGGACGGCCGTGATATTTGTCTGTTGTTGTTGTTGTTGAGACCCAGACCGTCCGACCTACCAGAAAGGTGTAAGGTAACTGTATGGACGGCCGGGAAGTGCCACCCAATTTAGACCGGAACCCAGTGGGGGAGGCATCCACAGGGACCGTACCCTCCTTCCCCTACCACCAACCTCTCGGAAGGACTTACGGACCCACATGTTTAACGTGATCGTACTCCGCATGAACACGGCGGCATTTGTGGTAGCGTGCAAATCTAGCGCGCAAACCACGGGGATACAGCACCCGAGATGGCCAACAGCACGCGGTGTTCCGAGGTGGTCACCCACCAAGTACTAACCGCGCCCGATGCTGCTTGACTTCGGTGATCTAACGAGAACCGGTGTTTTCAGCACGGTACGGCCGTTGGCCCCATGCGATATTTGTCTGTGTAATGTTTTATTTAAATTCATTTGTGATAAAAATTTTTGACACATATTAACGTATTTAGACAAGTTCCATCGTCAATTAGTTTATGATCCCCATTTTCACTGCTGAAACAGCTTTTCACATGGTACGGACAAGTGGCATAAGTCAGATTTTTCCCTTTATCATTATTATCCCCTTATTCAGTTGATTTTAAAGATACAGATATGCGGGTTTTTTTAATGGCCTTGTTGCTTTAAAAATAAAATATTTCTGACTGACCAAATTTGTCTAAGGGTGTCGTATACAAATTTAAAAAGTGGAACTTCTTGAAAATTAATGGAAGAACTATTTCATTAACGTAGTTTTATTTCCTACCTTACTTTCAACATTTTTGCAATTTACAATGCCTACTTATCTCCAACAGGTAAAGAATTAAAGCGCGTTTCAATCTTTTTGGGACACCCTGTGTAGCGGGTATAGGATGAGCTGGCCCTGTAACACAGAAAATCAAACATTATTAAAAATTTAACAAGTACTTCAAAAGACAATAACATGCCAATTTCCATGTTACTTTAATTAATGGAACTTGATTAGTTAGGGATTTAAAGATTTGAAAATCGAGTACAGTCTTGTGTTGGTCTCAGAACTTCCTAGGTTGAAAATAAAAAAAAATAATTAAAATGTATCTCAACAGGCAACGATATACCATATTTCGTGTTACTGTGATTCATGGTACTTAATTAGTTAGGGCCTCTAAGATTTGAATCACAGTGACAAATAAACAAACAAACACAAGATTAAATTAAATAGAAGGTTGCAATGACAAAAGTAAAATATTATTACATTTATGAAATTTGTTATGAACGCCCTTTCGTCATCCACAAAGGTAGATTGAGCTTAAAACCTCCTACCTATAGAGATGAATTCAAACACCTAACAAATTATGGGAAATTTTCTTCTACATAGAATATACAAACCGTTGTTTTATTTAAGTCTGCTGCATTCTTGTTAAAAGCAGTTGTCTAGACGGTAAATTACCAGATATAAATGAATGGTAATTGAAGAAATCATATATTATATCGAAACTACTTTCAAAACTTTTGCGGTGGATGAAGAAATTCATCATTCTTTAAATTTAGTTGCAAACTCAATGTGTGATAGATTTATGTTTCTATCATACGTAGATAACAGCTATTGGTTAATTTCACAATCTTTATCAGCTCTTCAACATGGAATATTGATAATGCCCTATATCAATAATGACAGCAAAATCCTTTGCTACACGCCATGATTTTTCTCTCTATAGTCGAGTTCTATGCATTTCATTTAAGCTGTTAGCACATTGTAATCATATTGGCTTGAATATATTACTGAAAATTACCAATTTTATTTTACTTGTTCATACAAATAACACTTATATGTACTGCTACTATATGTACTAAAGCAGTTGACACCATAACTGGGAAGTGTGCTTAAATATCTATAGAACACCTGCAAAAAATAGCACTGCAATCTACCAGATTATTTGATGAACCAAATGTAATCTTTAGCGCAACGTTAACATCTTAAATATCAGTCTGACATATACATGTTATTTTACCAAAAGCATCCGATAGGAATATAAAATTAATGGTTGGTATTAGAAGTAGAATGAAACATGTAAAGTAATCCACTATTGAGAGTGCAAATATGATGAAAGGAAATCTGGACAATTTACCAATGATTCTCAGTAGTGATTTCTGTGAGACCAGGAACAAATATGTGAAACCAGGAATATGTGTGACAGTTTTATGTTCACTATTTATTAGGGCTGTAATGTTTGACAATGGCATCATATTTAAAGACGCCAGTTTTATGGCACCCTGCCCCGAGATGTCAAATAGGTCATAAACCTAGGAGGCCAAAATGAAGCCTCGAGATTGGTTAAAAATGTTAACCAATATGGAAGTTGTCTGATCGCATGGTCCTGAGGTCGATCAATGATAGCCAAGGAGGCGTGTCGGACCTCAGGCGAGAAAAGGCGGCAAACAAATAGGTTCTACAGATTCCATATACACTTCGATGACGGAGACGAAAACGATATGTCCTGATATACATTTGAACGTGAGTTTTCCATAGAGTATTCCACAGAAATGTTCTGATATACACTTCGATGATTTAGACGATAGAGTTTGCAACGAAGTGTCCTGATATACGGAAGTTCAACGGCAGATGCCAGATCGACTGCAGTACGAGTAGAAATAACACACCGTGAGTAAGTACCAGTACGATATACACTGATGTTTGAGTACCAGAACCAAACCTGGCTGTGTGTCAACGTCTAAAGACTACCAGTAGATATGTGAAAGTCAAGTATTATAGAAGGTCATAAATGCAATTTAGGCATTTTTAACTTACCTGGTCTCACATGTCCTATCTCCTCAGAAAAATAAGAATATGGTAATTGTTGTAAGGAATTTAAAAATTATTCAAATGTTATTAATAAATAATGTTATTTTTAAAGTTAAAAATCGTGCAATTATTTGAGAAGTTCTATGTTAATAAATATTTTATTCCAGAACTCGTACCAAAGATTATTTGATGGGTTAAAGTGGCATTTCAAGTATCAACTCAAGGTGTTTCACGATATACGATATCACGGCCATGTTTTAGAGTTTAATTTATTAATATGCTTTGTATATTCCATTCCTTTTTTTCCGCACATACATAAAAAAAAAATTCCAAAATCGATTCTGATCAGTAATAAAGATTGTGATGAAACTAAAATTAAGGAAACTAGTTGCAAAGTTTCGCAAATGGATAATAAACAATTTTTTGAAGGTAGCCATGTTAATGACTATACTTGTGAAAATGGGAAATATAATAAAAAAATGATTATACAGAAAATTAAAATTATTTTAAAACAGTGACTAGTGCGCAAAAGCCAATTGTCACACAAGATAAAGAAAAATTCAGAATTTAATGAAAATATTAAAAATGGTTATTTATACAGTCAAAAGTTGACACAGGGCGATAATGAAAATTTTCGACTTGCTTGAAAAATTTCGACACATGCTTGAAAATTTTCGACACATGCTTGCTTTGTAGCTAGGCCATTTGGCCGTGGAAGAATTAAATCTTGAACAAGAATTTCAGGATAAGGAAGTGATACCCAGCAAACATGCGAAAATAATCTTTCCATTTGGAGCAATTCGAACTGTCATAAAAAATAACAAAATTAATGTTGTAATAAGTAACAAAAGAAGGTTAAAATTAAGTTAGATAAAAAATATGAGAGTAGGAGTGATTAAAAATTTCAAAAGAATTACTAACGAAGAAATGCAAATCGGAGATATCGTATTTTTGAATGAGGAAAATAAACCCAATATGTTACAAAATAGATATCAGGGACCTTTTCGAGTAATTAAACTTTGAGAAAAAAATAATTTGATCATTAGAAATAAATATAGCATGAAAGATGAACCAATTGAAATTCACGCCACCCAATGTTATATAGAACAAAATGTACAAAGTGAAAATAAATATAACGAGAACGGTGAAATAATTGAGATTCAATCAAAAAAAAATTATACTGTACAAAGTGTACAAATTGAAAATGTTCAAAATGCGAATAAAAATATTCAGCATAGAAGCGAAGATACGGATATCGAAAATATGCAAAATCGAAAAGTGATTAAGGATTTTGAAATTAATGATCGTGAAGACAGGCAAAATGAAAATGTTGATTTTCAAGTGAGAAAAGATTGACTGAAAAATATGACAAAGATGATGAAATAAAGTAAATTCACGCCAATTGTCATATAGCTCAAAAGGTACAAAGTGAAAATAAATATAACGAGAACGGTGAAATAATTGAGATTCAATCAAAAAAAAATTATACTGTACAAAGTGTACAAATTGAAAATGTTCAAAATGCGAATAAAAATATTCAGCATAGAAGCGAAGATACGGATATCGAAAATATGCAAAATCGAAAAGTGATTAAGGATTTTGAAATTAATGATCGTGAAGACAGGCAAAATGAAAATGTTGATTTTCAAAAATTTAATAAAGTACATAATGCAAATGAAAATCAAATGTTTGAAGAGATTCAAATTGAAAATAAAAATAATGACAGTGAAAACATTCAAAATTCAAATGAGAATAAAATAATGTCTGTTATGGAAAATAAAAATTAAAATGTTAATTCTACAGAAATGTTCTGATATACACTTCGATGATTTAGACGATAGAGTTTGCAACGAAGTGTCCTGATATACGGAAGTTCAACGGCAGATGCCAGATCGACTGCAGTACGAGTAGAAATAACACACCGTGAGTAAGTACCAGTACGATATACACTGATGTTTGAGTACCAGAACCTAAAGTGGCGGTGTGTCAACGTCTAAAGACAACCACCAGATGTGTGCGATCCAAGTATTATAGAAGGTCATAAATGCAATTTAGGCATTTTTAACTTATCTGGTCTCACATGTCCTATCTCCTCCGCAAAATAATAATATGCTAATTGTTGTAAGGAATTAAGGAATTTAATAATTAACCAAATGTTATTAATAAATAATGTTATTTTTAAAAATAAAAATGGTGCAATTATTTAAGTGGTATTATGTTAATAAAAATTTTACTCCAGGGCTAGCACTAAATATTATATGCTGGGTTAAAGCGGGATTTCAAGTATCAACGGAATGAGTTTCACTATGTACGATATAACGGCCAGGTTTAAGAGTTTAATTTTTATAATATGCTTTGCATATTCTATACTTATTTTGAGTCCCACAATTTCAACATTAATTTTAGTTCAGAAAACGCACAGCCACTGATCATATTCTTAGAGGAAAATTTCAATTTGGAATTACATACTGATAGGAATAAATCCACTACAAGGTCGGGCACTACAATCGATGTTCAGGATTTGCTTGCTATTTAGACAATTTACAGTCGAAAGTATTTGTATCTTATTTCATTCATAGAGTATTAATCGATGGAGACTGATGAATAAAGACAAAAATATTTAATTACGTTATGCTTACTTATTTTATATACCGTATTACCGTCTTATAAACTTAATATCCTAAAACTTATTTACATTAAGGGAAATTAACTGTTTTGATATCTAATAAAATTGATGATAAGAAGTTTCATTTCCAGCGGGTCACAGTTCCACACATATGTTTTTTTAAAGGTTTAAAGGAAAAATAACTGGCTCTGATGCGAAAACTGTGATTGTCAGTTTTCTTCTGCGGTTTTCATCTGAGAGGTTGCGTACGTATTTTCTCTTTAAGGAAAAATGCGCGAAAAAGCATCATTGAGTGTTATTCGCAGGTCACAAATAGAGATTATATCATAAGAGACACTCTAACAGTAGCATAAGCGGAAAGATGGATGTGAGTAGAACTACTATCCATAACACGATTACGAAATATCAAGATACAGGTAATTTTAGAGACCGAAAGAAAAATGAACGTCCTAAATAAACAAGACCACGTGATGACAATAAGTTATATGGCCAATTGTTATGCGTTCTCCGAAGAGTTTGTGCACGAAAATCAAGTCATTCAACATTCAAAAGGATGTAATGTTACTGTCGTCACTTTTCTCGACGTCTCACCAAAGATTTTGCATTAAAGTAATTTAAATATGCACATAAACCAAAACTAACCTCGATCATGAAAACGAAGATACTCGAGTTTGCGAGGCGTTATCAATCGCGAACTGCTCAAGATTGATGTCAAGTTATTTTATTAAATGAAAAACATGAATCAATTTGCATCCTGTTAAAAATATTAAAAACATGTTCGACGTTTGCTTTCATGAAAAATGCAATTTTAGCATCTTGAAGTATGTTAGAAACATCCAAATAATATGATATGGGATTCTGCGTTAACATTGGTACTGCATCTGGGTCTCAACAACAACAACAATATCGGTATTGTTTCATTATCATTTTTGCCGAGAGACACTACCATGAATGGTTCTAATTACGTGGATACATTACAAGAAAAGTTGGTAATCCATATGCAAATGCATAGGTTCAAAATATTTATGCATGATGGCGCTCCATGCCACAGGTCAAAGGTAGTAAAGGGTTACCTGTGGAGGGAAAACATAAAATTGCTTGACTGGCCCTGTAACAGTCCCAATTTCAACCCCATCGAGAATTTATGGACGATTTTAAAAGACACGGTGGCAGAAAAGCAGTCATAAAATTCCCATGCTTTGATTGACGTGGTAAATTAATGTGGTGCAAAGACATTTCAAGTGACTACTGCAAATCCTTCACTGAAATTATGCCACATTTTATTTGTTCCGTTATAATACATGAAGGTGGCCACACAAAGTTCTGATTCCAGTCGTTTTGTACACTAAAGAATGCATGTACTCATATGTGATGTCATTTTATGAAATACCTCTGACAAGTAATTAGTTCTTTCTATGAAATTGTTAATTTTCAATAAAATAACAGGTGTGATTAAACTTTTGCAAATGGCTGTACAATAAGGAACATAATTGTACATGGTCATATTTGTGACATTTCTGCCAGTAACCAATCACACAGAATTAAGTCGGTTCTACTCAATAAATCTTTGCCAACACTGGTAAAGCTAAATTCTATTAATTATTTTTTAATTGAATAAATACTAAATCGAAATCCTAACCCTGCAAATTTGGGAATTGTGTATTGAGATCTGCTCGTAATTCAGTATCAAAAATTCGTAGTATTTCATCTTTATTTTGATGGGAAATCAATGTAAGTCACAGAATAATGTAAATAAGCTCAATCAAAAAAAATGTATTTACTTTGTGAGTTCTTTCTCACAGATAGCTACCATAGATAAGTTTTAACTACAGACTTGGGTCAAATAACGCAAGTTTCAAAACCAAAATACTTATCCCCATACATATATAAATAAATCAAAAGGTATCAAAACTTTAGAGCACCTTTTTCTTTTTTTTATTTCTGAATATGTCTATACTCAATGGCCATACACTTCCTTTACGTAACGCCAAGAACGATGAAATTATTCTTCCGTTTTCCTCTTAAGGATCATACTAAAAATCTTTTATCAAACATATAACAAGAGAAAGCTTTACATTTAGTCGTGAAATAATATCTTAAAGTATTAAACGAGTCATAACAGATTTTTATTTTCAAAATTTATTTTTATTTTATCCTAGTTTACTTTAACTTTTCCTCTGAAGCTGAAAAAATCCTGATGGACTTAACTAGATTTATGTATAATGGGCAAAGTGAAAAGTATTTTTGAAACAACTTTCATCCCCTCAGTATATAGTGTGTCTTATATATTAAAATACAAAATTGTACTGCAGTTACTGCTCTTGAGTAGATTATAGATTACCGTAACAGAATTTATTCTTGAAAAATTATTGTTTTGCATTTATTTAAATTCATTGTAATTACGTATTCCGTAGATGTAGTTTCTAAACACAAAAACTTTTGTATGGCATTGGTGGATTTGGTTTTCTACTTTAATGCCCCATTAAAATAATAAAAACTGCCATTTTGATTGCTTTATTTAAATTATTTTTATCAGTTAGAAAACACAAAATCTTGCCAAGAAATTTTAATTTCCAATTGAACCAAAAAATTCCTTATGATATTGCCTAGCGTTACAAACACAGACAATCTCTCCAAAATCATTCTTGCAAAATAAAAACTGCATATATCTATTTAAGCATACATTCAACCTTTGTAAAAAACATTGGGGATATGACCCAAATTTGTATTTATTTATTTTTTTAAAAATCAGCTACTTAAAATATCTACATGAAATATTCGACCTTTTAAAACATATATGTTTAGGAAATTGTTCAAAACGGTGGAATATCAGTATTATTATAAGAGTCAAAACATTTCAAGTGTTACAAAAATATTATAATTGGTTTCTCGATAATTTTTATTTATTTATTTTTAATTTATGTGTGTGATAAGAAAAATATCACACAAGAAATCTAAAATACCTCGTACGTGTAGAACTCGAAACCACCAGCATTCCGTTTCCATGATTTTCTTAGAGATGATCACGGTACGCAATATTTTCAGCCATTTTAGATCTTTTTGCAAACCACCATATAGTTTTATCTTTTTTACGTCCTAGATTCTCCAAGGTTCGAAACCACTGTCTTAGCAGAAACGAATATAAATTAAATTTTGCATAAGCACAATTTGCCTAGGTCTCTAGTTTTTGTGACAATAATGTTTGGAAATTCTCTCCTGATTAGAACTTTAATATTATTCCAATTTTAACATGTTTACAGAATTATTTCCTGTTGTAAATAATGCTAATTCCCGTAAAATGATAAAAGTAGTGCATTGCAAACAAGGGATTGATAATTTTAACTATGCTATGGGTGTTAATGGCAACCTAATAGTGTTCATTAACAGAGATAAACCAAATGCATCTAGAGGCGTGGCAAAGATGATGCGAACTAGAAAAAAGACTAAATGCATCTAGAGGCATGACAAAGATGATGTAAACTTTAGAAAAGACCAAATGCCTTCAGAGGCGTTGATGTTGTTGAGACCCAGATCATCCGGCCTAGAAGAAAAGTGTTAGGTAGCTGTTTGGACGGCAGGGAAGAGCCACCCAATTCAGACCGTAACCGAGAGAGAACGGCGCCCCGCCTCCAGAAACGTTGAGACCCAGACAGTCCGACCTACCAAAAAGGTATAAGGTAACTGTTTGGATGGCCGATCCTCCAGAAACGTGAAAAAGTTGATGCAAACTAGAAAAAGACCACATGCATCTGGAGGCATGAAAAAATGATGCGAACTTTAGAAAAGACCAAATGCCTCCAGAGGCATGACCAAGATGGTGCAAACTAGAAAAAATGCCAAATGCATCTAGAAGCGTGGCAATGACGATGCGAGCTTTAGAAAAGACTAAATGCCTGACCAGAGGCGTGACAAAAATGATGCAAACTAGAAAAAAGACCAAATGCATCTAGAGGCGTGACAAAAATGAATCGAAGTATAAAAATGATTTTTAAAGAGTTTATGCTAGTATTTTAAGTATTTATTCTGAAAAAGATTAGTCTTGTATTCTGATAATGATTGCGATAAAAAAGAACTAAACATTATAGGTTATGAATATATGAGTAATTCGAGAAAAAATTTCCATTCCAGATACTTAAATATGTATTTTCACAATACCTACTCGTTTCCGTAAAGTATCCATACTCACAATTTCCTTTTTGCTTTTGTCTCAAGGATCAAAGTGAAGCTTTGCAGGGTAAAATAACATTTCAGCCTTTGAGGAATGACAGATTCTCTAAATTTGATCTCTTTTTTCCCTATTCCATTTTTCTTCGCCTTTTCTTCTAAAGCTGAAAAATAGCAGCTGGACTTAACTAGATTTACTTACAATGCGTAAAGTGAAAACAATTTTTTATTTTATGGAATAATTTTAGCAACATGAAATCTGGCAATAGGTATTTTATCTTAAAGAATAAAGTTAATTGTATTTTATAAAGAAACGTAGAATTTGATCTTACCTTAAAACATCTTATTTGCCTTGATTCTATGGCTTTTGTGGTTCATGTACGGATTTTTCCGCTCTGATACTATTGTATAAAGTATTGTTTTCACAGAAATTTTAAATTCGAGATTTTAATTTATAAAACCTTCCAAACATATTTCAAACATTATAGGTCATATATTATATGTGTATATGCGAGAAATAATGACACGATAATTTAAGAACGAACTTATGGATTACTAATACGATAAATATCATGTGGAGTTGCAATATCCAAACAAGAAAGATCAATCATGCATAAAGCATTGATTATGAAACATTTTCCAACCGCAATGCAATTTTATTTAAACATCTCTAAAATGCGATACATTCAGCAGCAATATTTTTAAAATTATCACAATACTACGAAAATATATTATATTTCTAAACTTCATCGAAAAAAATGAACTTTATTCAAATGACGTCATTAAAATCGCCTGGCTCTCTATGTAAAAGCAGTAAATATTTTTATTTACATTTTTATTCCATTCCTTTCATTCATCACTATACTACAATAATTTATTTTACTTGAGAACTTAAAACCATGGAGGTACAAGTAATTTAACTTTATGCTTAAAACTTCATCGAAAAAGTCTGCTATAAAAAAGTCAGCATTTCTTTGTAAAATCAATGAATGTTTCATTTATATTAGCTATATTGCAGACTCCAGAGTTAAATTATTTTGCATTAAAGAAATTCAGCAATTAGTTTACAACTCATCTTACAGCTTGATGTGTTTGCATTCTCCATACGTGAAAATTAGGCTTCGTTGTAGAAGTAGTCAAAGTTTGATGATTATTTAAACTCAAATAAATTGTAATTGTAGTATATTGTAATTACGTTGTTTCAGAATATAGATGCCTAGAAATTAAGCAAAAATAAAACGGTTTTAGGGCGGATACAACATTAAATATAAAATAAAAAGAACTTTAAAAATCACGATTTTGACACAAGATGGATGCCACATTTAATTTTGAAGTGGGTCACGTGATCTCTTCATATAATATGGGTGTAACTATTATTTTAATTTTTATTTAAAAAGCTACCGAATATATTTTGCGGAAAGTTTTTTTCCTATTTTTATGGGATAATTTGAATATTTCCTAAAACTTTCGAAGCAATTTGTGAATTTCAAATTCGCTTAAAAAATTAGGTCCCCTATGGTTCAACGTATCTCATTTCTTCAACTCGGGTTCAATACAAAACTAACTGAGTGATATTCATTTATATTTCCATATGTCCCACAGACAGTCTGAACAACATACTAAAATTTCATTTTGATAAAGTCATTTTTACGGCAGTTATCGTGCGAACGGTCAGACAGACAGACGTATAGAATGAACAAAGTCATAAACACTATGGTGTAAAGCTTTAAAAATTAAAACAAGATATAATCTAGATATAGCCTCGATCGGGCTCCGTTTAAATGTGAAATCTGGTTCTAGTTGCATAACTCTAAGATATGGCAAGTCAAGGCGACATAACTCTAAACATTGGTAGAAAAGGATACAAAAGGAACTTACGGCCAGGGGCAAGTCTTCCCCTGGCTCCTTTACTCCTGTAAAGGAAGTTAAATCAAACACATATATTGTGTAGTCACTTAAAATACAGCAGCTGGCTGCAAAACTAAACATAGACAGTTACCAAACATCCGGTATTGCACATGTCCATTATTTATTACAAATATAGCATTAATGAGCTTTGACTGAGTGATATACTAGCTTTAAGTAATCAGTGGAAGAGATATAAATCGTGGAGACTTACCCAACTTCTTCCTAGGAGAACTAAACATTGCCTTGTTCCACTAGCGATACTAGATTCTTATGATTATTGTGGTGTCGATCCTAATGCCTGATCCACGGACTTGCACAATCCTCCCTTCTCACTCATACGTCGACTCGACTTCTAGCTGCTTCCCACTTCCAACCGGACTTCCGCGTACCTACAAACCTGCCTACTACCCGGGATTGTACACAGTTCTTTATTGCCGAGCTTCTTACTTACTCTTGTTCCGGAACTAATTCTGTCGCCAAACCAGGACCGCGGATGTTACTTGGCTCGATGATTGGTCTACGTATCTGAACCAGTCGGAATATAAACGTCATACTCACCTCACCTCACCTCACCTCAGCCTCAACCTCACAACCTTCCATGTGGAAATAAATATACACGCATCCATGTCATTGTTATTAAGGGTAAGAGAACCGGACTCTTTTGGTTTTGTAGGAAAACCAGTTTAATAAACAAATGACTCCACTTGAGTTAAAGTTTACATCAAAATCGGTATAAATACCAAAACACAAGCATATATATATATATATATATATATATATATATATATATATATATATATATATATATATACATATATATTCAGGTCTGAATATTTAATTGCATTAACCCAAACAAATGCCTGTTTCAGATTGGACAATAGTACATTACTATAAATGTCTAAACTCAGACTACAGGCACCAAAAGATGAAAAAATGAAAATACGAAACATTAGGAAAATTTGTATTACCATAATATATATATATATATATATATATATATATATATATATATATATATATATATATATATATATATATATATATATATATATATATATATATATATATATATATAAATATATATATATATATATATATATATGTATATATATATATAATTATAGTAGTTTGAAAATCCAATAAACGAAAAGAAGCTGCAACACGATAAGCCTCACTTTCTAAAACACCTACAGAATAAAATATAAAACAGTTTTATATTTCATTCTGTGGGTGTTTTAGGAAGTTAGGTTTATCGTGTTCTAAAACACCCACAGCAAATTTGTATTACCCTAATATTATACACACACACACAGATATATATATGTATATATAATATATATATATATATATATATATATATATATATATATATATATATAATAGTAGTTTGAAAATCCAATGAACGAAAAGTAAGAAGCTGCAACACGACAAACCTAACTTTCTAAAACATCCACAGAATAAAATATAAAACAGTTTTGTATTTTATTCTGTGGGTGTTTTATAAGCGATAAACCTAACTTTCTAAAACACCCACAGAATAAAATATAAAACTGTTTTATATTTTATTCTGTGGGTGTTTTAGAAAGTTAGGTTTATCGTGCTGCAGCTTCTTACTTTTCGTTCATTAGATTTTCAAACTACTATTATTATTGAAATCATTTTATTTATAAGCTGCATTTACGCAATAAATTAAATGTATTTTGCATTTTCAATCCTTTTACTTAATAACTTTAAATTATTTATTTATTCATATTTGCATAGTATCCTTTTTTTTTCATATTTTAGTTAGGTACAGTATCTGTGAAAATTATATATATATATATATATATACATATATATATATATATATATATATATGTGTGTGTGTGTGTGTGTGTGCGTGAATTATCTGTTAGTAGAAATTCAAAGTTAATTCAAAATCTCAGCCTAGCAACCGCAAAAGTGACGCAATGACCATACAAGCAGAAATGAGTATAGACGACAGACAACATTCTTAGTTTAAGCGTATACGCTTAAATCGTTCTGAAAAAGGCGCATGAAACCTATAAAATGCTTTTACGAGTTTCCCCATACGATTGTTGTCGTAGCTGCGAAATCGCATCGGTTGCTGGATATTAGTTGATTTTAGATTTATAAAATTTGTCAATGTTAAACTAATTCTAATTAAAGTAACGCCGAGGCGTACCTTCCCATGCCCTGAAGTAACTATTTTTTCATTTCCGAAGGACTCGGCTACCCATCCCCTTCTTTTATTATCAAGCAATATAATTTCGAGTATGAGTACTTTACGCGCGGTAGTACCGTTTGCCAAATAATAACAAGCATATTATCAAACAACACAATTTCGAGTGAATATAAATTACGCACTTTTTTTTAGTTTGCTTAATGGCAACAATATCATATGCGCATGTTTGATGATTTGGGTTTCTTTACTTTATTGATTTTTAATAAATAAAGATATTACGTTATTTTAAAAACTTTTTTGCAATTATGACACTTTATAGATGACATGTGGGTCTTATTTTATTGCTTTCAGCCAATTAATTAAATTTTGAATCAGAGTAAATGTTGCATATATTCAACGAAGCTCCTTTGTAAGCACAGCTAGACCTAGCGGACACTTAGCAATATCGCCATTATTCTTCGATAACTTGAGGATGAGTTTATCAAAATCGATTTAATAAGATATTTTTGAGTCGTTTTACTAAGGTAAATAATATCATATACACTTCATATTAAAAATATTTTTTTGAAGACATCTTTGACATAAATTTTTTTCTCAGATGCTCACTATTCAAATAATATAATTTCAAGTGCCAGATTTCCTGAGGCCAGTCGACTTAGTCTCTCTCAGGTGGGGACTAATCCCCCATGGCTAAAGATTAATCCTGTGGTAAGTGGGATTATTGGTTAAACCCTCCTCCCTTGGAGAATTAATATTAACTGGTTATCTTATTAGGTATATCTCATTACAGTAAAAATAATATAACACATAGAAAAAGAGATTTATATAGCATTGCAGTAAATAACACCGAATTTTCCAAATATCTAAATCCATAAATAAAATTAGTAAAAGACAGTTATGAAAAAAACCTTAATATGGTGGCAAATAATGTATACACTAGTTGTTGATTGAAATATTAGGTATTTTAATTACCTTTTGCATACATATTTCATATGGTCATAATGCGAATTTTCGAAAAAAAACAGAAGTGACATCTCCAAAACCGGAAAATTAAATGCTTATGGAACCCCCCCCCCTTCGGAATTCGCTGCTGAATTCATATCAGTCATCATCTAAGCTCTATCTGCAAATAAAAAAATCTGATGTGGGCAACACATGACTTTCCTTATATAATGTAATGAATTTACTACTTTTACAGTAAAAAAATAGGATTTTCTTGTAGTAGATACTAATATTCTTTCCAAGATATTGAATTTTCGACAATTAGTCGTCATTTTCATCGATTTAGCGTCATTTTTATCCATTTGGCGAGATTTTCGTTAATTTGGCAACATTTCAAAAAAGTCGCCAAGTTGGCGACATTCCGCCAAATTCGTCGCCAAAATCTCGCCAAGCGTTATGCACTAAGAAATAAGTTTTTCTTAAAGCAGATAAATGACTATTGGCGTTCAAATACAAAAGTATTATTCAAAGTATCTTTTTTCAAGAATGGAACGAGCTAGATCCACGAGAAGGATGTCACTCAATTTATCGCATGGTATTACATATGAAAAGTAAACATGTTTCTCAATAGGAAATATTTTTCTTTTTATTTTATATGACTTTTTGATAATTTTTTTAAAAAATGTACAATATCTCGAGAACGGTTCACGTTAGCGTTCTAAAATTCATGTCAATCGTTTTCTAATGAAAAATTACATAAGAAATGTCTATTTGCGTAACTTTATTAGTGGTTTTAATTTTTTGACGATTTTTTCAAAATTTCATTCGAAAATTTAGGTGGGTTCTGAACATTCGATTGCGTATAAAAACAATAGGCTTCCAGTGTTTACGGATTGTGATTTTTGTACCAAATTTGGTTCGAATCGGTATATTCGTTCGTCAGTTATCGTCTCCACAGACTCACTGACACACACACATACACACATACTTTCACACACACACACACACACACACACACACACAGACATCACTTCAAAAATGTTTGATTCGTGATCAGGGATGCTTGAAACGTGCTCTCCCGTCGAAAACTCGAATTCGAATTTTCGACCCCGTCACAATACTTTCCTTATACATTATGTATATAAGGAAAGTAAAAATTAAAATTAAAATCGAAGTAAAAAAACAATCAGAACAGAAAATCATTAGTAAATCTCCATACCTCCTTTGAAATTTTATGTTGATATTCATACCAGTCATCATATACACTATATCTATAGTAGATTACGAGAAATTGATGTTTTAAGGAAAATGTAAATGTTTCAATCGGAGGTGACATTTCTCGAACCGGAAGTGTAAATCTTTTGTCAATATCTTGATCCCCTCCCGAATTTAATGCTGAATTCATATCAGTCATAATCTAAGCTTCATTTATATTTAATCCTAAAATATAGATATACCGAAATTTGGAAAGAATTCAAAAGTGAAAATTCTTAGTATTAAATTTTGGAGGAGGTACGGTAATTCACTAAGTCCATATCAATTATCGTCTAATAATCCTGTAGTCAATGTTAAGATTTAGACGTTGTAAAAAATTATATCTAGCTCTAGATTTTTTTATAGTTATTTATTTTAGTGAAAATTCCTTAATATCTTTGGCCGCTATCGTGTATACAAAAAATCATACATACATACCGACACATGGCAGACAGACGGGTATCACTCCAAAAATAGTCAAAACGTGTTCAGGAGGTCTTAAAACATACATTGGCATCAAAATCTCGAATTCTAAAATTTTCGTGTAAACAATACTTTCTTTATATAGATTGATATGTTACATAGATTGAGAAAGTAAAAATTATATAACTTCAACAAGGTTTAAATACTCAAAATTAAATTATTTCTGAATTCTTTCTCTTTGGGAATTGTACTTAATGCTTACATACAGATACAGTATTGAGGTTATAAAAACAAAGATATATAACGCAAAGGGTGTCAATACTTCAGATCATATATATTTATCTGATTTTTCACATTTTTAAGTATATGTACATACAATGACCATTCTCTTCCGTTAAGTAACTATATAAACGATGGCATCCTTTCCGTTTTCCTCTGAAAAATCACACCAAAATGACATAAAAGTTTACGCTAAGAAAGAAGCTTATCGTTTATACGTGTGAAATAAAAATTTTCAGTCGACATGAAGAACAATTCAGAAGATTTTTTAGAAGTTTACTATTTGTTTTTACTTTATACCACATTTTTTAAACTTTTCTTTTGAAGATAACAAAACATGGTGCTTGGTATTAACTACATTTATTTAACATGCGGGAAGTGAAAATAATTTTTAATTTTCATTTCATTTTCTGGGGATATTATTGCAAATTGAAACTTCTAAAAGAGATTTTTAAATGTGTTCTCATTATTAGATTGTATATTGTATAAACGCTGAATGTAATATTTTAAGAATCAAAATTTGATTTGCTTTCTACTTATGCTATGCAATATATGTATGCTATATATGCTATGCAATATAGTATAGGAAAAGTATAATTTTCAATAAAATTTTCAAATTTGATTATTAGATGCAAATATATGTTTTAAGACCTCCTGAACACGTTTTAACACAGTGAAAACTTTATATTTTATTAGCATGGTGGCATAGGACAAAATTTAGCATAATCATGCATTAAAGAGTTTATGTTCTGCTCAATGATCACTGACACATATGATCACATATGGTTTCAATCATTGTTGTAAAAAATAGCCGCGATACAATTTTTGTGACGTCATTAGACCCCTCAGGGGCTAGTAACCCGCCCCGAGTGACACATTGTCAAGTATAGTATTAATCGAAAGATTTTTCAAGCCCTTAAAATGAAGGATAACACGCTACAATTGTAATCATTAGGACTCATAATACAGCTTTTGCAAATTTTTCTTGTAAATTTTGATAATAAAAGTTACTAAAAAATGGATTGTGTTATGAGAAAGTCGAGTTGAACAGCACTACACTTAATTTTTCATTGTAACATTTCATTTTATGTATGTATTTTTTTAACAGTAACTTGCATGACTTTAACAAAACAGTTATTGTATTGAGGACATCCTCCTCTTCAGGACGTTCCTAAAGGTACGATAAGATAGTGAGAGGAATAAATTTGTCAGTTCCTATAGAAGTTCGCATAATTGTGGTACATGCCAAGATATTTACTGAAATTGAAGATATAGGCGTTTTCACATCCTGATGAGTGAGAAATATTCGCGAAACCGGTCTGTGAATGATGTTATCTGCAATGAAAGCGTTATCTTAAGTCACTGTATTTCACTGTCATTTATGTAAGACTGGCAGATTTTAAAACTATTAGATACATTTTAAAATATAACATTGCAGTCAAACATTTTCGCAATTTACGCCATCATAATTAATTAACAAGAAAAGCAAATGTTAAAGTAATTAACGAAAAAAGCAAATTTTAAAATAATTATCAAGAAAAGAAAATTTTAATGTGATTAAGAAGAAAATCAAATTTTAATGCAAATTAACAATAACAGCAAATTTTAAAGTGAGTAATAAGAAAAACATATTTTAAAGTATTTAATACGAAATACATTTAATTGAAGTATTTTGTGACAGTTTGCTACATGTCCATGAGACCTATGGCACATTTGTTTAAAAATTAATCAATTTATTTCAATAATTTAAATATCATAAAAATTTCCATATTTCGCGTAAAACTTCTTGAATCTAAAATTCATCGTATCAAGGTTAAATTTTATCAGTCTGTACATTGTAAAGACACATTCGTTTTAAATGTTATTTAGCGTGATATAATGCATATATTTTATCTAAATGACTCTAACATAATAAAGTATACTGTCTTAAAACCTGCCTGTTGGGGAGGTTCTTAAATACATGATAGCATAGTGAGATAACTAAGTTGTCAGTTCCTATAGAAATTCGCAGAATTGTCGAACATAGCAAGAAATGTACAAGCATTACAGATATAGGCAATTCCATCCTGACGGGGTGTTATATCCGCAAAACCGGTTTATAAATGGTTTTATCTCCAATGAAAGCGTTATCTTAAGTAATAGTCGTTCAATGATATTTATTTATGATTGGCATATTGTAAACTATTAGACACATTTTAAAGTCTAATATTGTAGACAAATATTTTTGCAAATTATATAATTATACTTTTAAAGTAATTAACAAGAAAAGCAAATATTAAAATAATTAAGAAGAAAAGAAAATTTAAATGTAATTAACAATAAAACCAAATTGGAAAGTAATTAACAAGGAAAACATATTTTAAAGCAATTTATACGAAATTCAAATAATTAGAGTATTTTTGTAGAAGTTTGCTTTTTATGTATTTCGATAATTTAAATTTCATAAATATATCCATATTTCGCGTAAAACTTCTTGAAGGTAAAATTCGAATTGTACATTTGTTTTAAAAGATTTCAAAGATTAGTTATTTGAAGAGCTGTTTAACAACGACTTCAAAGGAAGGACGGGCAATTAAGAGACTTCAGACCAGTTACAAAGGAGGGTAATTAGAATTATTTATGCTTCTAATTATGAATTAGTGATAACTTGTTGAAAATTAATTTTGCTTTATAGTAGATGAAATTTAATTAATATGTTAAACAGTAAAATGTTGCTAAAATAATCTGATGTGAGCAGCATATGACTGTCCCTATGTAATGCATTGGATTTACTTCTTTCACAGTGAAAACATGATATATAATATCTACCGGTACCGCACAATGTTTTTAATGTTGGATTGTACGTTTGGTGCTTTTCCGGATAACAACATGTAAAACGCTTTCAAAGTACACAATTTTTCATGAAACTCTAAAATGAGAATTATCAATAGAAGTAGTATCTACAATATAGTCCACATATCAAAATATTTTTATAAATAATTCATCAATTTGGCATAATTTTCGTTAACTTAGCGCTATTTCAGTCAACTTAGCGCCATTTTTGTCAATTTAGTGCCATTTTTGTTGACTTAGCGCCATTTTTGTCAACTTAGCGCCATTTTTAGTTTTATAGATATTTTCGTCCATCTGGAAAAATCAATTTTTGACTTTCTTCAATTCTGGAAGTAAAATTGAGGCAAATAAATACCCATCATGGTTATTGATTTATCTGCAATTTCAAGTTCGCAGCGAGAACTCGAATCATTTTTTACCCCATTTGGCTTTTCGCTTTCCGGATTTGTTTTACTACTAAACGTACAATTTTCGTACAACTCTTTATCGAAAGCACATTGTATATTGCTTACTGCTATTTTAATGCGTCATGCCCTTTTTAAATACCGGATTTTCTTACACTTTTTACATTGAAGGATTTTATATTTGCAATTTACAGTATTGTGATTCACTCCGTCGCACCGAGTGCATTTAAGAAGTATCTTTTTTTTTCTGCGATATGTAGTTTGATTGAAACTTCTTCTGCGCTTATTGTACTATGCAAAATTCCGTTACAGATCGACGATTGCTTTTGTTTTTGAACCTTTGAATTTTGTCCAATAGCTTCGTTCTGTATTGTAAGTCCTTTCACTTTATGTACTATGTTAACTTCCGTTACAAATCGCCGATTGCGTTTGATATTCAAACCTTGAATTTTGCACAATAACTTCGTTCTGTATTGCAAGTTATTAAGATTTTTTTCACATTTAGTACTATATTAACTTTAGTTACAAATCGCTGATTGCGTTTGATTTTAAAACCTTGAAGATTGCCCAAAAGATTCTTCGTTCTGTATTGCAAATTCATGCGCATTTTTAGCGCTAGTTTTACTATTTCTTTACATTTGTACTTACGTATTTGTACTTCGTTAAGGAAGGCACCAAACTTGCAGGTATAAACTAAGTGCATCAATCGTGAAGTTAGAAAGAAGAAAATAGAACACCTATAGACAAATTGCTTGAAAATGCCATAATTCTTTAAGAATGATATCTGGGTGTCTCTAGTGTTAGTAAGTAGAGTCGCTATTGTATGTTGACACAACAGAAAGGCGTAGTATATAGTATATGTATTTGTACTTCTTCAAGGAAGGCACCAAACTTGCAGGTATAAACTAAGTGCATCAATCGTGAAGTTAGAAAGAAGGAGATAAAACACATATAGACGAATCGTTTGAAAATGCCATAATTTTTTAAGAATGATATCTAGATGTATCTAGTGTTTTTAAGTAGATTCACTATTGTATGTTGACACAACAGAAAGGCGTAGTATATAGTATATGTGATTTTTTATTATATTTAAATTAAGGTTTTCCTAATTATGAGTATAACTAATAAGTGTGTTTTCATAGCACATAGAGTTCAGAAAATACGGAGAAAAAATAAATTTAAAAGTAACAGTTTTGAATACGTAGAAATATTCTTTATTGTTACGTTTCTAATTTGCATTGTGCTAATAATTTATTTTTACAAAATTGGCAGTTTAAATATATATTTTAAGCCTTTCGCCATAGAAATGCATACAATGCAGAGATAATTATCTTATCCCAGCGCAACGTGAATTATTATCTCAAACGATATTGGCGTTTACTTAATATGAAATTTTAACTCCTTATTTTTACCATGGCTTCAATACTACTATATATTCTAATAATGATTCATTGGGTATTTGCCTTATGCAATTAAGGACATTTTGTTCCAACTTTCAATGGCTTTGGTTTAAAATGCGTTGTAATTATCGTAATGATTTCATTATACTTATTTCGAATGCTATCAATATCGATAATTGTTGATTTAGAGTTGCGCTAAATGCAAGTTAATTATGTACTTCGAAACAGGTTTACATGCTGCCATCCGTAAAAGCGCTAAATGTGTAATTCAATGTTAAAAACATCCTGCCGTGAATCTTATACATCATTTTACTTTCCCTGCAATACAAGGTATTGTATAGGGAACGTATTGGAATCATGCCGAAAATCGCAACTCGAGTTTTCGGCGGATCTACACGTTTTGAGACCTCTAGAATATGAAAAAACTACTTTTAGAATGACGTCTGTGTGTCCATCCGTCAGTGTGTCAGCACATGACTTTTTCTGCAGATTCAAATCCTTTCCTGCTTTCCTGATATTATACCCAGTTTGCTTTTAATTGCATCTTCGTTTCATTTCGCAACTAAATTCACTTTGCATTCTTCACGTCCTCAAAAAAGAAAATAAAACAATATCTCGAGAACGGTTAGTAGTGGTGTTTGATCACTTCTGGAATAATATCTTATACTTTATACCCGTTAACTTCAGATGAGTGTTATATGACCGTATGAGAGTTAACGGGTATAAAGTATAAGATATTATTCCAGAAGGGATCAAACACCACTAAGAATTTATAACCCCTAACCTAATAGGAGATGAAGTCCTTAAACCTAGTATATTAATAAATTTTATACTTACTCAGACTGAAGATCTTCTGACGATGTTATTATCAAACAACCGATATCTTCACCCTCTTATACCTCCGATAAAGATACGTCACATCCTCAATGTGGAGAAATGTTTTTCTAATCTATTTTTGAAAAGCGGGAGGCAGACTGGCGATATCCTTAGAACGGTTTTTCTCTCTTTTTAAAACTGTTTAAATACTACTACTACCGAATATATATTTTAAAAAGATACTAGATCTCGAGATGTGAGGGTGCTCCTCTCATTTTATTATTATTAATATTTGAACAATGTTTAAACTAAAACATCCGAGTTCGTGTTTGATCGTAGGACCTTCTCAATCGGGAAAAACCTCTCTCGTTCTAAAAATGATTAAAAACAAAATTTATGAGTCTGAAATTCAGAGAATCAAATGGTGTTATTTATATACAGCTCCATGGTTTTTGGATGAACCAAACATTGAATTCATTCGAGGTGTACCAGAAACATTTGAAAATGGAGATTTGATAATCATTGATGACCTGATGCATGATTTGAATGAAAGAATTGCTATCATGTTCACAGCCGCATCACATCATTGTAATATGAGCATTATTTTAATATTACAAAATTTATTTCCGCGAATAAAAGTTATGAGAGATATTAGCTTAAATGCTCATTACATAATATTATTTAAAAATGCTAGAGACACCGGTCAGATTAATTGTTTGGGTCGGCAACTATATCCGCAAAAGACCAAATATTTTCTGGATGCCTATATAAAAGCCACAAGAGAGTTGTACAAATATTTAGTTATCGATTTGCATCCTCAGACAACAGAGGAATATCGTTTACGTGAAAATCTTTTTCCCAGTTCTGAGGGGATCTATTGGATATATCAACCACAATGAAAAATTTGAAAAAGAACTATCATTTTCTGCATGTGTTGGCAAAATCTACACCTTTACAGAAACGTGCATTATTGAAAACGGCGAATCATTCACAAGTGTCAGCAGTGTGTGAAATTTGTTTAAATATTTTAGCCGGAAATCTTCCTATAAATATAACAAGATTGGAAAAGTATAAACATATTATGCGAAAACTTGCAAAGCGGTCACTTGGTGTTCAGAGTAAAAAAAAAATTCTGTTAACGAACCAGGTTGGTGGATTTTTACCGGCGATAGCTCCAATCATATTGTCAGCATTAGCAGGGGTTGTCGGTCGTGTTATAGGGAACAAAATTGTTAAAGAATAAAAACACAGATGATAAGAAATACCCACGATAACATTATAATTGTATATAAATTATATTAAAATTACTGTGATATATTTTGATTAAGTGATAAAAATACTGAAAAAATTGTGGGGGGTTAATTTTTGTTGATATCATGGCTAGGAAAATGGCTCTCATTCCAGAAGAATTAATGTCTTCCCATCATTCTCAGAGACCTGAATTACGGGTAGAAGATGAAATAACTGCTTTGTTGGAACGTGAAAAGCTGCCTAATGATATGAAAGTAAAACTCTTGGGTCAGCTTGTTATGAGATATCAAAAAATGATGCATATCCCTCCAGACCCTATATCCGTCCGCATCGCAAATGATCAGTTTTCTCAGGTTAACCATCCGATTGAAATACAGGACCGTGAAATAAAACCCAAAGAGGAAAAAGAAGATATGGTTTTGAAAGATATCTTGATATCTGCACCAAAGAAATATGCCAAATTTGTTCCCCTGATTATGGAGAAACTGAAAACTAGACAATATACCTGGAACAATCTTGGTGAAATAACACGTGACAATGTTCCTATAAAAGGATCGAGAATGGTAGATTTTTTTGGATATATCTTTCGAAATACAAAATCACAAATAGAACCAACACATTTTAATGTGTTTTTAAAAGCATTGCGAGAAATCAATATCCCAAATTCATGGATTGAAAATAAGACTGTATTAGAACAAATAAAAAAGAAGGCGTCAAGTGATCGAGACGATGACGACGTATTTTTAAGCGGAGATCGGTATATACCACCTGCAAATGAGAGAATAGTAACTAGGAAAAAGGATCAACGGATCGCTAGAGAACGACAATTATCCAAGATACGAGGATTAAGGAGTCAAGCCGTTTTTCCGACTGCTTCCAGAGAAACTCCATGGAGATCGAGAAGCCAATCACCACGAAAAAAGTGGCTAGAATATTAGAAAAATATTATTACAACATTGAAAATCCTGCATCATTTGGAGGAATATTAAAATTGTCTAAAGCAACTGGAATACCACCCAAAAAAATAAGAAATTGGTTAATAACGCAAGATGTGTATACTCTGCATAAACCAGTGAGATATAAATTTAAACGTCGAAAGGTTTTATCATATGGTATTGGAGAACTCATCCAATGCGACTTGGTGGAAATGATGAAGTTTTCCAAATACAACAAAGGAATCAAATATCTACTTGTTGCAATAGATGTGTTCTCTAAGTATGGGTATGTAATTCCAATTAAAAGAAAAAATGCTGAGTGTTTGGTTGATGGTTTTAAAAAACTATTTAAACAGATGAAAACCCATCCTCATCTTATTCAAACAGACAGGGGTAAAGAGTTCTATAATAAACAGGTACAGCAGTTGTTTCAGAAAAATAATATCCATCATTATTCTTCTCACAGCGAGTATAAAGCTAGTGTGGTCGAACGCTTCAACCGAACGTTAAAATCGAAGTTATATAGAATATTCACATATCGGAATTCCTATAAATATCTAGATGTTTTAAAGGATGTCTTAAAAAGCTACAACACCACCAAACACAATAGTATCGGATTAGCACCCGTTGAAGTTAGACCAGAATTAGAACCGTTAATTTTTCAAAAGCTATATGGTTATAGAATAGAGTCAAAATATAAATTTAATATTGGTGAGCAAGTGAGAATATCGAAAACGAGAAAAGTATTTCAAAGAGGGTATTTACCTAATTGGACTGATGAGATCTTCATTGTGCATAAACAGTATCCCACAACTCCTCCTACCTATGTCTTAAAAGATTTGAAAGATATGATTTTAAAAGGAAGGTTCTATGAAGAGGAAATTCAAACAGTTGTGAAAACCACACATGATTTTTGGAGAGTGGAAAAAATTTTGAAAACGAAAGGAACAGGTGAAAATAGAGAGTTTTACATAAAGTGGAAAGGATTTGACAATCGCTTCAACTCTTGGGTCAAAGCATCATGGATGAAATCCTAACAGACTTCTATGTGACATTACCCAGCAATTCTAGCATGGGTTACTTTCCTCAAAACACGCAGGCATCATATAGAACAAAATTATCATCGGCGTTAGTGTTATCAGGTCGATGGGAGGTAGGATTATCAGAAATTTTCATACCAAGAAACTGGTTTAATATAGCAGGCCATAACAATAGTTATAAAATTGAAATTATAAAAGAAGAAAATTTACCGTCTAACATAATGCAATATGACATAGAATTACCTCATGAGATAGGACCAAATATCAATGATTTTTGGGTGAACATCAATCGCGAAATTGAAAAAATCGTGAATATTCAACCAAGTATACGATTCGCAACGGATGAAATCAATACAAATATTAGCGTTGAAATATCTAAGGGGTTTGAAATATTGATAGGAAAAATTAACGGATCGAAATTATTGTATATGTTGCATTTACCGGAGGAAGATATTGTTATAACAAAATCAAGTGTGTTTAAGTTTAGACGATCGACACAATCTCTTAATGGTCAATCATTTGCAATTATTAACAGAAATCCCAAACATATATCGACACATATTATCCCATTAACTCGTATAAAAAATAATAATAATAATAATAACGATAAATTTGATGAGAGGGTTTTTATTATAATAAATGACAATATAGCAATATTAGAACTACAAAATTATTTAAAATTTATTTATGAACCTATAAGAAATGAACTGGAAATTGTGGTATCTGATTATGCTGAATTATGTATGACAAAAGAGTTTGCTAGATCGTTTTTACAAAAAATAAATTTAAGAGAGGATACCGTAGTAAAAGGAACAGCAAAATATGTTGTAAACCCTCTAATTGATACAATAGCAGGAGAGTTAGTCAAATTAGAAATTAAAGAATATTATAAAACAAAAACACATATCACACATTCAGAATATTTAACTTTAAACGAAGGGATGTACAAGAATGCTGATCATTTGTTTCAAGAATTTAAATATGTGAAACTCAGACAATTACCAAATTTAAAAGTACATTTGCACATACCGCCAAAATGTGAAATGATGTTTGACAAAGGATTAGCAGATCTATTGGGTTTTACTAGAAATATCAGTTTTAAAACCGGTGATTATGTCAGTGATTATCCTATAGAATTAGATGCTGGAATAACCGAAATATTTGTGTATACTGATCTAATAGCTCCACACCATGTAGGTGATTCATTTTCACCAGTCCTTCGTGCTATTCCTTGTGTAAACGAGAAAGGAGATCAGATTGTGAATCACTATGATGTACCTGTTTATTTTCCCGTGCGCAAAAATTTTGTTGAAACTATTGAAATAGAACTTAAAACAAGTTCGGGCAACAACATTGTATTTATGGGAGGGAAAACTTTTGTGATGCTTTCCTTCAGACGCAAAAAGCTATAAATTCATTGTCATAAATTTTGGTTCATCATTCTGTATGTAACCATGCACTTAAACACCAAAGATTGTGAAGCGTATTATTGCAATCAAGTGGGAGGTGGAGGACCTTATTTTCAGGGTATCCCGCACCAACGAGGTTATGGATTTTTCGGTGATTTGGGTCGATACCTCACACCGTTGGCTATTAAAGCCTCACGATATTTAGGAGGACGATTATTAGATACTGGAAAAAATGTCTTAGCAGATGTGGCGTCTGGAAGCTCGTTTAGAGATGCAACCCGCAATAGATTTGGTGAAACTTCTACAAAAATTAAAAAGGATATTTTTAATAAATTACAACAACATGGTCGAGGAAAAAAAGGGGGTATAAAAAGAAAATACAGCGGAAAATCATCACACTCAACAACAAAACGTTGTAAAACACAACGCGATATTTTTTCATGATGGATACCAACAACGTTATATGTCTCAAAAGCGAACTAGATTTGTTCAATAATGTTGCAATTCAACTAGGGATTGATTCGTCTACGTTTTTAGAAATACATCCAGTGGCTTTCCTAACAGATACAACACCTCTAGAGTTTTATATTAGCGGAAATGGAGAACACTATTTGGATTTATCTCACACAATTTTACATCTCCAAGTAAAAGTTATAAAGAAAAACGGATCGAATCTGGTTGATGCAGATGATGTTGCTCCTATTAATTATTTTTTAAATACTATGTTTTCAGAATGTGCTGTGTTTCTAAATGATAAACAAATAGCTTCACAAGCAAATTATGGTTATCGTGCTTTGTTAGAAAGTTTGCTGTTTTCATCAAAATCATCACAAGAGACTATGTATAGAGCTGGTTTGTTTCATAAGGATACCTCTTCGAAACATGATGATGTGAAGAAAAGCGGAGCAAACGAAGGATATAAGAACAGACAATTAGCATGCGAAAAAAGCAATGTTATGGATCTTATAGGAACGTTGCATTTCGATTTAGCAACACAACCGAAATTATTAATAAACGGTGTTAATGTCCGCATAAAATTGCAACGAAACAAAGACATATTTTCTTTAATGTCTGAAAATGATTCATTTAAAGTTGTAATTCAGTCAGCGAGTCTGTATGTAAGAAAAGTCTGTGTTGCTTCATCTATCATGCTAGCTCATGAAAAAGCGTTGGAAAAAGGGGTAGTGAAATTAGCTATCCGACGAATTGAAGTAAAAGCTTTTGCATTATCAAGTGGTTTACAATCATCCACAATAGCTAATGCTTTCATTGGCCAGTTACCCACACGGTTAATTCTAGGATTTGTATCCAATGATAGTTATAACGGAAACATAAAAAAAAAAACCTTCAATTTCTTGCATTATAACTTAAATTATTTGACAGTCTTAAATGGTGGTTTGATGATACCAGCAAAACCATTTCAACCTAATTTTAATAATAATACCTATGCAAGGTGTTATCTAAGTTTGTTTACGGATTTAAATCGATATAATAATTCTCAAAACATAAATATTAATTATTTGGAATATAAAGACGGTTATACGCTATATTGTGTGGATTTGACTCCTGATCTCGCTGCAAATGACACACATACCAGTGTCAATAAAACCGGAAATATTGCTCTAGATATGAAATTTGCAACACCCCTTCCTGAAACTGTTACGTTGATTGTTTTTGCAGAATATCGCAATACTATCGAACTAGATAAATCAAGAAGCGTGTTCACCGATTATTAAACAGCTGTTATTATATATAAAACAAAAAAACATTTTTCGCACGTAACGCAATACAAAAATGAACACAATTTCACTGTGTAGATTGGCATGTAGTGATTACAGGTTAAAGAATGGATTTGCAGGGGTTTATGCATCTGATAGTTTACAACATGGAAAAACTCATTTTAAATCATTTATTGTAAACTTAGATCCAAGAACATTATCAGGTAGTCATTGGATTGGTATATATTTTCATAATAATATAGCATACTACTTTGATAGTTATGGAATACCTCCACGAAATAAACACATGGTTTCTTCTATGAAAAAAAATTCTAACGTTATTAAATACAACCATATATGTTTTCAAGATGATCGGACAACAACTTGCGGGTTGTTTTGTTTATACTTCCTTTTTCAAAGTTCACGTCAATTACAAATGTATCATCTGCATATTAGACACAGAGACAAAAACGAAAAGTTTGTCAAGATGTTTGTGAAAAATAATTTTTTCCTATCAACATGTTGTCACACCTTCCATGCAAAGGAACAGACCTGTGTACCACTTTTAAACATGATATCTAGATAATCACATCAATTACTTCACTTGATCTACAATGGAGCGGTATGGATTCTTGCTCTCTGATTCAGAACTAGGAAATTTTATATATGTGCACCCATCACTTTTCAAAAATTTATATAACTGTATGCAATCAGCAATAGAATGGAAATCTAGCGAACAACGATTTTATTTCAAAATCTTAAATAACTGTGATATAATAAATTGCATTCATAAAAGACAGCATGATAAGAAATTTGGATATGTATTTCTATGTGAAGATTGTTTAACTAACCAGTATTTAATATGTTCATGGTCACAAAACTTTTATAATGATCTGTTGGAGTGTGTTGCTGGTGAAAAGAATCGACATATCGATGGAATTGATGTAACTGATTTCAGAAATAATAAGAAAAAAATTGGATATTTTTTTATATTGAATAATGATGAACTTGTTGCTGAATTACATGCATACACCAATATACCATAATATTTTGTCTTCTATCAATAGTTTGGAAACATGTTTAGAAACAATATTGATGTAATTTCACACATCCTACGCGATGTGATATGTTTTTCTCTGTAATATTGTGCTTATTAAAATAATAAATATATTTTAACATATGTATGTTTCATTTTTTAAAATCTATATAATTTCACATACTAATAACACACAAAATATATATATATATATATATATATATATATATATATAAAACAACTTTAATCAACTATTAATTATTTTGTTTAAAAATAAACCAGAACAGACAACGATGTTAAGAAATGGTAAAAACGATATTATTAGTAATTATATATATATATATATATATATATATATATATATATATATATATATATATATATATATATATATATATATATATATATATATATATATATATATATATATATATATATATATATATATATATATATATATATATATATATATATATATTTGTGGAAATATAGAGCCTTCTTAAAGAAACACTTCCAAGAAAGGAGAATATTATTGAAAAAGGATGTTTTCACTGCAAGTTCTTCAGAAGTTTATTATTAGTATGAGAGAAAGTATATAACCTCAGTGCTAGAGATCAGTTCTAACATACAACATGGTTGTATTAGAAAAAGTGGTGTTCATCTCATCAGGAATATCCCTAATTTTCGGAGGGATTTTCATCATTTACTCGGTTGCTATAGAGTAAAATATCGGTAAGTTAATTTTTTATTTTTACAATCAGTTCAAAAGTTTAATAGAGAGAGAGAAGAAGATCTTGATCAGATAAAGGTAAGATGAAAGTTGTAGGGTCATAAGGCAGAATAGGAGATGAAGTTCTCGCACCGGTACCTCAAGTGGTTAGACTCTCGTCTGGTTAGTCAAAGATCTATGGTTCAATTCCGGTTGGATGTATGAAGGTTAAAACTTTAAATTATCTGTTATTGGATTATGCTGTGAATTTTTTTATTTTTACAATCACTTCAAAAGTTTGAGAGAGAGAGAGAGGAAGATCTCGATCAGATAAAGGTAAGATGATAGTTGTGACTATAAAGCAGAATAGGAGATGAAGTTCTCACACCACTACCTCAAGTGGTTAGAGCGTTGTCTGGCTAGTCGGAGATCCCTGGTTCGATTCCCGGTTGGGGAAGTGACTCCTTTACATAACAGTCTAATTGTTCTTTTTATCAAATTGCATGTTTAACAAAGATGTATCAAATCCTATAATATAGATATATGAAGATTAAAATTTTAAATTATCTTTTATTGGATTATGTTGTGAATGGAAAAATTTATAATGAAAGATTATTTATATTTTATATTTGCAGGAATAGGAATAGGACAATATTAAAAAACTAAAGAAAATCGGTAAGTGGAAATCAGATTGTTAAGATTTGAAATACAATCTCTTCTTTAACTTTAGAAAAAAACCGCTAAATGGTTTTTTTTTCATTATGCCTTGTTTTTTTTTTCTTGTGTTTCTATTGTGAGAAATATGTTGGTTTTCATTGTAAACAAACTTACCTCTGATTTTCACTTACAGGTAGTTATTTGTTAATATTGAATGATAAGGAACACGAAAAAAAAAATGAATTCATTTACAAGTAAGTATCCTAAAACTAGTAATCATAATGTTTACATGTGAACGTAAAAATAATTTTCTGATAGTTTCCAGCTTCTTTTTTAGATTTTGATCATATTATTGACGAAGAACATGAAAAAACATTGAAGAGAAAAAGAAACGATGGTATCTTCAAGAAAGAAAAGAACCCGAGAAAGAATTTACCCGAACCATCTGACTGTTATAATGAGACAGATTCTGTTTTATCAAACGGTATAATAACATTGTATTTTTATTTTTTCCAAGATTTAAAAGACAATTCATGTAGAAGTAAAAAAATTATTTCATTATTTTTCAAATTATCTACTATTTTTTAGATGTAACTGGAACACAACAAGCACCAATAAAGGAAATGAAAATAAAGAAAAGGAAACACTCCGTAAAAGAATTCGAAATTGCAGCTTCAATTTCAAGTCATCCATCTCATGATCCAGAACCTCAACCTGCATCCAAATATGATGTGGTGTTGAATCACGATAGCGAAGGTAAAAAATTGATTCCTGATTATTCCGTTTACTTAGGTAACGGTCTCAGTATTCAAATAAAAGAATTCAGGAAATCCAATTTTATATGTCTAACCCGCGAATATGAAAGTGTTGTGAAAAATCGGTTTAATATTCCTATAACTGCATTAGACAATCTTATAAAAGGAATGCAATTTATTATTTCATTTATAAAATCTTGTGATAAATAACCTTATTATTCCTGTTATTTCTCATCTTTTGATTTATATGTTTTATTTGAAGGAATACTCATTTCAGAATTATGTTCAAACATTTCGTACCGATTTGGAAAATTATTCTGATCCATTAACTGCGTTAATAGATATTAATAGATAATAAAAATGAAATTTTTAACTTATTAAATAATAGCGTATCTTTAAGAATACGTTTTATTATATGTGAATGTGTTGAATTCATTAAATATGAAAATATAGAAAAAAATGAATATATAAAACAAGAATTTTATTTTTCATCATTTTGCGAAAGATTATTATCTCAATATCAAATAGATGAAAAAATAGATAACGCTATCAAAAAAATAATATCTTCAATTGAAAACTTTTTACGATTAGGTAGTGGGTGGATCATTAATGATATTAAATATATTGAGGTGCATTTAGGGTTATATAGTGAACCAAACGGAGGGTGTGGGTTTGTAATACTACCAAAAATATTGAAAGCTAAAAAATGTGTCATCCATGTTAAAAATTCTGATCTAAAGTGTTTTTTATATTCTGTTTTAGCTGGAATATTTCCTATGATAAATAATAAATCCAACCCTACTTCATTTAAAAAATATTTAAAATATTTAGATTTCAATTTTCTTAATTACCCTGTTAAAATAACTCAAATACCCGAATTTGAAAGAAAGAATAATCTTAAAATTAACGTCTATGGGTATGAAAATAATCTATTCCCGATATATATTAGTAAAATTAAAAATAAGAAAGAAATAGATTTGATGTTATATAAAAATCATTATTTTTTTATTTCTAATTTCAACAGATTGTTATGCGTGAAAAATGGATTACATTTTCATTGTAAAAATTGCCTTTCATCATTTCAAAGAAAAGATACTTTAAACACCCATCAATTATTTTGTTTAGAGAACAAACCCGAACGCATAAGAATGCCAAAAGACGGTGAAAACTTTATGAGATTTAAATCATTTCAAAAATTATTGAAAACAAATTTTGTGATTTATGCAGATTTTGAAAGTTTGATCATACCTCTCGAAACAGTATTCCCTTCACAAAAACAAAGTTATACAGTTAAAACTCAAGTCCATGAACCTATCTGCTATGCATTGTTTATTATAACTGATGATAAAAAAATTGTTTATCATAAATATTATAGAGGTGGTGATTGTGTGGAAAATTTTCTTACAACTTTGCAAAAAATAGAGAATACTTTATCTAACTATCTGCAAAGAAATGTTCCAATGATCGATTCTGATTTTCCAAAAAGTTCGAAATGTTATATTTGCGGTAAACAGTTTAAAACAGGAGATATAATTTCTAGAGACCATAACCATATAACGGGACGATTTAACGGATTATGTCACTCCTCCCCATGCAATTTAAATTTACAAATATCGCCTTTTATACCTGTTGTTATTCATAATTTAACTGGATATGATTCTCATTTGATTTTTAAAAAAATTTCAAACAGATTTGCCAAAAATATTCGTGTTATACCAATAAACAATGAAAAATTTACTACCTTCACAATTGACCGATTAAAATTTTTAGATAGTTATAATTTTTTAAGTTCACCTCTATCAAAGCTGGTTGATACTTTAAATATATCAGATTATAATTTCCCTATTTTTAATGAATTCTTCCCCTCAAAAAAGAAATATCAGTTATTAAGAAGAAAAGGTGTTTTTCCTTATTCATATTTAAATAGTGAAATAAAATTAAATGGTGTTGAACTCCCCTCTAAAAAATGTTTTTTCAATGATCTCACAAACGAGCACATAACTGATGAAGAATATATGTTTGCGAAAAAAATTTGGAAAAAATTTAAATGTAAAACTTTTGAAGATTATCTTAAATTATATTTATTTTGTGATTGTATACTATTAGCAGAAGTGTTTGAAAGTTTTAGAGATATCACTATGAAAATCTATAATTTAGAAGCATTGGAATTCATATCAGCAGCCGATTTAACTTGGAGTGCAGGACTTAAAATGACAGATTGCACCCTTGAACTCATTAAAGACGTAGATATGTATCTGTTACTTGAACATGGAATACGAGGAGGGGTGTGTATGGTTGGTAAAAGATTCAGCGAAGCAAATAATATTTATATTCCAAAAACATATAACCCTGATTTAGAAGAAAAATACATAATATCTTTAGATGTGACTAACCTTTACGGATATGTTATGTCGAGTTATTTACCAATAGGGAATTTTAAATGGTTGAGTTCTAAGGAAATAGAACAATTTAATATATTTAAAGTTACACCCGATTCAGATATCGGATATATATTAGAAGTAGACTTATCCTATCCAGAATCCTTACACGATGAACATGAATCTTTTCCTTTGGCAGCGGAACACGTTGAAGTTACTTATGATGATTTATCACCATATCAAAAACATTTATTACATCAGTTTAATTTAAAGTTTAATAAAACAAAAAAGCTTATTCCAAATTTAAACGATAAAAAAAGTTATGTAGTTCATTATTTAAACTTACAATTTTATTTAAAACAGGGAATGATTTTAAAACAAATTCATAGAATAGTTTCCTTTCGCCAAACACCATGGTTGAAACCCTATATCGAATTGAATAATAACGAACGCAAGAAGGCGAAAGGAAACTTTTTTAAAAAAATTTTCAAATTAATGAATAACGCATTTTTTGGTCGTACGTTATTAAATGTTAGAAAACTTAGAAACGTTTCAATCGGTATTACCGAAAAAGAATGCAAAAAACACTTACAAAGTTCGTGTTTAGATTATTTTCAACCGATTAACGAACATTGTGTTTTATTTAAAAAAAAACGTAGTACTTTATGTTTAAATAAACCGATTTATATTGGATTTACTGTATTGGAATTAAGCAAACTTCACATGCATCGAATTTACTATGAAGTTTTTAAAAAATATTACAATGATAAAGTCACATTATTATATACAGACACTGATAGTCTGTGTTTAGAAATAAAAACTCATGATATTTATGAAGATATGGCAACAGAACTCCCTAATATCTTCGATTTTTCGAATTATGAACAAGATCATTTCTTGTATAATACTGCGAACTATATGCGGTTAGGGTTTTTAAAAGATGAAACAAGAGGTTTAGCGATTAAAGAGTTTTGTGGTTTGAAACCAAAAATGTATTCATATATTTTTGGAACGGAATGTAAAAAAACAGCAAAAGGAATAAAAGCTAGTGTTTTGAAAACTCTTCAACATGATAATTTTATCAAAACATTACGAAATGATGATTTATTACGAAATAAACAATCTCAAATTATTAGTAAAAATCATGAGTTGTGTACTGTTAACCTAAATAAAATTTCGTTAAGTAGTTTCTATGATAAGAAATATATATTAGATGATAAAATTACATGTTTGTCTTACGGACATTATATGATAAAAAGTATAAAACAGGAAGAATAATTTTAAATTAAACTACACGGAATTAAAATACTTGATCTCACACTACATGAGAGAAATACACAAATCATGATTTTTAGTTTTAGTGATAATTTTTATAAATAAATTTTTTTATCTTTTTAAACTATTATGAAGAAGTATAAGAGTATGTGAACATTTTCATAAGAGTATGTGACTGTTTCTACTCAGATGAAAGAAGTCAGAATGTGATGAACTCTTCTAGTCAAATGGAATGACTACATTTTGTATGTTATAAATAATGTGTTAACAAAAAATAAATGGTGTTTTTTATTTTATATGGTGTCTAGTGTATATTATTCAAATAATTAAAAGGTTAAAAACTTATCAATTTGAAATGATGTGGTGATAACTTAGACGTTGAAATAGAAATAGGAAATGTTGTGCAAATATACATTTCATAGCGCCTCCTAAAAGTGTGGGCTTGGTCGACGAGTTCTTTCGTTCTAAAATAATCATTTTCTTTCAGATAACTCGCAGGAAGTTTATGCATACTAACAGGAAATTCGTAATCGTATTTCTTCTGGGGTAAGAATATATCTAAAATTGTATCAAGGTTGTTGAATAGAGTTCGAGTGAAACACGAGATTATTTCTGTATTAACAAAAAACACGACTATTTATAAAATGGAAATACATTTCTCTAGAAAATGAGTTATCAAAATACATTATCGATCTGTATATAAGAATTCACTCTTAGTTACCATTTAATCATCATGAATCGACATGGTCGTACTTGTAGAATAAATTCTTATACTTTATACCCGTTAACTCTCATACGGTCATATAACACTCATCTGAAGTTAACGGGTATAAAGTATAAGATATTATTCCAGAAGTGATCAAACACCACTACTACGGTTCATCCTACAATCATGAAGTTAGTCTTATTCGCTAGTTGTCAACATTTACCTGAAGAATAAGTACTTAATCACTATATTTCAACATACAGGGTGTCCCAAAAACATTGAAATTTTTTAAGGGAATTAAATTTTAAGAAATATAAAATTTAAATTTTTATACGGCCCCCCGTAGAAAAACATTTCCAATGAGTAAAATATGCCCCATACACTAATAAGGTAATGTACAAAATTTCAGCATTTTATCATAAAGAGATATGAAAAGGCAAAAATGCTGACTTAAACCAGTTTTCGATGCATCAACATGGGTTCTCAGATGGGAAAAATCATGTCGGCAAATCGCGTTTCAAGGGTCATACACAAATTACGAAAGAAAACGATGATTACGTAAATAAATTATAATTTTGCTATTTATTGGTACAAAAGTATATTTCAACATGGTTTTGTATTGTGTGGAAATAATAACTTTACACAAATATTACGAAGATTGTTCAAAATGTTTTCCATCTATGCCAAAGATCCATTAAAGATAAGAGGCAGAATTTATTTGCCTACGATGCATTTCTGCATTGCGTCATTTACACTCGTGCTGTAAATATTTACATTTTAATTTGTGATTAATTGCTCACCATCTTTAAACTTACAGTATTGTGGCAATTAATGGAGAAATGTCATTTTTTTCGTTTTATCACACATAAGCTTAGGAAGAAGCACTCCAAATTAGCTCAGAGTTCAAATTGCAGTTATTATCAAAGTAGCAGGTGTTCGCATGCACCTGGTAAGTAGCAGGTGTTCCGGAGTGGTAGTTTCTCAGTTGTTGCGGGGCGCATTAGAGTCATGGATATCAGCGCGGAAACACGTGCTAAAGTGATTGCGCTTAAAGAACACACTTCTAAGACGTTCGAGGAAATAGGTAAAATATGTGGAGTGAGTACAGCAAGTGTCGGGAGGATCTGGAAGCGGTTTCAGGAAACAGGAAATGCTGGAACCAACCGCTCTGGAAGATGCGGCCGAAAAAGATCAACTTCAACTCGTGACGACAAAACTTTACATCGAATGAGTGTTAAAAATCCTCGATTAACCAGTTTTGACCTGTCTAAGTCCATGGTGGCAGCTGGTGTTGATATTGCACCTTTTATGCACCAGGGACTTTTTATGATAAAATGCTGAAATTTTGTGCATCACTTTATTAGTGCATGGGCCGCATTTTATTAATTGGAAATGTTTTTGTACGGAAGCAGTATAAAAATTTAAATTTTGTATTTCTTCAAATTTACTCCCCTGAAAATTTTAATCCATTTCATAAAATTCTGTACCTTTTTTTACGCAACTTTGTAATTTATCATATATGTCTAAGATCAATATTTAAGGAATAAAAGCCGAGGTCAATGATTTTGGGACACCCTGTATGTTGAAATATAGTGATTAAGTACTTATTCTTCAGGTAAATGTAGACAACTAAGCGAATATGACTAACTTCATGACTGTAGGATGAACTGTTCTGGAGATTTTTTTTTTCTTTTTTTTTTTGAGGACGTGAAGAATGTAAAGTGAATTTAGTTGCAAAATGAAACCAAGATGCAATAAAAAAGCAAACTGGATATAATATCAGGAAAGTATCAATGTTATTTTCAGTAATTAAACTCAATTTAGAGCACAAGGAAATAAAAAATTACAAAATGATTTGCATCTGCAGAAAAAGTCATGTGCTGCTCACTTCAGATTTTTTACTTTCCCTACAACACATGGTAATGTGCAGGGAAAGTATTGGAATCGTGCCGAAAATCGCAACTCGAGTTTTCGACGGAACTACACGTTTTGGGACATCAAGAACATGCAAAACTCTTTTTAGCGTGACGTCTGTGTGTGTGTGTGTGTGTGTCGTGTAATGTATGTATCCACTCTAACTGAAAACTAATTGACCGAATTGCATAAATTTTGGTAGACAAGTCCCTTATGGGTGAACCTGGTGCTGATTAGAATTTGGTATGGTTCGGAATGAAAGAACCTTCCTTTATTTGTGAAATGGCCCGCAAGAATTACTGTATCCAATCTGGATCACAAACTAATAAACCAAATTTCATAAAATTTTGTTTATTAGTTTTATTTAAATAAATCCCTTGTGGGTTACCCTGGTGCTGATTAGATTTTGGTATGATTCGGAATAAAATAACTTTCCTTTATTTGTGAAATTGCCCGTAAATTTACGGTTTCCACTCCAGCTAAAAAAGTAATAAACCAAATTTCATAAAATTTGGTAAATAAGTCACTCGTGGGTTACTCTGGTACTGATTAAATTTTGGTACGATTTGGAAAATGCCTTTTTCTGGCGAAAAGGTCCTTAAAAGTCATCAAAATCTAAAATAAAAGACTACGTATGCTCAAATATATCAATTAAATGCTTGTTTTATACGTAATTTTAAAGATGAAAAGAATAAGATAAACCTTATTGCTCTAGTCGAGATATTTCAGTTTTTCGCATTTTCGCTGCTCCACCTTTGAAAATAAGTTCAGTTACCAAATGAGAACAACAATTGAATTTAAAGTGCAAATTTAGTGCAATTTAAAGCAATTTTGTGTGTTATTTTGTGCAATTAAACTCAATTTAATGTATTATTGAAGATATAAAGAGATAGTGAATATGGGACTGCAAGGAAAATCATGTACTGCCCACATCAGATTTTTTATTACGTCATATTCCAGATTTGCAGGACTCGAGCTGGCATTCCTGAAACCAAACACTTCCAGGATAACAAGTTCAGGTTGATACGCCCACAATTAATCTTAGATCGATTGAGTGTAGACTTTAATGTTTCAAAAATTAAACAACTTATTCCACTAAAGTTTCACTTCCATTAAAATCTTCATCTTTAACGCAAACATTTCTTGGGGGCAAATCTCGTCTGATTTTGTCATTTATTTACTTAAAGAGATTTCAAAGATAAGTTCTTTCAAAACTTATTTAACAACTAATTAAACGTACAATTTAGGCACTGGAGACGTTAATAAGGAAGATAATTACAATCAATTATGCTTGAAGTAATGATTTGCTAAGTTCTTTTCATAACTGAATATTGTCATATAAAAAGAATAAATGTAATTAAAGGGTTATTTTTTTAAGGGTAGCATTTAAATATGCAGCAGTGCAAATTTAAAGTGTGTGTTCCAATTGTTCTTTTACCGTTTCAATGTTTTAATGAGCGTACGCTAATTACATATCAACATAAAGTTCCACGTCGCGTATATAAATAGCAAATTTAAAGAAATTTGGACACGATTTTCTGGTTATAGTATAAATAACACATATACTGAACAAATAACACATAAATATCATAAGAGAAATAACTGATAAGGATACTTTCAAACTGTGTAAACCCATCAAAGCTCGTATTCCAATTTTCGACCCATGGCAATACTTTATTATGTATTTCTATGTATTGTAAAGATTGTAAAAGGTTGTATTGAGAACGTTAACTTTTTTCTACATTCGGAAATGTGAATTTGAAGATTTTTATTTAAATATTTTAACCAAATTGCATTAGATTGACATTAGCAGGCAATAAATATTTTTAAATCGAACCAGAATAAATTTTATATGATTATTTAAAATGACATCTCGGTAACATGATGGCTGAAGAACTGCTCATCTCGGTAACATGATTGCTATTATACCGGGTTTCCGGGACAGTTTTTCAGCACCTAAAAAAATCAGAATGGAAAATTTCTAAGCTTGTTTGTTGTGTTTAGCTAGAGCAAAATTACTATGTCCAATCAAATAAAAGTGATTGTAGTGCCCTCTTTGGAGAATTGAAGAAGTTGGGGACATGAGCTCTGTAACAAAGCGAGATTAACATCTTTGTTTGATTAGTAGGAATAGGTTGAATTAGGAAACCTTAAAACAGTGATAAAAAAACCTAAAGGCACACTCAGACATTATACATAATTAATGTATAAATAATTGTATTTACAGCTTATTCATGAATTTACAAATAGTACGTGAATACATAGTTTCTAAATTTAAAATTGGTATTAAGCTTAACTTTTGTTAGCATCTATTAATGTCCATATGAAAATACTGCAGCAATAACGTAATTACAGCACACTAGACTTTCGAGGAAAATTAAAATTAATATGTAAATTGATCACATACAACTTGTAATTATATTGTCAAATGTATAGATCATCTGTAGTCCATTTATGACGGTCACTCGTTGTTTTTTTACCAACGATATTGTTATTATTTCATCACAGCTGAACACATGTTTAGCTGCACGCAGTCACGGTTAGTTTTTCTGTGCCAGTGGTTAGCCATCCTATTTATTCTAGATACTTCTCTCAGCAAAAATTATACGGTCTACTATCACAGCTTTCTGGTAGGTCGGACGGTCTGGGTCTCAACAACAACAACGGTCTACTATCACGAGAAGAAAGGGGCATTTAGTTACAGTAACTTAATGGATAGAGCATTGGCTAGCCAATTGGAAATTTCGCGGTTTAAGCCTCTGCTGGGAAAGTGAGACCATTTTAATGGTTCCCAAACGAAGTAACCCTTTATATTTGTTATAATAATGATGGGCATCGAAAACAAAGACCTAATTACAAATTTTCAGTGAACTCTGAAAATTATGATGACAGTTTGAACATCACGACAGCACAGGTTGGATAAAAAGAAACCACACAGCTAGATAAAGAAATATATAACAATAAGGTGGTTGTTCAGATTAGCAATTTTCAGGCCATTTTGACTTCAGAGGGAGGACATTATAGGATCCACTTCGATGAGAAGAACTTGGAATCGTGCCCCAATTGTTAAAGCATCTGATCAACTCAAAAATCCGCAAGTCGATCACCGGTTGGGACAGTGAAACTTATACCTTCCCACTGGCTATCAGTCATATGCTGTCAGTGTCCCTGGTATTCTGGGATGCTTGCACTTTATTCAATGCTGGTGGTATTTATTGCCTCTTGATATATTTGGGAAACATAATTTGCTTGCCACTTTGTTTTCTCCTAAATCGTAAATTTAAGGCCTTGCCACCATAAAAATGTCCAACATATTTAGACCGTATTGGCTCTATCTTGTCTGCCGCATTGTTAAATTTCAGCCTCGGTAATTTTTTCTGTTTCATAAATTTGCAATAAATCATGTATTCTAGAAAAATTCTTATCCTAACAATATGAGAATTAAAGAACTTTAAATATAATTTTTCGATTCTTGTGCAATTCGTGTACTATATTTGCTACATAGTGAACAATTAAATATATTTATATAAAACGAAAGTATCATTTCATTAAGTTTTAGTACAAGCTTCAAGTAATACAAACTCATTTACCTTTGACAATTGAAGAACTTTAACAATAATAATGAACAATGATGAATTGCATTGGATTCATTTGTAATTCATCCAATATATCTGTTATATAGTGTAATATTTAAATTCATATCAACATAAAAACAATAGCATTTCATTAAGTTGTATTATACGTTACAAGTAATATATAATCATTCGGCATTAAACATGAAAACCTCAGTAAGTTAAAATAAACTTTTCGTATCATTTGAAGTGCATCTAATATATTTTCAATACTTTAAATACCGTTTTAGTACATGTAATAATTAGATACGTTTGTAACGTTTCGGGGAGATTTAGTATAATCTCCAAATAATACAATTTTACCCAGTTTTAAGTCTGAGAAGAAGAGTACTTCAAAAATAAATGTATTCGATTCATTTTAATGCATATAATGCAGTTGCTATTGTCATGTAACGATGGGCAGCATTTTAGTAATCAATATCAAACTCTTTTTAATAAGCTACTTATATAATATGAAAATTGCAATAAAAATGTGACTCATTTTAAATATCAATATATTTCTACGAAAAGATATCATATTTCAAGATTGCAAAAAATTACTTTGATAAAAAGTTCACCCTAATCTTTATATTACGTAAAAGTTCCTTGAAGGCAACTTTTTTACCTGCTATTTTTGTTTGTATTGATATCGCATATTAGCTGTTTGCAGAATTGCTGAGCAACTTATTAAATAATCGTCAAAAGATACTTTAATAACGTTGATAATGATAAAAGAGACGTTAATTAACATTAATTATCTCTGGATTATGTCTTAGTGAGCTGTTTTATAACTAAATGTTATCATACACTGTGAAAAAACATAATTGATTACAAGTTTAATTTTTGTGCAGTAATATTCAAAAGTACAAATAATTTATCCGATGGAAGTAAATTTTTTGGATTATATCCCTGATTTCAAATCAAACATTTTTAGGTGATGTATGCGTGTGTGTGTGCGTGTGTGAAAGTGTGTGTGTGAAAGTGTGTGTGTGTGTCAGTGAGTCTGTGGAGACGATGTCTCCTGAACATATAGAGCGATTCGAATGAAATTTGGTACAAAAATCACAATCCGTAAATACTGGAAGCAGTGGCGCACCCACGGGGGGGCCGAGGGGGCCCTGGCCCCCCCCTTGGGCTGACAAAGCAAAACGCGAAGGGCGCTGTCAGCACAAGGGAGAACTAGGTCTGCCTTCGAGAAAGTATAAAAAAAAAACATTTACAACCATTATTGTAATAAATAATTTTAATCATTGTGAAGAAAACAATTCCAGCATATCCCAACACTTACACTGAATGTAATTATACATATAAAGCTCTTTATCGTACTGTACAAATTATAAATTAATTCGCACTAAAGGCGCCAATTCTGGAAACCCGTTTTTCTTAGGACGTTTCTACCTGTGATTGAATTTAACTAATGGACTCGTCCAAAATCACGTGACCCAAATGCCTTCTCGCTGGAGTCGTACTATACCAGTGCTGTGTAGACTGACGTCACAGGCGCCTCCGTGGCCCTATATAAAGAGTGAACGGCGGGGAAGCGGCTGTTCGCTCGAAAACTCGAGGATTTCGTTTACCCAGTGAGAAAATTGTGGAAGTGAATAAATAGATCGTGCCAACGCTTCGCGAATTAAGTGTTGCTGTGAGTTGAAATAAAGTGCGACGTTACGACACAAGGTGATAACAGTGAATTGGTAGTTTCGGAACGAGGGCCTGCGTGGTGAATAGCTGAATTTAATAATGGTCCTGAACTTTGAACTGATCTTACAGTGAAATGCATCTTTAACGATCAGTGTGTGTGTATATGTGCGTATTTCGGCTATATAGCAAATTTTGTTCTTGAATAACTGAGGAGCAAGGTAAAAAAAAAAAGACAATGAGTGAAAAACGAAAAGGGCTAGGCCAACAGACACTGGGAAATTATTTTAAAAAAAAAAGTAAGATTGAAAATAGTGACGTTCCCAACGACGTTTCCCTGAGCTCTTGTTACATTGATGAGGCTGCAGTCGAAGCAAGCAACAGCCGTGACCCCGGGCTGTCTTCAAACGCTTGTGAGGAGGTAAAGGTAGGACAAAACACAATACCAAACACAGTTGAAATAGAAATTCTGGCTGCAGATATTTCTAATTATGTCAAGAAATCTAACCTCACAGATGAAGATAGGATAACAGCGCTAAAAAATCTTTGGGAACCATATGCAAATTACAGTTTTCCTGCTACTGTCACTAGTGCTGTATCAAGTCAAGGAAAACCTCACCACACTCGGAAGTTCTGCTCATCTTGGCTGAGTAAGCATAACTGGCTAGCTTACTCAAAGGCAGAGGACAGTGCCTATTGCAAATTTTGTGTTCTCTTTGCACCCCATGAAGTCGGTTTAAGATCCACACAAGCTACAGGTCAACTTGTTTCAAAAGGATTTAATAATTGGAAGAAGGCCTTGGAGAAGTTCAGTCAACATGAAAATTTTTTCTATCATAAGGATTCAGTTCTCAAAGCCGATGAGTTCTTAAGGGTCACGGAAGGAAAAACGGTTCCTGTGGATCAAGTAATGGACAGAGGAAAGCAAAAACAAGTTTTGCAGAATAGGGCTATTCTTAAACCTATTATCAAAACAGTGATTTTTTGTGGAAGGCAAGGGCTGGCCATGAGAGGGCATAGAGACTGTGGGGATTTGGACGTATTGTCAGAACCATGCCAAGGCGAAGGAAATTTTAGAGCCCTTTTGCGACTCCGAGTTGATGCAGGAGAAGAAATACTGAAAACTCATCTACAAGGTTGTGCAAAAAATGCAACTTACATAAGTTGGAATATACAAAATGAGATTATTTCAGCATGCAATGATTCCATTGTGAAGCACATAGCAACTGAGGTGAATGAGGCCAAATGTTTTGCGGTTTTATGTGACGAAACCACAGATATTGCAACGGTAGAGCAAATGACACTTTGCGTTCGTTATTTGAAACGGTTTGAAGCAAATGATAAGTATAAAATTGAATTTAAGATAGTGGAGAACTTCCTTAAGTTTGTGCCCCTGACTGAAACTACAGGTCGAGCAATTGCAGATGCTATTCTTAAAGGCCTTGCAGACTGCAACATTGATACGTCTTTCCTCCGTGGACAAGGGTTCGATGGAGCTTCTGCAATGAGTGGAGAGTACAATGGCGCCCAAGCAATTATATATGAGCAACACCCCAAAGCCCCCTACGTTCATTGTGCATCACACTGTTTGAACTTAGCCATAACTTATTCATCTAGAGTTCCGGATATCCGAAACAGCTTTGGAATAATAGGGAACATCTCTAGTTTTTTCAACACACCAAAACGAAACCTTGTTCTCACCAGCAAAATTAATGCAGCTAATCAGGGAGAGACAGAAATCAGTGCCAAAAAACTGAAGAAATTATGCCCTACTCGTTGGGTGGAGAGACAAGATGCCGTCACAGTTATGGTTTCATTGTTTGATCAAGTAATCGAGGCTCTGGAGGAGATTACTACCTGGAATGACAAGGAAACATCAACAGAGGCTCATACCTTGTTATGTTCAATGTTAACATCACAGTTTGTCATAGCACTTGTTTCAGCTGACAGATTACTCAGCTACAGTGTTCGTCTGAGTGAAAAGCTGCAGGAAGTTAACCTTGATCTGGCAACTGCTGTGAGCGACGTAGAAGACGTTTTGAAAGCTATATCTATAATTCGAGAGAACGCAGAGAACGAGTTTCACCATCTGTTTGAACAAGCTGTTAAGAAGCTGGAACAGCATGGAGAAAACATTACTCTACCACGCCGTGCCACCAGACAAATTTATAGATCAAATTTCAACGTACAGACTCCTGAAGAATACTACAGACTTTCTATTTTCATTCCATGGATTGATAATTTCATCACTCACCTCCATGAAAAATTTCTCAAACATAAGGAATTTCTACAAAGTTTTGCATCTGTCGTTCCGAATGGAAGGCAGCCGACACTGGAAGAAAACGAGAGATTTGTTGCCTTATCAAGGAAATTTGCAGATGATTTAGGACCTAGATCAGATAATACTCTAAAAGCTGAACTACATCTGTGGTACATGAAGGTCTCTGCATTGAACAAGAAAACTAAAAGCCCAATCGAACTGCTTAACTTTTGTGACCAAAGGACTTTTCCAACTGTGTTTGAACTTTTAAAAGTGTATGCCACCCTCCCAGTATCAACAAGCAGTGCCGAGAGGTCATTTTCCACAATGAAGAGGTTGAAAACTTACTTGAGAAACAGTATGAGTGAAACCAGACTGAATGGACTGGCGTCAATGAACATTCACCGTGAAGTGGAAATTGATCCAGACCAGATAATTAATGCTCTGGCTACAAAGAAGAACAGAAGGCTGGACTTCTTTTTATGAATATGTATAGATCATAATTGAATAATATAACAATATGTAATCATGAGAGAGTGGTTGAAAACAAGTATACAGTATAAGCAGACCAGAACAAATAATTTTATCTTCATCTATTTCTTAATTTGTGTTGTTTTGTATAAATATCTACTACTACTTCTTCTAATCATTCAATTCTCTTGCACTGCACTGAAGAATTGTTAGTAATTTGATAAAAATAAATGTACAAAAAAAGACAACCGCCTTGTTAATTGATATGGCCTCTGATCATTTTTTCTCGGAAAATTTATCGAGGAGTCATCCTCCTTCATAAAAATTTTGTGCACCAATGGCCCCCCCCTTAGGAATATTCTGGGTGCGCCACTGACTGGAAGCCTGTTGTTTTTAAACATAATCGAATGTTCAGAACCCCCCTAAATTTTCGAGTGAAATTTTGAAAAAAATCATCAAAAAATAAAAACCTTTAATAAAGTTACGCAAATAGCCATTTCTTATGTAATTTTTCCTGAGCAAACGATTGGCATAAACATTAGAACGCTAGCATGACCTTTCTCGAAATATTGCACATTTTAAAAATAAAATTTATCAAAGCATCACATGCATTAAAAAATAATATATTAACTATTGAGAAACATGTTCACTTTTCATATGTAATATCATGAAAAAAATTTGGTGACATTCTCGTGGATCTAGCTCGTTCCATTCGTGAGAAAATATACTTAGTAATACTTTTATGATTGAACGCCAATAGTTATTTATCTGCTATAAGAATAATTGGCGATATTTTGGCGCTGAATTTGGCCGAATATCGCTAACTTGATGACTTTTTTAAATGTTGCCAAATTAACGAAAATCTGGCCAAATGGATAAAAGGACACTAAATCAATGAAAATAACGACAATTTGACAGAAATACAATATCTTGGAAAAATATAAATATCTACTATAAGAATAACCTATTTTGTTTTTACTGTAAAAGTAGTAAATATATTGCATTATATAAGGAGAAATAAATATAATTGCATATCATGTACTGCCCACATCAGATTGTTTCACTGATATAAAGCGATATAAGATGTGTCACTCAAAAGTGGAAACAAAAATTGCTTGTAAACAGCTGTTCATAACCTCAAGATAAAGTGTTAAAATTAATTGAAACTTTTATTAATGACAGTAGCAAATAGTAACTTTAAAAATGCTACTGTCCATACAGAGACATTAGCATGTAAAGAAATTTTATGAATAACTTGAGTTCAAGATTGAAAATGTTATCCTTAATGTCATCCTTAATGTTATCCTTAGAGTTGATACTGAAATATAAAACAGCGTTAAATAAATATATGCACGACTACAGTAAATAGTAATTCCGTAAATGCTACCGCTAATTCATAGACATCAACCTGTAAATAAACTTTATGGATAAGTTGAACTTAAAGTTCAATATGTTATCCATGAATGATAAAGTAGCTGCTGAATTGTAAAACAACATTAAAAGAATATTTGCATGCATTACTTGAGCCGTATTTACGTAACTGTTATAATGTAATGATAACCCTTAATTATGTTTTGACTTATAGATTTAACTGATATTTTGCTTTACATTAAGTATAAGGATGATAGTACTAGACAAAAATGTTTTTAATAAGTATGAAGCTGATACAGATGGGCTACCAAATAAGGAATACTTCTCATGGCAGAATTTCTAAAGATTAGAATAATATAAATGACTGCAGGATTCATTTGTACGTGTTACAACAACATGTTTATAATTAATATGGAATAACTAAAATATTGTAACTAATAGCAAACAGCAACAGTTTCCAAGTTCATTTGATGATGACAAAATGTTACTTTTACTTTTATTCCAGAAGGTTATACTTTATCTAATCCCAAACTACATTTCGGGACATAAACAGTCAGTTGGCAAAACTTCCTTTATAATTTCCAAAAATTTATTGGGAGCGATGCTATGAATTACGGTATATTTTTTCGAGGATGGACTATTTGAACAGTAATGCAAGAATTAGTTAAAATGAAAATTAAGTTATTTTTACAACCAAACCTGCTGAACTGGCACACAATTATCGAATACACATAAAATTTCAATCATAACTAACTCTTCAGTTAAAATGCCTACTTCATGTATTTGCAATGACACTAATATATTTATATTTGCATTCAAAAATTATTAGCAGTTATAAAACTAACATCAGATACACAGAAGTAGCTCCATCTATATAAAGTTCTTTAATCTATTTAGGAGCCTTAGTTCTATATAAATTGTTTACAGAATCCTCCTTTGTTTCTCGAAAATTATTATCTCTAAGATAACTTCAAAAGTCAAACAATTTATTTAGACTTTCCTGCTATTTAAATATCCGTCTTTAACGGCAGAATTCCTTGGAGGCTAAACTATTAATTGTCGCTTATTCCCTGAATTTATTTCAAAAATCAGTTCTTTGATAAGTTATTTAACAATTCATTAAAATAAAAATTCAGCCCCAAGAGACGTTAACGAGGAAGATAATTAGAATCAATTATGCTCTACATAATGACGTAGAGATCTTTTCATAACTAAATTTTATGGTTTAACGGGGACAAGTGTCATTAAAAAGTTCCAGTTTTAATGTAGCGATATTGAAAGATAGAATATTTTTTACCTCATATATAAAGTTTCTTTATAAGATCTTTGCATAATTAATTTTTAAAAGAATATTATCTAGAACATTATTATTTAATAATGTGTTTAACAAGGGTGTATTCAACGTTTCCAACCACCCATTTTTACCAGGTTGTTCTGCATCGTTATTTAGAAACATGAATGGTTATGAATTAACATAATGATTTACATGTGTGATATCTGCCGGATATAAAACCATGATATCACAAACATGTGTTAGCCATTGTTCAAATATTCCAACGTATTATCACAATATAACTCAGTAGTGCCATTCACTTGCAAATTAAAATCCTGTAAAATATGCACTATAGGTAATGGCTGACTCTACTAAACATATCTCAACTAAACTATCTTATGTTGTAAAGTTCTTTGATGCCCCTACCGGTAGTCGAACCCTGGATCTTCGAACTGGCCAGCCGACAGGAAGTAGACTCTGCATTATCCACTCTCTAATGTCAGATTTGCCTGCAACTGACAATTCGACTAACCACTTCCTGCTATTTTTACCTCAGGTAAACCTCCTTATGCTATTTTTATCCTCCAAGTTAGTTTCCTGTGTGGTCGTTATCATCTCGCTTTGAAATCGGCGCTCAATATCTCAGAGTCCACTGAATCCAAGGTAGTCGAACTAGGACCACTTTCAGACCTCCGACATATTTGCACTAACCTACAGGGAGGATTTCTTCGGACGCCATTGTAAAGAACCTTGCTGCCCCAATGGGGAATTGAACCCTGGATCTTTAAACTGACCAGATGTTGGTCTACCATAGAGCTGCTGGGATAAAATTGCAAACTCTTATGGTCGAAGTAAATACTGCAATGTGTTCATTGGGGTATTTATGAACCAGAAGCAGCAGATTGCTTTTTGATAAAATTGGCGGGTTTGAAACAATTCTCCAAACAGTCATTGACTGGAAGTTATTATTTTGAACATTTCATAAAAAATTATAAATCTCTTGCTTTGAACTAATATTATGCTATTGTCATCTCATTGTCTACCCCTTGCTGGCAAGTAGCAAAACTTGTAAAACCATGATCCAAGGATGAAGTGATGATTCAATGAGCAATATTTCGCTTATTTGCAAAACGGTGTTTCAAGGTGGATGTTTTTTCTCTGTTGTTCTACCTGCTTAGAATATTGCCAAAGTTTCATGTCTAAAATATTCCCATGAACTAGCTGTTCCCATGGCTAAAAGTAATTATTTTAAAACTTCCAGAAAAATGTGAAATCCTTTCTTTAAGCAACATTCGTGCTTTCGTGTTTCCTCGAAGCGTTTGTACGTCACTCTGTTTTATAAACCTACGCCGCTTCGACTCATCTGGATTGTGAAGAGCTATATGTAATAGAAATCTTATTAAAAGGAATTGCAAGACTAATTGCATCTTGCAAGTATTGTAAAGAGTAATTGTATTTCTTCTACCGCTTTTCTGCGACTTTTTAAAAAATAAAGAAACATGTTGCATTTATATATTAAAAATTCTAAACATGTTCATTCCAAATAGTAAGATAGTTTTCTATGAATATACGAAGATAATTACTTATTCAGTGTTTGTGTATATGTTCCATGCAATCACGGAACTTTAATTAAGCTTTTCATATAGGTAATAGTATTTTTTTCACAGCATTATTTATAAGGATTATAGAATTTAGCTATCTGATTCATTTATAAAATGTAATATAACATGGAACTAGAGAAAAAATGTATAAATAACATGGAACTAGAGAAAATGTAAAATTACACTTACATGATAAAATGGGGATCATAATTAGATTACTTGTTGATTTTTCCAAAGTTGTGATTTTTGTTTTCTTTTGTTGGTTTTCGAAAAACTGTTATAAGAAATTTACCATATTTTGATCGATGGTGCTAAATGGGTGCTAAACATATTCAATTGATGGGACTAAACTGGTTGTTTGAGATATAATTAGTATTGATATAAAATTAAAAACCCTAATGTTATTCATATTGTAAAGCAAAAGTAAAACTGTACTAGGCTGAACTAGTCAAAGATAGTTCAAAGATCGTATATATATATATATATATATATATATATATATATATATATATATATATATATATATATATATATATATATATACATATAAATATAACATTTATCTGTTATTTGTTATGTGGATGACATATTATATGCATGCCACGATGACCGGGATCACTTAGATTTTACTTTTTTTCCTTTAAATTTGACATTAACAGAAATTTACCGTAACATTGATAATAGTATTAATTTTTGAGATTTAACATTATATAAACTTTCTAAAGGTAAAGTAGGTTTTAAATTATATGATAAAAGAAAAGCATTTAATTTTAAAATAAATTACATTATTAATTGGCCTTCTTGTCTGCATAGAAATGTTTTTAGGAACATTATTATAAATTTTTTAACAAGAAGCAAACGTTTAAATAGCAGTGTTGAAAATCGTTATATAAGTGATCTGGGCTATCTAAAAGAAGCAATCGAAATGGGTTACCCTCTACGTTTTCTCTGTGACATTTTATGTAAATTTTACGGCATAACCGTAACTGAGTGTTACGACTTGTATTTGAGTGGAAGAGAACTTTCAGTCTGTGATGGTAATGGACAGCGGCTGCATTGTGGAGGCCATGGTTAACTGTCTGGGGGAGATTATTTTGTACAAAGTAAGAGTCTTTTGCATTTCGGTGAGGTGTATGCGTGGCTTGTTTTTCTTGATATATTAGTATTGGATGTAAGTCATATTTATAGTAGTATGTGTTTCTGTTTGGATGTAGTAAAGCTCGTAGTTATTGTATAGGTGAAGGGACAGTATAGGTTTTTCAACTTTTTCCTATTTTCTTTTTTACATTTAAAGTTTTAGTATATGTACTTGGTTGGCGACATTGTATCCGCTTCCGGGAGTGTCGTCATGACATAAAGCTGGCTAAACCGGGAAGTGGGGGTCACAATCCCCCCGCGGCGAAATTTTGATGCAATGTCATTCTTCTTTTTTGTTTTTCTAATTATTATGTTATACATATATATATATATATATATATATATATATATATATAATTATAATATATATATATATATATATATATATAATATTAATTAAAGACATACATTTCAATTTAATGTAAAATTCTTCCCTCATTATTCTTCTTGCCTTAGTAACCAAGTAACTTAAAATCTAATCATTAACTACTTGCTCCGGATTAAAACGCCTGGATAATAATAAGTGTGCACAATCACAAATTAATCGTCTGAAAAAGTCTGCTATATGTACAATTTTCCTACCTTATTTGTAGATCGCACTATGAGTACGGTACTCAAAAGTAGTGGAAACGTCATAAAATAAACACCTCTCCGGCGGTAAAAGTAAAACCTTGCAATTACTAGAAAACAGTAACTTCGGTTACACACAAAAAAAATCTGATGAGGGCAACACATAACTTTCCTTATATAATTCAATGAATTTACTACTTTTACAGTAAAAAATGGCTTTCTTTTAAAGTAGATTATTATATTCTTTCCAAGATATTGAATTTTCGACAATTAGTTGTCATTCTCATTGATTTGCCGTAATATATATCCATTTGGCGAGATTTTCGTCAACATTTGGCAACATTTCAAAAAGTCGCCAAGTTGGCGACATTCCGCCAAATTCGTCGCCAAATTCTCGCCAAGCTTTACTGACGGAGAAATAAGTTATTATAGCAGATAAATGACTATTGGCGTTCAAATACAAAAGTATTACTCAAACTATCTTTTCTCATGAATGGAACGAGCTAGATCCACGAGAATGATATCACCAAATTTATCACATGATATTAGATATGAAAAGTGAACATGTTTCTCAACAGTTAATATTTTTTTTAATTTATGGGATTTTTTGATAAATTTATTTGAAAAATGTGCAATATCTCGAGAACAGTTCGTGCTAGCGTTTTAAATTTTATTTCAATCGCTTTCTAATGAAAATTTACATAAGAAATGTTTATTTGTGTAACTTTACTAAAGATTTTAATTTTTTGATGATTTTTTTAAAATTTCACTCGAAAATTTAGGGGGGTTCTGAAGATTCGATTACGTTTAAAAACAATAGGCTTCCAGTATACATGGATTGTGATTTATGTACCAAATTTCATTCGAATCGCTCTATTCGTTCGTAAGATATCGTCTCCACAGACTCACTGACACACCCACCCACACACACACACACAGGCATCCCCTCGAAAATGTTCGATTCGTGATCAAGGATGCTTGAAAGGTGTTCTTCCGTCGAAAACTCGAATTCGAATTCTCGACCCCGTCACAATACTTTCCTTATACATTATGTATATAAGGAGAGTAAATATGTGCAAACTGTTTTTTAAAAACCGCTTCGGCGGGTAGAGGAAAAATTAAAAATACTAATAAAACCGTTAAGACGGACATATATCTAAAACCCGAATAAAATAAAAACTTACTACGGCTCTAAAAAACAGTATTATCCCTATTTTAATTGTTTTCGATCGTTATGGTAACTTCACGGCTAGTTTCTTACCTCTTGGGTGTAAGCTCTCACCTATCACCACCTTCTTCTACTTCCCTCTTCAACTGGTCCATTCCTTCACACTTTTTGCCTTGCCTGATGAGAATTCAAAGTGGCGGATGTTCCAAGATTAGTGAGTTGCTTTTTTGCATATTTGTGCAATTATGTGTTGTATTTTTCATGATTATGTGTTATTTTATGGTATTTTAGTTGAATATTGTCCTCTTGTGTCGTTTCCCTGTGGATCTCGTTTATTCCGTTCTTGGGAACAGATAGCATAATTTTTTAACCACGTGTTTTTACGCAATCATAGGATTTTAGCATATCTGTCTAGAATGTGCCCCTGAAGAAGTTCCTGCGAGATATACTATTCATTCATTTATTTTCTTTATATATATATATATATATATATATATATATATATATATATATATATATATATATATATATATATATATATATATATATATATATATATATATATATATTTATATATATATATATATATAAATTTTTGGTGTTCATGGATATTACAGAGTTCCTTTACTAGCAAATTAATAGCAGGGAATTTCAAACGTATCGAATTATATTTAGGACTGCTTCGTCAGGATTTAAGTTTCACTTTATTCAAATAACGCCGTCGAAATATAAATCGTCTGGCTCTCTATATAAAAGAAAAGACTATTTCATTCATAGACTTTTATTTCATTCCTTTCATTGATCGGTGATATTTTTAAAATTGTCACAATATTACAATAATTTATTTTACTTTAAAATTTAAAACCATGGAGGTAAAAGTACTTACTAACCCCATGGTTAAAACTTCATCTAAAAAGGCAATACTATAAAGTCGTCTGCTTCTCCACGTAAAATTATTGAATATTTCATTCATACCAGCTATATTCCAGACTCCAGACCTAAATAATTTTGCGTTAAAAAATTCATCAATTCTTATAGAACTCATCTGACACCTTGATATATTTACATTCTGAATACGTTAAAATTAGACTTCATTTTAGAAATAATCAAAGTTTGATGATCATTCAAACTCAAATATATTTTAATCGCGTTGACGCAGTATATAGATGCACAGAAATTACGCAAAAATAAAATGATTTTAAGACACGGGATACAACACTAAATATAAACAAGAAAGACCAATCATACACAAAGATTTGATTATGAAACTCTTTCCAACTTCAATGCAATTTTATTTAAACATCTCTAAAATGTGATACATTCCACTGTAATATTTTTTAAATTATCACAAAACTACAATAATTTATTATATTTCAAAACTTAAAACTTCATCGAAAAAAATTAACTTTATTCATATGAAGGCATTGAAATATACATTACCTGGTTTAAACATCTCAAAAATGCGATACATTCCTCCGTAATATTTTTAAAATTGCCATAATACTACAATAATTTATTATATTTAAAAACTTCATCGGAAACAAATGAACTTTATTCAAATGACGTCATCGAAATATAAATCGAATGGCTCTGTCTATGAAATTACTCTCTCTATGAAAACAGCATTCCATTCATAAACTTTTTTCCATTCCGTTCATTCATCACAATACTATAATAATTTATTTTATTTAAAAACTTAAAACCAAAGAGGTACAAGTACTTCAACTCTATGCTTAAAACGTCATCGAAGAAATCGTCTTCTCTGTAAAATCAATGAATATTTCATTCATATCAGCTATATTGCAGACTCCATGAGCTAAATATTTTTGCGTTAAAGAAATGCAGCAATTCTTATACAACTCATTCTATATCTTTTAGTGTTTACATTCTCCATAAGGGAAAATTAGGCTTCGTTGTAGAAATAATCAAAGTTTGATGATCATTTAAACTCAAATATATTGTATAAATTGCGTTGTTTCAGTATGTAGATGAACAGAATTTAAGCAAAAATAAAGCAGTTTTAGGACAGATGCAACACTAAATATGATTTAAAAAGAGGTTTAAAAATCACGATTTTGACACAAGATGGATGCCATATTTTATTTTGAAGTTAGTCACGTGATCTTTTTATACAATGGGCACGTGATCTCTTCATATAATTAATGGTCACGTGTTCTCTTTATATAATAGTCATGTGATCTCTTCATATAATGGTCACGCGATCTCTTCATATAATGGTCACGCGATCTCTTCATATAAAGGGTGTAATTATTATTTTAATTCTTATTTAAAAAACTACTGAGTATATTTTGCTGAAAATTTTTTATACATTTTATGGGATAATTTGAATATTTTCTAAAATTTTCGAAGCAATTTGTGAATTTTAAGTTTGCTTAAAATTTGTTTGAAAAATTGGGTCCCATAGGGTTCAATGTATTTCCTTTTTTTCAACCCGGGTTCAATCCAAAACTAATAGGGTGATACTTTTCATTTATATTCCCATAGGTAGGTCCCACAGACCGTCTAAACAACATAGTAAAATTTAATTTTGATAAAGTCATTTTTACGGCAGTTATAGTGCTAACGGACAGACAGAATGAACAAAGCCATAAACACTTTTCAACTATGTTGTGAAGAGTTAATTAAAAAGAACTTTAAAAATCACGATTTTGACACTTGGAAAAAATATGGATGTCATATTTTATATTGAAGTGGGTCACGTAATCTCTTCATATAATGTGGGTGCAATTATTATTTTAATTTTTATTTAAAAAACTACCGAACATATTTTGTTGAAATTGTTTAACACTTTACAACATATTTGAAGAGTGTTTATGACTTTGTTCATTCTGTTTGTTTGTCTGCCGGTTCCCATGATAACTGCCGTAAAAATGATATTATCAAAATGAAATTTTAGCATATTGTTGAGACGGTCTGTGGGACATATGGGAATGCAAATAAATTATATCACACAATTAGTATGGATTACACCCGGATTTAAAAAATGAAATATTTGAACCATATGGTACTTAATTTTTCAAACATTGTTAAGCAAATTTAAAATTCAAAAATTGCTTCGAAAATTTTAGGACATATTCAAATTATCCCATAAAATGTATAAAAAAATTCAACAAAATGTCTTTGGGAGTTTTTTTCAATAAAAATTAGAATAATAATTGCATCCATATTATATAAAAAGATCACGTGACTCACTTCAAAATAAAATATGGCATCTATCTGCTGTTAAAATTGTAAATTTTAAAGTTCTTTTTCATTTATATTTAGTGTTGCATCCGTCCTAAAACCACTTTATTTTTTTTTCAGTGCATCTATATACTTCAAGAACGCAATTACTTTATTTTGGAGTTTAAATGATCATCGAACGTTGATCATTTCAACAACGAAGCCTAACTTTTACGTATAGAGAATGTAAACACATCACATTGTAAGGTGTAAAAAAATTGCTGAATTTCTTTTATGCAAAAATGATTTTGCTCTGGAGTCTGCAATATAGCTGATATGAATGAAACATTCATTGATTTTACATAGAGAAGCAGACGATTCTATATTATTGCTTTTTTGGTGAAGTTTTAAGCATGCAGTTAGAAAGTAATTTTACCTCAATGGTTTTACGGTTTTAAGTAAAATAAATTATTCTAGTATTGTGATAATTTTGAAAATATCGCCATTGAATAAATGCAATGGAAAAAAATTTATGAATGAAATATTCACTGCTTTTATATAGAGAGTCAGGCGATTTATATTTCGATGACATTATTTGAATAAAGTTCATTTGTCTTTGAAGAAGTTTCCAAAAACAATAAATTATTATAGAATTGTGATAATTTTAAAAATATCACCGCTGAATGTATCGCATTGTAGAGTTGTTTAAATAAAATTGCATTTCAGTTGAAAAGTGTTTCATAATCAATGCTTTATGCATAAATCATCTTTCTTGATATATATTTTATGGGATAATTTGAATATGTCCTAACATTTTCGAAGCAATTTGTGAATTCTAAATTCACTTAAAAATTGTTTGAAAAATTTGGTCCCATAGGGTTCAATGTATTCCATTTTTTCAACCCGGGTTCAATCTAAAACTGATTGGGTGATATTATTCATTTACATTCCCACATGTCCCACGAACCGTCTCAAAAACATACTAAAATATCAGTTTTATAAAGTCATTCTTACGACAGTTATCTTGCGAACAGACAGAGAGACAGACATAATGAACAAATTCATAAACTCTTTTCAACTATGTTGTAAAGTGTTCAAACCCAGTTCATAGACCAAGGATTAGTGTATTAAATCGCGAATATACTTCAAAACATAGTCATATGCAGATAAATAATTTAGATATGGTTTATATTTTTGCTTGGAGTATTAATTGAGATTTCAAATACAGAATTTGAAAACATATAGATACATATGTTTATGTATGTACATATGTTATGTATGATGTATATGATATAATTAACATCATGTCGGTTTCGCGTATGGAATATAGAATATGAAACTAAAAATTCACAATTATTTGGACAAATTCCTGTTGTATTCAAATTGTCCTTTTTTTAAAAACATTCCATTAAAATATTTGATTTAATTCTCCAAAAGGAAGTATAAGAATCGCTGCCATCGCTATCAATACCATCTTCACAGTCAGATCTGAAGAATAAAATTAAAAACACAGACAGACAGACATAAATCATTGCTTCCGGTTTGTAAACACATTTACAAAATATGGGAAATTTGTTTAACATATGCCAAAAATGAAACTAATAAAGTGATAAAATGGTATTAGATGATATCCGTACCGTTTCCAATAATTTGCTGAATACAATATATGAATTTGAAAAATATTTGCCAGAATAAAACAGACAACGTAAAAAATTGAAAATATCAGACATTTCCGAAATTTTTAAACCCGAAAACCGTAATTGATATAATTCAGAAATACAATTTCGATAAAATTTGTTTCATATACATTTCTTTATTACTTAAATATAAAAAGTTTTAATAAAAATCGTCTGCTATATAAACCCATTGGGATTAATTCCGTTGTTAAGTAATCTATTATTATTATTATTATAATATATACTAATTGCCATTATAATATATATACTAGATAGATATAATATATATACTAGAATTATTATAATATATACTAGATAGAGACTTGCAATTTGGTGCACGGCTCGGTCGTTCGATAAAACTCCCTGGAAAAATCGAATTTTTCAAAAAAGTTCTCTAGAAGGGATGCTCCATACCAAAACGTTCAAAAAGTGAAATGATAGGAAAGCATGCTTTGCGATAAGACAGGGACTTCAAATTTGGTATATAGGTAAACCATTCGAAAGGAAGAAAGTGTGCAATTTCAGATTTCCAATATTTCCTATTTAAGGGGGTGCCGCACACCAAAATTTTCGATTTTCCGAATAAATGAGAAACGGCTCCTTTAAAATTTGAAAAAGGCATAAAATTTGGTATATGGAGTAATCATTTGATGAAGACACCCAAGACGAATATAGTTTTCAAAAATGTTCGTTTAAAGGGGGTGCTCTAAAGGAAAACGTTCGAAAGGTGAATTGATGAAAAAAGCGTGTTCAGGACTGAGATACAGACTTCAAATTCGGTGTGCGGGTAGATAGTTCGAAAACAATTTCAGTTTTCCGATATTTTCAACTTTTGGGGGTGCCTCAAAACCAAATGTTCGACTTTTCGAATAAATAAGAAACGCGAATTATTTTAAAATTTGCCTTATTCGGTGGTTGCTTAATGTGGGACCGTTGAATTTCAACTGGTATTCGGCTAGTATATACTATTTGCCAAGTATCCGTCTATCTGTCCGTCTGTCTGTCTGCCTGTCACGCTTTTTTAGGCACTTCCCGAATAGATAGAGACTTGCAATTTGGTACACGGCTCCGTCGTTCGATAAAACCCCCTGGAAAAATCGAATTTTTCGCAAACCTTCTCTGGAAGGGGTGCTCCACACCAAAACGCTCGAAAAGTGAAATTATAGGAAAGCATGCTTTGCGATGAGATAGGGACTTCAAACTTGGTATATGGGTAAACCGTTCGAAAGGAAGAAAGTATGAAATTTCAGATTTCCTATATTTCTTACTTAAGAGTGTGGCGCACACCAAAATGTTCGATTTTACGAATAAATGAGAAACAGCTCCTTTAAAAATTGATAGAGGCTTAAAATTTGGTATATGGACAAATCATTTGATGCAGACACGCAAAACGAATATAGTTTTTAAAAAATGTTCGTTTAAAGGGGTGCTCCAGAGAGAAACGTTCGAATGGTGAATTGATAAATAAAACATGCTTCGGAATGAGATAGAGATTTCAAATTTGGTGTAGGGGTAGATAGTTTGGATGGAAGAAAGTATACGATTTCAGATTTCCAATATTTTCTACTTAAGGGGGTGCCTCAGACAAAAATGTTCGATTTTCCAAATAAATGAGGAACGGCTCCTTTAAAATTTGAGAGAGGCTTGAAATTTGATATATGGACTAATCATTTGATGAAAACACCCTAAACGAATATAGTTTTTCAAAAAATTTTGTTTAAGGGGTGCTCAACGTTCGAAAGGTGAATTGATAAAATAAAAACATGCTTCGGAATGAGATACAGACTTCAAATTTGGTGTACAAGTAGATATTTTAAAGGAAGAACATGTGCAATTTCAGTTTTCCGATGTTTTCAACTTTTGCGGGTGCCTCAAAACCAAATGTTCGATTTTTCGAATAAATAAGAAACACGAATTATTTAAAAATTTACCTTATTCGGTGGTTGCTTAATGTGGGACCGTTGATTTTGAACGGGTATTCGGCTAGTATATACAAATTGTCAAGTGTCCGTCTGTCTGTCGTTCGGTCTGTCACGCTTTTTTTAGGCACTTCCCAAATAGATTAAGTCTTGCAATTTGGCATACGGCTCGGTCGACCGATAAAAGTCCCTGAAAAAATCGAATTTCTTGAAAACGTTCCCTAGAGGGGGTGCTCCATACCAAAACGTTCGAAAAGTGAAATGATAGGAAAGCATGCTTTGCGATAAGATATAAACTTTAAATTTGGTATATGGGTAAATCGTTCAAAAGGAAGAAAGTATGCAATTTCAGATTTCCAATATTTTCTACTTAAGGGGCTGTCGCATACCAAAATGTTCGATTTAACGAATAAATGAGAAAAGGCTCCTTTAAAATTTGATAGAGGCTTGAAATTTGGTATATGGGCTAATCATTTGACAAAAATTCCCAAGTCGAATATAGTTTTTCAAAAATGTTCGTACAAGAGGGTGCTCCAGAGAAAAACATTCGAAAAGTGGATTAATAAAATAACCATGCTTCAAGATGAGATAGAGGTATCAAATTTAGTGTAAAGGTAGATAGTTTGGAAGGAAGAAAGTGTACAATTTCAGTTTACCAATATTTTCTTCTTTAGGGGGTGCAGATTTTTTATCCACTCTAACTCAAAAACTAATGGACCAAATTTCATAACATTTGGTAGGTAAGTCACTTGTGGGCGAATCTGGTGCTGATTTGTTTTGTATACGATTCGGAGTAAAAGAATCCGCCTTTTTTGCGAAATGTCCCGAAGAAGCTTGTATCCACTCTAGCTAAAAACTAATGGCCTGAATTTCACAAAATTCGGTAGATAAGTCATTTGTGGGACACCCTGGTGCTGACTAGATTTTGGTATGATTCGGAAAAAAATAATCTGCCTTTTTTTGTAAAATGGCCCTCAAAAATCGCCAATATCTAAAATAAAAAACTATGTATGCTCAAATATATCCATTAATTGCTTGTTTAATACGTAATTTTTAACGAAGAAAAGAATAAGAACAACCTCATTACACTAAGACTAGCCGTTCTTGAGATTAGTTTTCGTTTTCTCTCTACGCCACCTTTGAAAATGAAACCTGTTACCAAATGAGAACGAAAATAGAATTTAAAGTGAAATAAATTTAATTAAAATAAAGAGAACAAAGATATAAGTTTGCAGGCAAAGTCATGTGCTGCCCACATCAGATTTTTATTTATATAGATATAAAGATTCGATAGAAAATGAAAATTTGTACCTAACATCCAAAACAAGTAGTTTATTTCATCTTTAATTAGCACTATTTGTTTGTCCTGAGATACTTATATTTTTATAAAAGTCGTCTGTCATTTCAAGTATGCAGCTACTTATTTCGATAAATGCTTTGTTCGCATTATAATCTCCATCTTTATATAAATGAAGCAAGAAAGATCAATCATACACGAAGCACTAATTATGAAACACTTTCTAACTGAAATGCAAGCCGCTGAATGTATCGCATCTTTAAAATGCGATACATTCAGCAGTGATACTTTTTAATTATCGCAGAACTACAATAATTTATTTTACTTGAGAACTTAGAATGTCATCGAAAAAAATGAGCTTTATTCAAATGACGTCATCGAAATCTAAATCGTCTGACTCTCTATGTACAATCAGTGAATGTTTCATCTCCATACGCTTTTATTCAAGGCTCCAGAGTTAAATAATTTTGCATGAAAAAATTTAAGCAATTCTTTTGCAACTCATCTCACAATCACATTTGCATCCATTAACATTAGTCTTCGTTGTAGAAATAATCAAAGTTTGATGATCATTTAAACTCAAAAATATTGTAATTGATTTGGCGCAGAATATAGATGCACAGAAAATGCGTAAAAATAAAGCGGTTTTAGGACGTATGCAGCACTAAATATAAATTTAAAAGAACTTTAAAAACCATGATTTTTACTCTAGGAAAAAAAATAGATGCCATATTTTATTTTGAAGTAGTTCACGTCATCTCTTTATATTATATCGGTGTAATTATTATTTTAATTTTTATTTAAAACACTACCAAACATATTTTGCTGACATTTTTTTATATATTTTGTGGGATAATTTGAATATTTTCTAAAATTTTCGAAGCAATTTGTGAATTTTAACTTTGCTTAAAAAATATTTGAAAAATTAGTACCCATAAGGTTCAATGTATTTCATTTTTTCAACGCGGATTCAATCCAAAAGTAAATGGGTGATACTATTTATTTACATTCCCATATATCCCACAGACTGTCTCAACAATATACTAAAATTCATTTTGATAAAGTTATTTTTAAGACAGTTATCGTGCGAACAGACAGACAGAATGACCAAAGTCATAAACAATTTTCGACTATGTTATAAAGTGTTTAAAGGATATAACAATCGTGAATATTCCTTAGAGACAAATATGTTAAATGTAATTCATTTGTTTAAAAAGGTAACCAAGATTACCTCTTTCAAAAGTTGGCAATTATGTAATTAAAAAAACACTCAATTGCCAGAAATATTTGAGTGCGGGAGATGATTGAAATCAAATATGCTATAAGCAATGATTATGCTTTAAGTAATGCTAAACAATTATGCTTCGAATAATGCTAATGAATTATGCTTTGATTGATGATTATGCTTTAATGCTAAGTAAGCTCTTCTCATAATTGAATTTCATCGTGTAATTGAGAAAAATGCTATTAAAAAGTTAGTTTTTAGTTGTAGTAATTAGATGTTAATCCCATTATATTATGTGTAGCATAAAGATATGTAAACAGTTCATATTTGTATGTCCTTCTGCAGTGTTTAAGTTAATAAAATCCCTGGACACGCAAACGACTACTGTCACACGATCAGCAGTATTATTTGTAAATGTTAAAAATGAAGCTAAATTACGCTAATACGATAAAATTAACGCCGAAATTATTATATAGTGTATTGACTCCCATATGAAATATGGATTCCTGGTCTTACGAGGGCTAGTTCTTAAGTTTAAACTGTGGAAATCTATATAAATAAAATTTTAAAAAATCTGATGTGGGCAGCACATGAATTTCCTTATATAATGCAATGAATTTACTACTTTTACAGTAAAAAAAGTAGATTATTCTTATAGTAGATACTTATATTCTTTCCAAGATATTTAATTTTCTTCAATAGTCGTCATTTTCATTGATTTAGCGTCATTTTTATCCATTTGGCGAAATATTCAATAATTTGGCAACATTTCAAAAAGTCGCCTAGTTGGCGATATGCCGTCAAATTCGTTGTCAAAATCACTGTGCGTTATGGACGGAGAAATAAGTTATTCTTATAGCAAAAAAATGATTATTGGCCTTCAAATACAAAAGTATCCCTCAAAGTACCTTTTCTCATGAATGGAACGAGCTAGATCCACGAGAATGATTTCACTAAATTTATCGCATGATATTACATATGAAAATTGAACATATTTCTCAACATTTAATATTTCTTTTTTTAATTTATGGGATAATTTGATAAGTTTATTTTTAAAATGTGAAATATCTCGAGAACGTTTCGTGTTAGCGTTCTAAAGTTTATATTAATAGTTTTCTAATGACAAATGACATAAGAAATATCTATTTGCGAACTTTATTAAAGATTTTAATTTTATGATGATTTTTCCAAAATTTCACTCGAAAATTTAGAGGGTTCTGAAGATTCGTTTGCTTTAAAAAAAATAGGCTTCCAGTATTCACAGATTGTAATTTTTGTATCAAATTTCGTTCGAAACTATACATTCGTTCGTCAGTTATCGTCTCCACAGACTCACTGACCCCCCCCCCCCCACACACACACATACTGACATCACCTCAAAATCGTCTGATTCGTATTCAGGGATGCTTGAAACGTGCTCTACCGGCGAAAACACAAATTCGAATTTGCAACTCCGTCACAATATTTTCCTTATACATTATATGTATATAAGGAAAGTAATACATATGTCTGTTTGTCCCATCTTCACGGAAGAACGGCTGAACCGAATTTGATGAAATTTTGTGAGTAGTCTTGAAATAGTCCCACTTAAATTTAGCTTAAACTTCGAATTTTTAAGACCAGGAGTTGTCAAGATATTAATGAAAAACGAAACTTTTTCTTAGGAGTTTTACTCTCTAACACCCTATAGTTTCTCCAAACGAAAAGGTTGGAAATCGTTTGTTTAAAACGTGAATTAAAACTGTGAATTAGAAAATAACTAAAGTGAATTAAAACTTTATCTCTGAGCTTGGTGGGAAATTTTCGCGCTAATTAGTCACTTTTTGAAGACATGAATAGTTTGAAAATATTAATATTTAAAGCATCAATTTAAATGGAAAATATATCCCTATGGTTTATTTTTCACAAATTTATTTTTGAAAATGATGTCTGCTGAACAGTTAGAGGTGATAGTTTGCTCTAAGTTATCAGTCAATTTCAATATGCTTCGGAGGCCCAATTTCACCACAAATATGACATTAGGTGTCCTCTCTCTCCCCTTTCCCCTCTCCTCTCTCTCCGATCTCCCCTCTCTCTCCCCTCTCTCCTCTCTCTCCTCTCTCTCTCCTCTCTCTCTCTACCTCTCTCTACCTCCCTCACACCGATCGCTCTCGCTCTCTCCCTCTCTCTCTCTCTCTCTCTCTCTCTCTCTCTCTCTCTCTCTCTCTCTCCCTTCCTTTCCTTTTGGAGAAAATTTGCTGAGTCTATTTCTACGAAAACAGCTTAAAATTTCGTCCCAGTAGCTCAATTGGAAAAGCGTCGATTGTCTAGTTCGAAAGTCCATGGTTCGAGCCCTTGTTAAGACAGCAAATTTCAATAGCGCCCGAACAAATTAACTCTGCAGGTTAGTGCAATGCTATAGTAACACTAGTAAGACTGAAACGTATTCTGTGGAATATTTATCGTCGATTTCAAATCATGAGTCCAACGACCACACAGGAGGCTAACCCGAAGGATAAAAATAGCATCAGCAGGCTAACCTGGGAGGAAATAGCAGGAGATGATCATTTAGATATAATTACTATTATACATAACTTTAATTAGACATAAAATAGACAGAAATGTATTGTCCACTTCGACAAGAACTTGCAATTCCGACACATTAACTGATTTGGGAGAGCATCGGATCGCTAGTAAGACGATCTGTGGGGCTATCCGGGCTGTGATAACAAAATTCTATACACATTATGCATATGTAAAGAAAGTAATATCATTCTGTTTTACTTTAACAAGTCTCACTCATGCACTAGAAATATATTTATCGTAGAAAATAGACTCCAAAATGATTCTGCTGGGAAAATAACATTAAACTAAACTTTACAAATTCCTGAACAAACGCTTTTTTCCGAACGAAATTTACGTTCCCAGTTACTTGAAGTATATTTTGATTATATTTATTTTATTCTAGAATATGATTCTTCCTCACACGAAACCAAACAACTGGAAAGAGCTACCAGATAATGTGCGAAATATTTGAAAACAATTTATTTCAAATATACTTAGAGAGCATTCTTGTCGAATAGAAAATTTATTCGGAATATGAAAACAAATTTGATTTATTCCTAAAGAGGGAATAAATCAAATACAGTCTAAAAAACAAGAAAAATATATAGCAATTTTCAATAATAGTATTGACTAAACCTCAGTTTATTAAAACCGTAAAATTGTTTCGGTGTGTAACAACAAGCAATATAAGTAGGCGGAGAAGGGGTGAAATGGGGGAAATTTTTTAATGATTTTCAAGACAAAATAATTCACCCTTACTACAACAGAATTCTGTATAACTTTGAAAGGTATTAAATAAGTAAGCAAAAAATAATTCTGAGCAAAGCCGTATGAATGATTACTTACATTTTTACTTTCCGTATATACATAATGTATAAGGAAAGTATTGTGACGGGGTCGAAAATTCGAATTCATGTTTTCGAAGGGAGAGCACGCTTCAAGCATCCCTGATCACGAATCAAACATTTTTGAGGTGATGTCTGTGTGTGTGTGTGTGTGTGTGTGTGTGTGTGTGTGTCATGTGTGTGTGTGTCAGTGAGCCTGTGGAGACGATATCTCACGAACGAATTGAGCGATTCAAATAAAATTTGGTACAAAAATCACAATCCGTGATTGGTGGAAGCCAATTGTTTTTAAACGTAATTGAATTTTCAGAACCCCCTAAATTTTCGAGTGAAATTTTGAAAAAAATCATCAAAAAATCAAAACCATTAATAAAGTTACGCAAATGGACATTTCGTATGTAATTTTTCTCTTAGAAAACGATTGACATAAATTTAGAACGCTAACATGAACCGTTCTCGAGATATTGCATATTTATCAAATAAATTTATCAAAAAATCCCATAAATTAAAAAAAATATTAACTGTTGAGAAACATGTTCACTTTTCATATGAAATATCATGCGATAAATTTGGCGACATCATTCCCGTGGATCTAGCTCGTTCCATTCATGAGAAAAGATACTTTGAGTAATACTTTTGTATTTGAACGCCAATAGTCATTTATCTGCTATAAGAATAACTTATTTATCCATCCATAAAGCTTGGCGAGATTTTAGGGACAAATTTGGTGGAATGTCGCCAACTTGGCGATTTTTAAAATGTTACTAAATTAACGAAAATCTCGCCAAATGGATAAAAATGACGCCAAATCAATGAAAATGAAGACTAATTGTCGAAAATTCAATATCTTGGAAATAATATAAGTATCTACTGTAAGAAAAACCTATTTTTAACTGTAAAAGTAGTAAATTCATTGCATTATATAAAGAAAGTCATGTGTTGCCCACATCAGATTTTTTAATATTGTTTTCTATTTATCTATCGCTGTTTAGAATTACATTTATAAAAGCCCTAGAATCTACTTAGATTTCTAATTTTAATATGTCGTCAGCAAGCGATTAGTAATTAGTTGGCGTGTTATTAAATGACAATTTATTTTACAATAAGTAATAACGTATATGTTTTAAAAAGTGAAATATTCATCTTTCCAAATAATTTTGTACATCATTAATCCTAGATTTTAATTAAAAATTTCAATAGTGAACAAACAACTCTAACTTTTGGAATATCATTTTTACGTTCAAAAACGATACATTTACAGAAAATTTAAAGATATTTAAGAGCCTGCAAAATTTAAAGGTTTTTAATTACATTTATAAAAGCCGTAGAACCTACTTAGACTTCCAATTTTAATATAACGTCATCTAGCGATTAGTAATTAGTTGAGGTATTATTAAATAGCAATTTATTTTACTATAAGTAATAACGTATATGTTTTATAAAGTAAAATATTCATCTTGGCTAAATAATTTTAAAAATCAATAATCACAATTTTTAAATAAAAATTTCAGCAGTGAGCAACTCGAAATTTTGGAATATTATTTTTACATTCAAAAACGATACATTAACAGAAAATTTAAAGATATTTAACAGCTTGCAAAATTTAAAGATATTTAACAGCTTGCAATGTTGTTAAAAATGAATTGTAGGATAAGAAGAATGAACGCCGGGAAAATTAAATAATACTCACTAACATCCAAACTGAACTTGAGAATTGAATGTGCAAATTATAAAAACTATAGGATCGGGCAGTGTCGTGTTTTTCTTCGAGAAACATGTAAGGCACTCAATAACTGAATAATTCCACACCATTTTCACTTTTATCAACAATGGTTTGTAAGATAAGAGGATTAGATGCATGGAAGATTATATCGAAACGCAAATAAAGAATGAACTTGGGTACTAAATATACGAATTATAGAAACTCATCACTGAGTTTATAATGGCCTAGACAATATGGAAAGAATAGCCCATGGGTATCTATTTCATATTAACTACGGCTTTATACGCCGCAGCGTTCTGGAATTGATGATATTTAATTTTAGACGTATTACAGAGATTAAACAAAAAAATTTATTATATAAAATATAAATCGTTAAATATTATCGGTTTATATGAACGGTACAGAAATATATTCTACCCTAAATTTTCCGTAATCTCATACTTTACGGGGAGTCAATTTTGGTTATCAATTTTGGACTGAACAAAGGTTTATCCAAATGTCTGCATTCAAAAAGAATGTCTTATGGCATGTAGGTATATAAATAAAATACATTGAAATGTCTACTTAAAATCGAAGAATTAGTGCTAATATAAAATCAAAACCGAAATATTATTTTAATTTTTGCTTTTTGCGATAGGTTAGTTTAGTGCCTACGAAAAAATTGATTTAGAATGAGACATTTTGAGTAAAAATTTACTCCCATCTTCCATATTTATTAGAAATGGACCGACCCCATGTCAATACCCTAATAAAACTCCGAATGCTAAAAATATGAGTGGACAAATGTGGTCATGGCCATGCATACGATTGACATCGATGACATAGACGTAAAAGCGGTTGCATTAAATGCTTCATCTGCTTTTTATAAGTAAAGGATGCTTGTTCGTCTGTCTCTATTGCGCGAAGCGGAATTATTTCCCTATTACAGATATCAACGAATCTCGATGAGGATATATAGCAGGTCCTTCGATGTAAACCGCCCTCGGAAGGATATATATATATATATATATATATATATATATATATATATATATATATATATATATATATATATATATATATATATATATATATATATAATGTGGTACTGCCATCTCCAAACAAAATTTATCCTCACGATAACAGAGGACTTTATCTATGCCAAATGTGTCTTTGTATAATGTTTTTGGTGAGTCAAATTTTGAACACTTAATTCTTCTCTCTCCTATTCATCAGATCAGCTTTTAAATGTAGTTCGATTTACCATTTCTGCGTCTCATTTTATTTTAGTCATGTAGACTCTGTATGAAGTTTAGTTATTGTTTCAATTGTAAATATTTATATCTTGGTAGGGGAGTGAGTGTCCCATGGTAAACTCATGCTCCAATATTTTGGTTTTAAGACCTGGAGTTACGTTATGGTATTTTGTGGCTTAGCCCCATTTTGCTGGTCCCCAACAAAACATAATCTGCTGATAAACTTTAAAAAGGCCGAAGGGTATCAAGTGTTGAGGGGCTTTCTGAAGGCGGTTGTGCCTGTAGGGGTTTAAAAGACCAATGGAACTGTTCTGTGGCCCGTGGGCGATGCCCCTGAGACGAATCAGAATGGTTGCATTAATTTTAGGGGCGGATGTTAAAACTTGAGAGAGAGAAAGAATTTTGGAGAGATTAAGAGAGATGAGTTGAAGACACCATCAAAAAGGTGGTGTTATTTTGGTGTGAAATAAATGTCCGAGGCATCCGATGCACAGATCTTCTACAATGTTTTCGGTAAGTCAAATTTTGAACACCTATTTCTTCTCTCTCCTATTCATCAGATAAGCATTAAAATTTAGTTTCGAGTTACCATTTCTTCGTCCCATTTTACTTTAGTCATGCAGACTCTGTATGAAGTTTAATTTTTGTTTTAATTGTAAATATTTATGTCTTTGTAGCGGGTCCCATAGTAAACTCATTGCTGTGTGCGGGTCCCATAGTAAACTCATTATGGTGTCTGGTCCCATAGTAAACTCATGCTCTAATATTTTGGTTTTAATACCAGGAGTTACGATGTGGTATTTTGTGGCTCTGCCCCATTTTGCAGGTTCCCAGAAAAACAGGAAATGCGGATGAACTTTGAAAATCAGATTTTAACGAAAATATGACACAACGTCCAAGTAGGACGAGATCATAGAATTTTTCGGAACTTTTGAATTAACGCCTGAAGGGTGTCAAGTGTTGCGCGACATTCCGAAGGCAGTTGTACCTGGAGGGGTTTGAAAGACCAATGGAACTAGCTGTTCTGTGGCCCATAGGCGAATCAGAATGGTTGCATTAATTTTAGGGGCGGATTTTAAAACTTGAGAGAGAGAGAGAGAATTTTGGAGAGTTTGAGCGAGATGAGTTGGAGACATTATCGAAGAAGGTGGTGTTATTTTGGTGTGAAATATGTGTCAGAGACATCTGATGAACAGATCTTCTACAATGTTTTCGGTGAGTCAAATTTTGAACACATATTTCTTCTCTCTTCTATTCAGCAGATAAGTTTTTTAATGTAGTTTCGAGTTACCATTTCTCCTCCCCATTCTATTTTAGTCATGTAGACTCTGTATGAATTTTAATTATTGTAATAATTGTAAATAGGAATGCGTGTGTGAATTTAAATAAATGTTTTTTGATATTTTACGACACGGTATTTTGCCATCCGCGCTCTTACCGGGGATGTCCTGAAAGAGGTAGATACCTCAAGACAAAATAATTGGTGCCCCGACCAGGAATTAAGGTTAGTTTATTAACAGAAAATATTTTTTAGGAGGATGGTAACATCTAACCAAAATAATTGGTGCCTATGACCAGGATTCGAATTAACTTTGGCTCACTAACCAAGAGCAAAATATTTTGGAGGTTGGTAACATCAAGAAATTTTCGAAATACGAAATAAGACAGATGCTATTCAAAATACAAAGGAAAAAAAAATTCTTGAATCTCTATTTCGGAATAATTGAGATAGATTATTTATTTCAAATTTAAGTAGAGATAACAAGTTGTTTCATTATACCATGAGAATAAAGTCAATAACTGTGTTTGGGTAATGGCTTTTTGTTTATATCGAGGGGGAGTGAATATCAGTTTTGATTTTCTGACGCAAACCCCAGTTATTCACGGTATGATAGGAAAAATCATGTGTTGCTCTTAATTTGTTTGTATATTTCTCAAATTTTGTGTATGTTATTGATTAATTACATTAACTCGGGGAACTAGGTTAACAATGATATTTCTAATTTATGGCAAACACCAGGGTGTCCAAAGACATCGTACATGCCACTGTCCCTAGTTTTATCTTTCCCATCTTCGTTTCAACACAAGTTTATTTCAGATGGGACAAAGTTCTTCTTTTTGACCACAAGGTTGAAATTTGATACGTCGCTATGGAGTTTTCCTCCACATTCGGAAAAGAAAGTTGTTTTCAGGTTGAAAATTTAACACCATACTCCTCGAAGCTTAACACCCACAAAATTTTGACAAAGAAGGGGTTGTTTTAGCAGATATACAGTACAAGATCATGGAGGAGATAATAGAGGGGAACGTAATTTTCATAGAGAAGTGGACGACGCGTATACAAGTAGAGAGACTCCGTTCTTTTTGCGGAGGGATTTAAATTACCAATAGGTAATAAAATGGCGTTACGTAGTTTCAGTGTGAGAGATTTGGTTACGTAATTGAGAATTAAAATAAATAAAATAATAGATACATTATTTTCGCTAAATGGTAATTACTAAATAAATAATAAATAATGAAAATAAATACATTCTATATTAATTCAATTTATAACCATAATAGAAACAAAAGTTTAATTATAAGAAAACTTTGTTTACAAGAGAATTCTAATAATGATACAAAGCTTAAACAAAAATAGTAATTTTTAAATATATTAACTACTTAAATAAATAATTCAATGGATTCAACAATTTTTGGTAGGGTATGCAGTTTGGCCTTAGGCACATATATGCTCTATAATAAAAAAATCGACGCACCAAGAAGGAGTTGTCCGATTGTAATGAAATGTGTATGCAAAAACATTTTGAGCGAACATGTAAATGAATAAAATTTGGTGTCCGATGAATAAGTAGTGGGAGCTCCAGCGCATCGGAACTGCGCATTCAGCAGGTGTATATAAGGAGCTATTCTGAATATGTGGTCAAAATTTCTGTTGCATTTCGACTGCGGGTTTCTTACGTCTTTGGTAGTCATTTCTGGCACACTGACAGCACAGCGGTACGTAGACAACATTCTACGACCGGTTGTGTTACCGTTACTTTTGCGACACCCCGGACTTACTTTTCAACAAGATAATGTCCGACCGCACACGGCACGCGTTACTATGAATTGTCTTGAAGCTGGCCCAACACTTCCTTGCCCAGCTAGGTCTCCCGTTCTCTCTCCCATAGAGCACATTTGGGACGTTATGGGAAGGCGATTGCAACCATCCCGGAATGTTGGCGATTTAGCCCGACAGTTGGAGACAATTTGGCAAGACCTTCCGCAGGACACCATCCGTGAACTTTATCAGTCTATGCCATGCCGGGTGATATCTTACATCCAGGCCAGAGGTGGATCAACGCCTTATTGACCTCCTCCCTTTGTTTATGGTCAAACTCTAAATCATTAAATTGTTCTGAAATTTTAATCGTTTCTTTTTCTAAGTTCGTTCTTCACATTCACCAACTTTTATCACAATCGGACAACTCCTTCTTGGTGCTTCGATTTTTTTGGTATATAATGTATTTCTGCGGTCAGAATTGTGTGATGTTTGGGATTCAATGTGTATTTTGTATACATTGGGGACTGGGTCAGACCGTTTGGATGATCAACAAAGGTTCTCAAATTTCTGGTGGAATAACGTTGAGAGGTTTTATCTATAATGAAGAAAAACTGTATTTCCATTTTTTCGCATCACTAAACTTTTAATCAAAAATTTATATCAACTGTAAAGTATATTTTTCCTACATATTCACTTATATTTCACATTCGTTAAATCACACAAAATTGAATAAATAATTCGGAGTAGGATATAAAATACCATTGTTAGGTAACGACGATTGCTCTCAGAAAAGGAATTAAATTATGGAAACAATAATTTTGAAAAACCGTTACACTTAGGAAGGGGGGGGATAAATGATAGTTCCAGCATTGTTCCTGAACTCGTGATGGACTTTTTAGTTTCTATGGGTTCTATAAGAAAGAAAGGTGAAATTTGTTATGTTTTTCTTCTGGTATGTTGAACGCTAATAAAGCATTTTAATATAAAATTTTATAAAATGTAGTTTTGTAAAATGCAGTTTTATAATAATACAACTATTTTAGCGTTTCTTTAAGTACTGTTTGAAAAAAAATACATGGTGTTTTCTTTTTTATTTAGTCTTGTTGTTAAGGTGTTATCACTTTACATTCATAAAATGTTATGGTTAAATATATATTGTGCAGAGAACAGTATGTCAGGATACAGGGTGGTTAGAATTATAGCTGTGTATTTTTATGGTATATGAAACTGGTAATATATAAATTGAAAGTGAATTGTATTTTATTTTTCTAAAAGGGGAAAATTTATATTTTAATATGTGGCATAAGGCTAGTTTATTTAATGAAAAGAAAACTTAATACATAAAGTTGTAGTTATATTAATAAGAAGAGTTAGGTATTATAAAGTTCATTTTTAAAGAGTGTAAAGGAAGTGAGGTAATAAGTGAATAAGATAGTATTGCATAATGAAACAAAATGTTAGTTAAAAGGATTATGGCAGGTCCTGGTGACGGGGCAGAGCTTATAAAGTGCTGGTTTTTGACTTAACCATTACTTATAAATCAATGGTACAAAATTTTGCTGTATGCAATTTTATTGCATGACAATGTGCCTTATAAGTCAAGATGCATTATGCTCTTCCCCTACATACGGTGTACTATGTGCTGTTCACAATAAACTTCCTGTACATAAGTTATGCATGTATATTCAGTGTACGGACTACTTCGCAGACTTTTCTGTTAAAAAGACATTTCTTCAATCACGTCAATAGTGTAACACCCTGTTCAGCGGTCATTTACACGCATCGTATCTTACAATACCTACATGTCTACAGTACAGATACTTCCATGATTCTCCCAGTTCTACAGTACAGATATTTGTATGTTTCACCCATGTCTGCAGTACAAATATTTCCACGTTCTACCAAATTCCATCATTCTAGTCAATTCTACAGTGCAGACATTTCCATGCTCCAGTCAATTTACAAGTTCCAGTGATTTATAGAGCGCATACATTTACACGTTTCTGTCATTTCTACAGTACAAATGCTTCCATGTTCCACTCAGTTCTACAGTACAGATGTTTCTATGTTACACTCATTTCTGCAGTACAAATATTTCCACGTTCTACCAATTTCCAACGTTCTAGTCACTTCTACAGTACAGACATTTCCACGTTCCAGTCAATATATTAGTTTCAGACATTTCTACAGTACAGATGTTTCCATGTCCCCACTCATTTCTACAATACAGATGTCTCCACGTTCCAGTTACTTCTACTGTCGAAGATCCAGACCACTCGACTGGCCCTTGGGCTTATATCAGCTGTTTGAGTGGCAGGAGTTATTTCTACTGTAAAAACTTTTCCAAGTTTCAGTCTTTTTTTTGCTTGCAGACATCGAACTTTGTTGTGTTTCATTATTTGATAATTTGGTTACGGAGTTGTACACAAAGACATTCCTCATCAACGTTTTAAATAAGTTCAACACTTTAGATGCGCGCTTTTCAAATGCATAGAAATTCCAATCACACTTGTCATGAACAATGAATGTATATAATTATGGTAAATCCTAAATAACTACGAGGCCGACGTAAATACAGCACGTAGTGCATTATGTTCAGGGATACCTGATCACATTTAAATTTTAATCGCTGCATGGACAGTAAGCAAAGACTGTCTTGAAATTTATTAACCATAAACTGTGTTAGACTTTTTGAGAGTTTATTTGTTTTATATTTAGGTTACATATGGTCAAAAATGATCTGAATGATTTAATTTTCCTTTGATCCATTTAACAATTTTCTATTTTCTATTATTGTGTTTATTATTCAAGTGCATTGTGATGTTTTATATCTGGTTAACACCATACAGGAAAAAGCTTTAGTTTTTTTTTGTTATATGAAAGAAGGCCATTTGCACCCCAGCAATGTGCATTGGTAATTTTAAGTGTTTATAACGCTTGTAAATTTTTCAAAGGGGGAAATGGAGGTAATATTGTCCCATGGTAAACTCATGCTCCAATATTTTGGTTTTAAGACCAGGAGTTAGGTTATGATATTTTGTCGTCCAACCTCAGTTTGCAGGTGCCCAGCAAAACAGGATTTGCGGAAGGACTTTGAAGATCAGATTTTAACGAAAATATTCCACAATATACAAGCCGGACGAGATCATAAAGTTTGCGAACCTTTTAAATTAACTTTCGAAGGGGATCAAGTGTTGCGGGGGCTTTCCGAACACAGTTGTGCCAGTAGGGGTTTGAAGGACCAATGGAGCTGATATGTGGCCCGTGGGCGACGCTCCTGAGACAAATCAGAATAGGTTCATTAATTTTAGGGGCGGATTTTAAAACTTGAGAGCGAGAGTTTGGGGGAGATGATTTGGAGACACCATCGAAAAGCTGTTGTTATTTTGGTGTGAAATAAGTGTCAGAGACATCCGATGGAAAGCTCTTCTACAATGTTTTCGGCGAGTCAAATTTTGAACACCTATTTCTTATCTTTCCTATTCAGCAGATAAGCTTTTAAATTTAGTTTCGAGTTACCATATCTCCGCCCCATTTTATTTTAGTCATGTAGACTCTGTATAAAGTTTAATTATTGATTTAATTGTACATATTTATGTCTTTGTAGGGGGGGTCCCATGGTAAACTCATGCGCTAATACTTTTATTTGGCCCAGGTTCGATTCCCGCCACTGCCAAAAACTATCGCCGTATTCACACGGAGTACGATCACGTTAAACATGTGTATTCTGTTACGTCTAACTTTAATGAATGATGAAAGTGTTGCGATGCAACTGCTTAAGAGGGACTTAATTAAATGATATGTTTAATTAAGCAGCTATATAGCAACACCTAATTGGGTCGGTCACCCACATGCAAATATAAATAATTTTACTTATTTAAAAATATTAAATACCTAATGAATTGGGACAGTATAGTGGGGAAATAAAATTTAGAATATAACTACAAAGCATTGTGAAGTTACATGTATAAAATATATAACAATTTCTGCATATGGGCGCCTTAAAATTATAAAATACACAATTTTCTAACACATGTTATAATCTTACACTTTTGATTATTTTTTTTACATACCTGTACTGTGGACCTAAATTTGCAGATATTATTAAAATAAAATTAATAATAAAATTATAACAATTCAGCCATGTAGCTTGTAGCTTCTTGTCACTAAAAATAGTTCATAAAAAATGAAAATGTTCATTAATATCTCTCAAAATTAACGTAACAAATTGTTCTTTATTTTAGTTCGACAAATAAAAAAAATGTTTTCAGAAATCACTTTTGGATGATGTTTAACATCTTATTAAAATTCATTTTTATGGCATATGTCAGTTTGTGTAAAGAAATATTTGTTGAATATGATGTTAAGGATCACATATAAGGATGGATTCCCAATGCAGCTCATAATATTGACTAAACTCTCCAGCATTTGTATGTTGGCACATTATCTCAATTCAAATTCCTTTTATAGCATATGTCAGCTTGTGTAAAAAAATATTTGTTGAATATGACGTTAAGAATCATATATAAGTAGATGAATTCACAATGTAACTCTCAATAAAGTCTAAAATCTCCAGCATTTATATATGTTGACATATTATCTCAATTCAAATTTATTTCATAACATATGTCAGTTTGTGTAAAGAAATAGTTGTTGAATATGATGTTAAGAATCATATATAAGTAGATGCATTCACAATGTATTTGAAGCAGATAAAGATTTTAGAGATGAGTCAAGATTTGAAAATGATTAAATTAGTCTTATCTTGACATACTCACACATTCCTTCTACGATAGTGAGAGATCTTAACATCCTCCCTTTAAGTGTAAATTCTACACATTTTTTTTTACATTTAGAACACTCCTTTACATATAAGTATTATATAATTCATAAGATAAAAAAAAACTTAAAGATTCATCATAGGTGGGATAATTCCATTCAGGGATGAACCACCTCACTTTTTTGCACAACATACTTTCCTTACGATGTCGTCAACTGGCAAAAACGTTGTTTTCCCACAAAGAGAAAAGCCCGAGCAGATGTGGCGAGATATGATTGGATGATACCATTCATACCGTTTTCCTTTGCAAAATACAAACTTGCGCGCAGAACATGGAGTTAGTTCTAAAGTGAGCACCAAAGAATTATTTCGGTATGCTGCAATTTGCATGAATTACCGCTACAGTTACAATTTATATTATTGGAGTATTTTAAGAATAATTTAGAAAAGGATAATTTAGAATAATAATTAAAAGATAAAAATTTAAATAATTAAAATTAAAAAAATATTTAATGATTTATAAAAATTGTTAAATTTTGAATAAGAAATAAGTGTTGTGATTTGTCAAAAAAGAAAGAAATAAAGAGGAATGAATTTGAGTTTGTAGTGAAAGTCATGCACTGCCCAAATCAGATTTATTTATTTAATTTTATTTAGTGTTGAAAATAATGCAATACGTTTTTTTTTCCAATGGCCAGGCATTGACTCTTTCATCTTCGCCTATACATCGACCAGAACAGTGAACCTCTTAGCCGTCAAAGACGTTGCCCCAGCGCACCAGTGGGGGTGGGAACACATTGCACCCAACAACACAAACATCCATGTCTTACGTGGGACTCGAACCCACACGTGGCGGCCGATCAATCTCTGGAAACGCTCGCCTTGACCGTTCTGCCACCACGTGGACTGAAATGAGCCAACAGTACTCGGTGTTCCCAGGTGATCGCCCACCCAAGTACTAACCGGGCCCGATGCTGCTTAACTTCGGTGATCTAACGGGAACCGGTGTTTTCACAGCCGTTTTACAGCCGTTGGCTCATAATGCAATAAGTAAAATCAGAAAATTTTACATTTATTATAATAAATAAATTCAGAAAAATAATGAAATGAAATTTTATATAAAATTATTCTTATTAAAGCACGTATTAACAAATTTTGTAATAACTTATATTCAAAACGCATGACCAAGCTATTAACAGGTCTTGTGAAATTCCACTACGTTTCAATATATCTTTGTCTTAACGTAGAAATATTCCAAATAAAGGTTTGGTAGCCAATTTATGAGTTACTTTCCTTCAAAAACGCATCATCGCATTTCATATGTGCCGCCTCAGGTAGTAGTATATTATCTAACCTCCTGTCCTGGATTAATATGCATCTGCCCTTTCCCTCTATGTAGTAATCGATTTGATATCGCTCCCTTCCTTGAATGTAGCATATCTTTCGGACTTCCAGAATCTAGATCCGGTTTATCAGTTGCATCTTGATGATCCTTGCAATGAGCACGAATATGTGTGTTCCTTAGAAATACATTAGAGAACATGGATAAATAAATCGAATCAAACGGTGTGTGAATTTTCGTTTATGTTCTAATTACCAGAATTTATAAGGAATTTAGATTTAGCTGTATAGTGTATCACATATGGAGTTTTGTCTTTACAGCGTGTTATGTCTGGAAAAGGTAAATATGAGTCTAGTACAATATATACATATTTCATTACTTTGTCTCTGCTCTACCAGTCACAAAGTTACAAAGGTTTTCTTCCTATCCACTCCATGATTACGCTCCTAATACCCACAGACGCATGCATGTCATACACTCCTCCCATTCAATATTATTTCTTATATGACTCCCTACAGAAACATGCATACTCTGTAATCTATAAACATGCATACTTTACCATCTATTCTAACATAACACAATTAATCTATGCTCCTCTATACCCTTTAATAATGAATTTATCAAGTTTAATGTCTAAAACATTTTATTTCAGGTTTTCCATTACTGGTCATACCATGGAGATAAAAGAACTAACTTGGTCCAACTTTATGTGTCATACAATTCAGCTTAAACTAATCTATCTATAAGCAAAGTTTTCATTAACTGCATTGTGAAAAACGCGAAATAAGGAAGCAAGTGTCTTCAAACTTCATGGTTTAAATAATCATATTCTGAATTTTTAAATTGGAACGAGCTCAAAATATTAACTTTTCTGTTCAGATGAATGATGGAGGTAAAGGAGTGGTCTTATCGCTAAACCCATGAGCTGAATACCGTTTTCCATTTCAGGCATTAAGAGCTTTTGATCATCCAATTGCATCATGTTGTGGCAAAATCTTCGGCCTGAGATACAAACACTTTATCTCACCTCTATGGGCTACGCAGATACACGGCGTGTTGTCTTTTATGATGAAGATATTATTATTTAGAAAATACTATCGCCAAGATTTAAATGTGAATAGCTAGGACATATATCAAATTAACATAATAAAAGAAGATATTTATGTATGTGTTAGTGTGTGTGTTGGCTGTAACGAGAAATTTAAGCGTCGAACAGCGAGAAAATTTGGTACAGAGATACTTCAGGGCTCGGGAAAATTCGAATAAGTTTTTTTAATTATTATTATTTTTGAATGATTTTGAGAGATTTTCATACAAGTCGGTTTTTTAGTGAACAAAAATATTATCCCAGAGTTTACAACTTGACACCATCGGAAAGATCGAAGAGCGTGCTTTTCAGTGATATTTAAAGTGAATTCATAGGATAAAATTCTTCAAATGAATTTAGTAATTTTAAATGCATCGAAACTTTAATTTTTAGCTAATACTAATTTTTCCTCATCTGAAAAAGAAAGATTAACATAATTCATAAGTTTAACAAACCGTTGCTTTCATGAGTAATTATATTATTGTACTTTTTGCGATTTTTCAAACAAACGCATCAAATTTACAATCGAGTACAAATTTATTATCGAGTTTTCTCCTCGATGGACTTTTTAGCGAATGCCCGCGGAACTCTACTTATTTGTGTATTTATTTATTTATTTATTTTTCTTTTTGCTTTTCATGTTTGCTGAACGTAAACGTGATAAATTGGGTCAAAGCGAGAGTAGGATGTGGTTTGGAAATTGAGTGGTGGTATCTCTAAATTTATTAATTAAGTGGCGGGCGTTTATATAGGACCCATGCAACGACGGGAAATTCATTTTAATAATGTATATGGCCACGCCCACATATGTCCACTCCAATTTTTTACATTCAGTGGTGTTCTTAGGACGTTAGAATACAGTTTATCTGCAATACATATGAAAGAGGGAGTAAATTTAATGCTGATGGTTTCATTCTAAATCGTTTGCTAAAAATAAATAAGAAACTATTAAGTACCATGACAGAATACTGAAACAGAATTCACCTTTCAGCATGGATTTTATACCGGCACTAATTCTGACATTTCAGGTATAGTTTTAATTTATTTTATTTTATTTATAGCCCGACAGAACATTTATATTTTTCCATTGCAGGCATTCAAAGTCCTTAATTTCGTTCAAAACATCATTCTATCGTTCCACAGAGTATAAGATTGTAAAAATTCATAAGTGAAATATTTTTGTATATCGTCATATGTCACGATAATATTTTAAAAGTATATTTTATGTAATGAATCATTTTGTTTAAACTACGCAGTCGAACTGTATAGGCTTAAAATCTAGGAAGCTGTGCTTAGCCGCAGCAAATTAAAAGAATCCAATGTGCAAAAAGAAGAGAGATTACGTTTACAAGGTATGTAAATTATTTTTTATTTAATTATTTGCTTTGCATCCCATATTTCATCCTATGCGCGTGTTCATCATAAGAAAATAGTGCACTAAATTCTAAGAAGCAGAGGCATTATTTGTTAAAAAACCTTTTCCGCATTTATATAAAATGTATAAAAATGGATATTGATATTGAAATTCGATATCTTTGATAATGCATTTATGTAAATTTGTTATTTATTATAAGAATATAAGTGCATTTAAAAAAAATATATTAACAGCATCCCAGAATAAATTAAGAACTTAGCAATTTAATAACACGCTAGTATACTTTTTAAGCTGAAAATGTTATATAATATTTCAGTCTTTTGGGTATGTTAGCTTGTAATTTTTGGTGTATAATGATTTACAGTGTTGTAATGCGTCAATTTTTTATTTATAATTACATATATATCTATATATATCTATACACATATATATCTATATTTAATTATTTAAATTTACACATATTACAAAAAAAATATTTTTAAATGCTTATCATGTTTATAGTTAAAAAAAATTATAAAGGTACAGTTCCGTATTTTTTTTCTTTTGACCGCATTAACATAAACTCGCCAATTGAGCGATAGTCGCCAAATCTAGCAGTCGAGTTCTTTTTTCGTCATAGCTGCGATTAAGGCTGCTCTATATACTACTAAGGCTGCTCTATATACTACTAAGGCTGCTCTACTAAGGCTACTAAGGCTGCTCTATATGTAGAGGAGCTCTAGCTGCGATGGTTGGCTCCTCGAACGGTAGTGTCTATGCGAAATCCTATGTTAACAATGTTGCCATAGGTTCCTATGGGAGTGAACCTTCTGAATATAGTATTCTGTGCATTGAACATGATCAAGCGGTGACACTTTATGGTTAGATCCTGCCAGTAACATCGCCAGACAAAAATGTGTAGCGTCCAAATAGCTGTTTCCTATTTCTCGGAACCTCAGTGCGTCACTCCTTCTGACGACGTCAACGGGACTAGATATTTGAGACATTTAGTCAAAAATATCAAATATAGCCATTATATATATATATATATATATATATATATATATATATATATATATATATATATATTGCCATTAGCAGTTGCAAATTCATAGTTTCTAGCTAATAATTTGTGTCAAAACCACTGATTTTAATTCATTAACATCAAACCAACAGGGTATTTAAATGTATCTCTAGGTATTAAGAAAATCCTGCGATATCTTGTGAAATTCTGCGGCACTACATTACAAACAAAACGAACAACAAATCTTGCAGTTCTCAAATTTTAGAGATAAACTAATATGAGCCCGTGTATGGGTAAGATAGTCTTAGAATTTTGATTTCTGCCTTAGTTATTATTATATTAATTAATAATATGTTGCTTTATCGCAATAATTATTAATTAATTATATGTTGCAAGATCAGGGCAAAAATTTAATGAATCGAACCCATTTTCAATTTCTATGTAATTGATTGGTGGCAGAAACGTCACAAAAAAACCGTAATAATGATATACCTTATATTTTTATTCTTATAAACAAATCGTTTCACAACTAAAGTTGTCATGACGAATTGCAAGTAACATGTAATTATTATTGCAGTCAACCACTATTTGTCACATATTTAATTCTTATAAACAATTAAGCTAATCAAATGCGAAACCTAATTTTTCATGACAAAGATTGTTAGAATATTTAGCATGCTAATTGCCTGTATATTTAAAATCATTTTATTTGTTTACATTTTAGACCGCATGCATTGTACAATCAGTTAAATCTCGAATTAACTATTTACCTAAAGTTGTTAGTACAGTTCAGATTCGGTTCCTTACATTATAATATATATATATATATATATATATATATATATATATATATATATATATATATATATATATATATATAATATGTATATATATATATATATATATATTGTATATATATATATATATTATATATATATATATATATATATATAAATATATATATATATATATATATATATATATAAATATATATATATATATATATATATAATATATGTATATACATAATATATATATATTAAAGTCCACCAAAGCGAAAGCAACTTTATCGTACGTGGAATAAAAATCGAAAACTTTCTAGAGAGGTAGGTAGACTGCGAAGTTCAGAAACGGAGGGTTTGTTAGAGTCATCGAACATGGGGCGGAGCTCCCTTGGTCTGAACAGGGACTCAAGTAAATACCACAGATAACGCCAATAACTCATCAAGTATTAGTGTTTACATGTATTTTGGATGCATGTGTATTAAAAACTCAACTAGAACTATAAGATAAGACAACTTTCAGGGGGACGGAAGCTCTTTTTTAGGGGTTTGAGGGACTATTTATCTTCCTGTTAGATATAGGGATATTGTAGATCATTGCAAAATTAGTATAAAGCCCTATTGTCACCCTCCCCTTGAGAGATAACCCCAAACCATTCTAAAAAGGGAGTCACATCCCCTAAAGTTATTTCAGTGTGTAGCTACATTTGGGTTTTCATACACACGCATTAAAACTTATACGATAGCAATAATTCTAATATTTGTAGAGTCATACTACTTCTTCGACCTAGACCGCCCAAACTATTCGAATGTGTATCTGTTTAGACAGCCAGGAAGTGCCACACGATTTATACCGGAATCCAGTGGCAGAGGCATCCACGGAGACCGTATGCTCATTCCCATACCACCAACCTTTCGGAACGACTAACGGACCCAAATATTTAGCGTGCCCAAGCATATTTAACGTATCGTGAACACGGGTAAAGTTTGGGCACAGCCAGAAATGACATGAATGGGCCACATTGGATGTTGTCGTTTCAGATCTAGCGCACTTTAATGAAGTCTGTGGGATACAGAGAAGTATCTAAGAAGATAAGAAGACACAAACATTTTCCAGTCAAAAGATGTCCTTGGCAAATCCGAAATCATATTTTTATGACATGGATTCTTCTAGATACACAACAAGACTCTGTAGTCAAGGTACTTTCCTCGCAACTACGCGTTTATACCATATTTCCGGCACTTTCTATATCATATTTGATTTCACATACATTAATAAATTTGCCTGACGTCGTTAAGAAAGGAGGGGTATTCATTCGATATCTACATCTAGAAAAAAAGTCCCCCTACATTTCAATTTAGAATTTCCAATTGCTTTCATAAATGATAGATCAAGATATCAGAGCTGCCATCTAGGAACACACAAAGGATTTTATCAAAACGAGATTTTATCAAAGAGTCCTCGAGGCAGGGTTTTAAAATGCAAGCAAATTTTTAATGAAACATTACGAAATCGAAATTCAATGAATTTTTTGGATTAATTGTAACTACATGGGATTTTAATATTGCCTAGTAGTTAAATTAGATTAGGAATATTTTCCTCTTGTTCATTTCTATTTAGATTTTACCCTTTTTCTTCATCTCTAGTCGTAGACAATCCCCTTTCTCTGTTTCAGTCACAATTATTGTTTGTACATCAGTCACTGATCTGGCTCTCACGAATGAATGTTGCGCTTCTAGTTTATTATGACGAAGATGGCTGTTTCTTACCTTCGAATTCAGTCGATACAATTAGTTTCATTTCGTATTCTGCGTTTAGCGAAGTTATTTTTAACACTTTACAACAAAGTTGAAAAGTGTTTATGACTTTGTTCATTCTGTCTGTCTGTCTGTCTGTCTGTCTGTCTGTCCGTTAGCACGATAACTGCCGTAAAAATGACTTAATCAAAATGAAATTTTAGTATGTTGTTCAGACGGTCTATAGGACCTATGGGAATATAAATGAATAATATCACCCAATTAGTTTTGGATTGAACCCGGGTTGAAAAAATGGAATACATTGAGCCCTATGGGACCTAATTTTTCAAGCATTTTTTAAGCGGATTTAAAATTCACAAATTGCTTCGAAAATTTTAGGCAATATTCAAATTGTTCCATAAAATATATAAAAAAAAATTCAGCGAAATATATTCAGTTGTTTTTTAAATAAAAATTAAAATAATAATAACACCTCTTATATTAAGCGATCACGTGTCCATGATATGAAACGATCACATGACCCACTTCAAAATGATATATGGCATCCATCTTGTGTCAAAATCGTGATTTTTAAAGTTCTTTTTAATTCATATTGAGTGTTGTATCCGTCCTAAAATTACTTTATTTTTGCCTAAATTCTGTGCATCTACATACTGAAACAACGCAATGACAATATATTTTAGTTTAAATGCTCTTCCAAATTTGATTATTTCTACTATTAAGCCTATTTTTCACCTATGTAAAATGTAAACAGCAAAATATGTAGAATGAGTTGTATTAGAATCGCTGTAATTCTTTAACACAAAATCATTTAGTCCATGGAGTCTGCTTAGCTGATATGAATTCATTAATTTTAGAAAGAGAAGGACGATATTTTTCGATGAAGTTTTACGCATAGAGTTTACTTATTTGCAGCTCAATGGTCTTAATTTTTAAATAAAATAAATTATTATAGTATTGTGATGAATGACATGAATGGGGGAATTATTTATGAATGAAATGTTGCTTTTATAGAGAGAGCCAGGCGTGTTATTTTTTTATGACGTCATTTGAATGGATTTCAGTTGTTTTCGATGAAGTTTTCAAATATAATAAATTATCGTAGTATTATGATAATTCTAAAATTATTACCGAGGAATGTATAACATTTTATAGATGTTTAAACCAGGCAATTTATACTTTAATGCCGTCATTTGAATGAAGTTAATTTTTTTCGATGAAGGTTTAAGGTTTCAAATATAATAAATTAATGTAGTATTGTGATAAGTTTTAAAGTATTACCGAGGAATGTATTGCATTTTAGACATGTTTAAATAAAATTGCATTGAAGTTGGAAAGTGTTTCATAATCAATGCTTTAAGCATGATTGATATTTCTTGTTGTTTTATAACCCTAGTCTGCTTCAACATGTATTGGCAAATTGCACTTTGTAACAATTTCCAACATAGTTAAAAAGTATTTATGACTTTGGTCATGCTTTCTGTCTGCCTATTTCTACTCTTTCTCTGTATGTCTGCCAGTCTGCCATAACTGTCGTAAAGGAGAATTTATCGAAATTGATTTTTAGTTTGTTGTTTAGATCCTCTGTGGGAAGTTTGGGAATGCGAATGAATAACATCACCCTATTAGTTTCGAAATTATTCCGTGTTGGAAATATTAAATACACTGAACCTTATGTGACTAATTTTTAAAACATTTTTAAGCGAAGTTAAAATTCACAATTTGTTTCGAAAATTTTAGGACATATTCAAATTGTTACATAGAATGGGTAAAAAAACGTTCAGCAAAATATGTTCAGTAGCTTTTCAGATAAAAATTGAAATAGTAATTATATCTATATCATATTAAGAGATCACGTGACTCAGTGCAAAATAATATGTGGATTACATTTTTTCCACTGTGTGTTTTTTCCATAAAATTTAAGAGAAAGTTTAAATTTATATTTAGTGTTGCTTTCGTCATTAAATGGCTTTAGTTTTGCGTATATCTGTGTATCGGAATTCGGTGCCAACGCAATTACAATATTTTTTATTTTAATTGATTACGAAACTTTCTTTATTCCTACAGCAGAGCCTAACTTTATACCATACAGAATGTAAACAAATCAAGTGATTTGAAGGTGAGTTGTATATAAATTGCTGTTTCTGTTTCATACAAACTTATTTAGCGTTAAGGTCTGGAACATAAGTGATATGAATGAAATATTCATTGATTTTACTTAGAGAGCAGACGATTTATAAAATGAAATGGTTTAATAGAGTTACAGTCATGGAGTGGTTACAACAATTTGGATGAACTAATTTAACATGATAAAAGCAAGCAATATTGTTTCAATAATAATGAACTATTATAATTGTGACTTAATATTAACTGCAAATACATCGTAAACACTTGGCAAATTATACTTTCGTTAAAGTCATTTGAATAAAGTTTTGTGTAACTAGCTTTGTTTTTCTCGCTGAAGTTTTGCGCTTAATTTCGTCGATGGCAATTTTTGTAGCAGCTAAAAATGTAAATAAAGTTGCATTTCATATGGAAAGTGTTTCATAATCAATGTTTTATGAATAATTGATCTTTCTTGTTTATGTTAAAAAAAATGCAATGCTCTTACTTATTATCTTTTATATGTAATAAAGTTAAGCATTACAATATAGACCATTCATACTTGCTTAAGGAGCAAAAGGCACATAATAATCATTCTTGTAAGCATACCTGCCATCTTTTACGCATTATGCGTAAAATTAACGAATTTTAACTTCTCTTTACGCTTTTACGCATATATTGCTATATTTTAAGCATTTCCGCATTTATTTGAATTTTTTAACATTACTAGGAAATCAATCTCCTGCGAAATTCTCCGGCTTTTTATGTTTGAAATTTATCAATTAACCAGACATAATATAATTCCTCGGAAACACCGCATTTCCGCTTTTTAGCATTGATATCTACCTTTCCCAGGATCGTAGCAAACCATAATAAAACGCAGGGTAATGCCAATCAAATTAAGAGATTTACTGCCGCGAGTAACGTAAATTAAGATCTCGATCGCTTATTTTATGAAAGTAACAAATATACTTCTTCAAAGGTTGTCTAATTCAGCATAAACCGCTAAAATGTTATTTTATTCATTAATTTCGCATAAATACTGCGATTGCGCAATTCGGTTTGTTCTCATGAATCGCTGAAAGTACAATAGTATCTTTTTCCATCCATCTCAATCTTCTAAATATTGCATTTTTAATTGACTAAACTAGCTTAATTTCATATTCTAATTAATTATTACTGTTAATTTCTTATTTATTTTCGCATAAACAGTGCGATTACGCAATTCAGTTACTTCGTGTGAATTGCTGAGCGTGCGTTATTATCTTTTTCCATCCATCTCCATCATTTAAATGTTGCATATTTGATCGACTAAACTAGCTTATTTTCATATTCTGATTAATTATTACTGTTAATTTCTTAATTATTTTCTCATAAACAGTGCGATTACGCAATTCAGTTACTTCGTGTGAATTGCCGAGAGTACGTTAGTATCTTTTTCCATCCATCTCCATCATTTAAATGTTGCATATTAGATCGACTAAACTAGCTTATTTTCATATTCTGATTAATTATTACTGTTAATTTCTTAATTATTTTCTCATAAACAGTGCGATTACGCAATTCAGTTACTTCGTGTGAATTGCCGAGAGTACGTTATTATCTTTTTCCATCCATCTCCATCATTTAAATGTTGCACAGTAGATCGACTAAACTAGCTTATTTTCATATTATGGCTAATTATTAAGGTTAATTTTTTAATTATATTTGCACAATATAAATTTTTCTATTTAAAAAGTAGGTATGAACTCTGTGAAGGGATATTTTCCAAAAAGTGGTATTAAAGCAATGATTTAGGCAAATAAAAGGGAAACCATTTTAGCAGGAATATAATTCAGTGCTATATATTTTTATTATTATTAAAGATCAATATTTGTTACTCTCTTTAGTGAAAACCTGTGTTTTGCCAAACATAAATATTTGTCTTCATTATAAAGTAATTCTCACCGGATAAAACCTTTACATATTTTTTGCTTTATAATTTATTGTCCTGAAATTTTATAAAATTGGTGTCCTGAATTTTCATATTCTACCACTAAACCTGATATTTAATGCAATATTTTTTTAATGCAGGTACTTATACATAGTTAAATTCATTAGAAATGTTGTTTGCGCGTGTAGTTAAAAAAATCGTTATAAATGTCATTCACGCTAAATTTTACACATTCCAATTTTCCCAGGTTGGCAGGTATGCTTGTAAGGATAATTGTAAAATACAAATTATACATACCATACATGCTCTTCATTCTAAATTATTCATAGAAACACTTTTCGCCATATTAATTTCTAATTTACAGTATATCCCCCAATGTATACACAATTTTTTTAATTCATAACAGCCTTTTTTTATTTGCAAGTTGGTTTTATAATAACAGAAAATGGCATAGGCAATATTTTGACAGCCGAATTCTTTTGAAGTGGTGTTGGAAGTTGAAAAATATCAACAAATCCAATGCCAGTTTAGGAGTAAATATTAGATACATCAACATGTATCGCAAATTTGCGTATTCGCTTTAAATTTGAAATGTACGTCAGTACTGGACGAAACATATATAACGATCTGGTAGACCTTTTGCCTCCAAAAGACATGGATTATTGATTCATTGACAGACTTTCTAGATATTGTTACGAAGTATTTTCTGGAATCGTAAGTGTATGCTCAGGATACAAGAATGAGTCCAAATTTCTGGATAACTAACACATATATTTATAAGCACAGTGTAACCAGGAATACTATACAGTAAAACAGCATTTAAAGGCTCCACTAATTTCATGAAACAGTTGATACTATTCTCAAAACATTGACGTATTCCATTTCACAAAACAGCAGCTACTATTTACAAAACAGTGACGAATATCACGGTTCAATTGCAGCAGTTATATTAAGTCAATTACTCTCCAGCTGAGCGATGGTTCCTTTTATAGACTATTTACAGAAACTTCTAGATATCTCTCATATCTCGTAGAATATTCGTTATTTCGAGGTGTTTCTCAAACCTTCGAAAAGTCTCTAAATATCGCCAAATTTGCGATAAATCACCAAATCTCTCAAACCCTCCGAACTTTAGATCATGATAATCCTGAATTCACGTAATAGAATAGGTTCAATGTTTTCTCCGTCTGGTTTTCAAAAGAGAGTTCAGTGATAACCACCATTTAAACATTAACACGTTTTTCACAATATTTTCCGACTTTCAATAGCACTACAACATAATTTTCCGTTGTTCAAATGTAAGTCTAGTATGTGCCATTATTTTAATCAACTTCCAAATGAAAACCAAAGATTCTCCCTTGTTTACTCTATAAATTTCATCTAAAATGCACATTCGACTATAGCATAAACGCATATATGATTATAAAAGGAGTAATTTAGATGGGCTTAACCATTAATCTTTCGTAGCATAAGAATTACCCTGTTTCCCAGGTATCTGCATCATATTTTAAAGCATATTAAAAGTTATACATAATATCATGCGCGTATTTCATATGTCTTATGTAGCATTTTTAAACGCTAGAAAGTGAAATGCGTTGCTATTAATATCCATTTACTTACAAATTATATAATTCACGTAAAATGAAATTTTCTCGGGTGAAAATCTAAAATTTCGCTTTGCAAAACAATATAAAATTAAGTAATTACATACTATCGTTTTACATTAAACAGGCAAAAGTTTACATTCATTAGGTAATTTTTTTTAGGACGTATTTCGGTAACGTAGCAAAGGGGGAGCATGTCAACGATAAAAGTCGTATTTAGACAATTACTTAGGAAGTATTACACACACTCAGCAGGTTACCTTACACAGTCCAAACAGTTACCTTACACCTTTCTGGTAGGTCGGACGGTCTGGGTTTCAACAACAACAACACACTCAGCAGGACGGTCTGGGTTTTCAACACACTCAGCAGGGAGGGGCGCGGTAGCTCAGCGGTTAGCGGGCAGGAATTGTACTCCGTAGCCCCGGGTTCGATTCCCTCCGCTGCCAATACTGCCGCCGTGTTCACGCCGAGTAAGATCACGTTAGGGTGCGGTCCCTGTGGATGCCTCGCCCACTGGGTTCCGGTCTAAATTGGGTGGCTCTTCCTGGCCGTCCAAACAGTTACATAACACCTTTCTGGTAGGTCTGACGGTCTGGGTCTCAACAATAGCACACTCAGCAGGGGGACAGTGCAGCACTGGCGCCCACTTAAAGGTCAACAACGCAATCTACAGCTATTGAAAATTCAGATTTTCGGCTATATTCACAATATAATATTTTACGTTCAACGGTATCAGTAAGGGGCGCGGTAACCCATTGGTTAGCGCGCTGGAGTTGCACTCGGTAGGCCCGGGCTCGATTCCAGCCGCTGCCAAAACTGCCGCCGTGTTCACGCGGAGTACGATCACGTTAAACATGTGGGTCCGTAAGTCCTTCCGAGAGGTTGGTGGTAAGGGAAGGAGGGTACGGTCCCTGTGGATGTCTCCCCCACTGGGTTCCGGTCTAAATTGGGTGGCACTTCCCGGCCGTCCAAACAGTTACTTTACACCTTTCTGGTAGGTCGGACGGTCTGGGTCTCAACAACAACAACGGTATCAGTAAGTTAGTCGTACATGATTTTTCCGAAAACTTCTTGCTCCCTTAATTATTTTAAGCAGTGTTTTATATTATTATTATTTTATGTTCGCTGTATTTTAATTTCATATGGATGTTTTCCTATAACTTCATTATAAAGCCATCCAAATCTTTGAATATCATAAAAAGTTCGTAAGAATATTTTACTGAAAAAATATAGAAAGTCAATTCAATCATATTTTTAGGGATCATGCTCTGAATGATAAACTTGCAAAAGACGAAAACTCACTGATGTCTTGAATTTGATATCTAAGGTATCATGCACATTGCTCTTTGAATTTCTTATATATCACGTTATTTTCTTGGCTTCGTATAATCATTTCATCGCGATGGTATATTTTCTATAGGCAGCAAGTATAGCTCAACAGCAAAAAATATTGATTTTTTTTGCAACTTTATATGTATTAGCCTCTACTTTTTTTAAATGTTGTGTTTTTGATTAAAAATACGTATTTTCAGTACACATGAAAAAATAATATTTAAATATAGATAATTCAATTAACTGTATTATTGACTTCGATGTAAAATTATGATTTAGGTACAATTTTCGGAAAACGTATTTGTCCCATCTGTACAATACGTGGCTTCATAATCAGAAAAATCTGATGTGGGCAACACATGACTTTCCTTATATAATGTAATGAATTTACTACTTTTACAGTAAAAAAATAGGTTTTTCTTATAGTAGATACTAATATTCCCTCCAAGATATTGCATTTTCGTCAATTAATCGTCATTTTCATTGATTTAATGTCATATTTATCCATTTGGCGGGATTTCCGTTAATTTGGCAACATTTCAAAAAGTCGCCAAGTTGGCGACATTCCGCCAAATTCGTCGCCGAAATCTCACTAAGCGTTATGGACGAAGAAATATGTTACTCTTACAGCAGACAAATGATTATTGGCGTTTAACTACAAACGTATTACTCAAAGTATCTTTTTCCTTGAATGGAATGAGCTAGATCCACGAGAATGATGTCACCCAATTTATCGTATGGTATTACATATGAAAAATGAACATGTTTCTCAATAGGAATTTTTTTTTTCATTTTATATGACTTTTTGATAATTTTTTTGAAAAATATACAATATCTCGAGAACGATTCATGTCAGCGTTCTAAAACTTATGCCAATAGTTTTCTAATGAAAAATTACATAAGAAATGTCTATTTGCGTAACTTTATTAGCGGTTTTGATTTTTTGACGATTTTTTCAAAATTTCATTCGAAAATTTAGGGGGGTTCTGAATATTCGATTGCGTATAAAAACAACAGGCTTCCAGTGTTTACGAATTGTGATTTTTGTACCAAATTTAGTTCGAATCGCTCCATTCTTTCGTCAGACTGATCGCTCCATTCTTTCGTCAGATTCTTTCGTCATTCCACTGACACACACACACACACACACACGCACACATACTTTCACACACACACACACACACAGACATCACTTCAAAAATGTTTGATTCGTGATCAGGGATGCTTGAAACGTGCTCTCCCGTCGAAAATTCGAATTCGAATTTTCGACCCCGTCACAATACTTTCCTTATACATTATGTATATAAGGAAAGTAAAAATAGTATCTACATAGTAAAAATCGCATAAGCTTCGTTAGCGGAAATACTGTATGGGAACTCGATATTAGTATAATTTGCGAGTTTCTTCAGTGTGCAGTCCTTATAGCGGTTTGATATCCTTGTGTAATTTCGTCAACTAACTGTTTGTATTAGTCCGATACTAGAAATGTAATGTAGCGTTTTGTCAGTGGGCTATCTACAGAAAGGTTCCCTCCTAAATCTTATCGCATCCTTTTAGAATATTTTAATTTTAATTTTTAGAATTAGGTTCATATAACCACATGCTCGCAATGGTCGCGAGATGGGATTTAGTGCTCATGGAAGGTCAGTAAAATATCGCTCAATAAGACGCTAAAAACATTTTTCAATTTTAATTTTATTATATTAAAATTTACTGTCGTGATAGGTCGTAAAAATATCTCTGCGAATTCTAGAAAGCTATCCCCATACAAAAAAAATGCTTACCCAACCCTTTAATTTTTATAATTTTTGTTCTTTACTATACAAAATTGATCAGCGTGTGACTCCACTAGACTGTCTCATGCCAGAATCTATTTTTAAGTAGCTTCTTTTTTTTTTTTGCAAATTTTAGAAGGACAAATTTGAAAATCTGTATGGCTGGTCGAAATAATCATAATTATAGCGCGTTACTTTTCATTTTAAATGGCATGCAAAAAATCATTTGACTGATACCAAGTTTGACAGTTTGTACCCCCGGGTTAATTTGCAACTCAAGAATTGTATTACGGATTTTCCTCAACAATGATTCAAACTGTTAAAGTTCGTGATCTTTGAGCCATAAATAACACCTTTTATGCTTGATTATATCAAATTTTTTGCTATGCTCCCATCTTAAAATATAAAAAGTAAATTTAAAATTTAGAATGAAATTCAAAGTTTTCGCGCGAATTTCAAAAATTTCTATATGTTATATTTCTGCTAACGAAGATTTTAAGTACCATTTAAGTGCCTATTGTTTAGTTACTATTGTACCGTTTGTTCATATTTATATAATATTTATAAACTGTGCCATCTCACCACGATATACCTTATTTAATTTTACTTTTCAAAAATATTGAAATTTTTATAACGCTGGTCTGCACTATATACATCTAGGAGTAGTGCATTTTTTAAATGATTTATGTAATATATAGGTGAAATCTAAATTATGTGAGCAGCACATGAATTTCCCTATATATCAATGTTCTGTTTCTCTCCCTTCTGCTATTTATATTAATTGAACTATTATATGTCATCTTTTCGTATAAAATCGACGTTTAAGCAGAAAGGCGTCGAATTTCGAATTTTTCATTCAATTATGCAACTTTTGTTCTGTAATTTGTCGTTTGTATTGGCGTCAAATACCTGAAATTTTCAAAAACGCAAAACGTCGTCAAAACTGCTTATCTTAGCATAACGAATTAATTGGTTTGGATATATCACGAAAAATTTAGAAGAAAACAATTATCTGATATATATAGATACACACATTTTATCTTTTACTAAAATAATTTTTAATTGATGGTGGGAAAGAAGGAATGAATGATCTAAAAAGGAACTGGTTTTAATTTTTAATTTTTACGAAAATATGATGGACAAAGTAAAACACCAACTGTAAATTTCATGAACATTCTTGATCATTTGTGACACATACTTACATAGTATGTGTCACAAGTGATCAAGTGTGCCACATGCTATGACACCCTTTTTCCCGGCCGCCCATTAAGCTAGTCTATGTCTTAGGATGAGTCGGTCGGCCTGGGCTTTCGATATACTATGACACCCGGCCTCACAAATAGCTATTGTAAGCCCTCAGGTCAGTCGTGTGGTCTGGGTTTTTCACATACTATGACACATACTTACATAGTCCGGCCACACAGAAAGCTACCATTAGCCTTTGGGTTGGTCGTGTGGTCTGGGTTTTCTACATACTTACATAGTGTGACACATACTACATTTACAACTACTGAGTGTGACACATACTTACATAGCATTTCAATTGCATGGACGGGCACACCACAGACAAATATATAAAATCAGACGAACCTCTAAAATTAGTTTATTCCTATTCTAACATCCACAATATATGTAACTCTAACAAAAACTAGATTTCAAATACTGTACTCTGTTACAATACTCTTCCTATAGCATATTATATACTGTAAGAAATGTAAAAATGCGTTAAATATTGGGAAGCAAATAATCTAAGTCTCCACAGCTGAGTTTTCAGGTTCAAATGTGATGTTAGAAAATTAAAAAAGCTATTCAAAAATTATACCAAATGTGGATGGGGTTAAGGGATATAATTCCCCTAAATGCAGGCCTCCAGTTTTGCCTATGGTATAAACGAAATTCGTTAGGAATAGGATTTCTTATGAGTTAGTTGGACATTTTTCGTTCGCGGATTTCTTGCGGCTGCGCAGTGGCCTTATCTATCATTATCTGTGGCTGCCAAAAAAGTGCCTACTGAAAATCACTCCTGAAAAGTCACAATTCAACACACCCATCAGTCACAAAGTCACATTTGCGTCTCATTGGCAATCGCAAAGGATAACAGTAGAGCTCTACTGTCGCCAACCGTGAGAAATAAATAACTGTAATACGAATAGGCAATAAAAGGTGATATTCTACAGTAAGAGCTAGCTACAAAATAATGGGGTCTATAATATAATCGAAAACAGTGTGGCTAATAGTAAGGCTAGTGATATGTATATATATATATATATATATATATATATATATATATTTGAAATGTAATAATAAGAATTATGTAAAAATAAAAAAATACAATTCAAGTAATATCAACACCACCATAGAAGCAAACTATATATATATATATACATATATATATACATATATATATATATATAGGTATTATAGGGTCCAACTGTTGGATATGAATCAAACGGCGACTTCCTAACTTATAATACAGAAATCAAAAGAAAAATTGAAAAGGATATAAAATTGATTTTAAAAGCATTACAAAAGATAATTTCACATTCAAACTCATATCGAGAAAGACAACACCTTGGTATCCAACGCTAGATATTGCGATTGCTACTAGTTTCACTTGCTCAGACAAGACTTAAACAAGTAGTAATTCAATTCATGCTAAAACTAAAGGGAAATGCAAATTTTCTATTATACAGAGAAGGAGAAAAGTAAATGTCTTCTTAAAAAAGCTGATGTGGGCTGCACATGACTTATCCTACATAATGCAGTGATTTTACTTCTTTCACAGTGAGGTAATAGTGTACAAGATCCACAGAACAATGATCCTGGAACTGAATTAATGCCATATAAATATAAACTGGCTTTTTTGGGCAAATAATGAGTCCAAATACATTGATTTATTTATACTCACAAGCAAAATTCTCATCCAAGTGCTATTAACTTTCAATGAATATGCCGTAAAATAAATGACCATTGGCGAATTTTTTCGACGTCAAAATCTAAAAACCCAGTACATAAATCACATTATTTCGTGAATAGAACATAGTAAATTTGCTAGAATATTTTTAACAAATGTGTTAAGACATATTACAAGAGGAAAGTGAACATTGCTAATTTCTAATTTTATGTAATTTTTTTTATAATTGTTGTTGAAAAACGTAAAAATACCCGCTAAAAGAGTCCCCCCTAAAAATTGTGATTTAAAAAATTAACTGCAAGCATCAGACATCACAGCTGGAAAACATGCTTCAAATAAAGTTTGGGAAAAAAATAAATAAAAAATTAAAGTTTGAATAAATTTTATGAATATTTAAAAACCTGAAATTTAATCACACCAGAGAAGGGCACATTGGATGTCTTCATCTCAGATCAAGCGTACAATTAAATTTTATAAATTTAATTTTAGTTTGATTAAATTTTATAAATATTTAAAAAATATAAATTACAATTAAAAACATATTAATATGCCCCTGTTCAAAGCCATACTTAAATTTTCAGCATCCCTAATACCCTTCAATGAAATTTTACACCATGCAACACGTTGCCTGATAGAAAGCTGATATGTATAGATGATAGCCCATGGTTACTTTTTAACACTTTACAACAAAGTTGAAAAGTGTTTATGACTTTGTTCATTCTGTCTGTCTGTCTGTCTGTCTGTCTGTCTGTCTGTCTGTCTGTCTGTCCGTTAGCACGATAACTGCCGTAAAAATGAGTTTATCAAAATGAAATTTTAGTATGTTGTTCAGACGGTCTGTAGGACCTATGGGAATATAAATAAATAATATCACCCAATTAGTTTTTTATTGAACCCGGGTTGAAAAAATGAAATACATTGAACCCTATGGGACCTAATTTTTCAAACATTTTTTAAGTAAATTTAAAATTCTCGAATTGCTTCGAAATTTTTAGGAAATATTCACATTATCCCATAGAATATATAAAAAAAAATTCAGTAAAATATGTTAAGTAGTTTTTTAATTAAAAAAATTATTTAATATAGGGAAAATAACAAATTCAATTAAATTCTGACTTTGGGATATCTTCCAGAAAGAAAAGAGAGAGATATTATATAATAAATATCTCTCCATTTGTTTAAACGTTTTGCATATGGGAGTGGCTTCATATTTTAAAATAAATTTGGTAGATAACAATTTTTCATTTTTTTTAAATTTTATATAACTCTTGATAAATTTAATTGATGGCATTTTAAATGCACTTTCCTACGTCCTAGAGAGTTAAAATTTGGTACACAGCTTAAATTTGTTGAACATTTTATTCGACAAAAATTTGATGGATCTTTAAATATAGATCATACATTTTTTTTCGAAATGGCCTGAAAATAATCCCCGTTCACTTCTATAAATCATTGCTGTAATATTGTTAAAAATTCTGATGTGGACAGCACATGTCTTTCTCTGCAGACTCATATTCGTTCTCTTTATTTATTCAATGATAATTTGAGTTTATCTGCACAACATAAGTATTTTAAATGACATTGAATTTACACGTTAAACTTAAATTTGGTTCTCATTTGATAGCTGGACTTATTGTCAAAGGTTGCGTAGCGAAAACGCGAAAAAACTAGAATATCTCAAGAACGGCTAGTCCTAGAGTAATGGGGTTAGTCTTATTCTTTTTGTTGTCAAAAATCACATATAAAATAGGAATTTAATTAATATAATTGAGCACACGTAGTCTTTTATTTTTATATATAACGATTTTTGCTGGCCATTTCGCAAAAATAGCCCGTTCCTTTTTCCCGAATCGTAGTAGAATAACCTACAAATGATTTATATACAAAATTTTGTTAAATTTGGTATATAAATCACTTGTAGGGTATTGAAATATTATACTCCAAATTTTGTTAAATTTGGTTCATTAGTTTTTAGCTAGAGTGGATAAAGGCAATTTCTGCGGCCATTTCGCAAAGAAGGCAGATTCTTTTATTACGAATCGTACTATAATCTAATGAACATCAGCATTTCCCACAAAAAACATACCTACCAAATTGTATGAAATTCGGTCCATTAGTTTTTCAATTAGAGTGGATGTAATATCCACACAGACACACAGAAACATACACAGATACACCCTTACACACACAGACGTCTTCCTAAAAGTAGTTTTTTCGTGTTCTAGAAGTCCCAAAACGTGTAGATCCTTCGAAAATTCGAGTTCCGATCTTCGGCACGATTCCAATACTTTGAGTACATACACATACACATATATATTATCTGTGTATTATCTGTGTATCTAAATTCCGTGCCTATGCAATTACAATAGTTGTGATTTTAAATGATCCCTAAACTTTTATTATTTCTTCAAGGAAGCCTAATTTTAACATATGCAGAATGCAAATATCTCAAGCGATTGTAAGATGAATTACATAAGAATTGCTGAATTTTTTTCACACAAAATTATTTAGCTCTGGAGTCTGGAATACAAGTTATATGAATGAAATATTCATTGATTTTGCATAAAGAATCAGATGATTTATATTTCGATACAGTTTTAAATATTTAAGTATAATAAATTACTGTAGTACTGTGATAATGTAAAAGATATTACCACTGAATGAATCCCATTTTAGAAATTTTTAAATGAAATTACATTTCAGTTGGAAAGTGTTTCATAATCAATGCTTATGCATGATTGATCTTTCTTGTTATTTATTTCACTTAGTTACGGACTTATTCGGCGCAGCGTTCTATTTACATCCAGGTGACAAAAAATATATGCAGATTTACCGAAATAATTTACTTTATAAAATATGCATAGGATTTTATTGGTTTATATGGACGGTATGTAAAAACATTCCTCCCTAAATTTTCCGTAATCTCAGACTTTATGAAGAGATAGAATATAGTTATCAGAATTGGACTTAAGTAAGGGTTATTCAAATATCTCCAGTCAAAAAGATTGAACTATGAATTATTGGTATATAAAAAAAATAACCTGAAATATCTAATAAAAGTTCGTGGCAATATGAAATCCATACAGAAATGTTTTTTCAATGTTTGCTTCTTCCATGGTCACTTTTATACCTAACGGAAATAGTGATTTGGAATAAAATCGTTTATTTAAAAATTTACTCCATTCTTTCATATTTATTACAAATTAACCCCTTTTCAATGGCTTAAGAAAATTCCGAATGCTGAAAATGAGAATGGACAAATGTTGGTGTGGCCAGAAGTACAATTGGTATCGATGATTGCTGTGCAAAAGCGGTTACCTCAAAATTTTGCAAGCTTTTTATAAATAAATGATGTATGTCCGTATGTCTCTATAGAGAGTAGCGGAATTCAATAAATTTCGGACACCAACGAAATTCGGTGAATGAAATACAGCGTGTTTTGCGATGGGAGACCTCAGACAGATATAAACATATTTTTACTTTCCTTATATACATAATGTATAAGGAAAGTATTGTGACGGGGTCGAAAATTCGAATTCGAGTTTTTGACGGGAGAGCACGTTTCAAGCATCCCTGCACACGAATCAAACATTTTTAAAGTGATGTCTGTGTGTGTGTGTGTGTCAGTGTGTTTGTGAAGACGATAACAGACGAACGAATGGACTGATTCGAACCAAATTTGGTACAAAAATCACAATCCGTAAACACTGGAAGCCTATTGTTTTTATACGAAATCGAATGTTCAGAAACCCCCTAAATTTTCGAATAAAATTTTGAAAAAATCGTCAAAAAATCAAAACCACTAATAAAGTTTCGCAAATAGACATTTCTTATGTAATTTATCATTAGAAAACGATTGGCATAAATTTTAGAACGCTAACATGAACCATTCTCGAGATATTGCACGTTTTTCAAAAAAATTATCAAAAAGTCATATAAAATAGAAAACAATATTTCCTATTGAGAAACATGTTCACTTTTCATATGTAATACCATACGATAAATTGGGTGACATCATTCTCGTGGATCTAGCTCGTTCCATTCATGGAAAAAGATACTTTGAGTAATACATTTGTATTTGAACGCCAATAGTCATGTATCTGCTATAAGAATAACTTATTGCTCCGTCCATAACATTTGGCGAGAATTTGGCGACGAATTTGGCGGAATATCGCCGACTTGGCGACTTTTTGAAATGTTGCCAAATTAAGGAAAATCTCGACAAATGCATAAAAATGACGCGAAATCAATGAAAATGACGACTTATTGTCGAAAATTCAATATCTTGGAAAGAATATTAGTATCTACTATAAGAAAAACCTATTTTTTTACTGTAAAAGTAGTAAATTCATTACATTATATAAGGAAAGTCATGTGTTGCCCACATCAGATTTTTTTATTTCTAATAAGTTTAAAAGTTATGTTTGAAGGCAAAATTAAGCAATTTAATTTCATTTTCAAATAGAATGTATCCTCACGCATACAAGCAAAGGATTTGGTCCATGCCAAATTGAGCCTATGTAATGAGGGAGAGAACTAACAGGAAAAGTGTTTACTTTCCTAACAATAGATGGAAATGTATTGGAAAAGTACTGGAATCGTATCAAAAATCACGACTCGAGTTTTCGACCGATCTGAACCTTTAAAACTCTTGAACAAGGAAAAAGTTTTCAACGTGACGTCTGTGTTTGTGTATCACTGTAATGTATAAGTCACTCTGGCTCAGAAACTAATTGACTAAATTTCATGAAATTTGGTAGAAAAGTCACTTGTGGGTGATCACAGTGCAGATTCGATTTTGGTGCGATTCGAAAAGAAAAAGAACCATCTCTGCCTTTTTATGCGATAAAGCCCGCAGAAATCGTCAAAATCTAAAAAACAAAGTCTAAACATGTCCAAATGTATCAATTAAATGCTTGTTTCATATGTAATATTGGACAGAAAAAGGAATAAGAAGACAAGCACCATAACTTCGGGGTTAACTGTTCTATCGATGTTTAGCTTTTCACATGTTTGTAGCATCGCCTTTAAAACTATTTAAAAGAATTCAGCGTAATTTAAAATAATTATTCATTACTTTCCTTATATACATAATGTATAAGGAAAGTATTGTGACGGGGTAGAAAATTCGAATTCGAGTTTTCGACGGGAGAGCACGTTTCAAGCATCCCTGATCACGAATCGAACATTTTTGAAGTGATGTATGTGTGTGTGTGTGTGTGAGTATATGTGTGTGTGTGTCAGTGAGTCTGTGGAGACGATAACTGACGAACGAGTGGACCGATTCGAACGAAATTTGCTACAAAAATCACAATTCGTAAACACTGGAAGCCTATTGTTTTTATACGCAATCGGATATTCAGAACCCCCCTAAATTTTCGAATGAAATTTTGAAAAAATCGTCAAAAAATCAAAACCGCTGATAAAGTTACGCAAATAAACATTTCTTATGTAATTTTTCATTAGAAAACGATTGACATAAATTTTAGAACGCTAACACGAACCGTTCTCGAGATATTGAACATTTAAAAAAAAATATCAAAAAGTCATATAAAATAAAAAAAATATATTTCCTATTGAGAAACATGTTCACTTTTCATATGTAATACCATGCGATAGATTGGGTGACATCATTCTCGTAGATCTAGCTCGTTTCATTCATGAAAAAAGATACTTTACGTATTACTTTTGTATTTGAACGCTAATAGTCATTTATCTGCTGTAAGAATAACTTATTTCTTCATCCATAACGCTGGCGAGATTTTAGCGACGAATTTGGCGGAATGTCGCCAACTTGGCGACTTTTTGAAATGTTGCCAAATTAAGGAAAATCTCGCCAAATGGATAAAAATGACGCTAAATCAATGAAAATGACGACTAATTGTCGAAAATTCAATATCTTGGAAAGAATGTAAGTATCTACTATAAGAAAATATATTTTTTTACTGTAAAAGTAGTAAATTCATTATATTATATAAGGAAAGTCATGTGTTGCACACATCAGATTTTTTTAAGTTGTGAAATGAAACTCGCTTGAAAGAAATAAAGAGAACATGCATTTGAGTATGCTGTGGAAGTCATATGCTCCCAGAATGAGATTTATTTATTTAATTTTATGTTGTTTTGAAAGTAATTGAATGAAAATCTGATTATTTTGCGATTATTGAAACAATTAAATTTCAGAAAAATAAGAAAATTATGTTTTATATAAAATTATTCTAGTTAGTGTAAAATTTCGCAATAATTTCATCCAATATTACATTTAAAACACATGACCAAACGATAAGAAGGTCTTGTGAAATCCCGCTACATTTCCATGCGATTCTGCATCAACAACGGAACATCGAACTCCAATTTCTGAGGAAAAAACATATTATCGTATTTCATATATTCTGACTCTGGTAATAGCAAAAAACTCATGTTCGTAAAAATTGTAACACCTTGAAAGAATCATGAGTGGAATGAAATTTATTCCACAAACGACCTGTATCGATACAAATAAACGATTAAATTTACAAAGCTAAAAAGCAATATTACGTGTCGAAAACTAGTATTTGGTGAAGCCAGCACGCGCTACAATAAGTGCTTCTGTACCACGGGGTATCAAATCAAAGAGATTTTGAATTCGTAACTGAAGAGAAGCATTCCAGATTGTTTTTATCCGAACCCAAAGTTCAGATGTACTAGCTACGGGACAAGCGTCACGAGAGATACGCCGAACGACGAAATCCCAGACATGTTCAATAGACGACATATCCGGTGAGTAGGTAGGCCAAGGATAAAGCTGTATTTGTTATGCTGAAAATACGTCTTGAACATTCCTAACAATATGTAGAGGGGCATTGTCCTGTTGAAATTCAGCTCCAGGAATGCGTTAAAGGCAAGGTGCGACTTCGAACTCCAGAACTTCTATGATGAAGCGGTTGCTGTTGAGATTACCTACAATTCTTAGCAGCTGAGATCGTCCAAAATATCCAATGGCGCCTCAGACCATTAGGCTTGGTGATCGTCCAGACGTTGGGTATCGCACTCCGGAAGGTGGCGTTCACTTCTGTAGCGTTTAATATGAATGCGGCCATCACTGTACCCTAAAGTAAAGCAGGATTCGTCTGTAAAGATGACTTGTTGCCAATCGGCACGCCAGTGTCTAAGCTGATGAGCTCATTGTAGGCGCAGGCGTCGATGGCTTTGCGTCAGGAGAATCCTATACAAAGGAATTCTTGCACGAAGTCAACTGTGCAGCAGAAGCCGACGAATTATTGGAGTAGACAATGACACAGCTGCAGCAGTGCTCCAACGTTCTGCCAACAGACGAAATGAAGCTGAACGGTCCATCACTGCCATACGGATGATGAGGTGTCTATCATCCCGTGCTGACTTAACATTTCGTAATCCACTGCAGAATTTGCTACTCGTCCAGTTCTCTTCAGTCCATTGCTTCCAGTCACGTATCACTGTCGTTCAGTGGAGCACCCAGGAGGGAGATTTTAGGATTAAAACTCCCCAGGAGCCAAAAAAAGTTAATGCCGAGAAAAACTGCTGTGGAAGTATAAACAAACAGCGTGGGGTCAGTGTGCCGTCGTCCTTTTCTTTTGCTATTGTGCAGGGATGTAGTCGAGACCCAGGAAACTTCGTTTTGACTCATTGTCGATCTCGGAGGCTGGGCAGAGGAAGTATCAAAAAATACTTAATGTCCACCATATATTTAGGTTTTCGGTGCCTTTTGTGATTCCCGTCTTTATCAATCAGCGTCTGCACACCACCTGCACACAGCGATTGCTTTTGGGAACCCATTTAGCTAGATATCTGGGCGACAAAGCCTCGCCCTTCTTCGGCGTCTGGGAGAAAATGGTAGTACTGTCAAACGGGTGCCGCTCGTAGTGTCCAGCCTGGTCCGGTCAGTGTCCATCAACTTCTCGACCTTCCCATGGAGTTTTGTGTTGAGATTTGGAAGAGGAGTGAGCCTATCGCTTTGTGCCGTGTGATACATTCTAAAGGATGTGTTTGTTTCCCGTCAAACGTTACAGTCTGATTTTTGTTCGAATTTGTAAAATGTCAACGGCAACTTCAGGCAAGAAGCTCTTGCAATCCAATTTATTAAAATTTATATCCGTTTGTAATAAAAAAAAATGATCGATGGACTGACAGCAGAAAACATGGTTAACAATGGAAATCATATCTTCACTAAATCTCACTGTGATAACTCCATCGTATCTCAGGATGTTAACTCCATCGTATCTCAGGATGTTAACTCCATCCAGTCTGAGAGTGACAACTCCATCGGGATGATAACTCCGTAAAATATGAAAGTTTGCAAATTTCTGCTGCAGAAGAGAAAAATCCTCCTTTCTTCCATCTGGACCTTGGCATATTTACTGACACGCAACACCAGGTCATCAGGTATATGAATCAAATCTGCGCCTGTTTATATATGAGGCAATGACCTAACCCACAGCATAGTAATTCTGAGATAATCAAGTTTGAAGTATTTACAAAAAGTTCAATATTTTTCTGTACCCTCGCATATTGTTACATTGTACTCAAATTTTCAATAATTTTCTATAAATAAGCTATCATTAAAAAAAGTTGAAAATGCATGGGCACCAGCCGCCTACTGATTAAGTTTGGTGGCTTTGCATTATCAACTTATTTTACTTTATTATTATTTTTTATATACTATATATATATATATATATATATATATATATATATTCCAAGAAAAAGAAGATTTAAAGGGATATGGGATAACCAAATGCTTTGCATTTAATGGTTGGGGAAGATTGCCACTCCCCTCCCGTTTAAAGCTGCTTTTCTAGCCTAGGCAAACGCTCACGGTACCAATACAAAGCAAAGGTTGGCCCCCGATGCGTGCTAATACGAAGGCACCCGGATACGGAAGAACAAGACCAACCAACAGAAGAACCAATCAACCTTTGCTTTGTATTGATACCGTGAGCGTTTGCCTAGGCTAGAAAAGCAGCTTTAAACGGGAGGGGGAGTCGCAATCCTCCCCAACCATTAAATGCAAAGCATTTGGTTATCCCATATTCCTTTAAATCTTCTTTTTCTTGGATTATTATCTGTTTCTGAGTATCGAGCGGCTTGGCGCCTTTTCCTGAGCAGTGCCTTTACTTTTTGTGGATATGCATAGGAATTCTATTGAATTTGATTACTGGTTTTTATATGATATATATATATATATATATATATATATATATATATTGTCAAAAAGAAAAGAGGTATGGATGGAAACAATATACCAAAAGATGGCCGGGGGGAGTTGTGACCCCCTCACCCCGGTTAAGCATGCTTTACGTCGCGACAACACTCCCGGAGAGCCGGTACATTGCAAAAAGGAATACGAATGTATCAAATTGTAAGATGTAAATATACATCATACAGAAACAAATATAAGATATAATTGTCGAGATCCAGCCCTATCGAAATTCATCTACAGTAAATGTTTGAAATATGTAATGTAGTATTTCACGGTGTTTTAATATTATATATATATATATATATAAATATATACATAAATAACGATGAGTGGATTTCAATAGGAAAGGTTCCACATATTCTGAGTTACACCAAAAACAATTTCGCTACCAAGGAAGAGGAGCAGTGCTGCTCTATTTCCGAAGTAGAATACAAAGATATACAAATGGAAAGTGAAGAACGGGGGTGACCATATGTTTTTCATAAAATGGTAGGGGTGGATTGCGACACCCCTTTCCCGTTTAAAGCAGCTTTACCGTCCGGCCAACGCTCACGGAACCTACGTAATACAATAGTCAGTCCCCATATGTGCAAAGACAAAAGCACTTCAACAGTAACAAAATCAAATAAGGAGACCTGGATTGGATAAAAGACGCCATAGATTACTGTTCCTAGATTGCACAGAATTAGTAAGTCAATTCGCGCATGCATGTTGAGATAACTATATAGCAGTATCGCAGATACGTCTAACTACGTTGAAAATCTCATATGAATAAATCAATGCCTTTATCTTCTTTGAAAAAAGATTTATAATAGTTTTTTTAAGAAGTAGACTGGATAATGTTTTTTTATGGCATCCCTTACAATTTTTTGGCTGTTATTTATGCAGTCCTTCTTGAATGTGTTATACATAAGGTTTCTTTTGAAATGTCCGATAATACTATTTCTAAAAACATTCTTTGTGAGATTAGAATTCCAATCAATTATAGGATTGATCTTGATCTTATATGAATCTCGTTTGTCATGTAGTGTTGTGTATATCCCATATTGCCGATTTTTTCTGATTAACAAATCCAAAAAATCCACCGCTCCGTCTTCTTTTACTTTATTCTCGATCAATTCCAATTCACATGGATAAAACTTGAAATCAAAGTTTGGGGTGTGCTCAAAATACCCCAAAAACACATCGTCAGCATAACGGAAGTAAGGCATTTCGGAAAAAATATGGGTTCCCTTTTCGTATTTTGATAAATATATATCCGCGAGCATAGATGAACAGCATCCTCCCATGGGTATACCTCTAATTTGTCTGTAAAAATTCTTCCCGTCATATAAAATATTTTCTTTTAAAACCAATTGCACAAGGTCTAAATATCTTCGATAGGTAATGAATCGTTTCAAGTCGTATTAATCATGTAATTCGTTTAAAATCAAATGCAACTGTGTTAAATCTATTATTAAATAAATCACGAAAATCATAGCTTTTAAAGCCTATATCCCTGTGACAAAATTTAAGCCTGTTTATTACTTCTTATCCGTTTTTTATCTTATGTTACTTTGTTTTTTTATATCTATCATAACATGTATAAGTATATCCAAGAATTTCAGATTTGCATGTGCTAAGTATGATCCACATCCTATCGTAACTGTTCGGAATTTCACAGGATCCTTGTGTAATTTGGGAATAAGAACAAGGTATGGAAATTAACAGTTTTTAAGTCCACGCCTATACGTTTGTAAAGTGCCTTTATTCTCTTAGTCAGAACCATTTCGTTACTTGTCAGAGGTGCATACATTGTGCTATTTTGATAAAATTGACTTAATGTGTCTACATAGAATTTTTTACATATAAAAGTATAATTAGATACAATTTTATCTGTGTACGTTATAACATAGTCTTCTTTATATTGTTTAATTGATGATGGAACTGTAGATTTCCTGAAGTTATGATTTTGCTCCTGATAGTAATGACGGAATTCATTGAAAAGATGATATTTCCATTCATTAAAAGACATGACGGGTAAACTGTATTTCACCGCCATTCTGTATGTGAAATCTTCTATATCACTATAAAAATCGCTATACACATTTTTAATTTCTTGTGCTCGAAATTTGGTACCGAGTTGAAATATACGTTTTAGTTTTTTATCTTGGATAATATCCAAATCCCCGGTAACAATATGCTTGTGGATGGGATCTTTATAAATATTCTCTTGGCAATTACAGGTTTCTGTTTTATATGAAGCAACATCTTTACTTATTTTGTTGTAGTTAAAAAAATGTCTTCCATTTGTTCGGGCAAAACGATAATTCAACTTGATCTCCAGGTTTGGTATAGGCAGTTGCTTTTCAATATTGTGAAGTATGGAATTAAAGGGAATTCTTTCATACATTTCGTTCTTAAATGTGGTGATGAAATATTCTTTATTTTTTTTAATATATTTCTTGGGGTCTAATGCTAACTGATATTTTCTTGCTCTAAGTTTGATCAAGTCCAACAATATATCGATCTTTTTGTTAATATCTTCTGAAAAAAGGTTGGATTCTTTTATATTAATGTTTATTAAGTATGTCCATATTCGTTGTATATATTTAAGTTTGATACTATTAACAATATTCTTGATCCAGCTTATTTTTAATAATACATCTGTTTTAAGCTTTTTTTGAAATTCAAGGTTTTTTCTTCTGTAATATTATAATTTATATATTGTTTTTTGCTTCCTCTGTTTTGTTTTTTGCTTCCTGCAAAATCATAACTTCAGGAAATCTACAGTTCCATCATCAATTAAACAATATAAAGAAGACTATGTTATAACGTACACAGATAAAATTGTATCTAATTATACTTTTATATGTAAAAAATTCTATGTAGACACATTAAGTCAATGTTATCAAGATAGCACAATGTATGCACCTCTGACAAGTAACGAAATGGTTCTGACTAAGAGAATAAAGGCACTTTACGAACGTATAGGCGTGGATTTAAAAACTGTTAAATTTCCATACCTCGTTCTTATTCCCAAATTACACAAGGATCCTGTGAAATTCCGAACACTTACGATAGGATGTGGATCATACTTAGCACATGCAAATCTGAAACTCTTGGATATACTTAAACTTGTTATGATAGATATAAAAAAACAAAGTAACATTATGATAAAAAACGGACAAGAAGTAATAAACAGGCTTAAATTTTGTCGCAGGGATATATGCTTTAAAAGCTATGATTTTCGTGATTTATTTAATAATATAGATTTAACACAATTGCATTTGATTTTAAACGAATTACATGATGAATACGACTTGAAACGATTCATTACCTATCGAAGATATTTAGACCTTGTGGAATTGGTTTTAAAAGAAAATATTTTACATGACAGGAAGAATTTTTACAAACAGATTAGAGGTATACCCATGAGAGGATGCTGTTCATCTATGCTCGCGGATATATATTTATCAAAATACGAAAAGGGAACCTATATTTTATCCGAAATGCTTTACTTCCGTTATGTTGACGATGTGCTTTTGTGGTATTTTGAGCACACCCCAAACTTTGATTTCAAGTTTTATCCATGTGAATTGGAATTGATCGAGAATCAAGTAAAAGAAGACGGAGCGGTGGATTTTTTGGATTTGTCAATCAGAAAATTCGGCAATATGGGATATACACAACACTACATGACAAACGAGATTCATACAAGATTAAGATCAATCCTATAATTTATTGAAATTCTAATCTCATAAAGAATATTTTTAGAAATATTATTATCGGACATTTCAAAAGAAACCTTATGTATAACACATTCAAGAAGGACTGCATAAATAACAGCCAAAAATTTGTAAGGGATGCCATGAAAAAACATTATCCAGTCTACTTCTTAAAAAATTATTATAAATCCTTTTTCAAAGAAGACAAAGACATTGATTTATTCATATGAGATTTTGAACATAGTTAAACGTATCTGCAATACTGCTATATAGTTATCTCAACACGCATGCGCGAATTGCCTTACTAATACTGTGGAATCTGGGAACAGTAATCTATGGCGTCTTTTATCCAATCCAGGTCTCCTTATTTGATTTTGTTACTGTTGAAGTGCTTTTGTCTTTGCACATATGGGGGTCTGACCATTGTATTACATAGGTTCTGTGAGCGTTGCCCAGACGGTAAAGCTGCTTTAAACGGGAAAGGGGTGTCGCAATCCACCCCTACCATTTTATGAAAAACATATGGTCACCCCCATTCTATACTTTCCATTTGTATATCTTTATATATATATATATATATATATATATATATATATATATATATATATATATATATATATATATATACATATATATATATATTAAAATAAGATATAAAAAGGATACAAATGGAATAAAAATGGATGGGGAGGCTAACGGCCAATATGCTAAAAAAGCCTAAGGGGGGATTGTGCGGAACACTCCGCACAATCCCGGAACACCGCGGAACACTCCCGGTATTGCAACAATTCCCGTAGCACTTCTCCAGTGTAAGTACTTCGAATGAATAGACCTTGATTTTCAAAGGAAAAAAGAAGAAATTATACCTTTCGAAGTACTTACACTGGATAAGTGCTACGGGAATTGTTGCCATACCGGGAGTGTTCCGCAGCCTAGCAGCATGCTGAAACCGGGGATTTAAAGGGTCACAATCCCCCCTTAGGCCTTTTTAGCATATTGCCCGTTAACCTTCCCATCCATTTTTATTCTATTTGTATCCTTTTTATATCTTATTTTAATATATTTCGTATAACGAGGGAAATGCCCCATTGCGCATTTCATTTATATGAATATATTTATATTGATTATATTATATTATGAATATATGAATATATTTATATTGACATTATTGATTATATTTATATCCAAGCATTTCATTTATATGAATTTTTAATCTCGAACTTTTAATCTTTTATCAATTTTTATTATATATATATATATATATATATATATATATATACATATATATATAAAATATAAGATGGAAAATGGAAGTTATTAAAGATATTGAAGTGTTATAGCATATATGCGCAAAATACATATATATATATATATATATATATATATATATATATACACGCAAAGAAAACGAAGCATCTCAAAAAATAATTCGATCATCTCAAAATTTCGCATGCAAATTCCTTTATACCAAGTATACAAATGATTAAATTTGCAAGGTCAATGGGTGTTAACTTCGGTCATAGCGCGCCTTTATACTGCGCAAATAGAATTCCATGAAACTGGTTAAAAATGTGGACAGTTTAACTTTGTTCGTTATTGGCGTTGAGTTATTGGCAAGATCGGATGATTATGCAAGAAACCCGAACTGGTCCAATGGCATCATTGTCCGCCAACCAAATTGCTGCAACCTCTTCCATGCCACCCGTGGTACCTTCCACCATCCCACGGCGCTTGGCTGAGGTGATATTACGCTTACGGCGGCCTTTTAAACGTCCCCTTAACCCCACAACATCGACAGAGTCATTTGGAGAGGCGTCGTAGCCGAGCATCGTAGTTGCCAGCAGACTGGCATCGCATAGTATTCAGAGATGAATCACGCTTGTCTTTCAGCAGATGAATCACGCTTGTCTTTCAGCAGATGACCATCGGGTACGTATGTGGAGGCACCAGGACCAGCTATCCCAATCAGACTTTGTTTTACACAGACACACAGCCATTACCCCTGGTGTGATGGTTTGGCGTGCTCGCTTACGGCAGCAGTCGCCCCTAGTCATCATGCCTATAACTTTAACAGCTCAATGATATGGCGATGAAATCCTGCTGCCGTTTGCTTTATCCTTCATGGCAAGTCATTATGGGGCTATTTTCCAACAAGATAATGCTACGCCACATCCTGCTCGCATATCTGTAAACTGTCTCCGTGCTGTTGATACTGTTCCTTGGCCAGCAAGGTCACCAGACCTTTCACCAATCGAGCATGTGTGGGACATGCTAGGCCGCCGGATTCAGATTCGGGCACCCCGAAATGCAGCAGATTTGGGGTAACAATTGGAAATACCTGGCAGAATACATCACAGGACGACATTAGAAATCTGTATCACTCTTTATCTAGACGTATACAAGCATGCATGTCCACCAAATGGGTTTTCACCAATTACTGATTTGAAAATTCAATGTGCAAATGCTAACCATTGATGGGTCCTGCGACCTTGATTTTGTACAAATTTCATTATCTATGTAAGAGCTGTATGCATATTTAATTTCAATAAAAACAGTCTCTTTCTTCACGGTGTTTCTTTTCTTTTCAAAAGAGTATATATATATATATATATATATATATATATATATATATATATATATATTATAAAGAAATACAATCCCAAAAAGTATGAAATTCAAGAAAGAGAAAGGCGCAAATTGCCGCACTATCAGAGTCTTGAAATATAAGATTTAAAATGAAAAAAGAAAATATATAGGTGGGATGATTGTGTTTACAGGGTTGCAGAAAGATCAAGGGGAATTGCGACCCCTATTTCCTGGTTAGAAGCTAGCTTTGACTTCATGAAAACGCTCCCAGAGACTCTGCACGCCCGAAACAACAATCGATCATGCCCGTGGGGAAAAAATGGCCGAATCCCAGACAACATAAAAATGGAAATTTTACTAACCAGCAAGACGAGAATCATGGAAGAGTTGCATAAAGCGTATATGCTTTCCTATTCGAAGTTTATACGCTTTATGCAACTCTTCCATGATTCTCGTCTTGCTGGTTAGTAAAATTTCCATTTTTATGTTTGTCTGGGATTCGGCCATTTTTCCCCACGGGCATGATCGATTGTTGTTTCGGGCGTGCAGAGTCTCTGGGAGCGTTTTCATGAAGTCAAAGCTAGCTTCTAACCAGGAAATAGGGGCGCAATCCCCCTTGACCTTTCTGCAACCCTGTAAACACAATCATTCCACCTATATATTTTCTTTTTTCATTTTAAATCTTATATATATACGTACATATATATATATATATATATATATATATATATATATATATATATATATATATATATATATATATATATATATATATATATATATATATATATATATATATATATATATATATATATATATATATATATATATATATATCACAACCTTCCCAAAATGTGGAGATATCGATCATGGTGAGTCAAAAAACCCATAGAACCTAATCCTCGGCGTGCCACTGCTGTCGTTGTATTACGCTCCATACGAGCTGCTACTGCACGATATTGAAATCCCTTCACGAAGGCCGATCTTTGGTGCTTGTTCAAACTACGTATCTAGCGCATATGGCGCCCTCTGTCATCGTAGAGGCACAGTGACATGTCATGAAACGATTACCTCTGGTAGACAACGATAGGCTATTTTCAACGTCCCTCTACAGCTCTCTATTTATATGAGTAAACAGCAGTTCAGAGGGCGCTACTCAGCCCGCGGTGACTCTGAAATTCTAATTATTTGCATAACAGATCCTAATTTGCAATTACTGTAGCTTTCAACTCAATCGTGTGAATCCTTCATGGTGCTGCAATTTTTACAAACATGAGTATACTCTATATGATTAAAAGTATCCGGACACTTTGGAAGTGAAAATGTTTTTCGAATTTCCAAACAAATACTTTGCGAAGTGTTTTGTAACTTTGGCGGTGTGAAAAATACGCTTCAACGCATACTTTTCCAGTAAAGTTTCGGTGACTTGTTAGGGGACCACCAAGATATTGAAAATGGGGGGAAATATATTTGATCACCCTGTATCATAAAAAGCTGGAAATGATTTGTAACTTTCAGTAAATAGTTGACTAACTTTGTTCAATGTGTATAAGCATTTTCGTAAAACAAAAAGGCTTATTCATAAAGATATAAACGTTTCTTTTTAAAGAAATCAAATTTTGTTACATGTTTTGTTGCTTACAATATCCATAGGTTTTAATCAAATTTCATGAAACTTACAGAACATTTGTCAAAGTCCAAGGAAAACATTATACTTCAATTGAAAATTAAAGCATTGACTATACGATGAGATTTAAGCATTTGAAGAAATTAAGTTTTTACTGCGCAAGCGCGAAACATAGCAATAGTTTTCTTTAATGATTTTGTAGTGAATACTGTAGGACAACTTCTATAAATACATATAATAGTACATACTAAAAATTGTCTGATTTGACTAGCGTTTCGAGGACATGGTGCTTCTTGAATTGCTTAAATTTTGTGTTCAAATTTTTAGAATCATTGGGAACTAATTTCATGATCCATATGCTGAACTATATATATTGTTTTCAAAAAATTTCCATTTGTCAAAATTAAGTTGTAAGTTGATAGCACTTAATTTATTTATGATCTTAGCCAAGCGCTGTTGACATTTTCCATTTGGGCGCCCATGACTAATTATGTCATAGAAAATTCTATGAACTTGGAAGCAGTTGTGCCTTGTACACATTTTCTTGTACAAATTGATCTATAAATTTATGAAATTCATTTGTACCAGATTTTATTCCAAGAATTAATCTTTTTGCTAAATACGTTCCACGATGTGTTGAAACAGTGTGGATCTTTAAATTTGTTAATTAACTTGGAAGTGCAAGTACGTCATATAAATGTCTAAGGTGCAATAATACGATCTATTGCGTCTGTGTACCAAATTTCATGGGCATGCGAGGCTTAAATTCCCTGCTACAGCCATCACATATACACAGACGCTAGAAAATGTATCCGACGTTGCCTGGAATTTAAGATGCAAACCTTTAATAAAAATCACACCGGAACACACAGCAAATTCTGTTAAACCAAAGAACGCTTTAACAATACCCCCAGCTTATAACAACAACAGCATACAATTTGCTATACCGATGGTTATAAGATGAAAAATCTGCGAAAATATTTCGGGGGTCTTCTCTATCTTGGGAGATTAGATCTTTAACACACAAACAGCATATATATATATATATATATATATATATACATATATATATATATATATATATATATATATATATATATATATATACATATATATATATATATACATATATATATATATACATATATTTATATACATACATATATATATATATATATATATATATATATATATATATATATATATATATATATATATATATATATATATATATATATATACATATATATATATATATATATATATATATATATATATACATATATATATACATATATATATATATATATATATATATATATATATATATATATATATATGAGTGTGTGAATGTGTGTGTATGTGTGTGTGTATGTGTTTAGTTCACGAATTTACCAATTTAGAAATATAACTAAAATATTAATATAAAAATTAAAAAAAGTATTCATATAAATAACAGCGAAAATTCCCAGATACAAATTAAATGTATTAATCTAAAAGAATAATAAAAACCAATTATTCATATACATAATACTGAAAATTACACACAATGTTAGGGAAATCCGTCACGCGATAGACCCCGCGATAGACCCCGCGTGCATGTAGGAGTTTCAATAGATAGATAAGCTTATTCCTTCTAGTGCGTGGATTGCCGTCATCTGCTAGTACAGTTCCATAAAAGGCGTCCAAGCGGTATTGGATAATCGCTAGCTTCTTTCAAAAAATCTAAGACATGCCTCAGATAAAAATAATTATAATTAATTGACTGAAGGGTTTATGATTTCTTACTGAGTGGTCTGTAATATTTTAAGTAGCTGCTGAAAAAAAATGAGCGGTGGATGGCGCGTCAATTTCAATATAGCATAATATAAACATTGGAGTGAATTAAAACACATGAAAAGTATAAATATATTTTTAAAATTCCTCAAAATTCATCTATTCATCGCATAAATTCCGCTCAAAATTTGTTGGAAAGAGAATTATTCGGTTTTTCCGATGGTATCATGATGAGAACTCTGATATTAATTTAGTTTGTTAAGGAATAGATTTGTGTAAATATCGGCGTAAATCGGCCTAAACATAATATAACTTAAAAACGTATTCGAAATTTAAAAAATAACGCGCACCTATTTGGCCAAAAACATAACGTTCACCTATTCGGCTCCTGATGTACATGTGTACCAAATTTCTGGTTCGTACGACTTTTAGACTGCATACACACAGACACTCACACACACACACACGAATACATATTCTTTTATTTGTAATGCTAATGTAGCAGCTAATTTTACATATATATATATATATATATATATATATATATATATATATACAGAGTGTCCCTAAAAGATTGAAACACCCTTTAATTATTTAATTATTATGTTGGAGATAAGTGGGCAATGTAAATTGCAAAAATGTTAAAATTAAGGTGGAAAATAAGACTACGTTAATGAATTAGTTTAATTAATTAATTTTCAATTAATCCTCCCATTAATTTTTAAAAGTTACACTTTTTAAATTGTTATACGACCCTTTTAGACAAATTTGGTCAATCAGAAAATTTTTATTTTTAATGCTACAAGATCAATTTACCACATATCTGCATCTTTAAAATAAACTGAATTTTGGTAAAGGAAAAAATCTGACTTATGAAACTTTTCAGTACCATGTGAAAGGCTATTTCATCAGTGAAAATAGGGATCATAAACAAATTGACGATGAAAATTGTTTTGCTCAAAAATACGTTAATATGTGTCAAATTTTTTTATCACAAATGCATCTAAATAAAGCATTACACAGACAGAGATCAATCCGTGATTGCATCGTGATCCTACCCGGAATTCGCAAAAATCTCTCCTATGTATTATCATCCAGTTTTATCTTTTTTATGATATGCCACAAATTTACATTTCTAATTTGATATATGGTCCCCATTCACAATGATCAATTTTCAATTAAATATAACTCGCTCAATTTCAAAGATAGAGATATGCGGTTTTTTTAATGATCTTGTTGTATTAAAAAAAAAAAATTCTGATAGACCAAATGTGAATCTAAGGGGGTCGTATAAAAATTTAAAAAGGTCAACTTTTTGAAAATTAATGAGAGGATTATTTCATTAATGTAATTTAATTTCCTACCTTGCTTGCAGTATTTTTGCAATTTACATGGCCCACTTATCTCCAACAGCTAAAGAATTAATACCCATTTAAATCTTTTAGGGAGACCCTGTGTATATATATATAGAGAGAGAGAGGGGGGAGAGGGAAGGGAGAGGGGGAGAGGGAAGGGAGAGGGGGAGAGGAGGAAGACAGGAAGAGGGGAGAGAGGGAGATGGGAGAGGGAGAGAGAGGTGAATAGGGGAGAGGGAGAGAGAGAGAGAGAATCGAAATATTTCGTATAGATGCATTTCCTTACACACATCCTCTAATAATTTTCAAGGTGGCCCTGTACTTTTGACCCTGTACTGTAGGTGTCAATGAAATTAAATAAATTGAGAGACCCGACAATTATGTTCAATTCTACAAAACTAGAAGAAAAACCCATCTTAAGAAGGGATGAAATTACAAAACATTATCTCTGATCCACCATTCATAAAGTCGCAAATGTTTGCTTCCCATCCGAGCCATATTGCCCTTCCTATTAATATTTTTTTAGTTTCCTTATATACATAAGGAAAGTATTATGACGGGGTCGAAAATTCGAATTCGAATTTTCGACGGGAGAGCACGTTTCAAACATCCCTGATCACGAATCAAATATTTTTGAAGTGATGTCTGTGTGTGTGTGTGTGTGTGTGTGTGTGAAAGTATGTGTGTGTGTGTGTGTGAAAGTATGTGTGTGTGTGGAAAGTATGTGTGTGTGTGTGTGTGAAAGTATGTGTGTGTGTGTGAAAGTATGTGTGTGTGTGTGTGTCAGTGAGACTGTGGAGACGATAACTGACGAATGAATGAACCGATTCAAACGAAATTTGGTACAAAAATCACAATCCGTAAACACTGGAATCCTATTGTTTTTATACGCAATCGAATGTTCAGAACACCCCTAAATTTTTGAGTGAAATTTTGAAAAAATCGTCATAAAATCAAAACCGCTAATAAAGTTACGCAAATAGACATTTCCTATGTAATTTTTCATTAGAAAACGATTGACATAAATTTTAGAACGCTAACATGTACCGTTCTCGAGATATTGCACATTTTTCAAAAAAATGATCAAAAAGTTATATAAAATAAAAAAAAAATATTTCCTATTCAGAAACATGTTCCCTTCTCATATGTAATACCATGCAATAAATTTGGTGACATCATTCTCGTGGATCTAGCTCGTTCCATTCATGAAAAAAGATACTTTGAGTAATACTTTTGTATTTGAACGCCAATAGTCATTTATCTGCTGTAAGAATAACTTATTTCTTCGTCCATAACGCTTGGCGAGATTTTGGCGACGAATTTGGCGGAATGTCGCCAACTTGGCAACATTTTTAATTGTTGCCAAATTAACAAAAATCTTGCCAAATTGATAAAAATGAAGCTAAATCAGTGAAAATGACGACAAATTGAAGAAAATTCAATATCTTGGAAAGAATATAAGTATCTACTATAAGAATAATATTTTTTTTAACTGTAAAAGTAGTAAATTCATTACATTATATAAGGAAAGTCATGTGTTGCCCACATCAGATTTTTTATCAAATATCCAGGCACTTGACTCTCATCATTCGCTTATACATCGGCCAGAACGTGAACCATTTAGCCGTCCTAGGACGTTGCCCCAGGCTCACCAGAGGGGGATTGAACACACTGCGCCCAACAACACATTATCCATGCCTTACGTGGAACTCGAACCCACAACGCGGCGGTCGAACGATTGCTTGGAAACACACGCCTTGACCGCTCGACCACTGCATCGGCTTCCTTTCAATATTATTATTTCTCATACGACTCTCTACCCAAACATGCATACTCTACCACCCCCTAACATAACGCAATTAATCTATGCTCCTCTAGACCTTCTAACAATGAATTTATCAAGTTTAATTCCTTAAACATTTTATATTACGTTTCCCAATACTGACCATATCATGGAGATGAAAGAACTAACTCATTTTAACTTCGTAAGTCGTACATTTCAGCTTAAACTAATGTATCTATAAATAAAGTTTGCATTAATTGCATTGTTTAAAACGCGCAAGGAGGAAGCGAGTCTCTTCAAACTCCATGGTTTAAATATGCATATTCTGAATTTTTAAATCCAAGGACCTCGCAATATTGACTTCCATATTCAGCTGAATCATGGAGATAAAGTGATGGTCTCATATCTATTTCAATGAGTCGATTACATTTCCCCTTTTTAGGCATTAAAAGTCTTTGACCATGTAATTGCATCATATTGTAGCATCATCTTCAGCCTGAGATATACAGGGTGATACAAAAAAGATGGACTAGACTTTAAGAGGTGGTAGTACACACCAATCTAAGCATTTTTCGTCATAGTTTACCGGGTCGGAAATGGAACGTAAAGGCGCCAGTGGGCGCTTATTGGTGCCCATAAATTGGCCCCAACGATCGCCACATCTGTCGTGCCTTGACTTCTTTTTCACGATCATTTGGCTGATTTGTAAATTGTGTAACTTGTAAATTGCTTTTTTAACTTCATAAAATTCAACTTAAATTAATTTAACTAGATCTTATATCAAATTGTTAAATTCTTAAACTTTAATGTATTCGTAAATAACCTTTTTCTGTACTTGAAATAAAACCCTCGACCTGTTAAAAATACTGTATCGTGTATGTCTGTAATCTTTTTTTATTGTCTTGCGCTCCCGTGGCCCCGCCCCCTCTCCTTTTCAGCCTCAGCTCAGTACTACGCCATCCCAAGACGAAGGCGGCACAACACCAGCCGCCTCTTACCTCTTCACAGCATCCTCTTGTAGATGAGTGCATATTGCTATTTGGAAAAACTACTTGCAATGGACATTCTTAATTTCGATGTGGAAATGAGGGACCTTCGGTCCCATGGAATTCCGTAATGAAGCGTCTTGGCTTGGCTTTTTGTGTGGATATATCAAGGGTCTCGTCTATGAAGATCCCCTTGAATCTGAAGAGGAACTCGTCACCAGAGTTTTGCCCAATGCTGAGGAACTGCGTGACAACCTGATCTGTCGAAAGTTTTCGCCAATCCTCCATCGCAGCTGATAGACTTGCATTCAGGTTAACGGCCGCTCTTTTGAGCCATTACTGTAATTATTGTTTATTAAATGTCATTTTATAACTTCTAAGTCATTCTTGTGTTTTCGCCTTACCTCATCGGTTTCACCATTAAGCGCACACTGGCGTCTTTACGTTTCATTTCCGATCCGGTAAACTATGACGAAAAATGCTTGATGTGTGTGCGTGTTGTCTGTAACGAGATATCTAAAAATTGGACAGTGAGAACTTTTTTTACAGAGATACTTCAGGACTCCGGAAAATTCGAATTAGTTTTTTAATTATTTATGTTTTAGCATGATTTTGAGCTATTTTCTACAAATCGGTTTGTTCCTTATTAACCAAAAATATTATCACAGAGTTTTCATCTTGAAACCATCGGTGAGATGGGAGAACGTGCTTTCCAACGATATTTTAAGTAAATTCGTAGGATAAAATGAGTCATATGAATTTATTAATATTAAAATACGTCTGAATTTCAATTTGTAACTAACACTATTTTTTTCGCATCTGAAAAAGGAAGATTAACATAATTCATTAGTTTAGCAAACAATTGTGTGCATGAGTTATTACATTTTTTTACTTTTTGTGATTTTTCAAGCAAACGCATAAATTTTACAAACGCATTTACGTTAATGATGTGCGGTCAAGTTTTCTCCTCGATGGGCTTTTTAGCGAATACACGCGGAACTCTAAGTATTTATTTGTGTATTTATTTTATTTATTTATTTTTAGCTTGGCATAACGTTTCATTAGCTTGGCAAAACGTTTGTGAGTATATATATGAGTTATTACATTATTTTAATTTTTGTGATTTTTCAAGCAAACGCATGACATTTACAAAGCAATTTAAGTCAATGAAGTGCGGTTGTGTTTCCTCCTAGGAGGACATTTCTACAGATCCCCTTCGGAACTCTATTTATATGTGTATTTATTTTATTAAATTCGATTTATTTATTTTTTCTTTCTGCTGTTCACGTTTTCTGCACGTAAATGTGGAAAATTGGGTCAAAACGAGAGGAGGAAGTTGTTTGGAAATTGAGTGGTGTTATCTCTAAATGTATTATTTAACTGTCGGACGTTTTTAAGGACCCAGACAATAGCGGATAATTCATTTTAGCAATGTATATGACCACGCACACATTTGCCCACTCCAAATTTTTACCTTCGGTGTTTTCTTAGGGTCTTGTAATTCAGATTATTTGCAATACGTATGAAAGAGCGAGTAAATTTTTATGCGGATGGATTCATTCCAAATCACTATGTCCGCAGGCTCTTAGAATGAATAAGAAACTATTAAGTACTATGAAAAAATACTGAAACAGAAATAACCTTTGACTATTGATTTCATACTGTCACTAATTCTGGCATTTCAAATAAAGTTTTAATTTATTTTAATTTTATTTATAGCCCGACAGGACACTTATAATATTTTTCTTCAAACAGTCCTTAATTACGTTTAAAACAGATAACATCATTCTATCGTTCCACAGAGTATGAGATTGCAAAAGTCTATAAGTGAAATATTTCTGTATATCGTCTTATGTTCCGATAATATTTTGATAGTATATTTTATATAAATAATCATTTCGTTTAATTGCTGCACCAGAAATATTTAATGAAAATCTAGGAAGTTGTGCTTAGCCGCAGCAAAAATGAAAATTATCCAATGTGGGCAACAGAGATCGAAATAACGTCTCTATACGCGTATTTCACGCTATAAAATAAGCAAATACGCTTTTTATGAGTTAAGTAATGCCTATTTTTACGTACCGATTTTAAAAACAAAAAATACAATTTTTTTAGATTCGCAAAATAAACATTTTAAAACTCATTTTATAAAGTATTAATTGTGCTATCAGATATACAATGTATTTTGTTTAATAACACAGAAAAAAGTAAAGTGCATGTCTTTTTTTATGCAAAGTAAAATAAATTTAATAAATATCTGGAAATTTGAGGGTAATTGTACAGTTGTTAAAAATTACTCCTCTGAAAAGAAAAATATTCCTTCAAATCAAGTCAGGGAGTATTTTTACTCTTCTGGAAAATTTCTAGCTCGATCTCTGGTGAGCAACACATGATCAAGCGGTGCCACTTTATGGTTAAATCTAGCCAGTAGCATCGCCAGACAAAAATGTCCAAATATTTGGTTCATATTTCTCGGAACCTCAGTGGATCACCCCCTCTGACGCCGTCAATGGGAATAGATATTTGAGATATTTAGTCAAAAAAATCAAGTCCAGCCAGAATTTTTTATATCTCTCCAGTAGCAGTTGCGAATTCCTTATTTTCTAGCTATATGACAAAACCGCTGATTTTAATTCTTTAACATCAAACCAACAGGATATTTAAATGTATCTCTATTAAGAAAATCCTGCGATATCTTGCAAAATTCTGCGAAAATCCTGCTGTACTACATTACGAAGAAAACGAATAAAAATCCGCCCAGTTCTGAAATTTTAGAGATAAACTAATATGAGTCTGTATATAGGCAAGATAGTCTCAGAATTTTGAATAATATATTAATTAACAATATCTTGCATTACCATTAAAGATCAGGGCAAAAATTTAATGAATCGAACCGAATTCCAACTTTTATGCAATTGATTAATGACAGAAACGTTACAGAAAAGGCCGAAGGAAAATGATATATCTTACATTTTTACTTTTTTAAACAAATCGTTTCACATCTATAGTTATGAAGAATTACGGTTAAAATATAATTATTTTTGCAGTCAACCACTGTATGTCACACTTTTGATTCTTATAAACAATTAAGCTAAGCAAATTAAAAACCTAATTTTTCAAGAACGATTGTTAGAACATTTAGCATGCTAAATGTCTGTTTACTTAAATTCATTTCATTTTTTACAATTTAAACCACATTCATTGAACAATCAATTAAATTTCGAATTAACTATTTACCTATAGTGATTAGTACAGTTCCTATTCGGATCTTTACATTATTATTAAAGTCCACCAAAGCGAAAATGACCGTATCGTACTTGGAATATAAATTTAAAACGTTTTAGAGCTGTAGGTAGACTGTCAAGTTTATCAACTTAGAGTTCGTTAGGGAAATCGAACAAGGGGCGGAACACACAGGTCTGAACAGGGTACAAAGTAAAAATCATAGATAAGGCCAATAACACATCAGTGTATTGTTCACATGTATTTTTGATCAATGTGTATAAGGAACCCCAATAAAACAACACAAGACAATTTTCAGGGAGGTAGGAGGGTTTTTTAGGGATTTGAGGGGATGTTTTACTTTTTGTTAGAGATAGGGAAAGAGTTAATTACAAAATCATAGAGCATTGCAAAATCAGTATTATGCAATATTTTCGCCCTCCCCTTGGCAAATAGGCTCAAACCATCCTAAAAAGAGAGTCGCGCTCCGTACAATTATCTCATCTTTTAGCGGCATTTGGGTTTCCATACACTCACATCAAAAATTATACGATAACAATAATTCGAATATTTGTGAATTCATACTTCTCCTTCGACCCTGACCGCTCAAACTATTCGAATGTGCATCTGTTTGGACAACCAGGAAGTACCACCCAATTCATACAGGAACCCAGTGTGGCATACATCCACAGGGACAGTAATATTATTCCCCTACCACCACCTTCTCGGAACGACTGACGAAACCACATATTTAACGAGCTCAAACATAGTTAAAGTGTTATTATTACGGGTACAGTTTGGACAAAGCCGGGAATCGAACTCGAGTCTTCCGAGTGCAATTCGCGAGCTTACAACTGGTCTGCCCCACACCCTTAGGGAGTTACTGGCCTGATTATTCTATAACTTTCCTGCAAATTAATCACACCAGTGCGGGGCACATTGGATGTCGACGTTTCAGATCAAGCGGATGATAATAAAGACTATGGAATCTTGAAAACTATCTAAGAAAAAAAGATGACATATTATTAGCTAAACACAATATATGAGCTTGAAACCTCTTTGCTAAAATAAATGAAAGTAATGTACGCAGTCCACAATTATATAATTAAAAGAACAATCAAACCGTTCATTTATAAAATATATTTTTACATCCATGTATTTATTATTCAAATAGAAAAAATAATAATAAATATTAACAACACATTTAATTTCATTCCGTTGCCGAGCAACATGATATAAGATAGAATCTTCCTCATAAAATGGGGAAATTAAATAACCATTTTAATTTCTTTATACTTTTAATCGTAAGGTAAAAGCTTGTGAAATATAAAATATGGAGGTAGATTTTTCCATTTAAATTCATGTTTCAAATAATTCATGCTTTCAGATAGTGACTTTTTAATTCCCTTTGACGTTTTAAACAAACGATTTTCATCCTTTCCGTTTGGATAAACCACGGAGTTGGAGAGTAGAACTGCTAGGAAAAAGTTCCGTTTTTCATTAATATCTCGACAACCCCTGGTCTTAGAAACTCGAAACTTGGACTAAATTTATGGGGTGCTATTTTAAGGCTATTCACAAAATTTCATTAAATTCGTTTCAACCGTTTTCCCATGATAATGAGACAAACGAAAATTTAGTTTTTTACTAATATCTCGAGAACCACTGCTTGTAGAAACTCAAAACACAGACGAAATTTTAAGTGGGGCTATTTCTAGGCTACCCACAAAATTTCGTCAAATTCGGTTCAGCCGTTCTCCCGTGATGATGGGACAAACAGACAGACAGACATGCAGATTTTCAATTATATATATATAGACCAGCAGCATACCCGTTCTTCGTACGGAGTATATAATATAAAGAAACTTATAATTCGCAATCATGTGCAAATTCTGTTAAAATATAAAATTTATTGCTCATAAAGAAAAGTTTAAGAATATCTGTTCTCACTTTGCAAAATTAATTTCACGAGCAGATCTGAAGAGTAAAACATCCTGGCCCCTTTTGTGAGCAAATTTACAAAAAAAAGGAATTGAATCAATATATGCCACTCCGTACTACTCCACCTGGGAACACCCCTAGTTGTTGGCACTTTTCGGGCGCGGTAGCCCATTGGTTTGCGCGCGATTCTCGCCTCTGCCAGAACTGCCCCCGTATTCATGCGGAGTACGATCACGTTAAACATGTGGGTCCGTAAGTCCTTCCGAGAGGTTGGTGGCCGGGGAAGGAGAGTGCGGTCCCTGTGGATGCCTCCCCCCACTGGGTTCCGCTCTAAATTGGGTGTCACTTCCTGGGCGTCCAAACAGACACCACTGTACCTTACCAGACCAAACAGATCTCCTAGGATAAAGTTCCGTTTTCATTAATATCTCGACAACCCCTAGTATTAGAAACTCGAAACTTGGGCAACATTTATGGGGGCCTATTTTAAGGCTACTCACAAAATTTCATTAAATTCCATTCAGCCGTTCTCTCGTGATGATGAGACAAACGAAATATTCGTTTTTCACTAATATATCGAGAACCACTAGTTATGAAAACTCCAAACATGGACTAAATTTTAAGTGGGGCTATTTCTAGGCTACCCACAAAATTTCATCACATTCGGTTCAGCCGTTCTTCCGTGATGATGGGACAAACAGACAGACAGACAGATTTTCAATTTTATTTATATAGACTAGCAGCATACCCGTTCTTCGTACGGTGTATATAATATAAATAAACTTAAAATTCACAATCATGTGCAAATTCCTATAGTATACTTAATGGCATTTTTAATCAAAATATTCTGTTAAAATATTTAACATAATGCTCCTAAAAAGAAGTTAAGGAATGGCTGTTCTCGTTATTCAAAATTATCTTCACGGGTAGATCTGAAGAATAAAATATCCTCGCCTTTTTTGTAAGCAAATTTATAAAAAGTATGGAATTGAATCAATATATGCAAAATAATAGCGTATTGTATGGGACCCGTACCACTTATATACGCGAATATTAGAAGATATAACCTGTATTAGTAGATTACATATATAAATTGAAAATATCAAGAAATCCGTAATCTTTAAACCAGTAGGCAGTAATTAATTCCAATATGTGCCCAAACGAAAGTGCAAAATTATATGGGAATATAAACCCGTACTACTTATAATGTCATAGATTAGAAGATATGTCCTAGTGTTAGTAAAAGATTACCCGTATTATAATATTTAGTTTGAAAAATGTTTGTCAATATATAACAGATTACTTAATAAATTAAAAATATCAATAATCCCCGTAATCTTCATACCGGAAGGTTTGATTCCAATATATGCCAATATACATGTACTACTTATATTCTCTTACATTGGAAGATATACCCGTGCATTTGTAGAAGATTACTCGTACAACGTACAATATATGAGTTTCAACAATTTTTGCCGCAATAAAACAATGCCATAAGAAATTGAAAATATCAATAATCTCTGAATCAATAATCCCCGAAAACATCAATAATAATAATGTTTAAACATGAAGATAGTAATTGATATTATCCAGTCAAAAATACGATGGCAATGAAATTTATTTTATATACATATCTTCATCATTAAAATCGGAAAAGATTTAATAAAAATCTTCTTCCTCATAAACACATTAAATTTAAATCCGTTGTTAAGCGACATGTTATGATTTGCTTCAAATAAATTGGTGGTCAAAATATCGTCTGAATATCTCTAATGAAGGTTTGGCGACATTTTAAAAAATCGTCAAATTTATCGCCAAGTGGGACTGTAGAAATGACAGTCCCACTTGGCGATAAATTGACGAACCATCATCAAAATATTTTCCTCTGAAAAAAACACAATTTCGTTTATTTAGGGCAATTTATCAATTTCAAAATATTTTTATGGATTTATAAATATTTTTATCAATTTGGTGATATTTTAAAAATTCGCTAAATGGGTTACTAAGTAGGGCGGTTGGACTGACAGACAAATGCTAACGAAACACCATTTCAGTGCTTTCTTTTAACAAAACAAAATAAAATTCATTGATTTACGTCATTTTTATCAATTTGGGGACATTTCAATCAATTTGGCAACTTTTAAGAAATTTGCCAAGTTAGCGATATCCAGCCAAATTCGTTGCTCTAAATTCGCAGATCTGAATAAAATATCGCGATCCAGTTTGTATATACTAAATGAAAACACTAAAATATTATTAGAAGATATACCCATTCTACTCTTTTTCTGTTTAAACAATTGGATAAATGAATTTATTGGGTAAACAGAATATGAGTTTATTAGCTAAACACAATATATAAGCTTAAAACCTCTTTGCTAAAATACATGAAAGTGATGTATGCAGTTCGCAATTAATATAATTAAAAAAAAATCAAACCGTTCATTTATAAGATATATTTTAATATCCATTTATTTATTATTCAAATCGAAAAAATAATAATAATCATTACAAACATATTTAATTCCATTCCTTTGCCGAGCAACATGATATAAAATAGAATCTTCCTCATAAAATGCGAAATTAAATAACCATTTTAATTTCTTTATACTTCTAATCGTTGAGTAAAAGCTTGTGAAATATAAAACATGGAGGTAGATTTTTCCATTTAAATTCATGTTTCAAACAATTCATGCTTTCAGATAGTGACTATTGAATGCAAAAATCCTGCATCAAACTCAAAAATAAAGTTTTAATTCCCTTTGACGCTGTAAACAAACGATTTTGATCCTTTCCGTTTGGATAAACCATGGAGTTGGAGAGTAGAACTCCTATAAAAAAGTTCCGTTTTTCATTAATATCTCGACAACCCCTGGTCTTAGAAACTCGAAACTTGATCAAAATTTATGGGGGGCTATTTCAAGGCCACCCACAAAATATCATTAAATTCGGTTCAGCCGTTCTCTCGTGATGATGAGACAAACGAAAGTTTCATTTTTTACTAATATCTCGAGAACCACTGGTCGTAGAAATTCCAACCATAGACTAAATTTTAAATGGGGCTATTTCTAGGCTACCCACAAAATTTCATCAAATTCGGTTCAGCCGTTCTCCCGTGATGATGGGACAAACAGACAGACAGGCAGACAGACAGACAGACAGACAGACAGACAGACAGACAGATTTTCAATTTTATTTATATAGACTAGCAGCATACCCGTTCTTCGTACGGAATACATAATATAAAGAAACTTATAATTCGCAATCATGTGCAAATTCTGTTAAGATATTAAATTCATTGCTCCTAAAGAGAAGTTTAAGAATATATGTTCTCACTATGCAAAATTATCTTCATGAGCAGATCTGAAGAATAAAACATCCTGGCCCCTTTTGTAAGCAAATTTACAAAAAAAAGGAATTGTATCAATATATGCAACCCCGTACAACTTATATTGTCGCAGATTAGAAAATATGCCAGTGTGCTAGTAGAAGATTCCCCGTATTACAATATGAGTCTCAAAAATATTTGCCAAAATAAAAGAGATGACGTAATAAATTGGAAATATCAATAATCCCCGTGATCTTTATACCAGAAGGCGTAATTGATTCTAATATATGCCAATATATAACAAAATATATGACAATATACCTGTACTATTTATATTCTCATAGATTAGAAGATATAATGCATTTGTAGAAGATTACTCGTACAAAGTACTACATATGAGTTTCAACAATTTTCGGCATAATAAAACAATGGCATAATAACTTGAAAATATCAATAATCCCTGAATCAACAGTCCCCGAAAATATCAATACTAATAATGTTTAAACCTGGGGACCGTAATTGATATTATCCAGTCAAAAATGCAATGCCAATGAAATTTATTTTATATACATATCTTTATTATTCAAATCGGAAAAGATTTAATATAAAATTGTATGCGGAATAACACATTGGATCCGTTGCTAAGCGACATGATATAATTTGCTTCAAATAAATTGATGGAAATCATATCGTGGGACTGTAGAACAGATAGACCCATTTTGCGACAAATTGACGAAACATCATCACAATACTATCCCCTAACAAAATACAATTATTTTCATTTATTAAGCGCGATTTTATCAATTGCAGGATATTTTTATAGACTCACAAATACTTTTATCAATTTCGTGATATTAAAAAAATTCTTTAAATGTGTTACTAAGTAGGATGGATGGATTGATCGACAAATGCTACCGAAACACCATTTCAGTACTCTATTCTAAAAAGCAAATCATTGATTAGCGCCAATTTTATAAATTTGGAAACATTTCCTCTAATTTGGTAAAGTTTAAAAGAAGTTACCAAGTTATTTAGAGATATTCCGCTAAATTCGTAGCTCTGAATTTCCAGATCTGAAGAATAAAATATCTTGATCCCGTTTGTAAATACTAATTGAAAACACTAAAATTGTATTATAAGATACACCCGTTCTAATTTTTTTCTGCATCAACAATCGGCTAAATGAATTTATTGGGTAAACACAATATATGAGTTTATTAGCTAAACACAATATATGAGTTTATTAGCTAAATACAATATATGAGCTGGAAACCACTTTGCTAAAATAAATGAAAGTCGTGTACGCGGTCGGCAATTTATATAATTAAAAGAACAATCAAACCGTTCATTTAAAAATATATTTTTACATCCATTTATTTATTATTCAAATAGAAAAAATAATAATAAATATTAACAGCACATTTAATTTCATTCCGTTGCCGAGCAACATGATATAAGATAGAATCTTTCTCATAAAATGCAAAATTTAATAGCCATTTTTATTTTTTTATACTTTTCATTTTTCAGTAAAAGCTTGTATAATTTAAACCAAGGAGATAGATTTCCCATTTAAATCATGTTTCAAACAATTGATGTCTTCAGAAAGTGACTAATTAGTGCAAAAAATCTCCCCCCAAACTCTGAGATACAGTTTTAATTCACTTTCAAACGATTTTCAAGCTTTTCGTTTGGATAAACCACGGAGTTAGAGAGGAGAACTCCTAAGAAAAAGTTCCGTTTTTCATTAATATCTCGACAACCCCTGGTCTTAGATACTCGAAACTTGGGTTAAATTTATGGGGGGTTATTTAAAGGCTATCCACAAAATTTCATCAACTTCGATTCAGCCGTTCTCCCGTGATGATGACACAAACGAAAATATCGTTTTTTACTAATATCTCGAGAACCACTGATTGTAGAAACTCCATATATGGACTAAATTTTAAGTGGGACTATTTCCAGGCTACCCACAAAATTTCATCAAATTCGGTTCAGCCGTTCTCCCGTGATGATGGGACAAACAGACAGACAGACAGACAGACAGACAGACAGACAGACAGATTTTCATTTTTATTTATATAGATATAGACTAGCAACATATCCGTTCTTCGTACGGAGTATATAATATAAAGTAACTTATAATTCGCAATCATGTGCAAATTCTGTTAAAATATTAAATTTATTGCTCATAAAGAGAAGTTTAAGAATATATGTTCTCACTATGCAAAATTAACTTCACGGGCAGATCTGAAGAGTAAAACATCCTGTCTCCTTTTGTGAGCAAATTTGCAAAAAACAAGGAATTGAATCAATATATGCCACTCCGTACTACTCCACCTGGGAACACCGCGAGTTGTTGGCACTTTTCGGGCGCGGTAGCCCAGTGGTTAGTGCGCGATTCTCGCCTCTGCCAGAACTGCCGCCGTGTTCATGCGGAGTACGATCACGTTAAACATGTGGGTCCGTAAGTCCTTCCGAGAGGTTTGTGGCAGGGGAAGGAGAGTGCGGTCCCTGTGGATGCCTCCCCCACTGGGTTCAGGTCTAAATTGGGTGGCACTTCCTGGGCGTCCAAACAGTTACCTTACAGATTTCTGGTAGGTTGGACGGTCTGGCTACTTACAAAATTTCATTAAATTCGGTTCAGCCGTTCTCTCGTGATGATGAGATAAACTAAAGTTTCGTTTTTTACTAATGTCTCGAGAACAACTGGTCGTAGAAACTCCAAACATAGACTAAATTTTCATTTTGGCTATTTCCAAGTTACCTACAAAATTTTATCAAATTCGGTTGAGCCGTTCTCTCTTGATGATGGAACAAACAGACAGACACACAGACAGACAGACATATTTTCAATTTTATATATATAGATTGTATAAGGAAAGTATTGTGACGGGGTCGAAAATTCGAATTTGAGATTTCGACGTGAGAGCACGTTGCAAGCATCCCTGATTACGAATCTAACATTTTTGAGGTGATGTGTGTGTGTGTGAAATTATATGTGTGTGTGTGTGTGTGTGTGTGTGTGTGTTAGTGAGACTGTGGAGGTGATAACTGACGAACGAATGGACCGATTCAAACGAAATTTTGTACAAAACTAAAATCCATGAGCACTGGAAGTCTATTGTTCTTATACTCAATCGAATGTTCAACCTCCCCCTCCCCCTGAATTTTCGAGTAAAATTTAAAAAATCAAAACCTCTAATAAAGTTACGCAAATAGACATTTCTTATGTAATTTTTAATTAGAAAATGATTAACATAAATTTTAGAACACTAGCATAAACCGTTCTAGAGATATTGCACATTTTTCAAAAAAGTTATGAAAAAATTATATAAAGTAGAACGAAAGTAATTCCTATTGAGAAATATGTTCACTTTCATGTGTAATATCATGCGATGTATTTGGTGACATCATTCTCGTGGATCTAGTTCGTTCCATTCATGACAAAAAAAGATACATTGAGTAGTACTTTTATATTTGAATTCCAATAGTCATTTATCTGCTATAAGAATAATTTATTTCTTCGTTCGTAACGCTTGGCGATATTTTGGCAACGAATTTGGCGGAATGTCGCCACCCTGGCGACTTTTTAAACTTTAATAAATCAAACTCTCGCCAAATGGATAAAAAGGACGCTAAATCAGTGAAAATAACGACTATGTGAATAAAATTCAATATCTTGGAAAAAATATAAGTATCTACTATAAGAATAACCTATTTTGTTTTTACTGTAAAAGTAGTAAATACATTGCATTATATAAGGAAAGTCATGTGCTGCACACATCAGATTGTTTTAAATTGCATTCAAAAATTGGCGGGGTGGGGGTCTTCCGAACATTCCCATTGCATATTATGTCTATAGAATTCCTCTATTCAATGATTGTAGTAATCGTTCTAAACTTTATTCGACATATTTCATTCGTTCTTGAGATATCGCTTTCAAAGATTTACACGCACAAACTCACACAGACTAACATACATACATACATACGCAATAGCATACATACACACAGGCATCACCTCATAAACGTTCGATTCGAATTTAAGGATGCTTAAAACATCATTTTCCGTCGAAAAATATATTTCGAATATTCGACCCTGTCAAAATACTTTCCTTATAGATTGCACTATGTATTTAGAGAAATTAATAAAAGTCCAGTTGCTTTTGCCCTGATTATATCAAATTATATCCTGGTTATAATTTTTTTTCTTTTTGCAGTTGCAAGTATTTTCGCTCATTGAGAACGTATTGTAAATTTTAAGCAAATTCAAATTCAACCATTTGCATGCTCCCTGCTAGCGTATTTAAGGCCTGTGAAAGGAAATTATTACAAAGACACAGCAGCGATAAAAGGCGTATTTAGGCAATTATTTACAAAGTATTGCACACAAATGGAGGGCCAGTACAACGTTTGCCCAAATTCAACGTTTAACAATGCAATTCACAGCTATTGAAAATTCAGATTTTCGGCTATTCTCACAAATACAATATTTTACGTTTAACAATAAATATCAGTGAATCAGTCATGCATGATTTTCTGAACAATACCTTTTGCTCCCCCCTTAATTATTTTAAGCAGTGTTATTTATTTTATTATTATCTTTTGTTGTCTGCATTTTAATTTCTTACGCATGTTTTCCTATAACTTCATTATAAAACGTTCCACATCTTTGAATATCATCAAAAAATCGTAAGAATATTTTACTGAAAAAATGTAGGCAATTCAATCATATTTTTAGGGAACAAGATATGAATGATAAACTTGCAAAAGACGAAAACTCACAGATGTCTTGAATTTGATATCTAAGGTATCATTCACATTGCTCTTTGAATTTCTTATATATCACATTATTTTTTTCGCTACGTATAATCTTTTCATCGCGATCGTACATTTTCCATAGGCAGCAAAAATAGCTCAACCGCAAAATATGTTAATTTTGTGTTCAACTTTATATATAAGCCTCTATCTTATTTAAATGCTGTGCTTTCGATTAATAATTCGTATTTTCAGTACCCATTACACAGTATAAAGGAAGATAATATTTAAATATAGATAATTCAATTAGTAGTGTTATGGCCTTCTATGTAAATTTATGATTTAGGTACGCTTTTCGGAAAACGTATTTGTCCCATCTGTACAATACGTGGCTTGATAATCAGAAACATAGTATCTACATAGTAAAAATCGCATAAGCTTTGTCAGTGGAAATACTGTTGTTGATGTTGAGACCCAGACCGTCCGACCTACCAGAAAGGTGTAAGGTAACTTTTTGGACGGCCGGGAAGTGCCATCCAATTTAGACCGGAACCCAGTGGGGGAGGCATCCACAGGGACCGTACCCTCCTTCCCCTACCACCAACCTCTCGGAAGGACTTTCGGACCCACATGTTTAACGTGATCGTACTCCGCATGAACACGGCGGCAGTTGTGGCAGCGTGCAAATCCAGCGCGCAAACCACCGGGCTACCGCACCCGAAATGCGCCAACAGCACGCGGTGTTCCCAGGTGGTCACCCACCCAAGTACTAACCGCGTCCGATGCTGCTTGACTTCGGTGATCTAACGAGAACCGGTGTTTTCAGCACGGTACGGCCGTTGACGGAGCGGAAATACTGTTGTTGTTGTTGAAACCCAGACCGTCCGACCTACCAGAAAGGTGTAAGGTAACTGTTTGGACGGTCGGGAAGTGCCATCCAATTTAGACCGGAACCCAATGGGGGAGGCATCCACAGGGACCGTACCCTCCTTCCCCTACCACCAACCTCTCGGAAGGGCTTTCGGACCCACATGTTTAACGTGATCGTACTCCGCATGAACACGGCGGCAGTTTTGGCAGTGGCTGGAATCGAACCCGGGCCTACCGAGTGCAACTCCAGCGCGCTAACCAATGGGCTACCGCGCCCCTAGCGGAAATACTGTGTAAGAACTCGATATTAGTATAATTTAAAATTTTCTGCAGTGTACAGTCCTTATAGTGGTTTGATATCATTGTGTAGTTTCGTCAACCAACTGTCAGTATTAGTCCGATACTAATAATATAATGTAGCGTTTTGTCAGTGGGCGATTCTACAGACGGAGCTCCCTCCTAAATTTTATTGCAGCCCTTTAACTTTCAATTAAAGGTTTCTAGAGCTAAAGACTGTAATAGTAATGTGACTATGCGCTATCTATTGAGATGGTGTGCAGCGCCTCGAACGGTAAATTGAACAAGTTAGAATTCATATTTCGAAAATGAAGCAGAATAGACAAACTTTTTTAATAAGAAAATTCTAGAACAGAGATTCATAACCAGTTGCTTGAGCTAGTATTTAGTGCTTCTGAGAGGTCAGTAAAATGGTGCTCAATAAAACGCTCAAAACACTTTTAAATTTTATTTTCTTATTTTATTAAAATTTACTGTCGTGATACGTCGTAAAACTATCTGTAAGAATTCTCGAAAGCTATCTTTAAAAAAACTGCCTATCCAACTCTTTAATTTTTATAATTTTTGCTCTTCAGTATACAAAATTGATCGGAGTGTGACTCCACTCGACTGTCTCATGCCGGAATCCAATTTTAGGCAGCTTTTTTTTTTTTGCAAATTCTACAAGAAAAGATTTGAAAAATCTGTATCTCTGATCGAAATGATCATAATCACAGCGTGTTACTTTTCATTTTAAATGTCATGAAGAAAAATCTTTCGACCGATACCAAGTTTGACAATTTGTACCAATGAGATAACTTGCAACACAAAGATTGTAGCTCGGATAGTTTTAACTACAATGATCCAAAATGTTAAATTTCGTGATCAATGAGCCATAAATAAACCCTTTTATGCTTGATTATATCAAATTTTAGCTATTCTCCTACCTTAAGTAAATATAAAGTTTTCGCGCAAATTTAAAAAAATTCTATCTTTTTCTAGATTTTTGTTAACAAAGATTTTAAGTACCATTTAGGTACCTATTGTTCAGTAGCCACTGTACCGTTTGTTAAAATTTATATAATATTTATAAACTGTACCATCCCACAACAACTAACCTTATTTTATTTTACTTTAAAAAAAATCGAAATTCTTAAAACCCTTGTCTGTCTGTATACATCTAGAATTAGTACAGTTTTTTAAATGATTTATGCAATAAATAGGTGAAATCTAGCATATGTGAGCAGCACATGAATTTCCCAATATATCAATGTTTTGTTTCTCTCCCTTCTGCTATTTATATTAATTGAATTATTATATATCATCTTTTTCATATAAAATCTACGTTTATTTAGAATTGCGTGGAATTTCGAATTTTTTATTCAATTATTCAATTTTTACTCTGTAATATCTCGTTTTTATTGGCGTCAAATACCTGAAATTTCCAAACACGCAAAACGTCGTCCAAACGGTTTATCTAAACATATCGAATTAATTGAGTTAGATTCCTCATGAAAAATTTTGTAGAAAACAATCATCTGCTAAATATAGACGCACACTTTTTATCTTTTATTTCAATTATTTTTATTTGATGCGGGAAAAGGGAGAATGATCTAAAACAGGACTTGTTTTAATTTTTAATTTTTATGAATATCTAATGCGGAACATAAATCAATAACTGTAAATTTCATGAAAATTCTTGATCATTTCCTTAGTTATAACTGATATATACGTACTGACGCTGATATATACGCTGATGATACGTGCTGACTCATACACTGACATATACGTAGATAGCATTTCAATTCCACGGACAGTCACACAACAAATGAATATATAAAAACAGACGTGCATAATTTAATCCTATTCTAGCATCCACGAAATGTATAACTCTAACAAAAACTCGATTTCAAATACTGTACTCTGTTACAATACCCTTCCTATTCATACCATATTACATACTGTAGGAAATGTAAAAATGCGTTAAATATTGGGAAGAAAATAGTCTAAGGCAGCACATCTGAGTTTTCAGGTTCAAAAGTGATGTTAGTAAATAATGAAAGCTATGAAAAACTTATACAAAATGTGGATGGGGTTAAGGGATATAATTCCCTTAAATGCAGGCATCCAGTTTTGCCTATGGTATAAACATAATTCGTTAGGAATATGATTTCTTATGAGTTATTTGGACATTTTTTGTTCGCGAATTTATTGCACCTTGGATTTATATATCATTTGCCGCGGCTGCTAAGAAAGTGCTTACTGAAAATCACCCCTGAAAAGTCACATTTAAATAAATTAACAGCTAAGTGCGAGCATCTCGGATGGTAAATATTAAAACATGGTTTAAATATGGATTAGAAAATGAATTAAATAAACAGTTAAAGTTTAAATATACCTTATGAACATATTGCAAATATGAATTACAATTAAATATATGCCAACACGTATCTATCTATAGTCACACTTAAATGTTGTTAATTTTTTAAAGAGCTTCATTCAGAATTTGTAGAAAATTCATATATTTTATATTCATATATTTTCGTCTATAATATTCTAAAGACAATTTTCGAATTAACGTTCATTTGCTCGAAGTTAACATTGATGAAATTTTAAAGTAGCCGTATACAGTGAATATTTATGCCGCGCAGCGCGCTTCCTCATAGCCAGCAAACAGTAATTTGTTTTACTCATTTCAATTCGCTGCAACACGTTTTTGAAAATTTCTGAATTTGTTTAACAACATTTTACAAAGTGATTACACAAAATCATTCATTTCATAATATATACTTTATAAATATTACCTGTTCCTACAGTTATAGAAGACAGTACGCAAAAACTATTTCACTTTCAATGTTTCACAATTTCATGCAAAAAAGGGGAGATAAAGTGATGTCATTTACTTTGGACTTGGTTAAGAACTGTCCAAACGGCTGAAGTTAAAAATATTTGCCGATATCTTTTTGGACTATATATAAAATAAAAGAAAATTTTGACTTGAAATGGCAGAATTAGTGCCAATATGAAATTCACATCGTAAAGCTATTTAAATTTCCGTATCTTTCTTTCGTCACTTAAACCTTACAGAAATAGTGATTTGAAATAAAAACAACTGTTCAAGACTCCACCCCCATTTTATATTTATTGCAAATAAATAGTATTTCAATGCCCCAAAGAACTCTTGATGCTAAAAATGGGAGCGGCCAAATGTAGGTGTGGCCAAATGTGGGTGTGACCATATGCTCAATTGTTGCAGGTCCCTGCTATTCAGAATTAAATTTTGTAGATATTTTCTAAATAATGCTTATATTTGTCTAAATAATGAATATAATTGTCAGGGATTTCAATTTGTTTAATTTATTATAGGAGGCGGAACCACCGTGGCCATTGCCTGCAAAAATAAAGTACAAGAATTTCTTTACAATTTTTAAAAGGTTCTACCCTCCAAAAGATTACCCCAAAACAATAAACTGTCCATAATTCATGAATTTCTATACCGATGGACTGCAAATTTCTTAGAAAAATGTTCTGGTAAGTAACTTATACAAATTTTAATAACATAAAAGTGCACATGGAGCGTTTTCATTTACCTATAAGTATCTACAACAGAATCCAGAACACTAATACGACCAAAAGCAAGATAATCTACGATATTCCTGGACTGGTTGCGTATAGTAAAAACGGTTCTGTTAGAAATACGATCTCCCATCTTATGAATTCGATGGACATTTTTCGTTCACGGATTTCTTGCACCTGCGCAGTGGGCTTATATATCATTTGCTGCGACTGCTAAGAAAGTGTTTACTGAAAATCCCCCCCCCCCCCGATAAGTCACATTAAAAAAAAATTAGCCGCTAACTGTGAAAAGTTCAGATTGTAAATATTAAAACATAGTTTAAATATGGATTAGAATGAAAATTAAATAAAAAGTTAAAGTTTAGATATATGTTATGAATATTTTGTAAATATGAATTTCAATAAATTACTGCAAAGACGCCTCTGTTTAAAGTCACACTTAAATGTTGTTAATTTATGATAGAACTTTCAGAAATTATAGGAAATTCAAATAATTAATTTTGTTTAAAATGTTATAATTGATAGCTTGCTGCGTTCACGGGTTTCAGAGTTATTCCACTGTCCTGATGCTGCCTGCTGGTTGATATAAAACTAGACATATAATATATACAGTAATGCATAATATGTCGTTATAATATTTAAAGAAATTATTTTCGTCTATAATATTTGAAAGACATATTAGCGAAGTTCAATTGCTCAAATTTAACATTGGTGAAATATTAAAGTAACCGTATAGAGCATATTTTTATGCTGCGCTTTCTCATAACCAGCCAACAGGTGACGGTTATCACGTTTTACCTATTTTAAATCGCTGCCATCACTGTTTGGGTAGCTTTCTAGATCAAATATAAGAAGGATAAAAAAACACAGCTTATCAAACAAAATTATGTATTATATAATATATGAATATTACCGGTACATATAAACGTTACACAAAAACCCATTTCACTTTTAATTTTTAGCGATCCAATACTGAAAGGGGAGATACAATAATGTCATTCACTTTGAGTTAGACTAAGAACTGTCCACATGGCTGAAGTTAAAAATATTTGCCTGTGACATTTCGGCTACAAATAAAATAAAATGAAATTTTGACTTGAAATGACAGAATTAGGGCCAATTTAAAATTTACAGCTATTTCAATACTGTTGTTGATGTTGAGACCCAGGCCGTCCGACCTACCAGAAAGGTGTAAGGTAACTTTTTGGACGGCCGGGAAGTGCCATCCAATTTAGACCGGAACCCAGTGGGGGAGGCATCCACAGGGACCGTACCCTCCTTCCCCTACCACCAACCTCTCGGAAGGACTTACGGACCCACATGTTTAACGTGATCGTACTCCGCATGAACACGGCGGCAGTTGTGGCAGCGTGCAAATCCAGCGCGCAAACCACCGGGCTACCGCACCCGAAATGCGCCAACAGCACGCGGTGTTCCCATGTGGTCACCCACCCAAGTACTAACCGCGCCCGATGCTGCTTGACTTCGGTGTTCTAACGAGAACCGGTGTTTTCAGCACGGTACGGCCGTTGACGGAGCGGAAATACTGTTGAAGGCCCAGACCACACGACCAACCCAGGGGTTTATGGTAACAAATTGTGTGGCCGGACCCGGAGCGGAAATACTGTGTAAGAACTCGATATTAGTATAATTTAAAAGTTTCTGCAGTGTATAGTCCTTATAGTGGTTATTTCCTTTTTCATTTTAGAACCATCAGAAATAGTAATTTGGAATGAAAACATCTGTTCAAAATTTTGCCCCCCTTTTATATTTATTGCAAATGAATGCAATTTCAATTCCCCAATAATGCTAGAATGATAAAAATGGCAGTGGCAAAATATGGATGTGGCCATATGCACAATTGATAGATGACCCTGCAATAATTGAATATAATTGAATATACATGTCAGGGTTTTTAATGTGTGTAAATTCTTATAGGAGGCAGAACCGCCGTAACCATTGCCTGGGCTCTAATGTAAAAATAAAGTGCACGAACTCCTTTACAATTTTTAAAAGGAACTGCCTTCCAAAAGTTTTCCCCGTCACAATAAATAGTCCATAATTCATGAATTTCTCCACCGATTGACTTCAAATTTAGTAGGAAAATGCTTTGGTAAGTTAAGTCGTCATACAAATTTTGATGAGACAAAAATGTAGAGGTTTTATTAACACCTAAATTTCTACAATAGAATCAATCACACTAACAGGATAAATATCATGGTATTCAACGATGTTACTAACTGCTTGTGAGTTCCTTGTTCCGTCCACCAGAAAAACATAGAGTTACTGTCGGTTTGCAGGGAAAATCTCGATTCACCTATCATTCGCCCATTCTGTCTGAGTCCAAATCCCATAACTAGTGAAACATACTCCAAAACTCCCATAATTCCAAATCTCATAAGGCAGTGTATATCCAAACATACTCAGGGATTGGTTCGTTCAGAAACCATTCAGTGGTTCGACAACAGAAGCCCATTTTCGGTCCCAACTTTCGCTCTTTTATCAAATTCTTTATTAAGCAGTGGAGGAGCAAATTCTTGTCTGGATAAAAATGTAAATTTTACTTTTTCTTTAGTTTCAATTAATTAATTCCATATATATATATGAATTGAAAGATATTAATCGAAAATTACGCATAAACTACTGTATGTACAAAAAAACCCATCACTAGCATATCTGTTACAAATGAGTAACTATAGACCAAGGCTAAGGATAAAGATAGAAGGTAACATATCACTACAATGGTAAAGGGGGATGAGAAGAATATTAGGATGCAAAATTCACAAGTAAAAGTATATAAATATAAATATAAATAAAAATAAAAATAAAACACGGCAAAAATGATAAAAGGCAATAATAAAAGATTAAGACATAGAGAACAATCAATTGAAACTACACAAAAATGGCGGTTAGTTCGAAATTGCATTCTCATCAGGACAGCCATACAATTCGAATAAAAACCGATATATATATATATGTGTGTGTGTGTGTGAGACCAGAAATAGATCTCACATTTTATGAGGCAGTCTTATGTGAAAATTTATTGTGGCCCCAAAACGGCGAACAGTACTTGAGTCTGGTTGGCACCGTGTTTTATCACCCCCTGAACCTAAAGGTCAGAAGACTATAAATTTAGGGGGCCATGACAGAGGGGCTGAGCTGGGCCTTAAGGGATGTGTAATGGTTCCATTGGTTAAAGGAGTAACCAATAAAAAGAGAAGATTGTTACGTCAAACTCAATGCGGTAAATGGAAGAAAAGGGAGTTACCCCCCCCCCCCCCCAATGAGGGAACCGCAGTCTATGACAAGAGAATCAAGCAGAAAATTATGGAGATTTGACTTAAGAGCAGACCAGAAAAGAGACAATCATGAAGATTTGACTTAAGAAGGACGTGAGCAGATTTGTGCAACTTGTGCACATATAGCTTGTACAACATGACTTAAAAACCTGTGCAAATGTTCCAAAAATACTGGCTAGATCTATGTAATGTGTGAGTGCAATCAGAGTACGAGAAAGAGCCACACACCAAAGAGTTATGGCGGTGCAAATAACTGATGCAAGCCTTTGATATATGATCAAAGCCCAAGAGAGATTTGAAGGTATGTGCTCATTAACAATCACAGGTCATAGACACATGATAGTAATTTTAATAGTACTGGTCACATTTGTCCCCTCGGCCGAATAATTAATGAGAATAACTGTTGTTAAGCATATAATTAATAATATGAATAATTGGTGTAATAAAATAATTTAGATTTGATATTGTTAATAAATGTTTTATTGTTAAAGTTTAAATGGTGCAGTCAATAAGTATTATAATAATTAATGATTCCTTTACAGGATTCACACGAAAGGTAAATAATTGGAGGGTTTTATATAGCGGCACAACTAGCAATGTACGATTAAATAACAGACCCACTATGTATGAATTAACGGCCATGTCAATCTTTATGAATTTAATGTTTAAAAGTTTAACTTTTAGTTATTTTATTAATTCGGTTGCCATAATATATATATATATATATATATATATATATGTATGTGTGTGTGTGTGTGTGTATATATGTATTATACCAATTTAGTGCATGTTTTATTTATAATGTTTACTTATCATGTTTTTTTTCAAATATTCAACAACTTGTCGTATAGTCTTTATGTTATCATATTTACATTTTAGCCCATCTTAGTTTCACTTTTGCTATACAGAACACTTTCTATTAATCATCCATCTCAGGTATATATATTACAAGTAAATAAAAATTCTTTAATATATATATATATATATATATATATATATATATATATATATATATATATATATATATATATATATATATATATATATATAATGGACAATTTAGATGTTCTTTTAAGCGGTGCTTTAAAACGAGTTTAGTTTGACCTCTGTATTCTAATCCTCATCGGCATTGAGTTTGTTAAATTGTAAACTAGTTCACTATTTATTGAACGCAAAGTCACATACGTTACTATTTATATATTTTCATATTACATACTTTTAAATGAATAGAATAATACTATTATACCACGACGGTACTGTATTAAAGTCTATGTAACAAAAGTAGGATGAATATTTTGATTAAAGTTCAATTGCATTCCAAGTCTAAAAAACTCGCATTCTGAATTGCAGGAATATTTTAATCATGCTAACACCATAAAATCTTCATTAAAATCACCATACAACACACATTAATAATATCGTCCAGTTCAAAGACAATAAACAGCTTTCTTCGTTAGGACGAACAAGCAAAGCATCCTTCACTAGTCAGAGCAGAATCGGCAACTGCTGTTAGAACAGCAAACGTGACAGAAACAGCGCGATGGAGTTTCTAATGACGATTGCGATTGTAAAAAATAGATAAAAATTCATAGATAAAATAACAACTTGTAGGACTCTTTGAATAAACTATGAAATACCAAAGAGAACCTATACTTCTATATTAACCCTATATTAACCCTATATTAACCCTATATGAAATACCAAAGATAATCTCCAACAAAGAATACAAAGCACTTATTCATGGAATAAAACTACGAACATAAGTGTTATATTGAATTAGAAAAGGCAGCTGGCCAATTTCAGAAGTTATATGAGTTGTCCATATCAACTGCAAAAATAACTGTATCTAAACAAATGTAAAGAAAACAAAAACAAAAAATCTGATGTGGGCACCACATGACTTTCCTTATATAATGTAATGAATTTACTACTTTTACAGTAAAAAGAAATAGGTTTTTCTTATAGTCGATACTAACATTTTTACCAAGATATTGAATTTTCGACATTTAGTCGTCATTTTTATTGATTTAGCGTCATTTTTATCCATTTAGCGAGATTTTCGTTGTTTTGGCAATATTTCAAAAAGTCGCCAAGTTGGCGACATTCTGCCAAATTCGTCGCCAAAATCTCGCCAAGCGTTATGGACAAAGAAATAAGTTAGTCTTACAGCAGATAAATGACTATTGGCGTTCAAATACAAAAGTATTACTTAAAGTATCTTTTTCATGAATGGAACGAGCTAGATCCACGAGAATGATGTCATCCAATTGATCGCATGGTATTACATATGAAAAGTGAACATGTTTCTCAATAGGAAATATTTTCTTTTTAATTTTATAAGACTTTTTGATAATTTTTATGAAAAATGTGCAATATCTCGAGAACGGTTCATGTTAGCGTTCTAAAATTTACGTCAATCGTTTTCTAATGAAAAATTACATAAGAAATGTCTATTTACGTAACTTTATTCGTGGTTTTGATCTTTTGACGATTTTTTCAAAATTTCATTCGAAAATTTAGGGGGGTTCCGAACATTCGATTGCGTATAAAAACAATAGGCTTCCAGTGTTTACGGATTGTGATTTTTGTACTAAATTTGGTTGAAATCGGTCTATTCGTTCGTCAGTTATCGTCTCCACAGACTCACTGACACACACACACACACATACTTTCACACACACACACACACACACACACACACACACACACACACACACACACAGACATCACTTCAAAAATGTTTGATTCGTGATCAGGGATGCTTGAAATGTGCTCTCCCGTCGAAAACTCGAATTCGAATTTTCGACCCCGTCACAATACTTTCCTTATACATTATGTATATAAGGAAAGTAAAAATGGATTAACTGTTTTGCGGACTAAATGACCTAACTCCGTCGGTTTGTCCTGACGAAGAGGTTTGTTTATTGCCTTCGAAGCCAGTTGGCATTATTGATTATCTATTGTGTGCTACTTTCATTAAAGCTTTTTCAATTCTGTGACATTATCAGTTTGAGTCTCACGAATGGTTAATCATAGCCACTTTAAACTTTTATATGCTGCCTGTGGTATTGGAAATAAGGAAAAGTTAAAATTTGCATTCAAAACTTTTCTCTTTCACATTTTTGGATTTCCACATTACAATGAAAGAAGAAAAAGAAATGGTTCAAGGTTTCCTTCTTTTCCCCATATGAGTATTGAATTGAGTTTAGCTTTTTTTGTTAAAATAAAAGAAACAAGAACTTCTTATAAATACGTGAAAGAAAGAATGTTGGCACATTCATCTGAACTGGAACTAAAAGACCAAATTTTTTTTTTCAGTTACACATATTTTTCTTTAGCCTTAAATAGGCCATTTTTAGCTTTAAATACCCCATATGATTATTGAATTGAGTTTAATGTTTCGTTAAAATAAAACAAGAATGACCAATCATGCAAAAAGCATTGATTATGAAATACTTTCCAACTGACATGCAATTTTATTTAAACATCTCTAAAATGCGATACATTCAGTGATTGTCTTTTAATTATCCTAATACTAGTAGTATTTGGATAATTAAAAGAATATCTAGTATTATACTAAATTAATTTATTTTACTTGGAAACTTATGATTTCATCAAAAAAGACAATGATATAAAGTCGTCTGCTTCTATGAGTAAAATCAATAAATATTTCATTCATATCACTTATATTCCAGACTCCAGTGCTAAATAATTTGGCGTGGAAAAAAACAGCAATTCTTATAAAACTTATATTACAATCACTTGATTTTTTTACATTCTACATCCATTAATATTAGGCTTCGTTGTAGAAATAACCAAAGTTTGAAGGTAGTTTTAACTAAAAATATATTGTAATTGCGTTTGCACATAATATAGATGGACAGAAAATGCGAAAAATTAAAAGGTTTTAGGACGGATGCAACATTAAATATAACTTCATTAAAAATCATCGTAAAAAATTGACGCATCGTAAAAAATTGAATGCCATATTACTTTCCTTATATACATAATGTATAAGGAAAGTATGGTGACGGGGTAAAAAATTCGAATTCGAGTTTTCGACGGGAGAGCACGTTTCAAGCATCCCTGATCACGAATCAAACATTTTCGAAGTGATGTCTGTGTGTGTGTGTGTGTGTTTGTGAAAAAGATAACTGACGAACGAATGGACCGATTCGAACGAAATTAGGTACAAAAATCACAATCCGTAAACACTGGAAGCCTATTGTTTTTAAACGTAATCGAATGTTCGGAACACCCCTAAATTTTCGAATGAAATTTTGAAAAAATTGTCAAGAAATCAAATCCGCTAATAAAGTAGCGCAAATAGACATTTCTTATGCAATTTTTCATTAGAAAACAATTAACATAAATTTTAGAACGCTAACATGAACCGTTCTCGAGATATTGCACATTTTTCAAAAAAAAATATTGAAAAGTTATATAAAATATAAAAAAATATTTCCTATTGAGAAACATGTTCACTTTTCATATGTAATAACATGCGATAAATTGGGTGACATCATTCTCGTGGATCTAGCTTGTTCCATTCATGAGAAAAGATACTTCGAGTAATAATTTTGTATTTGAAAGCCAATAGTCATTTATCTACTATAAGAATAATTTATTTTTCGTCAGCAAAGCTTGGCGATATTTTGGCGAGGATTTGGCGGAATGTCGCCAACGTGGCGACTTTTTGAAATGTTGTCATATTAACGAAAATCTCGCCAAATGTTTTAAAATGATGCTAAATCACT